>JAFIDM010000002.1:40282189-40342952 GCA_023159025.1 Thereuonema tuberculata
AGTCATAATTTTAAGGCTATTTTGCGAAGTCATTAAGATGATGAATTTGAAGAGTTACATTCTAGTAATCCTGATGCCGAGCCGAAGTGAGACTTTGCCAAGAATATTAATCACAGCCTCATAACCGACAACTGACAGAGATCATTTATCTTGTAGTAGATGTCAACTTCCTGTCATCAACAATATAACGAGATAAAGCATGAATTTCTGATGCAAACAACGTAATAGCAACTTATGAGTCAAACAATCTGAAGTGTCAAAGCCCAAACTTACAAGAACACTTTAAAGATGGCATCGATTTTTTATCTCAAATTTTTGTGTTGTAACTTCCATTATACTTTCAGAGGTTGAGATTTACGGTGGATTAAAAAGAGATTTTTTTTAAAAGCAAAAGCCATTTCTCGAAGAAAGTTGAAAACAAAAATGTATACAAAAACTCGCAAAAATAAAGTGGAATTTTACAAAGTCTGAGCCTATTTAAATGTGATTTATTTATGTGATTTAAATGTGAGTTACAGTTTGATTATAGAATTACTAACAAAGCACTGCTTTTATGTTAAAGGAAAGATTTACATTATTGTCTGTCATTTAATTTTGATTACCCACAAAATTTTCAACTTCGCTTATTCCCAGAAAATCTATAAAAATGGTTAATTGATTACTCTTAATGTTATTTGTTTGAGGTATAGACAGTTAATGTGACATATTTGTTACGATGCATTTAGATAAATGTAATCTGGAATAAAGTTTAAAGGAATTCAGAAATAACAATTTCGAAACATTGTTTCTGAATGTAATGTAATAAAATTCAAAATTTCCAAGAGATTATCTATTTACATTCTAAAAACTGCAATCTAAGTGTATTGTATCATTCAGTTATTTCGAAAAGAGATAATTTAAGGTTAGAAACTTTTGATAATTTTTATTGACAGAGATTCCCAGAATGATGTACTCTGGACTGGGATTCAGAATTAGAATTGATTTTTTTTTCTAAATTCGCTTGCAGAGACAAAAGAACAAACGATGAAAAGTTGTTAAAAAATTTTAAAACAGCATTAGCAATTAATTAAGAAAAAACTAAAAATTCCGTTATTTAAACATTTGGAACTATTGGCTACGTCTGTAATGTGATTTTCTGTATTTATAGCTGTTATTTTATAACCAATGCAACGACTAGTTATCTATATATGTTTCATTAAAGTTTATAATCTGATCTCTACAGAATAAGCCAGATATTTGCTGTAGACTCAAGCTTATAACTTGTTATCAAGTACCGCACTGCATATGTCTTAAAATAAAAACAAAAAACAAAGAATAACTGTTACTTTAATAATATTTAATGTTAAAAGATAAGAAGTTCAGTTTTCATAAAACTTATGATTAATGGTAGCTATATAAAATCTTAGTTTTCAAGAGAATTCACAAAAATACAATATAGTTATATTCAAAATAAAAGTTTTACAAATAAAAATTGAAATTTACATAATGGAAGGTTTATCGTGCGTTAGACAATTAACAAGGTATAAAAAGGAATAAAAACTCTCACAAATAAAATTCACTGAGATGCTTTTCTAATACTTCGAGAATACAAGACAGCCTGTTTCAGTTTTTTTAACCCAGTATCTGGGTAAATATAATTTACAATGAGTAACTTTGAAAACACCTAAAAATTATATGAGATAGAGTAATAAAGAAATCGTGAGCTTTATTTTTACAATCATATTACTTTTTAACGACATCCATATTATTAAAGCCTTCAGTTCAATCACAGTTCTTTAAGTCTCGAGAAAAGGAAGACGAGTTCAGTTTCAATCGTTTCACATCTCTCAAAAATAAATTTTTGCTAAAACGAAGGATTTACGTCATTTATATTATTTTATGTATCATTTATCCTGAATACCTCCCTAAATTTCAATTTCTCTTATTCTCAGGAAATCTATAAAATGTTTCATTTATTGAGCTTAATGTGATTTGTTGGAAGCTTCCAGTTTTAAAAGAACGTTTGATTTTGATAGTGTTTAACAATTTAAAAGCATACAGACGTCACAAGGTGCAATCGATGCAAAGGTGGTTCAGATCATGTCCATTGCTCTCGCTTTGGAAGACCTACCAGTCCTTCAATTTTAATTAATTGAAAATTAAAGTCAGACATGGATTGCTATTTTTAGCTTGCTTTTCTATATATAAATTAGGTATTTATATATGTATATATATATGTATATATACGCTTCTAATAAATTTTTAATGGCTGAATGGATCTTCTTAAAACTTGATGTGCATATTGAAAGATTAGAGCCGATCAACCTTTTATAATCATAGAAATATTTTCTAAGTCGACTATTTGTCGAAAAAAAGCCCGAGAAGATAATAAAAATTCACAAAGAAAAACTTTATTTATCAGTGATGTCTAAAAATGAGTATTAATCTTCGTATTTCGCAAGCGGATTTGCGCTCGAAATGATATTATTAAACATTAATCGGATTTAAAAGAAGCATTGAGAATTTAATTAATATTTTTAGAACTGGAGATTCTACTCCTTATATTCAGCGGACGTAGTAATTAAATTAAAAAAACGAAACTAAATTCGTAGGCTTTAAAAAAATAAAATTAAGTTTTAAACACTGAATAAATTAAAGTTTTACTCAACATTATAACGAAAGCTTTTTATATTCTTTCAGGGACTTCTTACTTAAAATCTTAGACACGTGTTCTTTAAAGATTTTTTTTTGTAACTAATAATAGGATTTACTGAATAGGAATATTTTTGTGCATATGATTATGTCACCATATTTTTACTGCTTAATAAAAATTATTCCCAAAAAGCGATTGATAGAGAGAGATTAAAAACCTTTTTTTTTTTTCATTTAATATGCGTATTAAGAAAATAATTCATTTACAATTATTCTATATTAACTAAACTATTGAATACTGATCAATCCTTCCGAGTTGTTTACGCTGAGATTCCTTAATATAAGCTGACATATTTGAGTACTGGAGGTAGCTTGAATGTTTATCTTTCCTTCTCCTGTGTCTGTTTCTTTCTTTCTTTCTTTCTCCAATCGCTTGTCTAAGTCCATCGTGTGTGTTTAACTTCCATTGTAAAAAATGATTTCAAAAGAAAGAGGGATAAAGATTCTATATTCAATTTTTATCTTCTTATAGTAATAATTTATCTAATATGCTTATGTATTAGTTTAACAGATAAGGAAACAAAAGGATTAAAAAGGAGACAAAAATTCAAAAAAAAAAAAACAACTTTGGATTATGTACTAAGATTAGAAATAACCAAAGTCATGATTAGATTATTTGCAATATTAGAATGGAACGCCACATCAAATCCCTTTATCATGTTATCTATACCGATTTACAAACACATCAATCAATTATGATTATTATCAGAGAACAGTATTATCAGAAACACGCTTATATGTTGAAAATATACCCGACTATCTACTAGATAACAACCACACAAGCCTGTAGTGGTTCACGAACTTTTTTTTACAAACTTTTTAATTTTTTTTTCTTTGTTATTCTGTTGTTTTAATTTGCAACCAAGAAATATTAGAAACTAAGTAACCTAAATGGGATTTCCGTTTTTACAGTCAGAATTTCAAAAAGGCTTCATTCAACATTTTTGACATTATGTAGAGATTTAAACCGTTCTCACAGTCTCAAGAAGTCAGAAAGGAAGTGTTAGCAAAGAAGATGCTTGTTAAGTTTCGTGAATCAATGTAGCAAAAAAGATCTGAAGTACGTTTTGATTTTAAAACCAGCTATGCACTCAATGCAATGTTCTGAAAATATCGCGTGATTTTCTAAAAATGTTTTGATTAAAACATTATCGTATTAAGCACAATATGGCGTTTCCTATTCTATCCTTTGCAGTTGATAAATGAACTCGGGTTCAAATTATTCAACCAACAATTAATATAGATTCACAATAGAGAAATTCTACCTTAGGTAAACGTCACTGTCGATAGAGTACAAGGCACTGTCCGACATTCAGTCTTCATGATTTTCAGAACAAAAATCAATCAGAATAACAAGGGGATAGATAACAAATTATTTCACAATATCCAATTCAGTTAATTTCCCAATATTCAATTATTGTTAACCATGCATTTAATATCCAAAAAGTAACGAACGTAGTATAAATTCCTTGAAGTCTTTAAAATTGTTATTTAAGATAATAAACATTAGTTAAAATATAAATCAAAATTGAGTTTTTGTTATCTCTATCTTTTTTTTTAAAAAAAAAAACCTTATTCACTTTTTATTCTTTATCTTTGAACACTGTTGTTCACGACAGAATTCACATCTTCAACGCATTAATCCCTGATCAGTACAATTTGTCTCTGGATTTCCAGTGATTATTAATTTCAATCAAATTAATAAATTAATTATTGGAAGTTAATTAATTTTTCTTATCAACAAACAGAATATTTTCACTTTAAACTATAAAAATCAATACATTACATTAATCAATCACTATCTAATTAGGTTAACTAAAACCGTTACTTTAAAACCATAAACTATTATTTCTCTATTTTGATATAGAGAATTTTAACATTCTAAATAAATAAATCTATTTTCTGTTCTCTTGTAATTGCAAATTGAAACTAAATTTAATTTTTTTTGTAAGGTAAGCCAATGTGCTTCGTGAAATAATTCATAATACACAGAATTTCTTATTGGATAAAACAACTTAACTATGAATTATAATCTATCATATAATAACTATGACTTATATTGTGATGATAGTAGAAGAAATTATGTTTTTATTTATTTCTTTTAATGTCTATTCAGATTTATTTACTACCTAATAAAATAACAGTAAAATAGGAAATGCAGTACAGTGCTATCCTGAGGTATTGTATTTCCTATTCCTCGATTTATCTATCCCTATACTTACGTACTCTACGCACTGGAACTACACCCGAAGCTATGGTATTTGTTTCAAAGTTACGTACACTACTGCCGGTGCAGCGCTTGACGGCTACTTACGTTTCATCAGATTGTATTAAAAGATGGTTCGCTTCGATCTCTTCATATTGATCATTTCCTTTTAGGATTAAATTGATATTAAAGTGTTTACAACTTTTATTTAGTGTTTCTTCTGATTAAAATAGCATTTAAATTAATACAATTTAAGACAGAAGTAGTGAAGTTATTGTTACGTACGACGACTCACTTGAGATTTGACTACCAAGTTCTTCTGCGTATGCACATGACTATCGCTGTGAAAAAACTACGTTGCTTCGACTTATGGAAGGTTCTGGTATCGTTCTGGTATCTAACCTTCCATAAGTGCGGGCTATGACAGTAGTCCCAAATTCATGTAAAGGACGAAATATTCACATTTATTTGAGGATTTTTAAAACAAATTAATGCATTTATGAACTACAATGCAACTTGGATAATTTGAAGCTGAAGGGACCACTACAAAACTTCGAATTATCCAAGACTTCGAATTAAACAAGTTACATCCGTTAACTTTACTTTCAGGTCCACTGAATGCTTGAAAAGATTATTCTGTCAATAAGTAAATATTTATTCAGAAAGATCATGGTATGAAAGACTTAAACACTATATGTATGTAAACAAAATAAGATTTATATTACGTAAGCTACAGTACATATTACATTCAATACAGAAAATTATAGTTTTTCGAAAAATTGTGCAATGTCTGATTGTTTTGTAGAATTCAGTCGCTTAAGGTTAGCAAAATCATCAAGCATGTTTAGTGAACGGAAAACAGCTTCATTTACGTTGGTTTGTCCTTCAATCTACCGACGAAATTCGGCGTTATCCGGTACTCGTTGGTGATTTGGCATTTTTTTCTTCACATCCTTTTCCACCTCGCGAATAACGGCGATCTTTTCAGCGAACGTTAAATTCTTTCACGCGTGGTTTACTGAAAGACATGGTGACACTGACAGCAGGAAGCTCGAATGGCGTCTGAAGCTTCACGTGTCGAATGGCGTCACGTGTCGAACGGTGGCGAGAAGGGGATTTCAGTTGTCACGTGTCGAATTTCTTAACGATGAAACGCCGAAAAGTCGTTATGGTTCGAAATTTTTTATAAAAAACTTCGAATTAAGGAAGTTGAACTTCGAATTATCCACGATTTTTTAACATTGATTTAATAAGAAATTCAAGGGACCAAGAGAAATCTTCGAATTAACCACGGTTTCGAATTAAAGACGTTCGAATTATCCAAGTTGCACTGTATATATATATATATTTTTTTGAGTTATTTGTTTTTGTTAATTTTTTTAGAAAATTAAAAATGATTGATTGAAATAATTTTACATGCATTGTTCATATTATGCGCTGAATTAAAACAAAGCTCATGCATCTGTTTAACTAACTTTACTAACATGAAATTTAAAATACAGGATCGATTTCGAATCCAAGAGGATCCATCATCACGCTGGGAATATAAAATTCAAAAAGAGAGGTTTTAAACAATACAGCAAAAGTCTTAGTAAAATTATCCAATGAGAGGATGGGAGGATGAATTAAAAATCAATTAACTTTAATTCAAGTAACATAATATCATCACAAAAACATAACAGTAGAACAGAATAATATGTGTAATACTGTACAATTAGATTATTGTTTGCTATTGTGAGTCCCTCTCCCGAGAGACGCATCCCTAACCTTTCGCGCCTTCCTGAGCCTATCATCGAGAATAAATCTGGCTGATAAGTCCTAACAAGGAAGAAACTACCGTACCAGATTCCCATTGATGATGTCTCAGGATGTAAAACCAATCTTTTGTGCATTATTATCATTTTTTATTTCTTTAGGTAATTCAAGTTTCTGCGCTTAATCCCATCCGAATTACATTAAATTGTGTGCAATCAACACGAAATAAAAATAAGCTTTCTAATCAATGTGGTAAAAATGTGCTTTCTAATACAATGCAACTCGTTTTTTGATTTGTCCTCGGATTTTCGATGAAATCGGATTTATAAAAGAAACATTGGATAAAATCCTTAAACATTTATTCAAGAGTAGACTATAAATTTAATCCGTCAACTATAATTAAAGAAATCTTAAAAGAAGCATAATAACTTAAAGTGGAACTTCTCTTTTTCGAATGAATAATATCCTTAGAAATATCCTCAGGATCTTAAACTTAATTAGAAATTTTGTTTCTTCTAGAAATGAATTTAATTAAATAATATATTAGAAAGAAAACATTTTTAATCTAAATTGTCATCACTTCGTTCAATACATAGACATTCTTATCAAAACTTCTCAAATTACTTTCATAAATTTTCTCAGTCATTTTTGTTTTCTAACTTTCAACGAAATTAAATTAAAAATTAATAAACACTTCAGAATTTATTTTTTATCTTAATATAAAATAAGAGAAATGGTGCTCTACAAACTTGGCCTTGGCTTTGATTCCAGTCACAGTCAGAATTAAAAAAAATCATGATTAATAAATTGTTAATGTACAGCGAAACATCATTTTGTTGTTTTTGTTTTTCAGAATAGCTGAGTACTACAGCAACCGCTTGTTTGTCATGGTTTTTCTTTAAGAAGTAGAGGGGAAAAATTTCTTCAAGACAGCTTGGTGTTTTTGCCCCTTATTTTTAAGAATGTTTGGAAAAAGAACAATACGAAGCAAGCTGTTGTTTTTTTTGCATGATTTTTTTCAGGTTTGTACTACCATACCACATAGTACTCGATCATGAGATGTTGACTTGCGCACTGAAGATATTTAATTTTCAATAGCAAAGTTCTGATTTCACATACTGAAACTTATTTCTTAAAGTTGAGACCATTAAAGAACAGCTATTAATCATTCTTGTGATTATAGATTGATGTTTACAGGAATTCTGTTGCTAGAATTCGTAACTGAACCTAATATAAATTACGAACACATTCTGATTTTTGTATTTTCTACAGTTTCGAATACATTTTAATATTATTGTTATTATTATTATTTTAATTTTATTGGATTGGATTATGTTGGATTGGCTTATGTGAAAAATCTTCTCTCGCTTACTGACATATACTTGATTTTTCAAAGACGCCATTTCTATGTTTGGCATCTTGATTTTCAGGAGAAATTAAGTGATCTCATTTAGCCAAATCAGGCAGTTTTTCTCAAAAGAACTCAACTATAAGTAGAACTGCAGAAATATAAGTAACTTTCATTCTCCAACGTAAAAATTAATAGCTTCCATGATCTGGTGAAATGTGATATGGCAAACATAAATTTTCAAAAATAAAGCAAAAACATTAAGGTTGGCTTTCTTGAAATCTTCAGAATTTTCATATATTTTTTTTCTTCTTTTCAAGAAGATAAAACAACCACTACAAACATGTGTTTGCTGTATGTAGTTACTTATTTGTTACTGTCGACTATATTGAAACGTCCGTAATAACTGGTTGTTTGAACTGTGACGTCATATCAAACAGTTTGTGAAGACATGACTTAAACGATCTGTTATGTTCAATTACTCAAAATTTCTTATTAACATATAAAACCTGTAGCAATTATATGAACAACTCTTATGGAACAAATGTTTAAAGGTTGTTCTGATCTTTTCCTGTCTGTTTTAAATTGCTTCATCGTAAAGACGAACATTTCCACGACATTTCGTTCCTATTGAATGCTAAGAATCTATTTCCCAGAGATGCAAAGAAATGGAAAATCTCCATCTGACATTTTCTTGGAACGATCCATTCTCTTAATCACAAACTCATTGTTTGATATTGATGTGTATGGACAGAAAGGAATGGACCAATGGCATCTCAACAATAAACTGTCAAAGAACAATTTCTGGCGATGGTAAAGTGGTTCTGTTTTTGATGAAATAAAAAGAACAGTAGAGCACCAAAGATAGAAGGGAAAAACAATAAAACTTCGTATTTTCTCAGGGGAATTCTATCCGAAGTAAAGGCCTTCGAGTAATTTTCTATGCTTTTAGTTTTTAAGTGACAGAAAGAAATAGAAGAAGTTTATATCTTTGATGACAAAAGATTTTAAAATAGAAGAAATAGAATCATAAATATATGAATGCACTTGAATGAAAGGCAGGAGAAAGATTTACTGTTCAGCAAAAGAAAATACGAAAGTTCTTTCAATTCAAAGACGAATATTGGATGCTCGTTTTCTGTACTTAATTTGAAACTACTATTATTTAAAAAACCACATCTTACACCAATAGATATATTTAATAAATGTATTTTATCTAATATATTTATTGGTATAAGATGTGATTATTTATAATAATATGACAAACTAGAAGAGAAGAGATTAAGAAGAAATATGGACTTAAAACTTTTATTTAAAACTATTTAAAACTATTTAAACTATTATTTAATTGATATTTATAAAAATTATCTAAAACTGCATTAAATAAATATTAAAATACGAGAGAAATGTCCTGGTAATATAAAATTCTAATTTCTCGGGAGTAACTGTTACATAACACTGAAACTAATCCCAAGAATTTTTCTAAATTCCAATTTCGAACATTATTTTAATTACTTATTTGACTTAATCTATTCCCTTATAATGTTTTATTAAAGACTGTAATCCATAACTAAACTTTATCTAATTTAAGTGTTCCTATGACTGTGCACCGAGATTGGTTTCCCCGCAGATCCGGAATTAATTTCAAAGTTCTTTATCTCCTACCTTTTTAAATTTATAATTATGGAAATCATTTCTTTTGATTGCATCGGTTGTAATGGGCTGATTAAATCTTGCCTCTAGTTAAACTTTCTTATCAGATTTGTATAAAAACTTTCAATTGTTACTGAAAGATAAGAAAAGTTTTGTTGCGGACTTTTTATTATTAGAATCTTGCTTTCTGTTCCCTCAGAGCTGATCTATAGAGGTCTGATTCGTTGGTATTCTGCCAATACTTACATCGTAATATTTTGGCTGCAGTGTTTGGTTTGTGCTTCCACTGCCTTTGTGACTGATCCTCTAGGATTCGAAAGCAGACAACCGTTTCTAACAAAGAATGAAAAGCTGGTCGCCTTTAAATTACTGAGAGAGCTGCCTCTATTTCAGAATATCCTACTACCAATATAATATTCTATTCCGGTCAATCCAATAAAAACAAGACTAATGATACAGAAAAATTGGCTATGGTACTTGGATACAGATGAGACGGAACCATATCATTTCATTTTAGCAAACCTGGTGAAAAATGAGGTATAACACTACAATAATAAAAATTCTAATAAATACATTGGTTTCTTTTTGTATTTTAATTCCGGAAAGTTGTTCAGATGTTTTTATTACAACAGCACTTTAATTTAATGTTGTTCGTTTATGCTGTCATTATGGTTCTAAAAGCAAGAATTGATATTCATATCTAACTGGCTATTACATCACTTAAATACATACTAGAGATGATATTCATGTAAAAAGACAAATATACACTGACTTACATGAATGTAAATATCGATATGCATAGGTAAATTTCTATATTATTCTTTCTAATTATCTTCACTTTGTATGTGTTTATGTATTCTTGGTTGACTGTTTATAATTATACTGCTGTTGCAAAGCAGTTTTGGCTTTATTTGTCTGTCTCTTTGTATTTCGGTATTTTTATGTTAAATTCATGTGTCTCTCTATGTCTATATATCCATACTGATATATGGATATTTCTCTGTTTCTGCATACTACTCATTTCCAAATGATTGTTGATTTTAGTCAGTCTGTGATTATTCCTGTCTATCAATCTATCTGTCTGTATTTATTTATGTATATAGGTATAAATACAAAGACTCGACTTAAGTATTATATTTTATTTATGTTCTATATTTCGTTATATTTTAAATATGTTCGTTTCCCCTTCCCTACCACATCATTTAATTTAGGCTTTATCACAAACACATTTGCAAAAAATATATGTTACAATTTTCTATTAAAGACCGCCGATATTTACATTACCCTACACTAATGGACCGGACAATGCGCTTTATTGGAAACGATGTGAAAGTGTAACTGATTTAAGTCGGATGGGCACCCACGTGCTGAAATTACATTAGCCACCCTGTGGGCCATGCTTTCCACAAAGTTTTGATACAGAGCTAAGGGTTTTTATGTCCATTCCTGCTTCAAGAACATGGCCAGTGCAGCTATAGATGTCAGACGTGGTCCCCTGGCCCTCAATCGATGCTCTAACTCGTCCCATAAATGTTCGATAAGGTTTATGTCGGGACTCTGAGCAGGCCATGGAAGCCGCTTTACAGCCATCTCTGTATACCACTGCTGGACAGAGGCTGAAACATGGCATGGAGCATTGTCATCCTGAAAGTAACTATCGTCATTTCCAAGCATTTGCCAGAGAGTAGGAACAATCCGATTATCCAAAATGTCTTTGTAGCCTTCGGAGTTCAAAATTCCCGCAACAACATGCAATAGTCCCAGGCCATACTATAAGAATCACCCCCACAGCATGATTTCCCCCACCACCGAACTTCACAGTTGGAACGATGCACTCGGGTAAAAGACGTTCGCCTGGCATTCGCCACACTCAAACATGTCCATCCGACTGGAAGAGAGTGTAAGGTGATGAGGCACGCTACACTCCATAAAATTGTTTTCCACTGCTCTACAGTTCAGTTGCGACTTTGCAAATACTACTTGAGTCTGGCGGTTCTGTTGAATGGTGAGATGTGTGATTTGTGGATTTTAAGGGCGTTCAATTCCTTCCTCAATATATTGTAATTGTGATGTATTCCGCAATGTAACCCCTGATGCTGTTGAAACTCACTGATCACGTGCGCACATGCACTTTGACGATCTCGTCTGATTTTATGTAAATATGCAGGTGTCCGGTCCATTACTGTAGGGTAGTGTATATCAGTCGCAATTTCAGCTCCACATCGGCTGCTTTACATTTGCAAGATTTGCGTGTTGCTTCTTTTTGTCATTTACCACCAGCCATTGTGAATATTTAAAAATGGTGAAAATACATGAAGTAAGCACTACACTGCATACATTAAGCACTACACTGCATACATTGACACCGAGAAGATAATCACATTACTAACATCATCAATATCATTGGCGACGGTATAAACACAAAGAGATTCTGTTTCGGATAGCGCAGACGGACAACTGCAAGTGAAGACAGGCACAACCGCTGTTGGCTGTGATGGACCGAACTGCCATAGTAACCAGTATTCGAATAATCGTGTCATGGAAGCAGAATTATATGCACTTGTTCTTTGGGCACGACTGCCACTTGGTGCCAAGGACGGGCTGATTGGAGCGAAGAATGGAAGTCAGTGATGAAAGACTGATGGTCGGGTGCAGGTTCGACATCTGGGAGAGAGAGGCAACTTGCAATTTGTATTCGTCCGAGACACATTCTCTAGATATTCTGGTGAAAGGAGCTGTGTGATATAATGGTCATACACGTCTAGTGTCCGTGGAAGGGACATTGACTGCCGCTACGCATATCATCCAGCCAATCCTAATACCTTTCCTACATGACAAGAGAGATATTCCAGCAGAATAAAGAGCATCTACGTGTAGTTTGTGTGACTAAAAGTCGCTACAGCATGGTCGTTAACTACCGTGGCCAATATGATCACCTGACCACTCTCTAATTGAATGTATCTGGGACTGAATTCGTCTCTCGTGTCCGGCCACCGGCTATGAATCTCACCTGTTTACGATTTACGTTGAATCAGCATGGAACGTAATTCCTGAACAGGATATACACCTTTAGGATCGTATGCTTGCCATAGTACAGCTTCCATTATATCACGAGATGATTGTAGCCAATACTAGTGCACGTACAGTCATATATCGGGCTAGTAGCATTACAATATATGACATTGCGCTGCTTCTGGTAATTTACTTCACTCATCATTTCTAGAGATTGTTTTCGCCAAATTTCAGCTTTCTGCCATTACTGCTTCTATCTGAGTGTTGCGTTTTCAATTTCTATTAGTTTCAATTTCTATATATGAGATTCATTTACAACACGAGACATAATAACGTGTCTTCGTCTATTCCTTGCACTACGGATTTACGTAAATCAGATGTAAATTATATTTTATGTTGTATTTTATGTAAATAAGTCGAGATCCGTCTGTCTATAGATAGATAGATAGTCAGTAGGGTAGGTAGTCATGTACAAATAGATATGCAGATATTTTGAATGCAGATATTATTACTATATGCAGATATGAATTATACATTTTTACTTTCATTCTACATTTCAAAGTTCCATTTCAACAATGAGTTATACATTATTGCTCATTGTCAACTGAAAGTCATTACAAAAAAGAAAGTGATTCCTTTCAGAATCCCCATATTACTCAGATTATCCATTAATAGAAATTGAATTTTAAAAATAAATAGAAATAAAAACTTTGGGTATCTACGTTAGCTGCAGAAGTGCTTTACAATCAATTTAAAGCCTTTAGTTTCATACTAATTCTTAATTGATTTTTTTATTTAAAAACTTAGATTAAAACTTAGATTAATTCTTTTTTTTAAGTTTTTAAATAATATTTTCATTTAAATTTCATTATATGTCCATGTATATCGTATCCTTGAAAAAAATTAATGACTTTTAATGAAAAAATGAAAAATAGATACCTCAAGCTAATTTTCATCAACAACAATATTTTTTTTGTTCCGCTACCATCAATTTTTCTATCCATCATTCTTTTTTCAATCTGTGGAATCTTCTTCAAATTCGTTCTTTTTTTTTATATCTCATTTATCAATTTTCTCTTTTTATCATCCCTACAATCCATTTCACTCTATCTTTTTTTTCATCACCTCTTTCAATGGGCGATTTCCTTGCCTTCGATAGCGTATTTATTGTATTTTACTGACTGGTTCTATCAACATTAACAACGAGAAAAATTAGTTCAACTGTGGCTCTCAGCAATTCCATCCATATTTTTAACAGACAGCGATTTTAATTTTATAAATAGGATTCAAAATACCTCCAATGCCAAATATATATATAAAAAAACTATATATTTATAAACGAATTTTCGGAAAATTTTCTTCTTTCCTTTGTCAAGTTTTAAAATAACAAACAATTTACAGATGTTAAATATCATGCCATGTCCCACATCCTGGACACTGTTACAAAATGACCAATCAAAACAATACTCCTTTCATATGCAAACTTACCTAAACTTTCCATTATAACATAATTATAAACAATTTAATTCATTATTAAAAAACAATTCTTCAAATTTTACAATTTTGTGTTTCTTACTTGTATTTATACTACATTATATTATATCTCTAGCCAATTTTACTGACTCTCTAACCCTACATTTCTATTGATATTTTCATTCCTTGTACTTCTTATAAATGAACTTTCAACAATTTTTCTTGTTTTCTTATCTTTTTCACCATACAATGAAAAAGGTTTGTAATTCAGCAAACCAAAACTGTATGCATTTTTAATTTGTTATTTAAAGTTTTTATTCTTTTACTGTGTGTTTGGCTTTGTTCATCTTATTATTTTCACTTCCGTACTCTTGCTTAAACTTAAATTACAGCAATGTTCTGCTAATTCCCATTTATTTTTCTGGTTCTTTTTAATATAATTTGCGTGTTCACATACTCTCTGCAGTATAGAACCCCTCCCCCCACAATTTAGACATTCTATTTTATACACTATACCCATGTCATACCTATTTTCACTTCTGTTCAACTTTTAGCATAAAATATTCTTCAACTTATTCTTATATTCAAATCTCACTTCCATATTATATTTCCATTTAATCCTACTGCCCTCTACTATTCTGATTTGATCGATAAGAAAGACGATGAATTACTGGTGATTGCAACGAAGCAACAGCTGAAGAATGTATATGATGTATAACATATGCACCTACAAGCAGACATTGTCAAAAAATACTATAACGATGGAAGATAAAATATTGTTCCAAGGTTAATATCTATACTTTGTGGAAAAAGAAAATCTGTGAAATGATCCTTAAGAAAAACGCGAAAATTACTTTGTAATGATCTTCATATTCTTTTCAGTTTTCTTTTCAATCTTTTAAAATTCAAATTTTAAAGCTATTATTTTCGTATTATAGCTATGAATGTTTTGGTAATTCAAATCACAATTAACATCAAGACTTATATAAAAATAATTGCAAATTAAAAACTAATTCTAACATTCATTAAACGTTTTTCTCGCGGCTACATAGTACAAGCTTCAGCCCAAATCTATCTTCTACGCAATTTTAAAGCAAAGGAAATAATAATAATAGTATTTATAAAATTTCATTATCTCCTAACAATAATAAGAAAAACAACAATATCGCTAGCAACGAAAGTCGTTCCAATTTCAGTGGATCATTACTAGATCCCATAGTTTTATTTTGTTAGCTCAATTTAACAGTGAATTTTGATGAATATTATTATATTATTAATACATCGGCATTATTATTAGCCATTTAGAAATCTGAAACAGGTTATATAATGCCATTCAAGCTTTTATCAATGACATATTTCTTCCATACGCTGCATAATTATGGAAATTGAAAATAAATTTAACGAGCACCAAGGTTTTATTTTAAACATGAACCATGAACTCCACATTACATTCTTCTCAGGAAATGAATACCTTAGGAAATGAAAACAACATTTTAATTTGCTTCAATAGTTCTTCCCGACTGTCCAGATGAATTGAAATTTAGTAGTACCCGAAGCTTTATCGTAGGACTGTTATCTCCTCCATTAGACCGTGATTGTGAGAAACCATTTAACATCAAAGTCAGTCTTCTGATTCAATGAATCTCACAGGACTTTCCACATTCCAACAGAACAAAGTTAGACTGCTGCTCAAGGTAACGCTTTATCAGACACACATTAATTAAAGGAGAAAAGACAGAAACTTAATGACCTGAATGAAGGGAAGATTTCATGTAATAATCAAGAACTACAATTAATTAAGTAAAATAATATCACAGGACTGTATTTTTTTTCTATTTTGAATTCTATGGAAGTGTGCGTCTACTAGATGCATAAAAATCACACAAGCAAACATAAAAACGTATAACTTTTGCAAAACCAAAATTATAGATTATTAGAAAAAAAAATTTTCTCAAAAGATATCAAAGAACAATGCATCAAAATATATACTACTGAAGTTAATAAAATAGTGAATGAATATTAGCAGTGGCAGATTTTGCACTTCAGAGGCCTAGGCGCAATTCAATTTGCCCCCCCCCCCTCTAAATATTTTCACTACCCCTACACCCTGTGCATTCTACACACACGTTTTTTACTCTGGTAGGCCCTTTACGTTTGTTGGATGCCGTCGGCATCCTATCTATAATTTTACTAGCGCACGTTAAACTTTTATTAAACTATTTAATAAAACCTTTTTATTTCAATTTAAAATTAATAGATTTCATAAATTTTCCAGTAATATTAGTTTAAATTTATTTAAAGCTATTTTTATACAAGAACTCAAAAGATATCTTGATATTAATTCTAAATTTGAAGATTTTTTGCATATTTTTAATTATCTTATTAAAGAATTTATAAATAATAATTTTCCAATTAAAATTCTAAAAAAATATATTTTGCAATTTTAAAATAAATTTAAATTTCAAATTTTCAAAAAATTTAAAATTAAAGATATTTTTATTTTTCATAATTTTATTTAATCATTTAATCTTATGACAAGTTAAATCTTAAGTTTTGAGTTTGATTTCGTAACTGACATCTATTTTTAGGTATTTATTTTTTTTGTTTTGTAAGTAAATTTAAATACTTAAAAAACTAGAAATAAATTTGTAATACTTAAAATTTAAATGCTAACAATAATATTACTAATTAAAAATAAGACCAAAATCTTAGGATATTGTTTTTCTAATTTTTTGTTTTTCTAATTTTTTCTAAATTTTAATTTTCACTTACTCCACTTATGCCGCTGATGATGTGAGGATAAATTGTCGGTATCTTCACAGAAACAGTGATATGGTTTTTGTATTGGCATTTTTCAAATTCCACCTCACTTTTTGGCTTATGTAGTTTAGTAATATAAGTTAATTTTATTCTTATATTCTATACTTTTTCTAAATTGCAAAAGATTGATTGAAATCTTTGCTTTGCGAAACTCGAACACATAGTATATATGTATATATATAATATAAAAACCCGCTTTATACTTATTTCAAGGGGGAAATTTTAAATTACGCATAAATGACAATTACTTACAACAAAGATTTAACTTTAATTTTAATTAAACTTAAATTAGACACTCGTAATAACATTGTGTATTACGCACATATTTTTCAACATATGATTTGCATAACTGTAAAACTGTCAATTTCAAAATAGTATATTTATTTTCATTGAGGTTGTCTGATTTCGTGTTTTAAGAAACTTTAAGGGATTAAATAAAATACAGTGAAAACTCGATTAACCGTCGGGACCGGGACTGTGACGGTTAACTGAATAGACGGATAACATAAATTATGCAATAAATATGTACAGTAACGAAATTTCAATGCTGGTTTGGGCAACATCACCTAACAGACGAAGACTGAGCGTTCATTTTTGATATGACTTCCGCGAGTCTGATCGCTGTGCGATCTGTACCAAACTGTATTCAACATTCAGTATATATAATTTCAAAATGATGGTTTTTAAAACAAATGAAGTTTAGAAAAAAGTTTAGAAAAAAAATTGCTCTATGCTAACATTGTAAACCAGAATAACTCTATAAAGACGGTAAAAGCAGAAAAGTAATTGAAATAAAACATAGGATTCATTATTTTAAAAAAGCCGAGAAGTAATAGGCTAATTCATGCATTTTGATTCGGTTAAGACCACAGCCCGGGCCCCATTGTCGGCCGAGCCCCGGTGCTGAGGAACCCGGTACTGACCCTCCCCCCCAACTATTAGGGCGAAAAATTCGTTCCTTGATCTGTGGTACTGGTATCCACGTATTTATACACGGAGTCCAATTAAAATTAACAGTAATATTAATTAGTAATATTATTAATTAATATTAATATTACTAATTTGGAGAACTTGCAGATTGACAACATAAATGTTATTGTAATGTTATTCTAATATTATTAAGTTATTACATATACTTACTTGATAACAAAACAAAAGTACTATACTTCTAAAAGTTTTATTCCATCAAACATGTTTGTACTGCTTCTTGAACGCTTTCGTGAATACGTGAATGCCTGTAATATGACCGCTAGAGTTGCCACCCGCAAAACATGTTGTAGCTGCCATAATTCATTTGTCAATTTAATGAAGAGAATACTGCTAAATTTTAATTATTTTTAGTATTGAAAAAAAGCAATAATTAAATAACATAATTTGTTTGCTGAATTTTGAGGTCAAATTAATAATTCTAGCCAAATGTCTGAATTCCATCGGTCAGTGTTAATTTAAAAAAATCGTCATCTCAAATGCATTATAAAATGGTAAGAATTACAGACAATTGTAATATCCATTCTGCCGAAAATCTGGTTCTTTCGTGTAAACAGATATATTCATTTATTTCATTCATGTTTCTACAACATTAGATTGGTAAATACAGACACTTGCCTCTTTTGAAAGTGTTCCTTAAAAAAGTATTCATCTAATGCTACTTAAGTTTAAAAAAAAATCTTAAAAAAGCAATTGATTAGAAGGTTATTAAAAAATTTATTGAATAATTTTTAGATTTAAGCATTTGGATGCCTTAAGTTCGAAGCGTTGAGAAGCATTTTAAGTTCGTAAATCGTTTGAAAAGAGAGTTTCTTTTGGTTTTATTGGAATATTTGGCTTTCTGTTGATCACCTTTTTACATCAGTATTTTTACATCGATACCGAAAATCCTATTTTTTAAAACGAACTAATAGCTTAAATGGAAAACTAAGGCATCCAATAAACTTTATTCAAAATAGAGGAGGTATGAATTTTCAGGAAGTATCTAAATGGAATGTAGGTCACTTTCATTATGAAATATCTGCAGCTGGTTAATCGCAAGAAATGTAAGCTTTGGCATTTTGGATTTGTCCAGGAATGCGAAAAATTTTTAAGTTTATTTGAACATTATAAGCTCTCAAAAACAGTAAACTTAACAAATTACTGATCAAAAAGAAATTGTGAGTTGTTTCTTATTTATTTCTAGCAAAGTCTTAAAGAATGTCAAAGAACATTCTAGAAAAGTTGTGTATTGTAATATTTACAAACGAAATGGTCCAAGAGAAATCATATGATTTTCCCATTGTCATTCAGTTTGATCTGGTAACATTATTACAGAAGGATTCAAAATTCAAAAGTTTTCTGTTTTAGAGAGCTTATAATGTTCAGATAAACTGCAAAATTATTACTTGTATTGTGATCACCTTTATATCATCTATGCATTTTCTTAGATAGAAATATTTTTAGTCCATTTTTTTTTTAATTTTATTTTTCAAACTTTAAGATATTTTATTTGGATTTCCTCCAAAAAACTTTTTTTTCTGTTCGTGTTCAGTCAATGAAGATTTCTAAATGATATATTCACATTATAGAACCATAGTTATTTGGAAATATGATGACGTATGGGTTTATCTTCTTTTTGAGACATATAAATAAACATCAGAAGCATTGAATAAATATTTGGGTCCGAGGACAAACATTCCTTCAATTTCAATATTTTTTTCCGTGGTTCTGTTAATCGGTTTCTTTAAATAGCGCTGTATTTTTATTACAACGTACAGTTTTAATATCACTATTTATAAAAAAAAAATCTACGTTTCAAGTTCGCACCTGATAGACGCAATGTAATTTTTTTTCCTTCCTTGTAACTTCACAGGTAATATTATAATGTAACATTTTAGACAATTAACATTTAGAGAAGAATTTTGAGCACAAAATGTTAGTAATTTATATATGAATTTAAGTTATTATCATATGCATTTGATGCGTCATTCTGATTATTTTAGTAAAAACACAGAACATATAAATACTTGCTATTAAGCAAATATAATGATTTTATTTTTAAATTAAAATAAGCCTTTGTGTACAATAAACAGTATTTTGTTTCAAACTAAAGCGGCTTTTCTATACTATATTTTTTACTTTATTTTATTTAACTATATTTTCACGCCTTGGAGTTGACCGTCAATATGGGTAACATTGGCTGCTGAGTCTTATAAGAACGAAACAACCGCCCTCGATTCCCTTTGACGACAGCTGAAGGCATGAATGAATTGTGTAATGTCATTACACATTACATATTTCAGTTTGAGTTAGTTAAGCTCTCTTGTATAAAAAAAAACAGCTAAAATTTTATTTTTAATTTAAATAATGTTTTCAAAAGCCCGAGAATGAACCTAAGAACATTGGCCAAATGTCTGAATTCCAACGGTGAATTAATAAATCATCATCTCTAATGGACCATCATCACTTGAGGATAGGCGTGGCTTCATAGTTACAAAATATCCGACTAGGCTACTGCTTTGCTTATGGGATAAACAAAGCCATGTGCTTTGTTTTAACCCGTGTAGATATAGAGGGCGAACTAAAAGATTTGATTTGGATGAAACGATTGTAAGCCTTCCAAAATTTTTCATATCGAATGTAGAGTTGATTATAGTCTAATGAAGAACACGACAACAATACATTATCAAAGCAGGATACAATTTAATTATTTTTAAATGTTAGAAATACGTCTGGACGACATCGGCAACGCGCTTGCTTTTGTAATGGCTTATTGCTATCAAAGCGACAAGAAAAAAAAAAAAAACTGAAGCGGTAAGACTTCTGTACTTTAAAAGAAGAAATATCGATAGCAGATTCCAAGTTCAGCAATTTCATAATATTAATGTATTATTTCGTACTCATAATTTATTAACGATATGAATCGCAACATTGTTTTGCAATTTAGTATGACGCTACAGTAATTCGTTCCTTAATTATTCTATCGAATTTCGTCTTTCATTCCAAGGAAATCATTTGTAAAGGGAAACTGCTATTTATATGTAAAGATATATATATACATATAATTATTAGATATCGTTGGATGGGCCATTTATTGAGGAAGGTTATAGGCTGAATTACTGATCTATATACGACTTATAGAGCGGAACAGTAAACATAAAGGAAACATGAGTCAAAAAACAATATAATATAAGTTACAATTATATTTATAATAACAAGGACATCGTATGATATAATGACATAAATACAATAAAATAGTCATTGTAAATATTTTTTTTAATGTTTATCAATCCTATTAAGTATCCTTATAAGCTGTATATCTGTATTATAGGAATTGAGCATTTTAATATATTTTCTTAAAAAATTATTACTTAATATTTAATTTTTCCATCAACCACATCTGAAATTATATTTTGTTTTGTTTGCTTAAAAGTTACATTATCTTTTTTATTATATCTATTTTTTTAAATATTTTATTTTTTACATAATTAGCTAATTTATATCCATAATTATTTCTAATTGTTTCTATTTTAAATATTTTATTCCAATTACATCTTTTTCTTATTCTTATTTGTTCATTTTTTGATTTATATTTATAATTTTTATAATATTTTCTTATTGATATTTCTCTATATCTATTTTTACATTATTTTCCTCTTTATTAGTTTTTTCCCCATTTGTTTTATTTGTAATTCTAATATCCCACTGTATTACATTCCCGTTAATATCAATATATCCTCTGCATTTGAGAAGCAGTGAACAATACATGTGTTAGTAATTGATTTTGTAGTTTTTACTGATCTTGTTGTACATGATTTAAATATCCAAGATTATAAAACATATTTTTATATTCTATACTTATTTTGTTATTAATTTTTTCTTCTCTATTTATGTTTGTGTCACCTATACATATTAGATTTTTTTTTCCATTTTCTTGTATCTGATTTATATTTTCTTTTATTTCTTTTATACATTTATTTTTATTCGTTAGTGGAGGTTTGTATATTATATATATAATTAATTCTTTTGATAAGAGTGATTTTTTTTTTAAAAGTGCAAATTAAATTTTCGTGTGTTATACTATCTTCATTTTTTGTTTGGATATTATAGTTTTCTCTATATCATATCATTACATCTCCTCCTCTAGAATTTATTCTTAATTTTGTTCTTTTTTTATATTGTATAAAAAGGCTTTCTCCTTCTTTATATTTACCTCTATCAATATTATTATATCTAGTAATTTTTTTTATCTATATTTGCTGTTAGATATGTAAAGTTAGACCTTAAACTTCTTATATTTAGAAATAAGATATTCTTTAAATTATATTTTGGTATCCATTGTACCCTATTTTCTATTGTTTCCAAGTTCGCCAATTCTATATTTATATCTTTTTTTTTTCCATTTCTTATCTCTCTATTATTTTTTTATTATATTTCTTTTAAATTTTCTTCATTTATAATTTTTCTTACTTTTGATGTCTCATTTTTTCTCATTAATATATCTTGATTTTTTATCCATATGTATTTGTATCCTTTGGATCTTGCCTCTTGTTTTGCTTTCCAAAATAAGTTTTTCATTTTTTTTTTTGTTAGATTTTCATTTATATATATATTTGTGTTATTCTTATTTGTTCATCATTTGTTAAGTATTTCTTCATTTTAAAATATTTTATCCAATCTTTTCTGCTTTCAAACTTCATAATTATCGATCTCTCCTTTTGTGTTTGGAATCTTCCATACCTACGTATCACTTCCACTCTTTGTATTGAATCTTTTACTTGTAATACATCTGCCAATTTGGCAATTTTTTTCTTTTTAATAGGTTTTCATTTTCATTTTCTTACATACCGGATATTTCTACATTGTTTTTCCTCATCTGTTGTTCCATTTTGTCCATATTTATAAAAAATTTAAATAAGTAATTAAAAATAAAGATAGGTATCAAACCACGGCACCTAGCTAAAGTTAGGATTCGCACCTTGAGTTGTCATCGGGAAGAGACTGGGACGGACCGTTTCGTCCTCATTAGGACTCCTCAGCCAGCCAAACTCCCCTGATGACAACTCAGAAGGCGCGCAAGGTGTTAGTATCCCGCTTCTCGCACCCGAGAATGGGACCTCCCAGTGCGAATCCTAACTTTAGCTAAGTGCCGTGGTTTGATACCTATCTTTGAATTATTCCGGCACGTTAAACTTCTTTTAATTAAAAATACTTAAATATAGGTTTAAATTCACAAATAATAGATTGGAAAAAAAAAAAAACAGGCGGAAAACATTATGATTTACATAACATCGAGTACATTGAAAAGGGTTGAAAATGGGATTAAAGAAACTATTACAATAAAACAAAAACAAAAGAAAATTAAAAAAAAAAAAAATACAATTTTGTAACTTATTTTCTATTGTTTTTTGATTCATGTTTCCTTCCCCTTTCCCCCATCAATAAAGAATGTATTCAACCTCTTTTTTGAATCTCAGATTGTTTATTTATATCCGATCCGTCTGCTTATTTGTAATTTGAAAATGGCCCGAGATGGGCCGAACTGTGAATGCACAGGTCAGCGAGCGAGATACCATGCCATACGGCTGATTCATGTGGTCGGCTCGTTATGCAACAGTTGCGTTTCAGCGAACTAATTTTTGTGGATATGGTTGGTTGATTTAATTGAATAATTCTATGCGTTTCCTGTATGATAGGTGCTAACATTAATAGGTAAGTTCATAGGTATATATTTATGTGTTAGTTAGGTTTAATAAAATCAATTTGCAGATAGTTTTTTTTTAATTGGTTGCAATTAAAAAAAATAATCGATCGTGTTATGAATAGATAACAATTATTATAGATACAATTAATTAATATATTACTTTTTTTGTATCTGTAAAATTGTATCTACTAGTATAGATATAATTAATTACATTATGAAAACGTTTTGCTTCTTTGTTCGTTAATGGCACTTTTCCATAGTATTACAATGGATTCTGCCAATGTACGTAAACCCCAATGTTTAAACTAATTCGATCGAATCAAAGATTAACTGTTGACAATTAATACTTGTTACCACAGTGAAAAGTAAAATTACCATTCATTCGTCATAAAAACAGCAAATAAAATAGTAATGGACATTTTATTTTATTAAGTAAGTAATAATCGGGAGCGGATTCGCCACACGACCAGAACCGAACATTACCGAGAAGGGCCATGCATTTTGATTTCCAGATGGTACGTTATTTATAGTTAATGAGATGCAATTTGTTATGTACTCATAATGTATATGAAACAGATTTGTATAATCACAATTTAATGCGGATGAAACCAGGTTATATATAGCCCCGATTATCCGCGGAATTGGGTTACAAGGGCTTCCCGGATAAAGAAAATTGCGGAAATTCCGAAAAAAAGACTTAAATTGAGGTGCAATCACGAAAAAAAATATTTCACCATTAAAAACTACGTTTTATTACATAAAAAACATATATAAAACTTTTAAAATGTGTACAGTACCGCAGAAAGCTTTCTCCACAGTAAGAGTCTGCCACTCATCCACAAATTCCGAGAAGGCCTATAGGATTACGATGCCCAATAAACCTGTCTACAATTTTCGACCTTCGCACTGTAGGGCCTATTGTTCTTTCCCTGTTGTTGGCTTGGATTAAATTGGTTTTTTTGAGGTTCGTAATTAAAAAAATTTTCGCGGCTCTCGCGGATAATCGGGGCTCTACTGTATATGAAAATTGAAACTTATTGGTAAAAGAATTATTAAATTTCAATAGGTAAAAGTATTAAAAACAAAAAAATAGTAATCCATGGGTATAAAAAATAATTTATTTTTAAATTTACTACTCATTTCTATTTCAAAAATCCAGGAATCTACGAATAATACAAATTTATTTGAAAATTATTATAATAGATTTCACTATTGCTTGGTAAATAATGTAGGACATTTTGAACATTTGTTATAGTTAAATCCATTCCAAGTATTCGATTTCATCTTTTGGGTTTCTGGGAATACGCTGATTGATAAAGTGAATAAAGAAATCTGATTTTTTGCTTCTATATCTATCTATCTATCTAACAGCCTTTAGCAGCCCACTGCTGGACAAAGGCCTCCCTCAGACAGCGCACTGTCTCGGGGGATGAAAGTCTAATCTCCCACGCTGACTTTCAACTGCGGGTTGGGAGATGCATTTTAACCCTAACTGCCAGGGTAAGAAACGGGAACGGCAGAAGGAGAAACAGAAGAAGAAAGAAGAAAGAAATATCCATGCCACGACCGGGATTCGAACCCGGGAACTGGCGCACTGGCCACAACGGCAGACCTGCCGCCTAGACCGCACGGCCACGCCAGCACGGCTTGCTTCTATAATTTGTTATTATGTCTTGAATATTATTATTAATTTTTATTCAAAATAAAATTATTTACTTGAATATTAGAATATTTGTATTATGAAATACAAATCGGTATTAAAATTTAAAAATAAATTATTTTTTATATTCATGGTTTTTTTATATTTAATTTTTTGTTTTAACACTTTCACCTATTCAAACTTAATAATTCTTGTACAAACAAGTTTACATTTTTAATTTTTAATTTTTTTCATAATTCATACAATCTGAACATCAGCAAACCTTTAAATATAGCCAGGCAGTTGTAATTTTATATTGGTTAATTTTCAATAGTATTTCTCTTTTTGAGACTCTTTTTGGACCACCTGTATACGGTTTATTTCAAAATAGGGTTCTTTCAAAAACAATTCATTAATCAATATAATTATCACTGTTTACTAAACATTAAAAATATATTGGAATACAATAATATTAATACAATATTTTTTCGGAATATTAAAAACAAACAAAATCGGAACTTTTCTCGCTTTAGCTTTAGCAAATTTATCAATTAGACTTTCATAATGTAATAACCTAACTACATCATTTTCTATAAATATGACTTAAATGGAGTTGAGATAAGGAATTTCTTAAATAATTTTTTACTCTTTTAAGTACTGAAAAAGAACGTTCACTACTTACATTGCAAATAGGAATTGTCACAAATAGTTTCAGAATTGTCTCTACATTATGAAATATAGATTCTAAACTTCCAATTAATAATTTATACATGTCAACAGGATTGGTGACATTTTCTTCTTTTACAAAGGCAATAAATGGACAAGTTCATCTTTAAAATTTTTAATATCAGTATCAATTTGATATTTTGTGCATAAGTTTTCCACACAATTATTAAATTAGACGTGAGACATTTTAAAATTAAAAAATAATCCAAAATCCAAAATGAAATTAGTACATCACAAATAACGTTATGTACATTTATAAAAAAATTTTCTTTTGCATCAAAATGTGTTTCATTTAACGATGTTTCTTCAAACTGTAATTTTCTTTTCCGTCAATAAGTTGGCACCGTTCTCAATATCGTCAAAGTTTTTACTGACAGTCACTATAAAATTGGAAACGATTTTAGCAGATTTCTTCCTAAAAATAAATTGTACTGGGTGTCTTGCAATGATTTGCTTGTACTCAGTGGCGTAGCAAGGGGGGGGGGCCCACGACGAGACGAATTCAAATTTAAAATTTATCATTAGTCCTCTTCACAAAGTTTTTTTTTTTTGGTTGTTGAATTAGAGATTCCGTTTTATTTTAGTTGTTGAAGGCCCTGGCCTAGGAGGCCCCACCAGTCAGCCTACGGGCCCCATTCACCTAACTATCCCGACCAGCCCCTTTACCACAACGTTTTTTTTTTGGTAGTTGAATTAGAGATCCCGTTTTTTTTCGGTTGTGGAATAATGGAACTATCGCCCCAAGCCCCCAAAGGCGTTGCTACGCCACTGCTTGTACTATTTATTCTTTCTAATAATTTATCCCATAAAACAGATAACAATGCTGTTTCATAATCGTTGAAACATTCTGCCAGTTTTTTCGCCTCCGATTTGCTTATAGGTTTTTCACTATCGGACGTATTAATTTGGATTAGCATTTCTTTAATATTTTGGTAATTACATTTTAATGCGGAAACATTGTAGAATACTTCTACAGCTTAAACATGAAACACACAGTCATTACCATTATTTTTAGAGCAAATTAACTTAACTCTGTCACGAGTAAAATAATTAATTGTGAACAATCAAACAAAAAATTAAATAAATGAATTCTGACAAAGATAATGACAAACCGCTATCAACTTCGTCACGGAATGTACAGCTGTAAAGCCTGTTTTACATTTACCATTTCACTCGCCATAACCTGGACATTTCACTCGCCATCACCTGGACATCACAGATGTCCAGTAATCTGTCCCAGTTAGAGGCTGGGCTATTTTCGATGAAATGTCTAGACATTTGACGGCTGGACATTTCAAATAGCGCTCCTGGTGACGGATTGTAGAACTAGGAAGTCCAATCGATTTGTATCTATTTATTCGAAATTACCGATTACAAAAATGATTTTCGCGATCGGAGGGCATCTTTTCCTTATGTTTTCGTGGATGCTTTCATAAAATGTTACATTATTAATCAAAATCATTTCAGAATTTCGGCTTGAAAATTTGAATCGACAGCGACCGAGCATCTCGAAAAGATCTCGCCATTGATCGAGATTTAACGAGACTGAATTATTTATCGAAACTGATTTATCGAAACTGAAAACAAAGAAACACAAAGAGATGAAAAAAAACATGAATATTTCCTATTTTAATTAATTAAAGACATTCTTTCACCTATCCGATGCATTGACTAAATGGTTTTTATATAAATCAATGCTATTTTTATCGTAAATAAAACGTAGGCATGATGACAATTGAGAAATGTAAATGTTCCGTGTGATGGAAGGCGTTATGGTAAGTGTAAAACGATGCACAAATCACTCGCAATCTACCCTGACATGTCCTGCGTTATGGCTTGGAAAATGGCGAGTGAAATAGTAAATGTAAAACGGCCTTAATACAAGATCTAAAACTTAAATTCAATATTTCCTCCTAACGCCTATCTTAAAAGTGGAATGAAATGCACTTGCTGGCATGCTGGGGCCATTCCGGTAATGCCGAACATACAAAGAAAATGTACACAAGTACTAGTAAAAATAAATCTTTAACTATCGAAATAAATAGAAAATATACACAAAGCCAAATTAAACAAACTTTTATATTACTATTGATTATTCGAAAATTTTTCTTACACTGATATCGTTTCTTTATGTTATAAAAATGCAGAAAAAGATTTCCATTGGGCTAGTTTCCCAATGGAAGCCTTACCACTAGGATTGTGATGGCAAGACAAGAAAAAAATATCCATTTTTGATAAGTAAAATCACCAGAGAATAAATGAAAAAAAAAAGAAAACGAATTAAAACAAAAACGACAAAAAAAATACAGCTTAACAAGAAGAGAGGGACTAACCCTAAATTTATCAAGAATTGAAATTACCTAGCGGAGACTTCCACTCGAGAACACATCTTCATTTTACTGGCCAATTATCATGAAAAATTAAGGATTAAAGAAATTGTTTAAGCTTTCCTAATTCTAATGGATAAATTACAGGAATTTCAAGCAAGTTGTTGTGATTTTCTCGGCTGATTAAAAACTATACACTTTTACATATAATTTGAGAATGATTGTTTTTAAAAAAAAATGAAGTTTAGAAAAAAGTTTAGAAAAAATTTCCTCTATGCAAATATTGTAAAGCAGAATAACTCTATACAGACGGTAAAAGCAGAAAAGTAACTGAAAGAAAACATAGATTCATTATTAAAAAAAAGCCTAGAAGTGATTGGCAAATTCATATATTTTTATTCAATTAAGACCACAGCCCGGGACCCTTTCACGCCGGGTCCCGGCGCTGAGGGACCAACTGACCCTCCCCCCCTCTTATGGGGGCGCTGATTTCATGTTAAGACGAAAAATTCGTTCTTTGATCTGTGGTACTGGTACCCACGTATTTATACACAGAGTCTAATTAACATTACTAGTAAGGTACCCTGCCCAAATAACGCCACCTTAATATTTAAATTACTGTAAGTCTGGAAATAAGATGTATCGAAACACGAAAATTATGACCAAGAAAGTTTAATCTTCTGTTTGAAGCATACCATAATGAAACATATGATTTTACTGGAGAAGTATGAGAACTCAAATAAAAAAAACTTTGCAAACTGGCGTTATTAGGAACACCTGGTCCAATTAACGCCACCTACTTTCTAGTAACTTAACTTATTTAAAATTAAGAATTATTCCATCATTTAAACATTATTTGTACAAAATTACAGTAAAAAGCAACTAAACTTGACTTTCTGTAAAAAATAATAAAAAAATCACTTGAAATTAACGCAGTCTTTCTAATCTGTAGCTAAAACAAAAGAGGAAATGTAAAAATTAATTAATTTCGGCATTTTCCGATTATAAAAACAAAATAATAAATAATATAAAAATCTGTATTTTCATGAAACATATTAGTAACTTATAAATGTCGTACGTAACCTCAAATCGTATATGTAGACCATTAACGCCACCATGGCGTTAAAGCGCTATTGAGCACATTGATCACATGATACACTTGTTTGTCTACAGTTTCCGAATTTTAAAAATAACAGTTAACTTATCTACATAGAAGAATCTTCAAGAATCAAGAAAATATATAGTTTTATATAGTTAATCTTTGCTGAACATTAAAAAATTTATATTTTATCTTACGTTGATATAGTAGCAGCCTTTCAGAACCAGTCCTCGACACGAAAAGGTGGAAATATAATTTCAGTCGCAAATGTTGGCGGTCTGCTAGTAACTCACTTCAACACTAGATGGCATGTCAATGCACACTACTTTAGTGCAGTTTCACCATCTCTTATATTTATGAAGAATTAGATATGTGGCGTTAAAGGTATACATGGCGTTATATGGCTGAGGTGCCTTAATATTAATTAGTAATACTAATCGAATTACAAATAAACTGACGGATGGGAAATAAATAAACAATCTTGAGATTCAAAAAAAAAGACTGAATACATTCCTTATTGAGGGGAGCATGGAAAGGAGAGATAAGTCAAAAACAATATGAAGAGAGTTGTAGTCCCCATGGCCTAATGGATAAGACGTCAGACTTCGGATCAGAAGGTTGCAGGTTCGATTCCTGTCGCGGATGTTTCATTATAATAATCTATATTACTAAAATCTTTTATTTCTCTGTCTGTGTGTCTGTCTGTCCGGCGCAATTTTCTGTGAGAATGGAAAATAGAAATAAATATTACAATCTTTTTTTTTGATTGACAGCTGCCGTTATTCATTGGTCAATTTAATTTAGGAATACTGCTAAATTATTAATTATTTTTATTATGAAAAAAATAATAATTAAATAAAATAATTTGTTTTTATTTTGAGAGCTGAATTTTGAGGCCCCTTTGATTTATGATCCCCGAGGCGCGCGCCTCCTGCGCCTGCGCAGAAATATTAGTTTGCAGGAAAACCTTGCAATATTAAAAACAATGCTTTGCAATTAAAAATAGACTGATTAAAGAATATCACAATTAAGAATGGCATGAAAAAGTATTGATTAGAATTAAAGAATAAAACATATTTAATAACTTTGTTTAAATACAGGGAAACCAATAAATGTGCATCATTTTTAATAATACAGGGTGTTTCGGAAGTGGTAGACAAAGCGAAGAGATACGGGATCCAAAAGTCATTTTGAGTCGAAAATGTTCTATTACATTTTGTTGTATGGGCCATAGTTTTAGAGTTAGGAAATGAATGCTTTGGGAATGATCCCCAATCATAGAAACTCTGTTCACATTAGGAAGTGTAAGTAAATATGGCATTTTCTTTAATTATCATACCTATTTTCAGTCACGACATTTGTTATCCGGATTGCTTTTTGTAATAAATCTTTAGCTTATTTACTTTCACTTCTTAATGTGAACTGAGCTTTCTTTGATTTGTGACCATTCCCAAAGCATTCATTTCCTAACTCTAAAACTATGGTCCGTACAACAAAATGTACATTTTCGAACATTTTGAACATTTTCGACTCTAAATGACCTTTGGAACCCGTATCTCTTCGCTTTGTCTACCATTTCCGAAACACCCTATATATTAAAGTATGTACATTGTTTTCTATATTTAAGCAATAACTTTTGGATTCCAGTTTAAAATACATAGTTCTTAGTGCAGAATAAAATCATAGCAGCACTAAATTTCAGTAGCGCAAGAATTAGAGTACAAAAGTTTCATGAAAGAATTCTTTGAAAAAATAGTTACAAGCAATGCGATGGAATTTCTCAAACATTATAATTTAATACCAATAACAGGATTTAAAAAAATAGTCTTAATGGATGTACGTAAAGATGAATTTAATTAAAAAAATTACTGTTCTAAACGCAAAAATGAAAAACCAATGTAAATTCTTAACTGTTCATAAATAGGTTACAAGAAAGAATTTGCACAACAATAATCAGTTTTTAAGTAAACGAGGAACCAAAAACTTCTACAAAAGGTAACAAAGACTTTAATTTAAGACCACTTGAATTTTCGCAGTAAATTGAAGAAAGAAAAATACGAGGCAATTACAATTAGAAACAACATATTCGAAATTCAAAATACAATAGTTAAATATTAGAGTTTTACAGAAATAAATTTATGTATTTAGAAAAGAAATTACAGATAGAAAAGAAAAAAATTGTGAATGTTATCCACTCTGATAAGCACTTTATCAATTTGTAGAGAGTCTGTTAAGGATAAAACGAATTTTTTTTTTTCCCTCTACAAATTGTTATTGCTATCTTACTATCCATCTTTCGTAAGGATCACAAAATCAGTATTAACTGTCCATCTCTGTTGTTCAAACATGACTTAAGATGTTTGAAAATTCGGATTGCAAAAAGGAAAAATTTTTTGCATTTTTTGAAATTGATTTTTATCGTAGTTGCCTTATTTTAGAACTGCATGAAGATTTTTTTTTCTTAGTAATGCTTCAATGCATTCAAAACGAAACAAAAACAAGAATAATAAAAAAACTGCAGCAGTTTAGGAAAAGTAAGCTTTAAGTTCTTGAAAAAAGTTTTATTGAGATCCAAAGTTAACAAGTTTCTAAATTAAGAACCTAATTTTCTATCCTATTGAAAAAATGAACGTCTTTTCAAAAATCTTTCTTACAAATTTTATAAATAAAATCTGTTTATTTAAGTCACTGTTTTCAATTTAATAAGACTTTTATAATTTTAAAATTAATTTATTTAATCATGAAAAATAATGAAAGAAATGGAGTGTACAAGTACTTTTGATTGATGTCACCCCTTTTAACACAAATCTCAATTCTGGAAAAGAAAACTTTCAATCTGAATAGGCAATAATAATTCCGCTTTCCCCTGCCTCAAGTAAAGGCTTAAATTATTCAATTTCGTGCTCTATTGATCGTAATTCTTTCCTGAAATCATAGTTCACGAGTTTTATTTGCATGAAAATAGGAATTTTTCCAAAATTCGTCAAGAATTCCTTTTTTTTTTTTTTAGATTTTGACAATGAGTGAAAAAGAAAAAAAACAAAAATTTCATTGGAGTCTCCTTTTTTTTTTTCTCTCAATGACATTTAATAACAGAAAAGCTCATAAATATTAATAATGGAATGTCTAGGTCAAAAAAATTAGATTTCAATTTAAGATAAAACTTATTATTCAGTTTGAATTTTAGATAAGCTTTCAAGAATTAGAAGGTCTCTATGTTCTAATGTGAACGGTTTTTTTCAATACAAAAACGAGAAAATAAATTAAAAGGTTAATTATTTTTAAAGGATCACACTAAGATTTTTCATAATAACCTGATACTATTATTATTATTATTATTGAAAATCTCATTACATAAGAATTTCGTAGCAATAAGAGTTTTACTTAAAAACATTGAATGTAAATACAGGAGCTTATTTTAATGTAAAGAAGATTCAACTCAAAGCCTGAAAAAAATTCATTTTCTTTCTTTCTAATCGTTAATATGTTTGGAATTACATATAAATAAATTAATAAGCACATAGTTTTAAAGGAAGGATATGAGTACAATTTGGGATTAAAAAAAAAGTAGAATGTTGAATGTTACCATATGAATCAACAATCACACACCCTATTTCTTAACACGAATAAAAATAGTAAATGCAACAACATAGAGTTTTTTTTTTTTTGTTTTACGGTTCTCACCGAAGTGCGATCTTGTATCCAAAAGACCATGTTTCCAACATGGCGAAACCCTAGAAGAATCCATAGAATTTCAATGGAAAGATACTGAGGTGGTTTCCCATCACCTTTCTCGGGAAATCATTAAAATCATGTAAGGAATGATTTCAGACCTAAAGAGGAAGAGGCAAGCATATACAGGAAAGAATTTTTTCACAAACATTCATGCCCACGCTACGTTCCGATGTATCTGCCTCATGCGAGGCCGCCGCCTTTTGCACAAGACCACCCCGGATCTTTCACTAAAACTATATTTTTCTCCTACTTATCCAGTCATTCACAAAGATTAAATTTAATTTGCATTTGAATTGCTCTTTGAATTATTCAAGGCATAGTAATTGATACATATTTAAAAGTCGCCTACAGGTAGGGTTTAAAAATATCAAAATCTAATCAGATATATGGAATTATAGAAATCCTCAACGTATTTGAATAACTTAATATTTTGTTCGAGTTATTTAAAATGCCCATTACAGCAGCACTATAAGATTGAAAATCTAATGAAGGTTGGGAAATAACTATAATTCTCAAAATTTGATATTGATAAGTACATACAATAGTGTATGTTATGATTGTTTCTTCATTTTTAAAAATGGTTTCCAAAATAGACTTACAAATGTAAAAATCTAAAAAGACTTAACATAGTGCTACATTCTTAAACTTCAAATTACATGTAGAGTAATACATTTATTTTTTCACGTTATCGTACCCAGAGAATTTTTATTGATTCACTCACACACATACTCAAACACAGACACACAGACACAACACAGACAGACTAATTATCACACATAGGTGGAAATGCGAATTTCTGACAAAATAAGAACTGACATATTCTGCGATTATTATACTATCTTTATTTAAAACTAAAAATATTTAAAACTAAAATAATTAAAAAATATTTTTAAAAAAAATTGTGTGATTGCTATTCTTTCCTCCTACAGTTTAAAATGTGCTGGAAGAAGTTAGAATAAAAAGTTTCCTGATATCATCTTCTTTATCGTATTTCTCAATAGCTTGCACGCTTCTAATTTTTAATTTCTGAAGGAAATGTTTCAGGAAAAAAAAATCTTTAAAAAACTTTCCTGTCATTGCAAATCTCAGATTCTTTTTTGCAGCTTATGGCTAGTTTATGAACTGAAAAAGTTCATCTAGACAAGAAAAAACTTAAATAAAAAAGATACCCTCTGCTAAAAATATATGCAAAGTTTCAACAAGATTCCCACCGTCCTTTAAAATAATTTTTCTCTCCTGCGACCGTAAGATTCAGTTCATTCGATATCGTTTTCTTAAGGGATATTTTTTACATGTTAGCCTTCATTTCTATTTGGTTCGTATCCTTCTGTGTCGATTACATTTCCTTTCTTTTTCACTTCTTTTTTGAATTGCCCAAAAAGTGGTGTCTTCCCAGAATACTTCTTGGCGACGAACAAGTGAGCATCAGAGCACTTAGCAAGGGAGAGAAACGGAAAATGGGAGCCATTAATCTCCCACTCACCTCTCCCGTCTCTAACCCTTTGTCAGAGCCTGCAATGATGAGGTTTGGCTTCACTTCATGCCAAAGGACTCAATAAACGATTCCAAGGAAGTGAAATCAATGTTTGAAAACGCAGCTGGATTATTTCCTCAAAAAAAGTCATACCAAGAAACATCGAAGCTTACAAAACTTCGCAACAAAACCTCAAATATCCTGAACCATCTGTTTTTTTAATGACGAAATTACGACTGAATAAAATGAGTTTGAAATAAAAATTCTTAGAGAAAGAGAACCCGTGCTTTTAAATGTACTTGACTGTACTTTTAAATCAATGTTTTTCTATTGTTTCTCACTTAATTCTCGATTTCAAATGTTTTCTCATTGACTAGATTTCTGGTGAACGATCATATCTGGAGCCGAATCAGTTGGCTTATTTTTTCATCATGTGAAAAAATTTTCTATAGTTCATTTAGAAGCAGAACCTTTAAAGAGATTTAGAGATAAATATTTTTTACTTCATTAGAAAGATATCAAAATAGAAATGAATATCTAGTTATACAGATATACAGCAAAATGCATGGAAATGAAAGCATTTAAGATACTATGAAATGACGAAATAAAGAAACGAAATAATAGGCTAGGAAGTGAAATGACAGTGATCTTAATTCTCTGAGTTGGTTCCTTGAAGTGCAATTTCTATTTGAATCAAATTTGTGTATATGTTGCGTTACTATGTAGACATAGTAATAATTTTATTTTTTCAATATTAGAAAATTTAAGAAATAAAAAAATAAAAATTCTAATATTATTGATCAATTTTACAAATTAGAAGTCGTTTGGAGGTTTTACAGTATTTTTCTGATATTCTTACATATTGTATGGTTCTATGGCGTAATCTACGAGACAAGATAACTCAAACGTAAATGCTTACTTATATTATACTGTTTTACTTTATCTACCTGTCATATTTATTAAATGTTATTTTATCTACCTACTTACAATTTAGTTCAGATATCTTCAGCTTAAAGTGGTTTGGAAGATGAGAATATCGAAAGAGCAAATGAGAATTGCTTGTGTTTTACTTTTCTTATTCTTCTACTTACTTGTTCCTTTTTCGAGACAAAGAAAAAAAGATTTAATTTCTCTTTAATTGCAGCTTGTTCTTTGAAAATATTGCTGTGAATATCTTAACTATTGTACCGTTGTTAGATTCCGATCGAAGAGTGATGTTAATATGTTAAAGTTAATGTGGTAATTTCTGTAATCTAATCTTTCAGTGTTCTTCAAAAAATATAAATGAAACATAATCATCGCTACTCATTACATTTTTATTCAGGAAATTTTTAAAATAACATTTACTTGATTGGAAGGAGTGAGTTATTGTAACATCCTCCATTCTGTTTGTAACGATGGATAATATCTCAGAACTCATCTTCTTTTTATATTTTACATTTTTTTTTACTTGAAATTTTTAATTGTTAATACAAAAATTTTCCAGAAAAGTTTTCAGCTTGTTAAAGTGAAGTGATCGGAGCGACTCTTATCTCGTGGTTTTGACATAAAAACAAACAACTGGCAATAACAGATCTCAACTATGGTTAGGATTTAAGTATTTCAACTAAAGTAAATAAGGAATTAATGCTGAAAACCAACCAATGACATTTAACATCCGTATCACGAGATATGGATGATACTGTAATACCATAATATCATAATCTGGTGAATGAATCGTTAGAGATAGCTTTTCAAATAATTTCAATAAGAAATAATCACCAAAAAAAAAAATCGATTTTATTTAATATCTGAAATCCAGGAATAGACGAGATAAGAGATCACAGAAAATATTCAATCGATATTAATGATATTTAACAATATATCCAGATCTTGCAAAAAAAAAAAAAGTCGGAGATATACCTTATGTTTGAAAATCACTGGAAAAAATAACTTCACTTTCTTGTCGCTTCCTTGTAAATTATCATCTCTGCACTTTGATTTGTCAACAAGAGATGTTGATAGTAATAACATTTAGAAGTATTTCCGTATTATATCATTACCAATATTAATAAGGAGATTACAGGAAATGGAAATTCCTTTTTGTGATATTTACAATGTCAAATATGTTTTAGCATCTCTACAAGGCATTGACTTTTATAATACTTTACGATTTTTTATTTTTTTTAAGTGTCAAATATGTTGTTTTTGCCATGTAAGAGCGCAATAATTTTTTTTTAAAAAAAAAGTTTTAATGACAAAAAAAAACTAGAACTTTAGGAAATATAGAAATTCTAAGAGGATTTGTGAATAAAGAAAGTGAAAAGTCGACGAGTAAAATACCAACAAAAATATAAATATTAAAAACGGTAAACAGCATTAAAGCAAATTCGAGTTAATTAGTTTTAAAATATCGAGGTTTTGGAGTTGAATGCAAATCTAAAATTGGGTTATCATTTAATTATTTGGTGCAATATGTATCAAAATCAATATAGAACTAAAACCTTCTATTAAAGTATCAACTCTACATGACAATTACTCTTCTGCGTTATCTTGATCACAGATTGAAGGGCAACGGACATGCATATTTTGATATAAAACTGTAATCATAAAAGTTTTTTTTCCAAAAACTCTTTGTCTTCTATCTAATTCACATTAATTCCATCACATCTCGAATTCTGAAAAGGAGAATTCCTAACTTGCAATGAGAAGTTCAGTTCTGCACAACTGACACGTAATGACCTCTAAAAATTGCCATGGAATGAATCAACTGAACCACTCAGTCCCAAATAAAAGCACTCCCGGAATCCAACCATGATAAATCGAGAAATGGTTAACAGTAACCGTATTTTTTTTTATTTTTATTCGGATAAAAAAATTGGTGAAGAATAAATATCTTATGGACTAGTTTCCTGCTAAGGAAGCTTTCCTAAAATTTATTCATAATAACAAAATAGAATCAGAAAATGTGAAAAGAAGATTTATGGTTCGTTGTAACGATATTATTTGCTGTTTAAAAATGATTAGAACGTTTACATACGTTACAGATCTAGCATAAAGATTCGTGCATAATAATTTGTTGTATTGGTTGATGCATATTATACACACATATGTATTTGAACTTTGTATTTTTGCAATTAAAAAGTGACAGTGTCTCCGTCTTCTTCTTGGTAACAAAGGATATTGAGAAGTAAATCTTTCAATTGGCAAATGAGAAAATTATTGGAAAAGGAAAAAAATAAATGGATTTTTTTTTCCTATGATTATATACGCTAATGCATAATGTACCTATAAACGAAAAGTCCTGACTCATTCACTGACTGACTCATCAACGCCCAGCCCAAACTCGGACCTAGAAAGCTGAAATGTTGCACAGACGTTCCCTTTATGATGTAGACAAGGAATAAAGCTGGATTTTTCGAAATTCCCACGGGATAGGGGATAAAGAGGATTTATATTTTCGCTTTAAAGTTGCTTTATCGATATGTAGGTGTGTGGCGCCAACCCGCAATACATCTGAGTTATCCGGAGAAGGCCGCAACGGGCTGGGAACTCATATATTTTCCGATCTCGATAATAATTTGCTAAATAAATAGTTTGGTTTTTTTTTTCTATGCTATGTATGCAAGGGTTCCGGAGAGAAGCGACAGTACCCGACTGGTCGTAGATATTAATGAACTGAAAAAGTTTTGATACTCGTTTGGTCATTTTTTATAAACTCTGTTAAATCACTTTTCAATTACGTTTAACTTAATTATTTTTCAAATGAAAATAAACCTGACCACCTAAAAAGATTAAAATATTAAAATTATTTTCGATAATTTAAACTGAACGGAAATCTCAAAAATTATTTTCAATGTTTTTTTTTTAAGTACATTTAAATTCTAAGACAATTCTTTTTTATCCTATTCATAAATGTCAATGTCACTGCCTTTTACGAAGAACCTTAGAAATCTCTCTCATCATTTTAGCATTGATGTCTTAGTAAGTCTCCTTAGATCTACCGCAGACTTCTTCATTGAGTCGCCCATCTTGTTCTGTAATGTCATCTCTTAGTCTCTAGGCATCATCCATCACTATCTAAGTCTGTCGTTCGTTGTTCTATTGTTTTCTCTTCTTCTGACCACCTCCGTCTCATTACTGTAGTTGTCTTCTTCACTTCCGTCTGCTTCGAGCCTTAAAGATTTGTTATGCTTCGAAGTTTTTGATCGATTTCTCTCTATCAACCTTCGTTTCCTTAAAGCTTATTCAAATTGAAGAACCCGTAAAACTCAGCAATGGAACATTTATAATTTTTTCTGTATTAGAAACATGCTTTAAATTAAAAGTCGGTTTCTTCTTGTCATTCACTTGGTATTTTTTTCTGTAGCAACATACAGAGTTTTAGAATTTTCTTAATGAAGTATTATCGCTGTTAAACTGAAATTTAAAAAGAAAACAATTAAATATCCTAACTTCTTATTTCCATTTTGAAACAATATTTTTTTGAAAAGTTCGAAAGATATGCATTGGACTTTTAAATACATGTACGAAGTATATTGATAAAATGATTAAAACATTGTTGCATTTCACGAATTCATGATCAAGAGACTCTGCACTGATTACATTCTCGCTCATATTAAATAACATTTCACTTCCTCTAAATGTTTCCACAATGACGACTGGTTAAAGGTTTTAATTAGTCTAATCAGTCAATAAATATCATTCTTCAATTCTAATATTCCAAAGCTATACTTCTGATTAAGATGTTTCAAAGTTTTATACTATTTGTAACATTTACTCGTAAAACACTTTAGTGAATTTACAAAGAAATGAACTGGTATATTTTTAATTCTATTTCTTTATTAGAAATTAAAAGACAAAACCTGGACGGTTTCGGCCTGTTCATTGCGACATGGCCATCCTCAGCAGAATACTTAATTTTAAAGGTATTCTGCTGGGGATGACCGTGTAGCAACAAACAGATCGAAACCGTCCAGTTATTTTTAAAATTATAAATAATTTTTTAACCTCATATGTAATAATATAAAAAAAAAATGTTTTAATATTTCAACGTTAATTCTGTCGCACATTTAAACTTTTTATCAAATTATATTTTGATATCTAAATCGGCTATTCAATGGTTAGAAGTCAGAGCTTCCAAATACACTAGGTCTCATATTCCAACCATGATAGAAATCCAAAACACAATTTAATGTCAGTACTCAAGATTGAAAGAGTATTGTATTAATGTATATTTGAATGATTCCTAATTCTATATTGCTTTTTTGCGTTATTTCTATCATGTTTCATTCGTTGGAATAAGGATTTTCAGTTCATAAATATTCTGTGATTGATGAAATTATACGGTATTGAAAATTAACAATTAAAACTAATGTGACAGCCACTGATCTATCTCATCATTAAATAAAAAGGCATTTTAGAAATCATAGTAATCTTTGATTGATTGACTAATTATATTAATAAATTAGTGAAAATGTTTATTACTATCTGATGTGATGTTCTTCTTTCTTTGTTGGGTTACAAATTACTACTAAAATTTCAAGTTATGATTTTTTTTATTTCATTGTTTTCTTTATCATCTGCCATATCTCACTTCTTTCAGATGGACCTGTGATATTTTGTTGTTAACTATTATTCTCTTTAACTTCCTTTCATTAAATCTTTAGCAAAAAAGACTCGGGAATTTCCTTCGTTTTAAAGAGTGAATGTATATCGTTCTAATTAGTTTGCTTTTTTTTCCTGCTTCCTTTCTAATATTTAGATTTCTTTTTAATATATTAATGAGAAACATTTTTTCATTTCATTCAATACATACATACATATCCTTTCCCGTTCCACCAACTGTGGGTCTAGGAATTAACTACGCCTCTCCACCTCTCCCTGTTCTTCCAAGCCTCTTCTCTACATATTCTTTCCCATGAGATGCCTCTCTCTTCTAGGCTGTGCTTCACATCATCCAGCCACCGCTTACGCGGTCTCCCTCTTGGTCTCTTCCCTTCTTCTTTTAACTCATGCCAAACCTTAGGAGTCCTACCATCTTCCATTCTTTTCACGTGCCCGAACCACCTCAGCCTTCCTTCTTCCACCTTTTTCCTCAAACTTTTTACCCCCAGCTCCTCCCGGATATCCTCATTCAATGATAACATTAAATCAATTTAATTACTATAGACAGTTATAAGAAATATCTCACTAGTAGTTTCACCTTCTAAAATCAAATGACTTTTAGAAATGAAATAAAAACAGAAATTTGACAGTGACATTCTCATCATCTAAGTTTCTATTCAGTCTTAGAGAGTTCTCGAATTAAAAACAGAATTCGATCAAGAAGCAGCAACGAGCTTCTACCTCTAAGAATGATTTAAAGAGAAAAGTAAATTGCAATACAGATAGATCTGTTACTTTGTTTCACAACGCTACTTGCAATTACCACTTGAATATTTCAAGATCCAGATAAGAAGGTAATATTAATTATAATTCCAACTGACTTCTCAGTCTCCTCACAGATAAGCTGAGAAATCAATGAATAAGTATCGGAATAGAACCCACCCTGTATTTTTCGTTAGTGAAACGCAGGATAACCATAACCTACAATGATAGGTAGTTTTGTTGAGTTCTTTAGGGATTCTAAAGATAATCTTATACAATAATACAAAACCTTCGAAATGTAGGAACAAGTAGAAAAGAGAATGATAAAAAAATATTTTTGAACAGTTGCATAGCATTTTAAATGTAATTGCCAAAATTAATATAAACTTCTAATTAAATACTTAAAATATCTGTATAAAATAATAGAATTGCTGTAAATGGTATTACTCTTCCTTGTCATCCAATCTGGAAGAATAAGGGACTCCATCTGCGGCACCTGCAGGGAAAAAAAACTAACCTTTTCAGGAGATCAAAGAGAACTGGAGGGAAATCAATAGCAAGAAAGGTTAAAAACTACCAGTGAGAAATGGATGGTTAGATGGAAGTCCGAGGGATTTTTTGTAAACTGCTTTTGAACAATAATTGGTAGTTAATAATTAACCATTAGTATTTGGATGAATTGCTGTTCATTAAAATTACACTGAATTTATTAATCGTTTATTTCCGTGATTAAAAAAAAGAACCTGTATAGTTGGTGTGCGAACTTTCAAGTATAAATGTGGCTTAGCATACTTACTTTGCTTCCAATTGGTTTTAAAAGGAATTGACTAAATTTCAGATTTTAGAATAAGCAGTTGTTGACATTTGAGCTTCAACAGATAATGCCTGAACTCTTTTAAGAAGTGGTCCCAATTGTTCCAAACTGACTTAGTTGAAAATATAATTGTAAACTTTTCTAATATTACTTTTCTAATCTTGACTTCTGATAACATTCATCTCACTGGTACTGTTGTCAGTTCTACTCTATTGATCCAGAATGAATTCCCAAAGACATCTACAAGAGGAAAGTGAAAAAAGAAGAAAGAAAACAATAAAAGCTAACATCCAAACTCATGAATATTAGCCAATCATTTAAAGCCGCTATACCTGATCATCAGGTACAGATGATATAAATAACAATGACGTAAAAAAATATGTTTATAAACCTCTTAATTTTCGTTTGTAAAGACAAAAAACAGATTATGCAGTCTGGTCCTAGACAGAAAACGGAACCTGTTTAAAATTTTATAAATTCAAATCTTAATATGATCATTAGCGCAATCACCTTATTGCGCTTATCGCCTTATAATCATCTTAATAATTATAATGAAACTTCGAATTTCTTGAACTTCTAGATTCAAGAGATCCATTTTTTCAAATATTTTTTTTTGATCATTGATTAGTTTTGATTCTTCCATTCTAACAGTAATATTAAGATAAATCGCTTTTATTTCGATTTAACAAATCATATGCCTCGTTATAACTTTTTCCGTTCTTCAGTTTAGTTTTCCCATATTTTCTACTTTATGTCAATTTCAAAGACCTTTTCTTCAGATCAAGGAATGGTTATATTCTTCATGTGCATTCAATATTTTTTGGAAATTCTGATAAAGCATTTTATTTTTGATATTAATGCCCCCCCCCCCCTCGCGATTTAGAAATTTTCTATTAGCTATTACTGTAATTTTCTTCAAATGTATCTTCATCGTATCTTGAATAGCAGAAAAAGATGCCACATGACTTCTACATCCTTAACATACTATCTATTAACTAACGAAGCTAAATAAAGTTAGTTTGCAACGGTACGGCTTTGAATATGTTTATTAATCTAATTAAACTATCTGGTGACTGATTTAAAAATCAAATTATGAATTCTGTAAAGCATAATTTCATCATATTCTGATTGAGCAGAATGTAACAACTTCATTGAACTTGTCTTTTTTCCAGCTTCCTCTACATCTTGAGCAGAAATGACAGACAGATTTCGGCCTCGATCAAAATGCGATTTTAAATAATTAACGATCTTTTTAGGCAAATATATTATTACATATTATTAATATAAACTTCTTTCATTTTCTATTGTATGGTAGAATAATATTTAGCAATTTATTGTAATGTTTTACAACCTGACTAGAATTGTTGCTCATTGAAAATTGCCTCTGAAAAATAAAAGTTGGAATTCGAATGATTCATTTTAAAAACTGAGTAAATTGAGTAATCTCTCAGTCTATAATAAAAACAAACACATAAAACACTAAAGAGTTACAGAAAGTTATGCATCAATGTTTATAGAATTCGAAGTCAGTGGTTGGCGGGGTTTTGAGTTTCCTTTCGTCTGATTATGATGAAGTAGAGATAGATGGGAACGTTGAAGCTCCAAAGTGGTTGATGGTTTATCATGTCAAGCAACTGATACATTTAGAGAAGGAGGGAACAGGAAGTAAAAACATCAACAGAAAGAACAACTCTAATCCAACCGGATTTCGGACTGAGATGAAAAAGGAGAAAAGGTGTTTTTTTGTTTTTTGTTTGTTTTTTTTTATTTTAGCAAATATAGTAGTTTAACTCTGAACCTCAAAATAACAGCAAGATTACAGATGTAAAAATAAAACAATTCACATGCTAGAAACCAGCCATATTTAAATGTTAACAAAGCGGGCTAGCATGCTTTTATTTCTTTTTGAATGAAAGTATCAAAAAAAACAAATAACATAACAAGAGTTTTAACTTCGGCCTTCTCTTTTTCTGCAGATATCTGCTAATGCAAACGCTTTTGCTCGTAACGATTCCATTTTGCAAAGTCATCATTGTACTAATTTGGAGTATTTGTCTTTGTGAAGTTGACATTTTCCAACTGCTTCTCTCCTAAGAAAATAGTTTTGCCTCAAGTATAATTTACAATTCAATTCCATTTAGTAAAAGCTATTAGGACGCAGACTTCAATAGAATTCTTTTTAACTTGATGACTAAAGAGGATAGTACTTGTTCAGTTTAGAACATTATTTATTCAGGTCTAATCGTCTTTTACCAAATGTTGCTGTTTAGGGACGGGAAGAGAGAGCTCCTACAAGGCTCATAAAATTAGAATTCCTAATTTTTATTTGGTAGCCGTGACACTGCCTGTCTCCATTACAAATGAACATAAACGCGGAAGACAACGATTACTCCTCGCGAAAACACTCCTTTAGGCAATTGAAAGAATCAATGAAATACAGATAGAACAAGGCTCTGTTTGCCAAAGCATTAGGAAGGAAAAGAAATAAATTTAACATTAAAAATAAAAGAGTTCGGCTTTTCTAGTTCTCCTTTTCAATAATTGTAGGAAAGTTTTACAGAATTTTTCTCAAATGCTTTTAAAAAAGATTACGTTTTGAAAAAAAAGAAAGAAAAAGATTACATTAACAGCAAAACCAAAAATAAAAAAAAATAAATCATATTTATATTTAAAAAAACAAAAAAATTCGAAATTCAACGGCAGAATATTAATTCAAAAATTTGATACATACAGGGTGCGGCAAAAGTAACGCCCTTTTTGTAAGTGGAACAAAATTACAGCTTTTGTAAAGTATCCTTTATTTACAAATGTTATAGACGTTAAAAGTTAATCATTTATATTTGATGTTCAAAATGTTCCCCTTCATGTTCCATACAATTTCGAACTCTACCAGCAACACTTTTACAAACTTTTTGACACAGTTCAATGGTAATTTATCTGAAATTGCAAGCTTTAATTGAGGAGCTTAGTTTCAGAATCCGCCATCTCCAAAAATTGCAAATTCCAAGCCAATGGAGTTTTTGCTAAGTTCAAATCAAAACCTGCCGTTTGCATACAGTTTAACTTCAAAAACCGCCTTAGCAACGTAATGCGATACGATTTCGATACGAGGGCTGCTTCAAAGCCCGCCATGGCCAATGTGAATGCATTATCAAACTCCTATTTTCCGAATTTTTAATTTTGGAAATGGCGGGTTTTGAAAATAAGCTCCTCAATTGTGGAATTGTTTTCGGCTTAAGATTGTAAACTTGATCTTTTAATACACCCCACAAAAAAAAGTCCGGTGGTGTTAGGTCTGGTGATCGTGGTGGTCATTCAATTGGTCCTCTTCTTCCTATCCATCTACCTTCAAAATTTACATTTAACCATTCCCTAACTCGTATCCCATAATGGGGAGGTGCGCCATCCTGTTGAAAATAAATATCGTTTTGATGTTCAACTCTTGGCCAAAATTCCGTTTGTAGCATATGCAAATCATTATCTTGATTGACAGTACTGTGAAAGAATATAGGCCCTATCTATCCCATGCAAGAAATGGCAGCCCAAATTGTTACTCCTGGTCAATTAATATCCTTTTTTCCAAGATGATATGAGGATTCTCATTGCTCCAATGCACACAATTATGTGACGATTGATATGTCCATTTAACTTAAAGGTTTGCTTCATATGACCACCAAAAAGGGCGTTACCTATGCCGCACCCTGTAAATTTTTAAGCAAACAAGGAGTTCCTTGAAAACCTGAATGCCTACTTTCCTTAAGATTAATCGTTTTCTAATTTTCTTCGATTTTTTTTATTATTTTCTTAAATTTAATAGTTCCCCGTCAAGAAATTATGACAAAATATCGTATTTATCGGCGTGTAATACCATCCTAATTTTAAGAAGGAAATTTGAGAAAAAATAATTTTTTATTAATAACAGTAGGCGCATATAATACGCAGGTAGAATTCAGCCTTAAATTTTAGGAAAATAAAGTGCATATTATACGCCGATAAATACGGTATATCTTGAAATATTATTACCAAATTGGCATTTAAACCAGAAAACATTTCAGGGTTAAATTTAAATTTAATTTTTACTGAAAGCATGCGCAAATTAATAGATTACTAAAAGGATTTATATGCAGTTTATTGATAGAAATTTACTATTCATTTCTAATTGCGTGATATTCTCACGACAGAAAAGTCGTACGGTGTCTATTTCGGAAGCCGTTTCACACGACATGCCAATCTCGATCATTTCCGCCAGAAGTCCGGTTGACAACCGGAAACGGATGATGATACTTATTACGTTCGGCGGGAAGACTCAAAAGAAAAAAAAGATCTAGCAAAACTCCACTTCAAAGCAGGGCTAGAAATGGATTGATTCCTCCTAATTTAACTTCATTACTGAACAGTTATAATAATGCATCATAAACAGTAGAGGAAAAGGTGTAAAAACAGGCGTAGGTATAAATATGGGCATCCCTCCCCAAGGGGCTATGGGAGGTGCTGAAGTTTTGCGGCTAGGACTGTACACGGCGTCTATTGTTGATATAAGATAGCAGAGAGCTGTTGGAACCTTTAATTTCAAGTAGTATGAATGCAGCATCAGTTATTGTACGAATTGGTGTTTGTTCTGGACTGCAAATCTTTGACAGATATGTGAAATCGTTTTCTTTTCATGTCCTTATGGTTAGTTTAAAATAATTTCATAGTGATATCCGGAAAGTGGAGATCCTAAGCTACTTTTAGAAGTACGCCTTTAGTCACGCACGCCTTTAGGTTAAATGTGATAGTGGCCATCTTGCTTAGGTGGGGTTGGTGTAAATATGGGCCTTCATGTAAAGGGGGTCCTTAATTACACCATCTTTTCTCTTAAATAACAAACCAGCTACGCCAATTGATGAGGCTGCTCAAACACCGCAATGTTCCCCGGGAACTTCAAATGTAGTTTCGCCGTTCGACATATCTCCTGTCCTCAATAGTAAGAAGAGAACCACTACTCGGGGACGCATTGCAGCAAGGAAATGCCTCATCACTGGAACGCCATACAAGGATCAGTTGACCAAGTCGCTTGACAAAAGTGCTCTCAAGAAGAGGTCGTTGAGTTTTCCCGGGGTTAGGGTTGGGAAGACCAAAGGCCTTCAGAAAAAGAAAATTCAACCCACGATTCATCATCGGACTCAGACTCCTGCGACCCTCCCCTTGTGGACAGCGATTATGACCTGGATATCAACGATGGGGTAAATCAGAAACGAATGATGCAATTTGCATCTTTTGTGATGAAAAGTTCTCTCAAGACACTCGCGGAGAAGTGTGGGTTAAGTGTGCTGTGCCAAATGTGGGCACACTTAGATTGTCCCGGGGCTGAAAGAGCCATTTATGTTTGCGATTTCTGTAAATAAATTTTGATTTGATGTTCATTTAAAATTCTTAAATATACAACTTGCTCTTTATAGTGATTTGTATTGTTTTACCCTGTTTTAAAACATTTTAAACTATTTTTTTCTGGGGGTGCCCATATTTGTAACCCATTTTTTCTGATGCTTTTTTAGAAGCTTTTTGTAAATCTTCATTTTCGAATTAAAATAATTAATATTAATCATTGTTTTGCCTCCTCTCATTTAGTGAACTTGTTATAGTATAGATAATATCATTATTGTTCAAACTTCTAATGATTTTCTTCATTCGAAAAAAATAATTGCCTTAAATAATGATACATATGAAGAGACTTGCATGCATTTTCTGAACAACACAAAAGGTTTGATAGGCAGCAAGAATACTGAGAAATTAACTATTTTTCGAATGAAGAAAATCATTAGAAGTTTGAACAATAATGGTATTATCGATGAAGACAAGCAATGCTGTTACTAGATATGTTTCCATTCCATTTGATGACAATTTTACTACTAAGTTAACTCCATTGTTAGGAAATGTCAACATAAAATTGGCTCATAAAGCCAAAAACACACTTGGTAGTATATTATGTTCAAATAAAATATCTATTAATAATAATGACAAGGTAGCGGCGGTGTATGGCATCGAATGTGAGGGAGGCGTAAAAACATGCAGATATATTGGTGAGACTAAAAGAAGGGTTGGTATCCGCATGAACGAGCACAGAACTGCCATCACAAATAATAACAAAAATTATCTTACTAATGTCCATCATAAGGCAACTGGCCACAAAATATTAACTAACAGTCCAGTTGTTTATACTATTGAGAAAGATGATTATCTACGGAAGTTTCACGAGTCGCTCATTATTAAATCCATGTCTATCCCTTGTTACAATACTGAGGTATCCATTCTTAACGCGCTCGAGTATGGTATTAAATAAGATATAATGTTGTCATTATCATTTAAATTTCCTGTTTCATTGTTTTAATTGTATAATTTTTAATGATGTAACTTTAGCATTGTTTAACTTATTACTTTTCAAATTCTTTTGTTCCTTTGATATTCAAATAATTTTCTCGGGACGAGTAGGTTCCGAAGTTTTATTTTCTGTTATAATATGAAGATGGGAAATTATATTCCCGAAACATGTTATTAAATAGTCTTTTTGTTTGTTTCCTTGTGTATGTGGTCCACTTTCAACATTATTAGATGGAAATACACATCATGAATAATTTAAATAATAATAATAATAATAATAATAACAGAAACATAAAACAGTATGCCTGCTAGATAATAGGGTTTATATGTTGAAGCTGTAATCAGTCATCTTCTTCTGTTTCTTCGAGGCTCGAGCTTTTTTTCGCGGCAATGTCCCGTATTTTACGGAGAAGTAGGTTTTGCGATCGATGACGGATAACAGAGAGTGACGGTTAATCGAGTTTCCACTGTAATTGAAAGAAACCCATTAATATTAAATATGAAACTTCATAAGATAATAGGATTAATAAAAATTATTAAATGGAAGATACATGTATCGTAGCAACTTTTGCTACATTTTCAAATGAAATAGAACTGAATAACATTAAAACAATGACAACAGATTATTGATATACATTAGCCTCGGGAATTCAACAAAATTAGAATCTGGTAAATGCCAAACTTTCCACGGAGGCTCAGGTGATCGTTCTTGTCTTGATCACATCGTCTGTCCCGTTCAGTCGTCCACTGGGATGAGTGTAGCGACGCTCAGTAGCTCACTTAGCGTCCTCAACACACGTGGTGGATTAAGAGGCGGGGCAGGGCGGGTTGCAGCCTGGCACCCCAGATTATGTAATTAAAAGGAATTCAAGTTAAGAGGAATTCGCGTAAGTATGCATCATTTATGTCACATTCATATATATATATGATAGCTGTACCTGGCATGCGTTGCAATTCCACTGCAAGAAAAAAAAGGGTCCGGTATCAGTCGGGGTGGGATACTTAGGTCCTTATGTCGCCTTCCACCCACCCAAGTGTGGTGGCCCTGCCCCCTATATGGAGCGGATTTTTCAATTTTTGCATTATCTAGCAAATATGTTAAGTTTGATTTCCGGTGCCCGAGAAAGGGTCCTAAATATAAGGACCCGGTGTCGGTCGGGGGTGGGACACTTTCGTAGCCGATTCACCTTCCCTCACCCAAGTGTGGTATCCCTTCCCCCTTAGGAGAGCGAATGTTTATTTTTTTACAGTAGACTTGGGAAGCCCGAGAAGGGGCCCTAAATATAAAGGCCCTGTGTTCTACTAATTCAGAAGCCTTCGCGGGCATGCGCACAATAACTCGCCAAAGATTCATCGCAATCTGATGAATGGTATAGAAACGCATACGGGACAAACAAAGAAACATTCATTTTTATATATTAAGATATTTGCTCATATTTTCATCATATATTTTGCTCGATTGCATTTACTGCAATCGAGTGTCATATTTAATTCCTCGTATACAGTAACTGCTTTTGATACGTGTGTCAAATATGCCTCTTAAAAAAGGTAATTATTATTTTTAAAAGGAGCTAAAGAACTAAGTCCTTGACCTTTTTTATTTCTTTCTTTATAAATTAAGCATTAATATTTAATCATTGTTATTATTATTTGCTCATCAAATCGAAAATACGCTTAAAAGTGAAAATATATTGGGTGAGTGCAAAAGTTCTACCCGTTTTTGGATATGAAAATTTGCAATGGAATTGCCCTTATACATGACATTGTAATGACACAAATCGTCTGTCAATCAAACGTGTGGATGCCTCACATATAAATGCATCGTGTCTCACAAAGTTAATCATCTCAAAAAAATATCAGAGGGTGTAACATAGAACTCGAGAAGGAGCATATAAGACATTGTTTGTTATATAAGTTCGATAAAAAGAGTACGGCAACAGCAGCATGTCGCAATGTTTGTCAAGTTTATGGGGAGGATGCAATAAACGAAAACACATGTCGTCGATGGTTTCGTAAATTTAGGGAAGGAGACAGAAGCTGCCAAGACCAGGCTAGGAGTGGACGGCTATCACACGTTCAAGAAGACGATATCGACCAAACCATAAGGAACAGCCCGAACCCAACCGTGCAAGAATTAGCGTAGACCTTCAACGTACATCGGACAACGGTCGAGAGACGGCTGGTTAAGTTGGGTTTTACGAGAAAGTTAGATCGTTCGTTCCACATAACCTGACAGCTAACCAACGGGATGACCGAATCGTCACCTTTGTTTCCTTGCTTTCCCGGTACAAAAATGATCCATTTTTCTTGACACGAATTGTGACATGAGATGAGAAGTGGGATATGTACCGTAACGTAAAGCGTCGTAGGACTGTGTGTGTCGCCCTTCTGATCCGCCTGCATCGACTTCGAAAGTTGAACTTCATCCCAAGAAGATGTTATTGGGTGTGTGGTGGGATGTGCACGGAATAATTCACTGAGAGGTCCTGCCACTCAACCAAACCATCAATGCTGCCTTCTACTGTCTACAGTTAGACAGGCTGCATTCAAATTTGGTAGCAGAGCGGCCAGGTCTCATCAATCATCACGATAACGCCAGGCCAACTGCTGCTGTCATCACTCGCCAAAAGTTACTGGGCTTTGGTTGGGAGATTTTATACCACCCTCCCTATTCTCCTGACTTGGCACCAACTGACTATCATCTATTTCGTGCGTTGAACAGTTCCTTCAGTAAGAAAACCTTTGATGATCTTGATGCTGTGAAAACTGCCATCCAAGACTTTTTTGACTCGAAACCACCGGAATTTTACCGCGTGTGGGATTTATCTCCTACCAGAAAGATTGCAAGAGATCCTAGATAGCAATGGGGATTATGCACAATAATAGGTACTGTTCATTTTGCATTTATTTGCTCTTCTTTAAGGGGAATAAAAACGTGTAGAACTTTTGCATTCACCTGTCACTTGGTGATCGAACTAACCTTTTCGAAGTTAAAACTGTTGAAAATTTGTCATCGATCTTAAATTACACAACAACGACGGAACTCTCTTGCCATTATGGCCACTCAATACTACGTCTTTCAATGACAGAACAACGATTGAACTCTCTTGCCATTACGGCAACAAAATACTGTCTTGGAAAAGGTAGACTTCCAAGATCTTGAAAGATTTCACCACGAAAAAAATTGAGGAAAGTGAATTGAGGAAAGTTTTGTATTTATTAATTTTTTTTTTAGTTTTTGTTTAGTAATATTTAATAATTTTTGTTTATTAATTTTTGTTGTGAGGGGGCCCACCAGATTTCATCTGCCTAGGGGCCTTCACAGGGTTCAATCCGGCACTGATCACTGATTCAATTTTTAGCGATCTATTTGGGAGATATTGTGGTAGCGATGAAAATCGGTAGCTATTGCGTTTGTCCTGTTCGTCCGTCCGTCCGTGTCTACGCATCCTTAACAACTTCCGATCGAAAGATAGGTTCGACAAAGGATTTCACCGTAGTGTTCAGAGGCCCAAACAACGTAGGAATAGGCATTTAGGGGTGAGCGCCCCCTCCCACGTTAGCAAAGTTCTGTTATTCATAAAATGGTTTGGTTTTTTTTTTGTTCCCTTTTCCTGAAAATTTAAACAAAGAAAACTTCGAAATCCTGGATCAACTTTGATCCGCAATATAGTTTCAGAAAAATAGAAAAAAAAATAATCTGCATTTATTTTCCTAAGAAATGTGGAAAAGAATTTCAGAACTAATGCTTGTAATTCCAAAAGCTGATGTTAATCATCCATGCACTGTCCTCCCGGTCTAACTAAGAAAAAGAACAATTTTTAAAAGTGGGTTTTATATATGTTTAAATAAGCATTGAAAAAATTAATAAAACGAAATTGGTACAACTCATTTAGCATGTCTCGATAGCGACAAAGCATTTAAATAAAAGGAAAACATCAATCCTTAAATCTTCAAAAACATCTTTATAACTTCTCAATATTTCCACTCTCTCAACGAGAATTTTCTTCAGGAGAAAAATACTAATCTTTCTTACATTTCAAAAACAGAAATGAAGTGTAATAATCAATCCAAAAGAATACAATAACGTTGCAACATAAATTCTTTTCATTATTAATTAACAATGAAAGTAATCAAGTAAATGCAATCACATTTTTAGAAAGTAACAATAGTCTTGTATAATTGGATTTAAGGATTGATGTTTTGCTTTTATTTAACTTAAGAATAGAAGATTTAAGATGTTACGAGTTATACAAAGCATTTGATAATATCAGTTAAAAATTATATATACAATGGAAGAATGTGGTTCACACATATATAAAAAGCATATACAGCCTTTATGAAAGTTCAAAATTATTATGGAGATCGAAAAAAAGAAATAATATAAAGGAATAAGACAAGAGTGTAATATCTCACTGAAATTTTCTTCTAATAGTGAAAATTTAATAGTGGCAATATGCAACAGTCATATCAAATTAATTGTAAAAGTGCCAAAACATAATAGTAAAAGAATTCATATAGAGTCGCGATAATCCGAGGTAATTGGGGCTGATGGTACCTCGGATTACAAAAAACTCGGATTACACGGAAAAAAGAATAATAAACTGGAATTTTCAACTAAAACGAGTCAAATTTAATTTATAATAGATATTAAAGTTACAGATACATTAACAATGTTACCTGGTTACATGAAAAGACTCTTTATAAGCATTTACAACATTAAAAAAACTGTCCAAGGTCTTCTGCTTCACAGCAGAGCAGCGCTTTTTAGCAGCCTTGTCACGCCATCGTCTAAGTAGTAAAATGGAAAACTATCACACTGACCCCTCAAATGACTTCTTGGAATCGTCGCCCTGCATGACCTTAGACCTAGCCTCACCTCGGATTACACGGAAGCTCAGATTACCTGGACTATTGTTATCCATCTTACTTCTAACGTTATTGTTTTTTAAACTATGAGAACTGGGGAGAGATGATATCATTGTTCTAAACAAATAATAGTGCAAAATCAAGTGATTTGATTGTTTTTCGGAAGCGTAATACAGTGAAATATGATTGGCACCAGAAGCGGAAGATATAACTTCTGTAGGACGATTGGGAGATATACTTCGATAGAAAGGACTTTGAAGAGATTAAGTCAAAGCTCATGCATCTGTTTAAATTTAAAACATTTTTCCTCTCGGAGCAGAAAAAGGTACAATGTAGGAAGTACAATGTATCATTTTAAATATGAACAATACATGTAAAAAGAACAGTTTAGAAAGAACTTTATTGGGTTGAAGCATTCAGTTACCAGATTGAACATGATTAATGTTAATTTTGTGTGAAAGATATATAAGAATTAGTAGTTTGTTTTTAGTTTTAATTCATGGCCATATTGGATTTAAGAGACAATTTTACCGGATAAGTTGGTAAAGAGGAATCCAAGGATTAATGGTGATGCAAAGTATCTACAGAGAACTGTACAGGATTATGAAAGAACTGAAGTAAATGACTTTAGTTAATTTATTCATAGCGAATCTGTATTTGACGGAAGTTACCCTTCAAGGACTATGTCAAGTTATTTGGATACTACAGCAGTAATAAGTTCAGACTCTTAAGATATCAATCATTTGTTGAAGATTAAGCTTAGGCTTCGAGGAGTTTATCTCCAACGATATGTAATTGAACTTTTAATAATTTATATGAACTTTAGAAGTTTGTTTAGGAAATATAACCTAAAAAGACATTGAACTGTGTGAACTCTTAATCGACAAATATGTTAAATGCAAGTGTTATAATTCTAAGAGGAATTGTTAATGAACTAAAGAAGATATACATTTAGAAATATTTTCACATGTAATGTTGTTGTTGGTTTTCTTCCGAGATAGTTACCTAACTTTTTCTTGTTGACAATAGTACAATAGACCGGATGATCTGCACATCCATGTACATAACTTATTGTCTCTGTTAATTTATTAATTTAGCTAATTTTAGTCTCACTCACCCAATCAAAAATTTAGAGAAAAAGTATAAGCAAGTAAAAAAATAAGAGATTAATTTCACTTAAATATAACCCTATTTACATACGATCAGACGATTATATATTAGTAAAGACGGACTTCAAAGAACTGTCTGTAAGCCAAATTCAGTTCCACGTATAACTTTAAAATCTCAATCAAAAAACAAAAACATTCTTGGAAGTTAACGAATAAGAATTTAAAATCATTTTCAATTTGTCATTGAAAATTACACAACAGCTTTCACATTTCCAATACAATGTTACTTCCGAAAAAGACAAAGACAGCGAACAAAATCAACAACTTCCAAAGAATATGTGGCACAAGTTCTTAGAAAGGAAAAAAACAAACAAACAAACTAAAGACATAGTAATGAAAGTTTTATGAGGTAATGGCAGTATCATCGTTAATCGTAAGGCTGGGCATAAGGAAAAAAGAATTAACCAAATATAAGCTTCAGAAATGAAATTTCTAAGACACGTGAAAGGATGCCTAAGAACATGTTGAATCAGAAATGATTATTTAAGAAAGGAACTAAATATCCAGGCACCATACAGAGAAAAATAATACAATACAAAAAAAATTCAGAAACCTTCGCGAGCATCCGCGCAACAACTCACCAAAATTTCAGTGCAATCTGATGGTTGATATAGGAATGCACACGGGACAAACAAAGAAATATTCATTTTTATATATTAAGATATTTGTTACTTTTCCTGGTACGGCACGGGACCCTTGGTCGAAATTCCTGGTAGACTCAACGCCGAGACCTACAGCACCATTTTGGATGGCCATGCGCTTCCTATGTTGTGGCAGTTTTACGGGGTGGACGCATGTTACTTTCAGGATGACAATGCCATCTGTCATGTTGCGAGGTCCACCACAGCAAGCTATGGTGACAATGGGCTTAATCGACTGGACTGGCCTGCTCAGAGCCCGGACCTTAACCCTATCGAGCACCTCTATGACGAGTTGGAGCGTCGACGTGAGGGTGCCCCCTCCGTCCAAAATCGGTGAAGGAACTGACCTCGTTTCTCCAAGCCGAGTGGAAGAAAATACCGCTCGCCGTCGTAAAACGACTGGTTGAGAGTATGCCCCGGAGGGTCGCAGCTGTAATCACCGCTCGTGGATACTCCACCAACTATTGACGGTGAATAATTGCTGGATTGTATTTACTACAATCTAGTGTCACATTCAGTCCCTCGTATAAATTCAGTGCTTTTGATACGTGTGTCAAATATGCCGCTTAAAAAGGGCAAATATTATTTTAATCATTGTTATTATTATTTGCTCATCAAATCGAAAATACGCTTAAAAGTGAAAATATAGGTAGCTCACGAAGGATACTGGTGATTGAACAAACCTTTTCGAAGTTAAAACTTCTGAAAATTTGTCATCGATCTTATATGACACAACAACGACTGAACTCTCTTGCCATTTTGACCACTGAATACTATGTCTTTCAATGACACAACAACGACTGAACTCTCTTGCCATTATGGACACTAAATAATGTCTTACAAAAGGTAGACTTTCACGAGATCCTGAAAGATTTCACTACAAAAAAAAGTGAAAAGAGGAAACAGAATGTTTAAATTTTTGTTGGTTTTATAAAATTTATTTTTTTTATATTTTTATTTAATAATTTTTGTTTAATAATAATTTTTATTTAATAAAATTAATAATTGTTAATGTTTGTTTTGTCTAATAAAATTGTTTTAGTAAAATTATTATTTAGTATCTGAATAATGTCTTACAAGAGGTAGACTTCCAAGAGATCCTGAGAGATTTCACCACAAAAAAAATTGAGGAAAGTGAATGTTTAAATTTTTGTTGGTTTAATAAATTTATTTTTTAAAATTTTTCTTTGATAATAATTTTTGTTTAATAATAATTTTTATTCAATAAAATTAATAATTGTTATTGTTTGCTTTGTCTAATAAAATTGGTTTAGTAAAATTATTATTTAGTAAAATATTAAAACCATATTAGAAGATAATTTGCGAGGAGGATTCCAGGATTTCGTCTAAATAGGGGCCTTCACAGCGTTTAATCTGGCACTGATCACTGCATCGATTTTTAGCGACCTATTTAGGATATATTGTGATAGCGACGAAAATCGGTAGCTATTGTAGACAAAATAACTTCTTAAGTATACTTCTATAATATACATTTACTAAACTTCTAAAATATACAACGGAAAAATGTGGTTCACACATCAAAAAAAGCATGTATAGCTTTTATGAAAGTTCAAAATTATTATGGAGACCGAGTGTAATATCTCACCAATCAAAAATGCAGAGAAAAAGTATAAGCAAGTATAAAAATGAGAAATCCATTTTACTTAAATATAATCTATTCGCAGATGATCAGGTAATTATCTGTTAGTTAAGACAGACCCGTTTTTTGCCTCTTTTTTTTGTCTCGTTTTAGTTCGATCAGTGGCACGCTGTAGCATCTTGAAGAACCTGTACGCTAACATTTCTTTCAAAATATTTCCAGTTTCTGATGAAAATGACATGTCAGAACAAAACCATAAAACAAATAACTACCCGTAGAACGCGTAAACGTTTTATTGAATTTAAAAGTTAATAATATTTGCTACAAATTTTAATAAGGAACATTAAAATTTTAAACAGGTTATTCTGATTGTGAAATATGAACTTAAAGGCCAGGGAAAGAGACGCTAAACCGTTGTGTTACTCCCTTTTTTGAGGAAATAATATTTTAGTTAGTTTGGTTTCTTCGACAAATATGTCAGAGACATACTTTTACATACGTAAATTAGGTCGAATACTCCTCTGTGCCACGGCGAGAGTTTCTGAAGTTGTGAAGTCACAGTTAACTCAATTGGCATTGTTTTCCAAATCAAATGATTCCATATATTTCTTATAACAGATAAACTATATATGCTTTTTGTTTAGTTTTTTTCACACAAATTATTGGTTGTTGTCTTTAAAATATAAATATTAAAGGAAGTAAGTTCGTTTGTCTAATATAGATATCATATTATCTCAATTATATTCGTTTCATCAGACTTCCGCTAGGTGTCTTCACTGTTTCTGGAAATTACACTAAGTTGTAACTGTTAAGAACAGAGATTTTCTGATATCTGTGAATAAAAAAAATCACAGTCCGTGAAATATCTCTCCTCACTAACATATACAATAAAAATACATTAGACATTTGGATGTCTACTTTTTTTAAAAAAAAGAAAGATTTTTAATAAATCCCAATTGAATTAAATAACCTTATCGGGCTGTAATAATAACATATGTTGAAATGTCAAATAATAAACAATCATGAAAAGCGAATATGTTTTATTGACTGAAGCTACTAATTTTTAGCCACCCATTTGCGAGCTATTGCGTTGGTACTATTCGTCCATCCGTCCATCTCTACACACCCCTAACCCAATTCCTGCCACTTCCGCTCGAAGGGCAGGATCGACAAATGGATTGCACCATTCGTGTTCAGAGGCACAAACAATATAAGTATTTTTATGGAAAAGGTATTTTTATTTTTATATTTCAAAAATGCCACTTAAAAAGGTCAATTATTACTTTTATAAAGAGAAAAAGAATTAAGTGCTTTACTTTTTTTATTTCTTTCTTTAGAAATTAAGCATTAATATTTTTATCATTGTTATTATTATTTGCTCATCAAATCGAAAATCCGCTTAAAAATGAAATATAAGATGCGTCACGAACGCCACTGGTGATCGAACGAAGGTTTTCGAAGTTAAAATTACTGAAAACTTGTTATCGATCTTCAATGACGCAATCAAGCCGGAGCTCTCTTGCCATTTTGACTACTGAACACTACGTCTTTCAATGACACAACAACGACTGAACTCTCTTGCCATTTTGAAACCTGAACACTATGTCTTTCAATGACATAACAACGCCTGAGCTCTCTTGCCATTTTGACCACTGAACACTATGTCTTTCAATGACACAACAACTCTGAGCTCTCTTGCCATTTTGACCACTGAACACAATTGTCTTTCAGTGACACAACAACGACTGAACTCTCTTGCCATTTTGATCACTGAACACTATGTCTTTCAATGACACTAGAACGACTGAACTCTCTTGCCATTTTGATCACTGAACACTATGTCTTTCAGTGACACAACAACGACTGAACTCTCTTGCAATTATGGCCACTGAACACTACGTCTTTCAATGACACAACAACGCCTGAGCTCTCTTGCCATTTTGACCACTGAACACTATGTCTTTCAATGACACTAGAACGACTGAACTCTCTTGCCATTATGGCCACTGAATAATGTCTTACAAGAGGTAGACTTCCAAGAGATCCTGAAAGATTTCACCACAAAAAAAATTGAGGAAAGTGAATGTTTAAATTTTTGTTGGCTTATTAAATTTTTTTTTTTAATTTTTCTTTGATAATAATTTTTGTTTAATAATAATTTTTATTCAATAAAATTAATAATTGTTAATGTTTGCTTTGTCTAATAAAATTGGTTTAGTAAAATTATTATTTAGCAAAATAGTAAAACCGTATTATAAGATAATTTGCGAGGGGGGCCTCCGGGATTTCGTCTATCTAGGGGCATTCACAGGGTTTAATCCGGCACTGATCACTACTTCGATTTTTAGCGACCTATTTGGGAAATATTGTGATAGCGACGAAAATCGGTAGCTATTGTAGACAAAATAACGTTTTTAGTATACTTCTGTAATATACAATCTATTAAACATCTAAAATATACAACGGGAAAATGTGGTTCACACATCTACAAAAAGCATGTATAGCTTTTATGAAAGTGTAAAATTATTATGGAGACCGAAATAAAGAGTTAATATAAAGCAGTAGTGCCCAACCTTTCGTAATATGGGGGCCAAAATTGACTTTGCTGTGAATCTCGCGGGCCACAACCAAAAAAAAAAAAAAACAACGAAATCTCCTATTCAACAACCAAAAAAAAACCGAAATCTCCCATCAAAATCGGTAGCTATTGTAGACAAAATAACGTTTTTAGTATACTTCTACAATATACAATCTATTAAACTTCTAAAATATGCAACGGGAAAATGTGGTTCACACATCTACAAAAAGCATGTATAGCTTTTATGAAAGTGTAAAATTATTATGGAGACCGAAATAAAGAATTAATATAAAGCAGTAGTGCCCAACCTTTCGTAATATGGGGGCCAAAATTGACTTTGCTGTGAATCTCGCGGGCCACAACCAAAAAAAAAAACAACGAAATGTCCTATTCAACAACCAAAAAAAAACCGAAATCTCCCAACAAAATTGATAGCTATTGTAGACAAAATAACTTTTTTAGTATACTTCTATAATATACAATCTACTAAACTTCTAAAATATACAACGGAAAAATGTTGCTCACACATCTACAAAAAGCATGTATAGCTTTTATGACGATGAATTTTCACAACATGTCACTGTTATTATGTCTTGATTTATAGAATTATGTCTTTCTTATTTGTGTGGATGGTCTTATAATAATTAATTATATTATTACACACACTATGAATAAATAAAAAAGCTTTTATGAAAATCCAAAATTATTATGGAGACCGAAAAAAAAGAATTAATATACAGGAATAAGACAAGAGTGTAATTTCTCATCAATCAAAAATGCAGAGAAAAAGTATAAGCAAGTACAAAAATGAGAAATCCATTATACTTAAATGTAACCTATTTACAGATGGTCAGGTAATTATAAGTTAGTAAAGACAGACTTCTGTTTTTTGCCTCTTTTTGTGTCTCCTTTTAGTTCGATTAATAGCACACCATAGCATCTTGAAGAACCTATATGCTAACATCTCTTTCAAAAAAACTCCAGTTTCTGATGAAAATGACATGTCAGAACAAAACCATAAAACAAATAAATACCTGTAGAACGCGTAAACGTTTTATTGAATTTAAAAGTTAATAATATTTGCTACAAGTTTTAATAAGAACTTTAAAATTTTAAACAGGTCATTCTGATTGTGAAATTAGGTCTTAAAGGCTAGGGAAAGAGCCTCTTAACCGTCGCTGCAGTATATTTATTATGCTAATAATTTTTTAGTTATTTTACTTTCTTCGACAAATATATCAGAGACTTACTTTTCCATACGTAAATTAGGTCGAATACTCCTCTGTGCCACGGCGAGCAGGGGGGGTCCAAATCGCTGCGTAGTAGGCAACGCGATATTTGCGATCTGAGCATGACGTCACATGGTTGGAACTTGGAAATTTTCTTCTATTGAAGTAATGAAGAGAACTAGTGTTTCACTTTAAAAAACAAAAAAGGTTCTTGAAAATTAGCGAAATAAGATTGGAAATATTAAATTGAGAAACAATCTGACACTCTAACAAAATAAGTAATAAATAATTAATAAAATAATAACAAATAAATAAATCGAAAAATGATCTTTTTAAAGATACTACTGAGACATAAATTATAAATATCACTATATTGCATCAAATATTACAAAATAAAATTAGTTTTAACTACATTGACTTCTTTTACAATAAAGACCAATGAAAAGTAAACCATTGAAGTGCTAGTTAGGAAATTGGAGAAAAAAAAATGATAAAATTCAATTTTTTTTTCTTATTTTGCAATA
>JAFIDM010000002.1:40374472-40397657 GCA_023159025.1 Thereuonema tuberculata
AACATAAATGTCCTCAAACTAACGTTACGCAATTAAAACATAAAAATGATGATAGTATATTAAAAAAGAATATTAAACATTAAATATCTACTTTTAAGTTTAAATTTCAGAAAGTTTGTAGATTTCAACGTTCCTTACAATTTAAGGCTTAAATATTCTTTCCCTTTCTAAGCTTATCATAAAACTAATGTATTTAGATGGGACGAGAGATTTTTGTCATGTGATCTGAAATCACGTTATTACCGACAATTTCGTGAGCTTTCATTTTCTGATCTTTAAGTCTCACGAAGTGATACGATGATTTCAATGTGCTTCGTTTCTAAGCATATATCTAGAGCTTTCAATATCTTCTGAACATACGGACGGGTTGATGACATTAACGTCGATGCTTGTATCGTCGATTTAGTACAGAGTTAGCTTTATTTATAGAATATATAAAAGTCCTAACTTGGACGTCCCCTGCTATGATAACTCGTCCTCCGCTTAATATAAACAGTCATCTGTGACTCAGCTGCTTAGTTTTTCAATGGCCAAAATTCAGCTTCAGGTTTCGAATTGCTTTGTAGCATTTATTGAAATAGGTTTATGTTTTGCTTTAGATTGATCTCTTTTAAAGTTGCAGTGCTGATATTAATTGCTATATAAAGCAATGCATTAACATATCTATAGTCGTAGATCCTGTGAAATCGAGTCTGCTTGTTGTTATCTATTGCTTCCTTCAATCTGAACTCTTTAGATGTTCGATTTAATTGCTTTGATGAAAAAAAACCACCTTTGTTTTAAATTCCAAGAAAATCGCAGATGTTATCAAGACATTTCAAAAATAATTTATGAACAAAGATTTTATAGCATTTTCTATTCGCTAAAGAATCAGACTATGTCTTCACTAACATCGTCACTTCCTATTTACTATGATTCACATTTTTCTTCTTTTCTTTTGCTGGAATTCATATAGATTCTTCAGCAGTTACACAGCCTTGATGCATTAAACTTGAAGGCATATCTACTTCATGCGATTGTTTTCTGTTGAGATATTTTCATTCACTTGAGACGCAAAATTGAACTAATGTAGGAATACTGATGCGAATACTTCAGTGTACTTATTTTGTACTGGGGATAACTTTAGCTTTAAAGGGCATTAATATTCTGTATTCAGTTTTACGCATCCCTCTGTGATTTTAGTAGTGGTGCAATTTGTCATATTCCATTAGTGCTTCTATTATTTCCATCACGCCAAGAATCCTCTTCGTTTGACGAATATTTTTCGGATCTATATTAGATTCAAAATGTTTATCTATTGATAACTTTAACATTTTTTTAAGAGACAATTCCATTTCCTAAATTTTTTTCTTACCATCTCCTATTCTGACCCTATTCTCGTAATTGAGCTGTTATTTTTATGTAGGCCACCCTTATCATGTTTGTTAATACCATAATCCATTTAATTACATCTTTTTTTCCTGGTTGTCAGATGGATGATTGTAATTCTTGTCATTGTAAAGATGATGTCTCGTCTTATTCGAACATCCTTTCATCATAATTCAGTACATCTTAATATTCGAGAAAGATCTTTTCTTCTATCATCTAACTTCGTTTTCTTTCTCGACAGACATGTCTAAAATGGTACTGGAAATTAATCATTCTGATTTTCAACGAAACGAACGTCCTATGCGTGAGGCTTTGTTTATTACTATCTACTGTGCTCTGTAGATAAAGTGTTTCATCACTTTCTTTAAACTTACTTGCTTCAGTTTCTCGTTAAGCGATACCATTCGTGACATTCCTTTGTGGAATTTTTTTTACAGATTAGCTTGGTTTCGATTTGGCACAGATCCAGAGCTCTTCTTCCTCCGTTTTTTTTCCTTAAGTGAAGGAGGATTCTTCCTTCTTTACTTGTCAAATTTCTTAACTTGGATCGTTGATTTTATTTTTCGTCCGAAAGGCGGCGTCTTCCCAGGGTACCACTTTCCGACGAACAAGTGAGCAGCAGAGCGTTCAATCGCTACATAACATTCAGAAGAGAAACGGAGAAATAGAAGCCATTAATCTCCAACAAGCCTATCTCCGTCCTTATTTCCGTGCCACTTGTCAGCGCTTACAACAGTGAGGGTTGGCTTCACTTCAGTAACAAAGGACTCCTGTAAATGATCTTCATCTCAATGCAGACAAAAGTCTTATATGAATTAGTTTATTTCCTTAAATAAAAGACAGCTCTTAAAAAAAAAAGCGAAGTTTCGTTTTTTTAATTTCACCGAAAATTTATGAAACTGAATGTATCATTGTTGTTCAGAATACTTTATATTATACTTCCTTAATATTTATTAGTAATCATTATGATGATGATGTAAAAAACTCTTACTTTTAACGAATTCTGTGAAGAAAAGGAAAAGTTTTTTTCCTGTCCTCATAAAAACCTGAAGAAGTTTCCTGTTAAAGGAAAAGAAATATTGTGTATTTTAGAAGAATTAAAGGAGTATATCAACTAGATGTCTTTGCAACCTATTACTTGAATGTGCCATTATTAATTAATGAGGTTCGTTTACTGATGAAATGACAATTAAACAAAATATGGTCTGAAGAATAACTTTCAAAATATTACATCGAAATTTTGGCTGAACAGAGAAAAATGGATCATTTACTATTATATCGAAACAAGTTTTGAATTTCTTATGAAAAATTCGTTTTTTTTTTAGTTTTTTTTTATTTCTTCTATTAGTAATATTACAGCATTAATTGAAATTAACTAAAAACACTACACAAGATAAAGAAAGAAATGTTGCAAAGCTACGTTAAAGAAGTTGTTAAAATTGAGGCCTGCACACAAGCATAAAAACACTAAAACACTAAAATTTAAAAAGTTAAAAAGTCCATAGCTTTCGCCTCCTTAAGACGAGGCTTCTTCAGTGGATGTCTTAAGGCTCGTCTTAAGGGAGGCGAAAGCTAGGGACTTTTTAACTTTTTAAATTTTAGTGTTTTAGTATTTTATGCTTGTGTGCAGGCCGCAATTTTAACTACATGTTTCAGCACACGTAAAAAGGAACTAAGCATGTCTACGTTAAAGAAGCTACATTAAAAAAATAACTAAGGCATATATTGTTATTATTCTTTCAATTAAAGTACTTGCCTATTTTGTTTTTTGTAAACTATATTTGATTTCAGTAAGCTAAACTGATCTCGTTATTTTTTTAATTAAAGCCAATTTCATCTTCGTTGTATCTTTTTCCTTGCAGTAAGATTTCTGTAAGTATTTTTAGCCTTTTCTGTTTCTTTACTGTAGTATCTTATTATCTTTTCGAAAGTATTTTATCATTATTATCTTTTCAATGATTGATATTTACAAAGAAAACTTTTTAGAAACGCTTTAAAACGTTGACTGTCGATTAAGAATATTTGAGACACTGGAGGTGAGGCAGCTCTTAGCTTATTTTTCTATTTGAAATCAAACGATGGGGGTGTGGAAGTGGAAATAACAAGAACTTAGAAGAAATATGGATGATGGATCTCGTGTCTGTCTTGAAAGGAAATTGTATTGAGTGCAATGAGTCGAACTGCTTTTATAGGAGGAATGTAATGGATCTGTTCTTATTGTTCCGAGTAAAAGACACCAGCATTGACTGTAGAAACAAGTAGCAATCAAACAAAAAAGCCGTCATGAAACAAGAATAAAAGTTAAATATCCTATTGCAGAGTTTCCCTTTGCTATGATTCAATAATTAATAAAAGAAAGCCAAAAAAAGATACAAACTTTCATTATCTCTCCAAGAAATTTAAATTAGATCTATCTAAAAAGATTACAAGTAATGGTTCATTACATTTAGTTTTTAGTCAGATAGAAAGATAAAGACACAGAGCAATCATTTTATTATCTCTACATGAAGAACAGAGTAAAAATGTAGAAACTAATAAAAGCTTTAAAAGATGAGACCAATGTTGCTAAGTGACACCTCAAGACAACCTGTTTCACGCTAATATGGCGATCATCAGTTGAGAGTAGTCACTATGAGCAAAGCAGGTGTCATAATGGAGATATATTGAGGTAAAGTGGGAAAAGAAATGGAACCTTAACAAACCGAAACTAAAATACATTAGAAATAAAGAAAAACAAATTCTTATGCTGGGCTTTGCCAGCCTCTATGAATTTGTTGACTACTCTCAACTGATGATCGCCATATTAGCGTGAAACAGGCTGTCTTGCGATGTCACTTGTAGTAAATAATGTACGTAATATTAAATAAGTTTAAATAAGAAGTGTATTCATCAGGACATTAAAGTTTAATACATTTACATGAGATTAGATGGCTTTACACATTGAACAAGCGTTGCTGCTATTTTACACTCATTTTATTCTTCAACTTTAAATTATTCAGTTCCATTTAAAGTCTATAATGATGATTACGTCCACTACGACTATTATTCTTGAATTACTCACTAAGTATTATTCACTATCAAGAATGACCGTCTTCTATTTGTTTATCAACAGATTCTTTCTGTTATCAATGTATTTTCCTTACCTCTCGAAATGTGATTATAAATATTCAAATACAACATTTACTTCCTTTCTTGCACTGTATCTATATTCCCTTTTGCACTTAATAGCTGGATATACACATTATAAATCGATTCCTATGACTATATCCAGTGTGCTGTATGTCCGTTCCAAACAAGCATACTCCTAACATTTTATTCCTAGTGCATGATTTAAACCTGAAAGTATTAAGGATGTATTAGTATCTGCGCTTCAAACAAGAAATTAGATTCGTAATTAATCTAAAGTTTGATATTTTGGAATTCATCCAACTTCTTCATATAAGTCCTACACGTCCTATCGAATCCATCTTTTTCACAATCATCGTTTTTCAGCTGCCATCAATTCATCCATCAACCTACGCTCGTGGCTTCTTGTTGTATTCCCATGATGGACGTCTTGTGTCATTGTTTTATCATTGCCACATTATTTGATGTTCTTCACTGCAGTTTTTAATTATTCAATGTTTATTCAAAAAAATATATAAATATTTCCAACATCACTTACGATGTTCCAACATTGGTCTCACCTTTTCATGTTTAGACGTTTCTAGAAGCTTTTTATTTATTTACATGCGCATAAGAAATTCATTCAGGCGGCGAGGGGATAGCACTTGAATTTCTTTTTCATTATTTTTAATGTGTTTTTATGTTTTTAGTTTCGATTGGAGGAAACTTTTCCTCCAATTTCCCACTTTACATTTGTCCTGATATACCTTTAAGGTAAATATGAAGGAAAAAACAATCATTTCGTTATTAATGATTTTCTTCTACGGTAAACAGTCAAACGAACAGACAAATATTTAAGTAATACAGACGAGAATTTTAATCAGTGATTTTTTATTATCAGATTAGAGCTTAAAGTATAAAATAAATGACAGGAAATTTATTATAAAAATAGTAATAAAAACACTTAAAAAATGAAACAAATGGAAATCTCTTCAGTACGAAAGAAATTACCAAATTATGATTAAATCTTAATGCACTATAAGATCAGCAATTATAGCAGCAATATTCATAATTAACAATTCAACCCCTAATTGAAAGCCAACCTATTAATCACTATTTGAACTGAGTTCAATCAACCAGCTGAGGCGTTATTAACATCTACTGTCAATTCTAAACAGCGGTTAAATTATTCCTATTTCAATCCACTAATTGCATTTTAATTTCTCATCATCTCTTTTGACTAAATTCGTTTGTAAACTCATCAATTATAGCTTCCTATTTTCATTACCCGAAATGTAAACTGGATTTGTCAAAGTTATCATTCATTCAAATCACTCATTCATTAGTATATCGTTTCCGTACTAAAGGTGACCAAGGATATTTTGGAAAATTACGTTTTCGAATACTTCAACAACGTCGAAAAAAAGGAAAAGCAATATCAGTTTTACATATACCGGGTGGGCATAAAATAATGTGAGGTGTTCTGAGCCCTCTAGCGAGGAATGTAATGAACGAATTATAACAACATTCGGTGGACATACAGAGTAGAACATGCGGTTTCGATTTAAAAAAAAAAATAGCACCAAAAGTGGCCAACAGAGGAAAATGTGGCGCTGTGAACGCACTAATTTGCATAACCGCAAATTAGTGATCATGACAAAGAGCGATCATGATAAAAAGAAAGGCTTGGAGAATTCATATCACTCGGCGACGAACTGCCTTTCGATGGCTCTTACCTTACGTGACCGTGCTTTGTTAGCGAAGCTGTATTATCAGCGAGACGAGAATGCCAGTCTGCCTTTCGGGAATTTCGGCGGTTGAAGATGCTACGAAGAGGACCGATGAGCATAACAAATCTACGAAAAATGATTCAACAATTTGAACTATTGGAACTCTAGCAGTGCAACCAGGCCGGGGACGTAAAGCTATCAGTCACCAACACGTTGACGAAGTTGCAACTGCTGTTGTGGAACAGGAGATTACGAATGCGCACGGTACCAGCAATGCACGGGAAATACCCCGGCAAACGGATATTCAACGGTGTAGAAACATCGGTGTAGATGTTGTGTTTTACCCTTATAAAATCTGCCCTGTTCAAGAATTGCGCCCTGACGATGCGACCACCCGCTTTGAGTTTGCATTAACATTCTTAGCGCGCATGAAAATGGATGAAGCATGGCCGTGGCGAACATTTATTTGAACGGTGATATTAACACACACAACTGCCATTTTTGGGCTGCGACTAATCCACACGTGGGTCTGCAGATGTCTATCCACTCGCCGAAAATCACAGTTTGGTGCGGATTTACGTCATCGTTTATCATCGGTCCTTATTTTTACGAAAAAACTCACGGAAGTGGACCAGTGACTTGTTCCGTCAATGCTCACGGTATTCCGATATGCTAAAGAACTTTGTGGTTCCACAACTGCAGCAAATAGGATGTCTCGATTCGACCATCTTCATGCAGGATGGTGCACCGTGTACCTGTGTCAGGTAAAGCGTGTATTGCGGCAACATTTCTCTAACACCAGAATCATTAGTAGTGCATTTCCAACAGCATTGCCACCGAGGTTGCCTGATCTCAATCCTTGTGACTTTTGACTGTGGGGATTTCTTAAAAGCATTGCGTATCAAGGACATGTCCCCGATATCCCGACCCTGAAAGATCGAATTACACTACAGGTGCGACAAATCCATTCCGATATGTTGCGAGCCGCCGTGGAACATGCTTACCGCATGCAGCTCGTGGAGCTGCAAAATGGTGATCGTATGGAACCTTATTTGTAGTTACCAATAAACGTTGTCTATATTGTCACGAAAGTTGATGTGTGCTGTCTCATTTGGCAATTACCCATTCATTACTCATATGTACTATAATCTTTGAAGCGCCACATTTCCCCCTGTTGGCGACTTTTAGTACTAAATTTTTGCTTTTTAGAAATCGAAACCACAAGTTCCACTCTGTATGTCCACTGCATGTTGTTACGATTCGTCCAATACATTCCTCTCTACAGGGCTCTGAACACCTTACGTTATTTTACGCCCCCCGGTATATGTGTCTGCTGACAACTCTTCCGAACCTTTCTTAACAATCCAGAGAGTTTGATTACCCTTTCGATGAGTTGAGGTAGATGTCAGCTTACTTTATCAGAATAACGCCTTCACCATAGTACAGTGTTTCTCAACCTTTTAGTACTTGCGACCTAATTTTCAATGACAATTCTCATCGCCCAAAAAAAAAAAAAACAACCTCCAAACCTATCTGTTCAACCAAAAAAAAAAAAACCAAACCTAGTTTTTTAATAAGATTTTTTTTCTCGATATACTTGCGCCCCCCCTAGGGAAGCGCGCCCCACAGGTTGAGAAACGCTGCCATAGTAACTTTAGTTCATTAATTATATTTAAAGTTGGATTGGCCATTGCAGAGCTAGATTCCTAGGTGAACCGTAAGTGAATATTTAAAAAACCAAACCAACGCCATAGCTGAACTGTTGACTTTCGACAGGGAAAGTACAATGAAATAATTCTTTGGCGGATAGCTTGCGAAAGGGATAAGTCTTACAGCAGACAAAAGGGTGCAGGATTTATGGTGCCATTACAGTGTCGTGACATCAGTGTCACACCGAAGTATTTCCGGACAATTTGTGTGCGGAATACCATAAACAAGAATATCGTACAAATCATGATCAGAAATTATTTTAATTAATTACATATTTTTTAAAATAATTAGAAACTTAAAAGTATTTAAGAACAAGACCAACCAAATCAATATAAGGTGAAGTTTACTTTCAAAAGTTTTTCTATATTCTTGAAATTTGATGACAAGACACAGTCTTCGGAATTGTTTTCTTTTTATCTGATGGAGTTAAACAAATTTATTCTACACACTTCTATCGAAAAACAAAGACTTCTCTGCCTATTTCTTACAACGAAACATGGAAAGAGGAATTTTCAAGATGACGAGATTTTAACTGGTGTAGACTTAAGTTAAAAGATAACAAAATACTTTTCACTATAGCGGAATTTTCTTTTCTCTTTTTAAAGAAGTATTTTGGTTCTGAAAAAAATTATTTATTGAGAAGTTTGCAAAGAAAAGATGTTGTTATTCATGATTCTACATAAATATTTACTTCGAAAAATAGGATTTAAGTTTTTTTGCGTAGGAACATCAGTCGAGAATTCTTTGAAACGGTTCTATTTGCATTTACTTAAGAAAATATCACCTTTGACAACAAATTTCAATTCATTTATTATTTATTCAATATTTACAGAAGCTTCAGTTTATTCTTTTGAATAAACGGGAATCTGTATTACCGTACAGATCTCAAGGAACTGTAGACTATTTCGTTGCTGCAGAGAAGATCTTTAATTCTTTTGAAAATGCCGTTGCCGTAGCAACTGAGAGAGTGGAGGACAAAGATATCCCTTTGCTGTTTGATGAAGAATGTACGGAAAATGAAAAGAAAGAAAAAAAGATTCGAAAACAAAATGAACATCATATTGATTACTGCTGAGGGAAGGTAGAAATAGACAAAAACAACAAAGATATTGTGTTACAAGATTGTTACTTTAAAAAAACAAATTTTAATTTAGTTTGGTAATAAGAAATTTATTAATATAATTTCCTGTTCAATTATTTTATTTAATTACCGAAAGATTGCAAGTTAATTTGAGAATGAATTTTTTTCAATGGAAACAAACAAAAATTAGTGCCATCTATCGACAACTTAGGAAATTCTTTTAGGTTTACTTCATTACGCTGCATCGTCCTTCGAGGGTAGACAGAGCAGGAAGGGAGGTTCCTGAAATCATCAGCCGAATGGGACGAAGTTCAGCATTGAAGTCTAAGATCCGGTTTTCTTTTTAATTTCTGGTAAAAAAACTATGAAAAATTCTCTGCAGATAAATCATTTATTTTTGTAATTCAATCTTTAAGAACAGCATTTGTTCAATTTTTGTCGTTGTAGAGAGACATACAATTCCATCATCAAAATTGCTTCCAAAAATGGGTAGAAAAATAAAAGGAGTACTTAGTTGAATTCCAGAATTATAGATCTTCTGGAAAAGTCATTAATACAATTATAAGAAATGGATGATCTCTTAAAATTAAAAAAATAAACAACAACAAAAAAACCCTTCCAAGTGTCTCCTCTCTTTTTTCTTTTCTATCTCCACCAAGATACTAAGCAGAAATTTAATTGAAATTAAACTTGTCTGAAGTAGCTGAAATATTGCAGCTCGTCCAAACCGTTTTACTCAAGATTTGCAGATGTGCATTTTGCTATTTAATAATTAAAAAAATACCTAGTTTTTCTTTTGAAATCAAAAATTCGACTGAATCCAATTATAAGCTTCTATATTTCAATTATTTTTTCTCTCTCTTTGTAACTGTCATAAAAATGAATGCAAATCAAAAAGTGATGGATCATTGAAACTGCGTCTGGTTTCAGATACAACCTCACGTTGACGCAACCGAACACGAAGGAAATTCTTCCAGGTGCTTTCGTTACATTCTTGTGATATTTCCCACTTTCATCTGAAGAGCCAACGAAATTGTCAGTCTAAAGCTTATCGTATCTCAAGGGATTGGCTCTCACATGAACGCAAACGAGAAACTGACCCTAAAAAGGCTTAGCTGTTTTTCAAACTGTCCTAAAAAAAAGGTCAAGCTGCTCAAGAGTCTAATTCAATATAAACCATTCGATGACAACTACGTAAAAAGAGTTTTAATTTTTTATCCCCCAAAATTAAGAAAGACTTTCAAATTAATCCAAACCTAAATTAGTCACTGTCAAGGCATAGGTTTCATTAATAAATATTAAATGGGCGAGTGACATCCTAGAATAGCTGTCTCCCGCTCGTTGGATTGCATTATGTAGATGTAAAAAGGGATGTATGAATAAGGAGGGACAATCTTAAAAATACATAAGGTACTGCGTATAATTAAAATATCAACAAAATTCATAATTATGCTTAGTTTTACGTTTTTTAGGTTTCAATGTTTTATATCATCTCAAATCTTTTAAAGAGAAAGTCCACTTGAAATTAAAAGTAGATTAAACCAAAGAATATAAGGAAAAGAAATGTAATAAAAACTAAGGCAAAAATCTAACCAATTGTAAACCGCCAATCAAAATGTTTTCTGTCTCTGGCAAATAATTCTTTATTTCTTTGTAGTTGCTTTTAATTTATGTGGTGGTTGATCACAATTTTGAATCAAACTTCACATAGTGATACAGGATTAAAATACAAGCAACTCCTGTAAGGTATGTTTTATCAATAACCATGCTTTTTAACCATCGTCGCAATATTTCCAATTAAGTTATCTTAGTCGAGGACAGCTCGGTTGCCGAAACTGGCCGTCAGAGGGATGCCTGTTGCGTGTTAATGACATCGTCCGCATGCGCAGTTACCAGTCCTGTTTCATTCAAGAAATTTATGTATAAATTGACATCAAAATTTTTGTTACCTCACTTGAGAAGGCTATTTCTCGATAGCGAAACGTTGTATCCCTATTTCATGTCTATAAATAATTTTTGATTAATCAGGTGTATGGCTTTATTATAGTATTCAATGTCATTCAGTGCACGTAAATTCACCATATTAGCACTTATCTTAGATGTGGATGAAAAGAGCCACGCCTCATAGAAATTGAAATAACTACCTTTAGAATGCTTGACCTCAACAGGTATTTTCAAATACTTTTATCGTACGTTATTGTTTCAAATTTAACAAAGAAGTACACAATTATAGGCCTAATGAAAGTCGCATCTAAATTAAAAATTACCCTTCTGTAGCAATTGCAAATGAAATTTTATTTGTGCCGTCATGAGTATTACGATGACTTTCTACATTGTTAAGTAATAAAAAGCACAACTAACAAATCAATTGATTCATGAAAAGGACTTTTACATCTAATGAACGCCAACATCTGCAGAAATTGAGTTTGAATTCACATATCGATTGCCGCCTGTAATGGAATTCTAACTAACTCTGCAAAAGCAGATGCATTTTTAAAAGTATTTACTTGTTTTTTTTGTAGGACAGGTCAAGACTGCGTCGTTGGTCAATTTATCATTTTAAGGCTGGTTGTATTTTGTAGGAATTTCAATCATTCTTTTTCTATCTCAAGAATTTAATTAATTCGAAATATTTTCATGTATTACGCTGATACGTCCAAAGAACCCGAGTTCAAATTGATTACAAAACTTAGTTCAAATCAACTTTTGTTTCAACTATATTTTTATCTGATCTTTTACTCGTACGTTTACTTCAAAAACCAGTAATTGAAGTACAGAATCTACGGCCTGTGTTATTTGCACTGCATTCTTTGGGCTTTAATGGTCATTGATATTAATGAGTAATGATCTAGTCAGTCACACGCGCAATCCTCTTAAAAATCAGAAAGACAGTCGGTGGGAGAGAATTCTGGATAGGCTTCGAGGTCTTAATGAAAGCTGAATCTACAGGAAGCGAATTAAAGAAGGACTTGATTGATCGTCATTGATTGAGTTTTCTTGTAACTAATTTATTTATTTCCAAAAAAAGGTAGTTGATATATCAAGTTTCGAATATCCCTCAAAAGATTGGATCAAAATCGGAAAGAAAAGGTTGCCAATCACCAAAAATGTGGTAACGTATATAGTTGAGTATCGAGAGTTAAAGCAATGGTGAAACAAGAGAAGCATAAATTAATAAGAGATCAGGAATTTAAAAGTAAACAATAATCTATGTTTAAAAAATTATTCAACAATCATAAAGAATGATTGTGGCTGCAATACACATACAGTTCAGAGATCCTTTTCTTAATTTTTTGAACAATCAGTATTTCGTACTGTTACATCACATATAAAACCCATTTCAAATATTTGGCAGTGAAAGGATTATTTTTACTTTTACTTCCTAATTTCCGTACAGCCATCACATAACTTCCCGAATTGGTAGCGAAGTAAAACTTTTAAAAGGACAATTTATCATTGAACAGAAGCTCATTATGTATTAATAAACTAGGATTACGAATTGATATTTCATTACTTCTTCACATTCTTTTCTTTGAATGAATTCAACAAATCTTTCAAATACTCATAAAAATCCGTATTGAGTTATTCATTTTATTCGCAAGATTCGAATAACTTGTCAGATGCAGACATTCAATCGTATGGGTTTATCTAGTCCTCTGTGTCAATATCAAACTTCCTTTAGTTTAAATTCCAAATTTTAGCACAGAACTCTGCTGAGTTGGTGAAGGCCATTTAGCGCTTTTCCATCAGATAGAGCTAATGCTTACAAAACCAGCATCCATCATCGCAGGCTTTAACCATACACTGTATCAACGAATTCCCTCCTTCTCTCGGAAGCAGCGGTGGAATCCAGACAGTTTCAAAAGAGACAACACATCGATCACAATCGAAGTCTTCCCCTTTTCCTTCCCACCTGTCAAAACTCCGAGCTTCGCTACCAAGATTCATGGATCCATCAGGTAAATCAATAAAGAAACCAAATAATTTAACATAGATCTTCTTAGGGTATTTTAGAAAACAATTTCAATTTTTACAAAAAAAAAAATTAACATGCAGTTTAAAATTAATTTAAATACCGACCATTAAAGCGTTCCCGATATAAACCTAATGCGTGATTCTAAATTGGTGATAATATCCATAGGGGAAATTTTTTCATTACCTGTATTATGGTGTATCCCTCTACATAAAATATTTTTTTGGATATCTGTAAGTGAAAGAGAGCTGTTATTGATAACCTTATTATTCTCGCTACTATCAAAATCATGGAAACCGCCATGAGCCTTCCTAGCTTCTTACAGTGCCGTTGAGTAATAGCCTGCTTAGCATATCTAGCTTTTTTGCCCCCTTGATAAATAAGAATAATAAATTCGCAGTATTGAGTCTTATATTTAAGAAATTTGATAATCTCTTAAGTTGGGCTGTGAGGTGCGTTTTTTTAAAGTGATCTTCCTTAATCCTCTCCTTAATCAATAGAAACTGGATTTTTTTGTTCCAATTTTTTTTAAATTTTAACATCTTTCGTAACCAATTTCATTTCACATCCAAGTGGTGTGAAATTTTATTTTTTGCAAATCATGTTAAAGGTAATCGCGGCATCGGCGCCGTAATCCTTTTATGTAGATTCAAGAACCTCACTATATCCCATTTTATAAAGTGATACTTATCACGCTGGCAATGGTGCTGTTTGCCGCATTCATTAGAAAAAAAAATTAACGTGCAGTTTAAAATTAATTTAAATACCGGCCATTAAAGCACATATGCATTTAAAATAATAAGGTAGTACTACGTTTCGAACCCCCGTCTTTTATGGGGTTCTTTATCAAGTCTCCTCCTGTGCCTAAAAGAAAAAGGATCCTCCTTAGTTGGACTCGTAGATACAAATGACAGTGAAATAAGATGGAGGCGAGGAACTGGATTCCCTCTGGTGTTGAGCGCGGGAACTCAAAAGGCGGAAGAAGCCGTCTGCTATTTCTTAGAAGGCAGCGCTGCTTAAGGAAAAATTTTTTTTTTGGTAATAAAATTAAATTCCATATTCCAAGATTTGGTAGTTGAGAGATCCTGGTTATAACTTTGGAGGGTTCTAATCAATCCCGATTCACAAAATTTCTGAGCATATGAATCTTTTTGACATCTATAAACAATAGGATTAATCAAATCCAATTCGTGCTCCGTATTCATACAATGGCAAGCTGTGTGATAAAGAGTGTTGCCTTTTTTTTACCGCATATGCATGTTCTTTAAGGCGCGTTTCCAGGCATCTTTTGGACTGCCCAATATAGAGGCAAGCATTATTATCATTACCGTTCTTGCATCGTATTCCATATATTGTATATTGTCTTTTTTTTAAATCTGATTACTATTGTAATCATCCTTATGATTAAGCGTGGATCCGATAGTATTAGTTGGTTTACACGCAAGACCAATATTAGCAAGACCTTTATTAGTGAGAACCGGTTTTAATTTCTTTAATATATTCTCATCATAAGTAATTGGCACATATTGAGTTATAGTAGGGCGCTTACTCTTGGGAGTATCACTATGTGAGCCATCGTAATCTTGAATCGGTTTTATCTTATTAAATTTATGATATCGTTTCTTTTGGAAGAATTTTTCAATATATTTATTTATCGTTGTGATTGGGAAGCCATTACGAACAAATAATTGTTTGATTGTTGAAATTTCCTGCTTCAAGAGTTGTGTGTTGGAACATATTTTGACTCCTCTATCAATGGCCATGACAAAGGAGTTTCTTTTGTAATTATCAGGGACGGCACTACTAAAATTCACAGTAATCATGGCATCAGTAGGTTTTCGATATACTATAGTATCGAACCCTGTGCCAAGTTTCTTAACCAGGACGTCCAAGAACGGAATAACTCGACCTCACTTTCCATAGTATACTGTATATTAGGATGCGCACCGTTAAAGTCTACAAGATTGGTTTCCATATAGTGACAATTAATAATCAAGAAGGAATCATCCACATACCTAGATATATAATGTACATTGTTGAAGATCCTTTCTATTGAGTTTCAGATTTTCTGAAAGTTCATAACACATTCCGCTAACACAGCCGATGATGGTAATCCCATGAATGGGCCAGATGTTTGAAGATAAACCCGTTTATTAAAAGAGAAAAATTGTAATTGAAAAAGCAAGGCTAACAGATGTGTAAATTCATACACATTAAAGAAAAGTTTACCTTCTATTGTGTTTATGTCACTGTCTATGGCATACTGAATACCCTTTATGATTAAAGCTGGTGGTTAGACATGGTTGTTAGTAGTGCTCGGGATATAATTAAATGAAATTATGAGTGGTGATCAAATTTACATCATCAATTCTACTTTTTTTAAGAAAAAAGATTTTTTTTTTTCATTAAATCATGCATGTTGTTCATAAAAAAGTAATACTAAAATGTTTTAAATATACAAATTCTTTTCTTAGTGCCAACATTCATGCATGTTCAGAATACGTGATTCATCATTTATGTACAACATCAAGATGCATCACCATCTGAATACGCTTCATATTATAAGAATAGACTGAAAAAAAGGCGAATCAGAAGTAGTCATTCGGAAATTGGTCGTTACTAAAGTTGATTCTGTAAATTAACTCAGTAAACAACTAAATTAATCTAATGTTCAATTAATAATAACAGCAATAATAATAATAATTGCTAATGGAAATATATCTTTTATACAAATATCATTCAGAAACTACGTTTCTGTTGCATTCAATGATAACAAACACCAAATCAATTCATTATTGTACTTTGAATCCTCTTTTATAGATTAAAATAAAAGTTGTTTTGTATGCAAATGAGCTTGAACGGAGTAATAACAATTTCAGTAGAATTAAAGGAGAAACTTAAATCTGTTTATCTGAAGAAGCAAAACTATAATGATTGATCAACGAAATTTCAACGCTTTTGTTTGTTATCTTCTAATTCTTAATTCAGCTAAGACTTATAGTAAGTCTTTTAATTTAGTCTGAATACCGAGAACTATGCTGCTACTGTGAAATAAAGAGACAAAAGTCCAAAATACTATATTTCCATTCTTATCTCTTTACAAGCTTGTTAACATCAATAACAATTTCTTTCTTAATAAAAATAAATAAAAACAAAATAAATTATCTAAGTATTTTTCTTAAATGACTATTAAAACTTCTCACATACACAAAGTGTAATGACAGGTGTTTGTTTCACAACTCAACAAAGAGACAAGATTGCCATAACAAACGATATTCAGAAACATGGTTCTAAACGGCTGTCCAGTAACCAGTAAGTTTATAAAGAACATTAATTTGTATTACAACAGCAAGTCTCCTTAGATGTCACTTTTTTGAGATCGATCGTAAGAAAGTACATGAAGGTAATTATTTCTTAAAGATATAACGTATTTCAGAGGTATTAACGTTATGGTACTTTTTGTGACAAACAAGTCAACAAACAGAATTTATCATCAAAACAGTAAAGTAGTGATGTTTTTCTACTGGACGATGCTTAAAATACAGTGATTTAAAATACAACTTTAGAAACCACATCCAAAGCGATGAATATATTATTTTTATCTTTGATTTCAGAGAATAAATAACATGATTCGAAAATTACAATTTCCATTTTGTTTTATCTCCAAACGAAAAAAGACTTATTTGCATCAATAAGAAGAAATGCATTGAAATATATTTAACTTCCATAGAAGATTCCTTTTATCGTTAACGAATTCAGATGTTTTTTTAAGGATATTATTACACTGCATTGTATAAGAAAGTACTCTTCCTTATCTGAGGGAGAATGGACGAAGAGATCAGGACTGCTGCGTCTTTTTTTGGACATGAAATTAACGAGATTTTTTTCCCTCTAAACGCACATCAGCTCCCTCGCGTTTCTTTCCTCTAATGATCTGAACTACAAACAAATCTGCTTTTCAACCTGACGATGCATTCGACCTTAGTATTTTTTATACAACACCGGCTATCTCATTAGAATCGAGAACTAGCAAGTAAGTATAAACCGTCATTTTATTATATATGAAGAAAAATATGTTTTTTGCAATTTTTAATGAAAACCTTGAATTAACAATAAATTACATTTCCTCTACATCTTTCTTCCTTCGAATAGTTTGCGTAATAGTACTAACGAGATAAAGTGAAATACTGTACTGTATATCGGATGGCAGATGAAAACAAAACAAACAAAAAAACTTCACTTAATTCAAAACTTAATATTTTTAACAATTCAAACCTTATGCGATTGAGATTTGGCACACATGAGCAGATGATTATAATCTATAATTGCTGCAAGTCTTGAGTTTTGTTACAGCCAAAAAATTAGAAATGTACATCTAAAAAAAAACATCTCGGGAACTTCTCAGTTGAATTACGGATATCGTTTAGATAGGCTGTGTTGCTTCATTTTCTTTGCAAATATTAGAATATTTTGCAAAGAAAAAAGAAAGACGTTGGTGGACGCATCCTTCATTGTCCAATCGCTGAAATGTTCCAACTAAAATATGACCTCTAATTAGTAATAGTTTTAAATAAACTTTTCATTTGAAAAATTTGTAATTTAACAATGTAAGAATATTGTTAAATTATTAGTAAAAATTTTTACTATTTTTAAAATATCTCAATTTCAAATGTTAGTAAAATATTAGTATTGAAATCTTTTAGTCTTGTGCATTTCTGATTTTTGTTTTTTTTTAGTTAATATTACGCACGTTAAACTTTATTCCTATTGATAAATCTTTAATAAATTAATAAGATAGATTAAAAAGAAATTAATCTCCCTCTCTATTATTAATTTATTTTATCATCATTCAAAAAAAACTGAGTTCTGTCAAAAATTTTCAATGACGAAAGTGAAGCGAAAGAAGAAAAACTAAAGAAAAAAAATATTATACATAATTGCCTTAAAGGACTGCCCGCAAAGATCAGACCTGAGGAGGTCGGCGTGTACACCACATTTTTCACATTGCATAGAAATACATGGGACTCTATGTTCATCGCTAGGTTCTTTGCAATCTATTTTTTCTTGCAGGTCTACATCTGATAATAAATATCAGTTTATAAATAAATTAATGCCTTCAATTCTTGGCATCAACTATTCTGAGCAAATATATATTTGCCCAGACTAGTTGATGTCGAGAACATAATTCTATTTCTTTTTAACAAATTAATGATGTATTAATGCACATCCAAATTGGCCTAAAATACTTCAGGATATTTTTTAAAACATTCTAACTTGTTATTCATGCAAGTCAGGCTAAGTTTTTCAAACATTTTATTGTACGTGATAAAAGAAACGAAAAAGTTTTGGTGTGCGAATGATTTTACTATACATAAAGTGCGCCATGATTTAAAAAAAGATTGAGAAGCCCTGCCTCTGATTAATAATAGATCTTTGAATAAAACTTATTTTTATTCATTTTAACAACCATGATGGGTTTTGTTTTGTTTTTCAGATAAGTTTATATCATTTTGAATTTCTAAGAAGGAACATCTTATTACTTAAAATAAAATCCTAAATTTTACTAAATTTTTCAAAAAGAAAAGTGAGGGCTCTCAAGAAGCTTATGTTAGTACAAAAAAGTGTAGAAAAGAAAGTTATGGAACCAAAAATGTAGCGAATTATTAGGCATTAATGTATGTTAAATTATTAGGCATTCATGTATGTTAAAGCAATTCTTGTTTACTGTTGAACTCTTCTACTTTTTCCACTAGAAATATTTCAAATATCTCAAAACAGCCCGTGAGATAAGTTATTTACACAATATTGTTAAATCATCTACAGTAACTGGACAAACGTATACTGTAACCTATAAAAAAGTCATGAAAACGTTTAAATATTTCTACTAGAAATAAATGACATTGTACTGGAATTAAATGACATCGCTACGAAACAAAAGAGAAAATTTTATCAATGTCTGGTGATAATGTAGAAGTCCTTATTCGAAATTATTCGAAACTTTAACTGGAAAAATAAATTATATACTTTTTAGTTATCTATAATCATGGATGTGTCAATTATTCCATTATAGTTTCTGTAAATATATTAATTATAAGAGAACCAATATTCCTAGTCATTTTCATGTTACAAGGCCCATCATGTAAGATTCTCTGAAGTTCACTTAACGTCTTATTGAGCATCACCAAAAATATTAGTTAAAATTAATTCAACAAAAACACTAATTTGTTTACCACAATTTATTATAAAAAATGGTCCTTATTTACTTCTTTCTTCTTCAAAATAATCAAAATAATCTTCAGTTTTTTTTATGTACAATACTTCCAACATCAGATTGCTTTGAATTCCACTCTCTTACAGTGTACTAGTCTAATTAATTCAAGCGCCTTCTGATCTATCCAAAATAAGCTCAGTTTCCATAGTAGTTAATAATTTTGTTGATTACCCTCTACCATTTCTTTTAAATTACTAATTAATTTTTGCTCCTTATCTTTCAAAATTTTAGCTTTCCTAAAACTGAATCCATTTCGATATCGTAAAAATTTGGACAAATAAATTAAAGAAAGCTCGCAAATATAACAACGTTATTGATTCAGTTGCTCGATATAAATATTTCATTACATTGAAATTGAATATATTGGCAAAGGAAAGCAATCTCTTCAAGATTCTGATTATAAGTTTTTAATAAAATTTCAATGCGAAGGAACTTCATTAGCTATCTATAAATATTTCATAACACTGAAATTGAATATTTCAAAAAGTGTTAAACATAGAATAAAAAAGCTTAACGTGTACTGGAATTCTTTAACACCATTGGTATACCCGTACACCAAGTTAATTTAACAAAAATAATTTATACAATGAAAGTAATACAAAGAGCAACTAGTTTCTCCGTCGAGAGACGGTTTTTTCGAGCCTCGGAGAAACTAGTTGATCTTTGTACAACTTTCATTATATACATTATATTTTTTAAATTAACCAGGTGTACGGCTATATCAATGGTGTTAATGGTGTGATATTAAACATAGAATTTTTACATGATCATTAATACATTATTATCTCTCTAATTTACTTATCTTTTCATTAAGCTCTACTAATGCAAGATTTAATGAATATACAGTCTTAAATAATGAAAAATTATTTAAAAACTACGACAATGTTAACTTCACGCTGAAACATATATATATTCTTTGCTCGTGGTTTCAATCCATGACTTCATTCACCACATTTTCTTCCTCCGGATTTTTTTTCCTTTTCCTTTAACTCTGCTATGAAATGAGTTATTAGTACGGCAAGGAATTTGATGATTTTGCATCTTTTTTCTACGAAGGTTGAAACATGGCTCGCATATATGAAAATGTGTAACATTAAATAATTAGTTAAATAAAGGCAATTCGTTAGGGCATTTCCTTGCATTTTTTGGCATTTTTTTAGGGATAGGTCATTTTTTTGGCAATTAATAGGTCATGTTGAGCATTTTTAGTAGTTTTTTGGAAGGCAATGTCATTTTTTTTTTATATATTTTATTTATTATTCAGTATTTTTGCATGAAAATTTTTCCAGGAAACAAGTGATTTTTTTTTTTGGTTGTCAAAGTTAAAAAAGGTAAAAAAAAAAGGTTTAATATAATAAATTCAAATATTTTATTGGTCATTTTTTTATTTTTCTGTTATTTTTTCACTATTTTTAGGTCATAAATGCATTTTTTATTTGTCATTTATTAGCAAATTATAGGTCATTAAATGCACTAAGCTGCAAAAACAACTTGTTTGTCGTTTCAGCTATCAGCAGTTTTTAATCACGATCTAAACGAGAGCAAAATACGTTTTGCCGCTCGTATGTGTAAAGCGTCGGCATTTTTCCCAAGCTGCTACTGGCAAACGGCTAGCTTTCAAGAGCATGTAAAGCGGACTTTAGGGTTTCCCGATGTTAAACAATGCACTATGCCTCTATAATGAATTAATAAGATAGTGAAATGGTGATTTTAAATTGCTATAACTTAACAAAATAGAACCGATTTCCAAATTACACAATTTGATATATTATTACGTATTTAATTTAGGACTATTTTAAAAGAATGACTTTTTTTGGGATATTTAGTATTTTGATACATTTTACTCTCATTAATGTTATTGTGTCGATATTGTTCGATATATTCAGCAATTTATGTTAACTAAATGATATTTTCTTGTCGTTGATAGGTAGCCATTAGATATATACTAAACTCATGTATAGTAAAGATAAGTAACCGATAATTACTTTAATAAAGTCTTGTCTTGTCTTGAACATTTAAGGTTTAGACATGTTTGTCTGTTCCTAAACTCTGAAGATGATTTTGGTCACTCCATCTTGTTCTTGGACGACTTCGGTCTCTTTTTCCTTTGGGTTTATATCTCAAAATTAAATTTGGAATCTTATCGTTGGACATTCTTTCTACATGGTTAAGCCAATTTTTTTTGATAATTTTGAATTTCTTGAATTATATTTGGAGTTTTAAATTGTACTCTGATATCATCATTTTTCTTTTTGTCGAAATATGTAAATCCTAATAAAGGTCTTAGAAACTTACATAAACTTCTTTTATTAAATTATAAACTCCTCCTTTGACAAAGCGACGTTTCGACGGCCTAAGCGGCCCGTCTTTTACAAGCTTCTTACATAAAATGGGGAAAAAAACTTAACGTCTTCTTTCCCCAAAATAATAAATAAATAATAATAAAACTGATCAACAATCAAACTTATGGAATACACGTGGCACGTACTATAACAAAATAAACGTGATCTACATCTCACATTATTACATAAAACAATAAAAACGTGAGAATTCCAAATAAACAAAAGTCAAATCAAAATTAAATTGTCCTTATTAATAAAAGAAGTTTATGTAAGTTTATAATTTTGACTTTTAATAATAATTATGATAAAGGTCTTAGAAATTTCATTTGTGCAGTTTCCAATCTTTGTTTGGTTCTTTGTTTTAATTTCCAGGTTTCACTCCCATATTTAATTGCTGCTTTGGCTGTAATGTTATGTAATCTTAGTAGTGTTTCTTTCGCCATTTGCTTTCCAAATCTTCTTCTAATTATTCCATTCATTCTGTTGTATGTCTGTACGTTTGATATCAGGTTTGCCTCATCGTTATAACATGAAATTATGAATTATAGATATTCGTCGACAACAATCCAAGCTGCGCTAAAAATCTGAGAATTTTGTTGACCGGTGAAAACAGTTTAATTGTTTTGCACACTGAACAAAAAAATGTCACGAGATTGTAAAAGTGTTTTTTAATTTAGTTTAGGTAGAAATGTACGAGGATTCAGTAGCACGCCCTATTCAAAAAGCGAGTCAAAATTTATATTTCACATCTTAAGCAATTGCTTTAAGTTGCCCTCATTCATACAAAATGAGAATGTTTACTTGCTTGATTGCAGATCTACATTGCACCTGGAATTTTTCACGGAGGAATATAATAGGTGTAATGTACAACTGAAAAATCAATAACAATTAATAAACAATGTTATCTAACAAAATTCAAAGAACAAGGGTTGCCAAATTTTAAAATTAAAAGTGGAAGCTCTTGAATCCTAGTACATTCCATCAATATTACAAAATAGATGTAAATATTTAGAATTTGTTATGTATTATAGAAAAATAATATTCATTATGTTACTCTTTTGAGCACATTCATCTTTAAACATCAATTTATTATATACAACCAATAAGTTCAATCAATATTTTAAATCCTCAAAAGCAACAAAATGCAATTACTTTCTTCTGGTATTTACAAAAGTGGTAAATATGTTATTCTCCACAACTGCATTTAGCATCTACAGAACTCTGGAAAGTTCCTCAAATATTAGTTAATAGAAAAATATTTTTCAAATAATAATGACGGGATTATGTTAGAAATCAATAAAACGAAATTTGGGATAAATATAGGTATATTTTCTTAATTTTGAAACCCAACAGATTGTAGATTCTGTCAAAAATATAAAAAAAATATATAAATATATTTATAAAAGAAATTGTTATAAAAAAACCTAAAAAATATAAATCAAAGATATTAAGAATATTTGATCTTTTTTGAAATTGTTAACTTTTCTTCTTCTTCTTTCGATTTTGGCCGACTGGGGACCACGTGAAATAACTATTCATGATTTCATCTTCTCCTTCCTTTTTCTCTCCTTCCAATACTCCTTCATCCTTTCCCTCTGTTTTTCC
>JAFIDM010000002.1:40397667-40418498 GCA_023159025.1 Thereuonema tuberculata
TATCATATATGGGTCCAAGAATTTTCCGTATTATTTTTCTCTCCTTCTTTTCTATTTCATCTAGTTGTTTGGCTGTGTTCATTGCAAGACACTCCGAGGCATATAAACATTCTGGTTTAATCACTGTATTGTAGTGTTTAAGTTTAGTATTGATGGAGACTGATTTTTTGTTGTATATTTTTAGTTAACTGGAATGCCATTTCCATTTTTCTTGATCTTGCAAAGTTGGCTTCTTTGTCTAATGCATTAGGTTGGATTATTTCTCCCAGATATTTGAATTTGTTGACTTTATTTATTCTTCCATATTTTGTTTTTAGGTGTTTGGGAGCATCCTTCACGTTCGTCATGTATTCTGTTTTTTCAAAGGAAATTTGTAGACCTGTTTTTTCTGCAGTCTCTTTTAGTATGTCGATCTGTATGATTATATCTTCTGGGCTTTCTGCAAAGATTGCTAGGTCATCTGCAAATGCCAGACAGTCAAATTCTAGGTTGTCTTTTTTTCTGCCTATTCTGTATTTCTGTATGCCTTTCATTTTCATGGTTTTTCTCCATTCTCTTATGACTTTTTCTAACGTGCAGTTGAATAGCAAAGGGGACAGACCATCTCCTTGTCTTACTCCTGTTTGTTAACTTTTATGTTGATTTAGCTTAAATTCTTTATCTGTTGGATTTACTAAATTAGCGAATAAGTAATTAAGTACTAATTGATCCATACTTACTTCGTAGTTCATTCCTCCTACAGTATCTGTATAAAATCTTCACGATCATTGAAAATAAACGTAATTATTTTATTTAGATTTTAATTAAGTATTAAACCTAAAAAGCTTTAATATTTGACACCAAAAACATTCTGCAACTGATGAATACCTGATGGAGGAACTAAAGAGAAACTTTTTTCTGTTTAATTTCTGTTTTCCATAGAAGCAATCCCACTGCAGACATAACATATTTATCAGAAATCGTTGCTTGAAGTGGAACTGTTCAAAACACGAGCCTGTAAATATTTACTTATTTATTTCCACCAAGATATGTATTTGCTGTTTTTCTCTTCCTTCTACTACTGAGAATAATGGGATCAATGATTCCATCCATTCGCGTTTGAAAGACGTTTGAATCCTTCAATTGAACCCAATGCATTCTTCCCAAATATAGAATATTTTACATTTTCAATGTCCTTCGCTTCCACTGCTGGTTTAATACTCTTCGCATTCCTGAAGAAGTTTATTTTATTTTATAATACATATATCCTCAATTCATCTTTACAAATAATTAATTTCAGCAAAAAGATATTATTTTATCAAAACGAATATATTAAAACTATTGTTACACATTTAAAAAAAAATATTCCCAAGTAATTAAGTTAAAATTTCTTAGAAAAGTCTAACATATACAGTATGAGACTTAAAAAAACTTAATATAATTACTTGAGGGTTTCTTTTTTTTAAGTGTGTGATAATAATTTCAAAAATATTCGTTTTGATATTTTTTTTATCATACGTTAAAGTAATATGTTAAATGACAATACCGGTAATCTCGTTACATTAAGTATTATAATAAGCTTCTAATTATAGTAGAACTTATAATAGTATAAACTATTAACTTATAACTTATAATAGTAGTTCTACTTAAATATTTTTTCCTAAATCCCAGTTAAGTTTCATAATAATGTTGCGTTTTGAATCTCATTTGAAAATAATTATCCGAATCATTTTTCTGCTGATGTCATTCTGTGCCAATTATATTCACTAAAATCATTTTTCTTATCTTATTTTTATTTCATCAATTGCTACTCTCCATTTCATGTATTTTTCCCAGCAAAAACTCTGTTAAGGACTAATTTATTTGTTTAAACTGAATTAATAGGTGAAATGAACAATCGAGGTTTTCAATTATGCAGCATCACCTGGCACTTACTTACCCTATCTCTTCATCTTATTAAGCTTTGATCACTGACTTCTACAAACTTTCCCTCTAGTAAAATTAGCGACAACATTTTTTATTGCTTAAACTTTTTCCCAAATTAGCCTTCTTCACGTCTCTCGTATGTTAAAATATCGGTATGTTACTATTTCGAATCTGTCTAAAATAACGCAAAAAATGTTTACGGGATCAATTAATTCTAGTATTTACTAATTTTCCCACTATTTTCAATCATTCACGAACAACTACTATTTTGATTAAGGTAAGTGTGAGTAATGATAAAATGCTTACATATTTTGAGCAAATTAAATGGACAAAAGAAGAAAAGTATGGTATAAGGATAAAAAGGAATTTAAGAAGAAAATTTTTTAAGAACAACATTTGTGATTTTTCGGAGATATTTTGGTTCCATTTCTGTCCTTCTAGTTTAATTTTAAAATGACGTGGGTCCTTCTTTTGAGGATCAGTCTTGACAAACCGAAATTATTCGAAAGAACAGTAAAAGACAAGTTCTAGAAACCATTTGAAAACTTAGAAATGTAAGTTTTTAATATATTCCAATGAAAAAAGCTAATAATTATATATCATCTCGAAAATCACCAAATTCCTCAATCTTGAAGACCATAACGAAATCTGAAGAATTAATATAAACAAAGTAACAATGGAAATAATAAAAACTTTCAGCCCTTTCAAATAAAAAAGTTTTCTACCAACAAAATTTTATTTCACCAGCAACTTCTTTGGCAATCCCTAATGTAAAAATGGTCTAAAAGAATGAAACTGTAAATTATTCCTCTGAAACTTATTCTTTATAAATAGTAAAATTATAAACAAAAATTACTGATATACAATTCTATAATTAACTAATCAATTCTACATGTGAACTTCAGATAAGCTGCTAAGGACGTATTACGCGGATTTATGAAGTGATGGAAATTGAGACGATTCTGTGAGGAACACGATGAGATACAGGAAATCTCGTTCCGTAGGATTCTGAGGAACGATGAACAAATGAAACGACGAGTTGCGAGTTGGAACACTTAATATTTTGATAAGAAAAATATTATGTTAAAAAAGAGATTGAAAGTTAATGTTTTAATGGGAAAAAAGGTTAGTACCTATATACATATATAAATATCTTCCATTGTCATACATAAAAAGTAAAACTATATATATATATATGGGTTAAAATGTTTAACATGAAAATCTAATAAATTGTTTATATAAACATATGAATATTTAAAAAATATAGACCACAAAAACGTAAACTACGTAAACATATAGTTGATGATTGAATCCACTAACAAAGTTTAAAGTATATAAAAATATGCAACAGACTTCCAAATAAAAAGCGGTTCATGATAACAAGAAGATAAAAGACAATTCTTTGAAGATAAAGTGATATCTTCAAAGAAAAGAATCATCCTTATCATCTTCTCATATGTAGAGATTCCAATTCTGTGTGCTAGTATCCCTCTGCGTGTATCTCAACTGATCAGAAAGCTGCCCGGCTAGTCTCACATCTAATGCAACGCAGATGTAGTACAGTGTGAAAAGATCCAAGTGATGAACGAAACTATTCTGCAGAGTTTCTTCACACTCACATTTTCTGAGATGCCACCTCATCAGCTGAGCCTGAAGAAAGGATCAATTGTGATGCTCCTTTGCAATCTCAAAGGAAGGATTCTGTAATGTCATACGATTGGTCGTTAAGGAGTTTCATCGCAATTTAATCACGGCAGAAGTTCTTTCGGAAATCAACAGAGGTGAAATCGTCACTATTCCCAGGATCGATTTTCAACCGAATGATATCAATTTGCCATTCACGTTGAAGCGGCGTCAGTTCCCAGTAATGCCCGCATCAAGTCTTCCAATAGACAAGTTTATTTACGTTTCTAGCCATGTCATTCCTTTTAATTTTCTAACCGTCATAATATATGAAGGGAAAATACTCTAAAAATATCCAAAACATTCTTTTGGATATCAAAATAATATCCAAACGAAGCGTACATGGCTGTAAAAATGAAGACTTTTCATTATATTTCGCTAAGACGTAACGGACAAAGAATCATTAAAAAAACGTAATTCTCAATATTTTTAGGTAGAAAGCTTATTCCTTAAAAATGATTTTGTGGTGTTTACTTTTAATTAATTCTTTACGAAAATAATTAATCTATCTCTCTTCAGTTAACATATTTGTTCATGTATTTTGTTGAAGCAAATATGGTATAAAAATACTGCAACTTGTTTTGTATCCTTTAAGTCCAATGTTGCTGGAAAGTCCAAGCCGTTAAGTCCAGATCGATGAGCTGTCAAGAAAACACGGTAAACCTCAAGTGACTCAAGCCTAACTTAATAGAAGCAAGGTTCTTCTATTGCTTAGAAATTCCCATTCCTTAGGTTCTTCAAATGCTATTGTGAATTTTTCCCACCAGGGACACATTTCAGGCTTTCTTGTTAGTTTCTTGTTCGATAGTAAACATTGATAAATGAAAATTTTCCTGCTGCTTCTATTCATTCAATGTAGAAGATATTTATTTTTAAATAATGTTTTCTGTTTACTATATACATATTTTTCTATTAATACTAGATATATAAAATTCATAGCAATATTAAATAATGTAAACAGTTGAAAAATTGTTAAAAATGTGGCCATTTTGTGTTAAATTCATCTGAACTTTTTCTTTTCTTCTTAATCTTTCCTAAGGAGCTTTGGATCGACAGTTTAAGCAATATAATTTTAGCTTTCTAATGTAAATAGTTGTTTAATTATCGTGATAACGTATCGATTTCACTGGAATTACGTGTGAAATTAACGATAAAAACAATGTTTATTTTGTAATTCATTACCAAAGACAGTGCAAAAGATAAATCTCCAGAAATTCGATTTCTTGATGAAAACTAAAAAAATAAAACTGAGGTTAAAAATTAAAAATGTGTTAATATTCCAAGGGATTTTACAATAAAGTTTCTTAATATAATTTTTAATAATGAGGAGTCTGTTCTGTTTGGTTTATGAGAAGTAAACCAAAAAGCAAACTTTTTAACTGCTAAAAAGCTTAATAGAAAAGTTTTTTGTTTTCCTAGTCGAGCATTTATTTATTAATATTTTAAGTATATTAAAAAAATAACTTTGTTCAGTACAAAATAGTTATGACAAAAAACAAAGTTCAGAATCGAAAGAGAAAAGAAACATTAATTCCAATAATACTCTTGTTAACATTTTACTGAACGTTAAGAGAAAAGATGAAGTTTACAGATTTTTGGCTTCCAGCAAAAAAAAAAATATGTTTTCAGGAAAAGTAAAAAAAAAAAAAAAGTTTTCCTGTTAAATTTAGACAATCTTTCATTGAGCCTTTTTTATTTAAACTATAAGACAATTTAATAAGAATCAAGAACGATGAAATTTCTAATTACAAATCATCTTCTGTTAATAAATTTTTAAATCATCTTCACGGGAATGAATATTCGTAATATTAAAATATAAAATATACAGTTTCTAAAATGATGGTTTCTTGACAGCGCCAGACACCTTCAGGTAGCAGTAAATAAAAAGTTCTGCAAATAAATATGCTCCATGTGAACTGTCTTTAAAATTTAAGGAAATTACTTTGTGCCTAGTTTTGTAACATTCAATCTAAAATAAACAAGGTAGTAAGGAATTTGTTCTTTCTGAAAGAGAAGTGGATGTCTCACAGACGTAGTTGCTATTTTATTACGTTCATATGAATAAAATACAAAAGACGGAGTGGCAGAATTCTCCTGAGCCCAATCGATCTTTGAAAATGAAGGAGATTAAGACACCTACACTTGCAAAGACGTCTCAATAATCAATCAACAGTTATAGGAGAACAGATATTTAAAAAAGACGAATAACAGAGAAAGAAGTTTGAAAGTGTTAAGATATTTTTTTTTCAATGAAGTGCAAGTTAGAGATAGTGTAAAAGTAACTGAGAAAAACTTCTGAAAGGTTTCCAGAGTTGTTTTCTTCAATAATCAAATTTACATTAAAAGTAAAAATTGAGAGAAAAGTTTTCCTAAGAAAAAAAATTAAATTATCCAACTTAATGTTTAGATTTATTTAATCTTGAATCCTTAAAGAAAAAGAAAAATGGTTTCAATCAACTTATCTGAGTTTACAAATCACTTTTGATAGATAAATGTTTTTATCTGCAATAATTAGTAATTTTTTGTTTCATTGAAGAAGAGGATTAAAAACAAATTACTTTCTCATTTTTTGTTGTTGTTTCAATTTAGGATAGAGTCGGCTTTAAATTGGTGGCTTAAGATTCTCAATGAGTAAAACGTATCGGCAGAACCTACAACAAAATAAAGGCTTTCAGAAGAAAAACAACAAAGAAAAGAAGCTATCAGTGAATCCAGAAGAGGTTTATAAAGGGAAGCGAACAAGAATGAGGGAATGAAAAACTTAAATTAAAAACTACTTAGTTATTCACTATATTGCTTTCTTTTTATTCGTCAAAGCAGAACAAGGAAGTCTTTCCTGTCCATTTAAGCTCCTGATATAATGATAAAAATTCAAGGAAGAGGCTCAGTTAACCTTCTGTATGCATAACTTTTAGTTAATGATATTTCCTAGAAACAACTGAAACACAGACTTCCAGCATTCATAACTACTACATGTTTATAACATCAGAAGGATTTACCGCCACTCAAGGAGCTCATTTACGACGATATTTCATATAAATCTGGGTCTTATTTACTGAGTTACAATAACGTGAAGATTGTTTGTAAAAGATCTCTTTCGTTTGTAGTGAAGGATTAAAAACAATTGAGGAATAAAGAATGAACTGTTTAGAAATAATATTTTATTTTATAGAAAACGCATAAGATATGAACAACGCTTATAACAAGACTCAACTCCGTAGAATTGGTGTGATTTGGTGTGAATTGTAATAATTGTTCTGATAAGTGCGTCAGAATAATGTATTGTTGTAGTTAAAACTTGATGCAACTTTCTGTACGACTTAATGAAGCAACACATTTTCAGCTTCAACCTACTAGCCAACAAGGTAATTAATGCTTTTGTACAGTGTCAAAAGCAAAGCGGTCCCATAATATGCACAATTGTATAAGCGAAATAATTAAAAGTAAGAGCATATAAATGCAAGACCGTTCCTTTATGTTTTATAGGCAAGCTGTAACCTAGGTGCTGCTAATACAATGCTTAGTGCATCATTTGGATATGTTAAAGAATTTATGAAACAATACGTTTGTAAATGTTAACAATGACATCCTGTTGGCAATTGTTAGTATTGTTATGTATGAAGCATCAGTATTATTACTGTGTTAATTGTTATTATTTTTACTAATACTGCTATGGAAAACGTTAATTTGGGGGGTCAGGAAGTGGTCCTCAAGGTTTAATTTTTTTTACATGGTGACCTACTTTTTGATGCTGAACACAATGCTGAAGGTTTCATTCGAATATCTCTATCCGTTTGGCCGCTACAGAGTGTGACATACAGTGTGACAGAAAGACAACACAAAAGCAAGAGCGGTTCCCTAAGTTAACTGTAACATGGGACCACTAATAAAAGAAAACATTATTTCTGAGTTCATTCTTTATTTCTCATTTGTTTTTACTCCTGTAACTAACGAAAGAGGTCCTTTACAAACAACTTTCAAATTATTGTAACTCATTATTGTGACATTATTGTATTATTAATTATTCCCAAATACTGGAGAATAGTACCCGGGTTTCTCAAAATATCGTCGTAATATAACGAAGTGACCTTTTGCCAAACATTTGTTATTGGCAGTGTATTTAAAAACTGAAGAAAAACTAATAATTGTATTGAGGAGTCGAGGCCTTTGATATTTTATCACTCCAAATATCACTTAATGGGAATTATAATAATAGAATCTGACTTAACTGAAACAATCTATTTTTAAATATAATACAAATCAGCACTTTTCTGTTAGCGGATGAAGAACACAAGTTGCTAAATTTCTTTTTCACGGCGTAGATGGTGATTAAATTGAGATTAGGAAGGTAACTATCGTCCAGGAATCTACCTTAAAGTAACAATATCCAGCTATATAAATATATTAGAATTAACTAAGGGGAATATTTTGTAAATAATAGAAGTTCGTGCTTTCATAAAGATCACTCAAATATTTCAGAAGTCAATTTATTTCTTCTTTGAATCCAAACTCATACAGACAAAAATCTATCCAAAAATGAAAATATACAAAATGTTAAAAATTAAAAGCTATTAACGATTAAATACGATCTCTTCTTAAAGGCTTCGTGTTTTTTTCCTCTGTATGATCTTGACAAATATTCCTTCAACCGAAAAGACCCAATTGTTGTGAAGTAGCGTTGATTAACTTGCAGCTGCATTTATTCTTCACCTACACAATGAAAGGGAAGGAGTTAAACGAACAACGAAAACAATCTCCTAATTTCAGCAGTTTATTAATGAAGGTTACTTGGGATTTAATTAATGATTCAATGATAAAACGATCCCTACTTCTAAAGTCCTCGTGAAGACCCCGGGCAGTCCTTCGACACAAAAACACGAAACATCTTCAATATCACACTAGACAAAGGCTATTCAAAGAGACACGTGATGATGCATCGACCAATCAGATGCTTTCTGATTGTTCTCCAGGGACGAAGCTCTCTTGAGAAAAGATTCCTGAATTCATTATAATAGACTACAGTTAAATGCTGAGATTCTCTTTGAATCAGAATCTTCTAGATTGAATCTCACAAGGAACTTTCCATCATCGCAAAAGAAAACGGAGTTAGAAAATAAAGTTGAAGTAGTTTTGTTATCAATACAAAGAACAATTGGGATCCCAAGTGATTTCAATTTCATGGATCAAATTTTAGTTTCTTAATGAAACTTCAATCTAAGTTTCTGAATCCCCACTGTAATTAATTCTCAGAGTTTTAGAGAAATGATGCCAATAGAGGAAGAGTTATTTAAATCATTCGCCCTCTATCCTCTGACTTGAACTGGGACATCAGATCATAACAGTAAACTTCAATTTTTATTAAGATACACTAAACAATGTCACAAATATGAAGTTAAATCCATTTACAAAAGGTTCCAACTGATTTTTTTTTTATTCTGATTCACACTTGGTACCAGGCCCACCCCCACATCAAATTCAGGGCCCAGGTACCAAATGCAGTTACCAGGTCTTTTTTCAGGTCTACCCAAAAGTTCAGAAAAAATTTACTCAATGCAACATTGTAATGCAGAATAGCTCTATACAAACGATTAAATCAGACAAGTAGTTTATATAAAAAGTAGACTTTGTTATACGATAAAAAAATCTAGAAGTGATAAGCTAATTCATATAACTTTTTTGTTTTTATGGTTAAGACCACAGTCCGGGCCCCTTTGACAACCGGGCTCCAGTGCTGAAGACCAACTGACCCTCCCCTTGTGGTGGCATTGCTTGGTACTAATTAATTTCATAAAGTTGACGCCAACTGTCTTTCGAATTCCTAAAATTTTTTTTCTAGAAAAATCAAACAAACAAGAAAATGAATTGTTTGAACATCTTTTGCAATTCTTTCTTTTCTCAGTTTCGTTCTTGATTCAAGGAGTTTTAGATGGGTTTTTTTCCTACGTCCAAATGTCAATGTCTGACAGTTATTTCTTTCAAATTGGAAAATGTCAACAGAGATTCAGGCAACAGGTGCAGCTGTCCTCTGTCCGTTACCATAGAAACAGCCATTCTATTTTTATAATGGACAACAGAATTGAAGATATTACAAGGAATATCAGTGAAAAAGCTATGGGAACAAATCCGTTTTAATGGGAATGGATGATTTCCTGAAGTTTTGCAGAAAGTGAAAAGCAAACAATTATCTCGTTATTTGACGAGATGTAACAGTGAAAACCTGTCTAAATTATAAATAAAATGGGAAAACCATAAAGCTCTCCTAAAAATCCCATCTCGGTTAAGAATACAAAGGGAAGTAGACTCTATTTCAACTCTCTACTTTTAAAGCCTTCCAATCTCTTTGATCGACAAACATCTTGTAGAATATTATGCACTTTTTGTTTTATGATCTTCATCAAGAAAACAGGCAGATACCATTGTAGAACCATTTGATGCTGCAGAGACGGAAATACACTTTAGCGAATTTATGTCTAATAAGACTAAGCACACAAAAATAGCAAGAAATAGATTTAAAAAAATAGTGGTGATTCTTTACAGAAATATATTTACAGTTGTTATAAAATGCAAAACATATATTTAAAGATTTTTCTTTTCTTTTTTTGGAAGCTTTCACTGCTCTTTACTTGATGTTCCACTATAAAACACAGTCATGGCAAAGAGGAATTTATGCATTACCAATGCATAATGAATTTTCTTTTGAATTTTTAAGTTGCAACAGAGTTATTGCAGACCAGAATTGAAAGTTTATGATTTTTGACCCGAATTACGAAAAAAAGAAAGAGGAAAAAAAAAACACAAAAGCAGATAAGCTTTTTATAACATTTCCTATAAACTTGTCACATTTCTATAATCAAAATATTTCTTTTTATGAAGTATATTAAGTTAATCAAATACATTTTCTAGTCATTTATTTAGTAAACGATGGTCGTCAAGAATGTGAATGCAAAAGAATTATTGGAGAAAATCTGATGAAGCACTTTCTTTATCAATTACATGTTTTTATTTCAAAAATTTAGTAATGTGGAACCTTATGTATAGTTTATAACTAAATAAATTCACATTTATTGTATTATTGAATCGAAGATTTTTCACGACCCTCAATGTTTTATACACAGTATAAAAGCTGAGTTGAAACTTCACAGCGAGTTAAGAATAAAACTGAACAGAAATTAACATTTACATTAACATTAACTAAGTTTTAGTGGCATTTCCTAAAGTAAGTTGCATTTAAAAGTCAGATAACAATCGGTAGAATCTTTTTCTGCTTGATTACTAGATGATTAAAATACTTGTTACAAATGAATACAATTAATCAATTGAAAAATCCTTTACTTGATTCAATATACGTCTGTTTAGTAGCTGTGGCGCTGCCAATAAAAACACAAACAGAAGTTTTTTTTTTGCGATTTCTGTAAATTTGCCGTTTCTTTGAAACAAAAGTTTTATCTACTTCATGGAACACAACACAAGATCCAACAAAGCTGCTGATGCCAGATGTCTTGTTTCAAACCGGAAACAGCATACGTGACTTGGCTGAGATTGCATCCGTGTTCCGGTGAAAGTCGACATCCAACCAATTCCCAATTTCAGAGCCAGTGTATTTCACTTCCGCATTCAGGTAGCGACGATCAATCGTTCAATGTCATTCAGAATGTGTATTTCTCTGAGAAAAAAATACGTATACGATGAGTCATAGAAATTAAACTTCACTTAAATTTACATTTCAATCTTTTGAAATAAAGCAATTTATTCTCTAAGAAACATTTTGTAAAAGATGAGAAAGTAGTCGTTAACAAGTCTTCAGTGTTAAAAAACAAGAAATATTTTGAAAAACAAAAACAAACTAAGATCGAAACAATTTTTTCAGATTTTGATGGAATTTGTTAAATGTGGGTAATTTTTCCTAAAATGTATTCGTGACAGTTTTAGAGCTTTTTATCTCAATATTACTGTCAAGTAGGCCGATAATGTAATGGTGTAGAGCTGTACCGCGGGCTAGAGGACATCTTTCAATTCGTGACGGGCTCGGGAATTTCTCTCCTTCAGAGGGATACTAGGGTTTACCCGTTATTTAAAGACAGGTTTAAAGACGGGAGGACATCGGTCTCAACTCCAGATTCCAACTTCAGTAAGAATCATTGGAGCCAATACCTCTGGCGCTCCGATGTGGCCTTCATGGCCTTTAAAGTGGAATAGTTCATTGGTACAAAATGACAGTTAAAAACAATTGAATTATTAATTCATCGAATTAATATGATGGTTAAGAGAAAGATCATTATGTTGTTTTTTCCATACGAGACAAACTCCGATCAACATTTCGTTATGTAATTTTTGCCTATCAATAACATGGACATCAGTGGTTGTTGAGAACTTTCTTTTTAAACCAAAAGAGAAGTTTTGCTTCGAATTTACGGTGAAGTTATTTTGCATTTACACAACAGCTATAACGCCGTAAAAGAGCATTTTTTGTTGTGTTTTTTTTTTTTTTTTTTACTTTTAAGTTTTTTTTTTTCCGTCTTTTCCCAAAGTATTTTTTTTCTGTAAATATGTGAATAAATAATATATTGAATATCATTAATCTAGTAAAGCCCTTTATCTAAAAGATTATTGTTTAAAGTCTTTCTGATTTCATTTCAGTAAATTCACTTTAAAAAAATGTAAAGTTTTGAATTAAGGCTTGTTTTAATCACAGTTTCACTTTTTAATTAATCAAAATTAAACATCTACGTATCAAATATTTAAACACAGATTTGAATTCCTAATCCTATGATTGTATATGAATACTTTTTGCTCTTTAATTGAATCAGCGATGACAAATAAGCTAGCCTTGAATAAAAAATGTAATTACGTCATAGATAGAATTTGAGAAGCATAATTTCATAATCTAATCAATAAAAAAACTGTACGCAGATATCTAATTAATAACCATAAATCTAAATATTATTAAAGATTACCGTATTACTTGAAGAAATATTAAATTCTATTAACAAAAAAAATACTAATTAACAACTGCAAATCAATTAACAACTGAGTAAAAGAAAATATAAATTACAACTTATAAATTATACACTTCAGTTTGTAACATCAACATGTCTTATTTGTGTTATCTATTTTTATTAGTAAGTTCAACTTAACATCAGTTGCTGCAAAAATGCATGAAAGCATCATGCTTTTGATTTGTTTGATTTTTATCAAATAAATTAATCTGAAAATAAATTAATTTATGATTTTCAATACATTTACGAACAACAATAATGGTAATGAATGAATTAAAATAATTACCGTAGAGCTTTCTAAACAACTTTTAGAAAGGCAAATGTAAAAGAGATTTTTCAACGCTCTTGCATAGGATTCTAATCCTTAATCGAAGTAATAATAATAATAGTAACAGTAATAATAATAATTTTAAGTAATAATCTACCTTCTTTCATGAACATTGTTGAAAGTTTGGTTGACTAAAAAATGAGAAACGAATAAAAGCTACATTAGTTCCAAATCGTGAAAATGTTAACAATAAGTAAGAGTGGAAAAACGAAAGTGTCAAAACCTTAAGTAAAAGACGGAAATATATTTCCTGTCTATCTTAAATGTAGACTTCACAAAATAGCATTTTTTTTAAACATTGAATTTTTTAAAACATAAATAAATAAAAATAAATAAATAAACAAATAAGCTAAATACAGTTTCCTGATGATCTTCTTTATTCACAAAACTCCTTAACAATTCTTCTTCACAATATTTCGAAAAACTAATCGTTTTTCTTTTTCAAGTTGACAAATAAAAAAGATAAAGAATTCTTTCTCAAAAATATTTTGGAATGAAAATTAAATTAATTAATCATGAATCATAACAATCATGGCGTGTCATATACATTAAACTAATCATGCTTTGTTATTAACGTAATAAAAAATTTTAAATAAATATTCTTTTAAAACTATTGTCCAAATTTACGTACCATGATTGTTATGATTCATTTAATTAATTAATTTAATTTTCATTCCAAAATATTTTTGAGAAAGAATGGTGTATTTCTTTTTGTTTTTTTATTTGTCATCTTGAAAAAGAAAAACGATTAGTTTTTCGAAATATTGTGAAGAAGAATTGCTAAGGAGTTTGGTGTTTAATAAAGCAGATTATCAGGAAAATGTATTTATTTATTTTCACTCAAAATGAGTTTATAAAACGAAGAAACTGTTCCGTTTACGCTAAATGTCCTTTTTGTTTGTTTGTTTCCTTTCAATTAATATGTTGTTTAAAACGTTGTTAAGTTATTTAGCTTTTTGTGTTAATGTTAAAAAGTCCCACATTTCCTTATTAATTCTTATTGAAATGAATTCCTAACAGAGAATTGAATTGAAGACTTTTAATTTCTAAAACTGATTTCAATTTATTGCTCCTTTCCATATTTTCATCGCTGTCATAAAGCTGTAAAATTGAAATCCGATATTATTTGTCACTTTTTCAGCACTGCCTTTAATGCTCTTCTATCCCAACTTTCTATTCTTTTTATCCGTTCTTTATCAGCTGCTTGTCTTTTCACACTATTTCCCTTATCCGCTGATTGGGGACGTCTAGCCTCCTCCACTTCACGTTTAAAGGGAGATAGGCTTCTTTCATTGCTTTTAGGGGGATCGGGTTATTGACAAAGCCTTTATTCAGCCTTTAAGATTTCTCTAAGTGATGGCCGTGTGCACCAAACTAGAATTAACTTTGATGGCTGCATTGTGGACGTACCTAAAATTAGTGGGGGGGTGTCTTTGTTTTAAAATTTTAGCCTTTGTTTTAAAATTGCGTGAAAGGAAACAAACATGTATAAAAAGAAATTTATCAAGTTTCTGAATAAATTTTCTTTTTATACATTTTGTTTAATTTCACACAATTTTAAAACAAAGGCTAAAATTTTAAAACAAAGGCACCCCCCACTAATTTTACCTACGTCCACAATGCAGCCATCAAAGTTAATTCTAGTTTGATGCACACGGCCATGAGTTTATTTTTTCTGTATTGCTTAGTTTAAAATAAAGTTTTCGAAATTAAATTTCAAAAACGAAATAAAACATAAAAAAAAAACAAATTTTTAAAAAATAATCATTCTGTAATATAATTTTATGGTAATATCGAATTTATCCAGATATGATAAATAGACTGTTTTGAAATTCAAAGAGTTTTCGTATAAATTGAAATAAAGCCCCAATAACAACAAGAAAAGATATAAAATTAATAAATAAAAATGAATGTCTGTCCAAGTTTTTTTAAAAGATTAACTATTTTATTATTATATATTGGTGTGAATGTGGGCGGCAGGAAGCCAAGCACTGCGACCTGAAAGATCTATTGTACTAAACCCATGGAAATGAGGACAGATGAGAGAAAGACTGAGAAAGTATGGTGGTAGGCTCGCAGGGGAAACGGGTGAAACCCGAGAAAACCTGCCCAGTGCGGATCGTCCACCATCACGAAACCCACTAGAGAACCGAACCCTGGACTCAGAGGTGAGAGACCAGCGTCTTAGCGACAACAACAACCACCCGGTCTGAAAGATCAACTAAGTTCAAAAATTAATTATTTATATCCATAGGAATTCTGACTATAGAAAATTACGATAAACAAGGTAGGAGCAAACTTTACAACTTCAAAATCCCACAGAAAAAATAGAAGCTCTACATACATTTGGGAGATCCCATTATAATAAAATAGACCAATCATTGTAAGATTCATTTCAAGAAGCGAAAAGAAAATTGGCTTTTAGCTTTCATACAAAAAAATATTTAATCAATAAGGATATCTTTAAAAATGATAACAACCAAAGAATAAATATAAATGAAAATTTAACCCAAAATTACAACTTCAAAACACTACAGAAAGAATAGAAGCTCTCCTTAGATCTCTCCATAAATCTTATAATGATTGGTCTATTTTATTATAATGAGATCTCCCAAATCTATGGATCTCATTACAATAAAATAGACCAATCATTGTAAGATTTATTTCAAGAAGAAAAAAGGAAAATGGGCTTCGTAGAAGTAATTCATATAATAATTTTAGTTGAAGTCAATATAAAAAAAATAAAGAAATAAATTAAATCAGATTTTAATAAAAGTTATAAATTAAGATTCAAATTCTAGAGGAGACCTATAACTTTAGAATAGCACAACCTAGAAATGAGTTCTCAATGGCTATGAGCTAGTTTTAGCAAAGAGATATAGATCATGTCTCTAGCATACGTCGTTCCTGAGATATGAATTTCTCGCAACGGGCGGACAGACAAAGCGGAGATATAAGGCTTCTCCTGCTACGTTTCTGAGCTACGCTCTGTATAGAAGCCCAAAGTCCTTAGCAGCTTCAAAGTGTTTCAACAATCAACAACAAATCATTCTAAGTAGTAAGTGAAGGGAATGCTACAAGGCTTGTATTTTTGCAAAACCTGTTGCTTCAAAAGAATGCTTGTTAAATTATTGTATGTCAACTTTCAGGTTTCTAAAGCCCCGGGAACACAATGCAATTTTTCAGCAACTTAGTCGTCCGATTTTGACGTCACGAGCAGTTTTGAGCCCGTTGATTGATTATATCAACTCGTGACGTCAAAATCGGAGGACTAAGTTGCTGAAAAAGTGCATGGTGTTCGCGGGGCTTAAGACTCTGAGGTTCGCGTTAATCAATAAGCTACAAACATGTATTTGCGTTTATTTACATTTTAGCTTCATTGTAAATCAAATTAATTTTGCAAAGGTCGAAGGAATGTAATAAAACCGAAGCCCTGAAATTTAAAATCAAAGCGAGCACAGATTCCTTCCCATCGTCACTTTACACAGTTGCTGATGCAATATCTGAAAATTGCTAAAAAAAAACAACAACACAGTTATTAGATTCTTTATGAATTCCATTAATGTGTTCACAATGTAATCTCCAATTATTTGATTAGTGGCTATTAAAAAAGAGATCAGCAGAGATCTAATTAAAATGGATTAATTAGTACATTCATTAAAAATAATTTTTATATCCAAGGAGCGTCTGATTAATTAAGCTTCGACATATTCATTTGAAACAATTTCATTACTGACTAAATTCTTTCCATCCAATGCTTTTTCCTGAGGCTCCAAATCATTTCCTAACTCTTTCATTCAATTACAGAAGCTGCCACAAAGATCAAAGAAGAAAACAAATTTCATTAATAATTACATAATTCAGTCCTTCCGTATTAACTTCTAAAGTTTAATTAACTATTGCAGATAAGAAATCAATTTAGGAGTGATCACAATTTAGTTGCTGGTTTTGAAGTGAACTTTACATTGTCAATAGTGGTTTTTATATTACACTATTAATATAAAATGTCGTCAAGATCTTCTTTATATTTTTTAGATTATTAATTGTATAAAAGAGAAATGTGTCTAAAAGCAGCGAAGGGTGAAACAAGTGTTTACTAAGTGAACATTCTAGAACAGCTGTTTCACGCTCTTCATCACCAGTAAACAGTGAGGTCTCGGTACAGAGGCAGCGCAGAAATTTTCTCAACTATATTTTCTTGTGAGATTTTTGTTGTTTGTTTAAGCTTTGGAGGTTCCACAGTGATTCCCATAAATTTTTCTAAAACTTTGAAGACAACTGACGTAAGTTTTCAATTAAAATAAAAATCCACGAAATACTTGAACAATAAGTACGAATAAATGGTCTAGAAGAGTTTATTAAATTTATGACTGAAAAAAGGAAATCCTTAATGTTAAAACGTTAGAGCCCATTTTTCATTTTATTCTTATTCTATTTCACTTGTTATTATCTTGTCTTATTTAAAAATTCAAAATGTATTAAATGCGCCTAAATCCTTCAGATAGAAGTGATTTTTATTCCCAGTATAAAAAGAAAGTTGAGACGAGAAACAGAATAAATGGTGCTTTCTGACAAAATTAATGATGTTTTCCAAGACTCATAAGGAAAACACCTGACAATGAATCGAAACACCCCCATATGCATAATGTAATCCCACAATCTTCTTTTATTCGTCCGTTGTTGTTGCTGTTTTTTTTTTGTCTCTTTTTTAATTTATCATTTCATCGATACATTGATTTCTTAAGTTTATATCTCAAGATTGAATTCCTTGGATTTTACGACAAAGCACTGTTAGGCTATTCACATAGTCAGGATTGAAAGACACTGTCAAAAAAAAAGAAGATAAAAAGCATAATTAATTTGTTGCATGAACAACAAAACTGTATCATAAAAGTGTAAGTTAAAAGTTGAAAATTAGACTTCAATATATTCGAAGATTTCTTTATAAAAATGTATAGTACTTGTATATATCTTTCCTGTTTTAATTCAATTCAATAAGTGTCAAACGACAATTTTTTTTCTCTCATTGCTTTTTGACTCATGTTATTGTTACCACCGTTTAATTAATCATCATTATTATCATATTTACTTATGGTATTTACCATTAAAAGTTATAGGCTATGCTCATTAATGACATTGATTAGGTGTCGTACACCTGTTTAAATTTTAAATACACATTTAATACATGAAATAAAAAATTACAAAACGAGAGTAGTTTCGCCAGAGACTCGAGAGAGGGCATTTACAAGTCAATCCAAAAAATTGCGACTGCAATAACTTGTAAATGCCCTCTCTCGAGTCTTTGGCGAAGCTAGTCGTGTTGTAACTTTTGTTTCATGTATTAAATGTTAATTTAAAATTTAAACAGATGTACGGCTCCTAATCAATATCATTAATGTATCTCAGTGCACGTAAATCTACCAATGAACTCGTAATAAGCTCATGTTTCTGGAATCTCTGCATCTGCTTACATACATTTATCAATTAATTACTAAATAGTTCTGGCTGTGGTTAATTTTAACAACTTGTTTTTATTTCAACTTCTATTTTTATCCATTCGTCGTCACATAAATCGTTGTAAATACATCTAATGAGTCTTTAATCTGTAATGCTTCTTGACTAATTTATTCTATATGTACAAGAGCTTAAGTCTATGTGCTGTGAATATGGGTGGCAGGGAAGCCGAGCATCGCTATCGTAAGTCTATTGTACTATCCCCACGGAAATAAGGACAGACGGGGAGAAAGATTGAGAAAGAATATTTTAAGTAGTGCAGGATAAACGGGAGAATTCCGAGAAAACCTGTCCAGCACAAATCGTCCACCTCTACGAGAAGCACCCACATGAAAACCCATCCAGATACTCAGAGGTGAGAGGGCAATGTCTTAGCCACGACGCCAACCGCGCGGTGACTTACTCTGTACAAGAGCTTGGTCTGTAAAGAACAGTAACTAAAATGGTAGCAAAATACGTGTGATTTCATCTTTGAAAAAGTTCCTCCTCTATGTGAAAGCTGACTGAGAAAGATTAGCGGTTGACATTTACAAGGTAGAAAGAACTGATTGAATGATGCAGAAAAATTATTTATGAATAGCAACATCTCAGATAATATGTAACAGCAATACAGCTTTTCGGTTGTCAGAAAATCAACAAGATATCGGATCTTTGGTTGCGTCAACACAGAACAGTTTACTATCGTGGAAATTTCCCGAAGCTGTAATGGACTTCGATACAGAAATGGAAAGTCCATTAAAACAACGGTCAGTTCACATAGAAGACTGTCACATCAAAGCAGAAGGGATTCGATCAATCCATTGGAACAGACCCGAGGTTGTCATGATCTCGCCTAATTGGCTAGAGGATTATCCCAAAGCCATTCTTTAATCTTATATAGATCCCACTCCATTGATATCGATCTGTGGCTTGAAGCAGCATCACTGCATTTTCCCACCAATATTAAATTAAGAAGGAAAAGAGACTGAAGCAGGCTGCAGAACTCCCAAAAAATTAACACAAAAGGACTCTTCATTGATCTTAAAGTTTTAAGTTGAGTAGAAATATTCAGTTTCTACTCATTGTCCTTCTTCAAATGATTTCATGAAATAAGAAATAAACTTCGAAAACTAAATTATTTGAGATTGGTTGAATTTTGAAACAATTCAAGTGAATTTGGGAATTGATTATCATATTTACTTACCTGTTGGATAAACTGACGCCCGAGTTCTAAATAAAGCTGACAGGATTTAAAGGAGATATGAAAGTTCAAAATGTATGATTAGTTAAACTGGGTAAATTACAGAGAGGCAGTAAAATGTCCATTTCCAAAACTCAAAGACAAAAACATTAAATTTAAAATTTAAAATGTAAAGCGTTCTAAATAAAACACACACCCTTTTTCCGTGTGTTTATCCTTAAGTGAAACAGTAGGTAGAGCTTCTCCGTTCACAAATGCAAATGCAACAGGACAAGTGGAGACGGTAGATTCATTCTGACAGCCATATTTAATGAAAGAAATCGTATTCCTTTAACTGGAGACATTGCCTACTCTATGAAGACGTAGCACAATATTATTAGTTAGCTATTATTAGTCTTCAAACAATAGGGATAGCGATTAGTAAACCAATCACAATGCTTCGCAACGTCTTCTGATACGTTTAAGAAAATATAATTGATATTGCTTCAATTTCCTTATTATTATAAATGTGATTGCTGCGAATGAAAAAGGCGCAATTGTTGCGATTGTTGTGATTGCTGTGCTTAATGGTAATTTAATGAGATTTTAATGATTCTTGTCCACAGACGGACGGACAAACCGGGATTAGAAGTCTAAAACTAAAGCTAAAACTAATCCCTAGAAGTAAATGTTGTACTGTTAATAATCCTAGAAGCAATTCCAATGTAATTATTGTGGTAATTACTGTTTTGTAAGTTTAATAAGTTTTATCCATTTTAACCGCACAACGTTTTCATGTAGATTTCGTTCACTAGAAGCTTTCAAAGCAATCACCGTGAGATAAGTATATGGAGGAAACAGATGCAGAAACAGAAACGTTATTTTTGTCTTATCTGAAAAAAATAGGAACTAAAACACTTTTCTTTACTTTCAGTAAGGTAATAAGTTGTGAAGATAAAAATGCAGAAGATGGAAAATTGCTTCCATTACAATAAAATGGCGGAGGTAATTTCATGAAGATAAACGACATAGTGTCGTTTTTCAGATAACGAAAGGAAAGTATTACTACTATCTTTCTTTGGGAAACTGATCTTCCATTTCAATTCAGAAGAAGCTATTTTTAACCTTTCAAGTTTCAATCAACATCTCAAATAAAATATATTCGGTCAGTTTATAAAATATATATATAATCCGCTATTTATATATATATATATATATATATATATATATATATATATATATATAT
>JAFIDM010000002.1:40418508-40445159 GCA_023159025.1 Thereuonema tuberculata
ATATATATATATATATATATATATATATATATATATATATATATATAAAATATATAATCCGAGTTTATGAAAATTTAAGTATTATCAAAACAAAAATAGAACAGATTCAAAATAATTATTTTTTTTTATTTTCTTTTTGATTTACATTTGTTTACATTCAAATTTTAGACTTAATTGTCAGATCAACTGCTGATAGAAATAGTTTAATTATTCAGTTGAATTCCATTACTTGCGTTATTTCATTATTTTAATCATTATACTTTACAGCAATATCAATGGATTAGTTCATCACTGGATACTTTAATCATTCTAAGTATTTTTTTTTTTAAAAAACGAAGACAATTTTTGAAATAATTTGACTATTTTTGTCCCTAGAAAGTCGTTTTCTTATAAAATGTTTATTTGTTTATTTTCAAATGATAAAGAGTTGGGACATGAAATATACTAGTATTTTCTTCAATATATAGAAAATAATGTACAGGACGAGAAGAATACCACACTGCTTGTTGAATAATACTTTTAGAAATGAAAGATATCGAGTAGTTTAGTTAGTTATCATGTAACTTTGGCGTAGGTACATTCCAGGTTGGCTCATAGAGACGCTGGTCCCAACGCTTCAGTGTCTCTGTACTGAGATAACATCGAGTGGTCAGTCTAATCCAGCCTGTACCCACGGGAAAGAAATCCAATACCATTCTACAGTTGGCTGGGTGGACCCTAGGATCGCTCTGGAGAAGAATTGAGGGTAGAAAAAAATCCCTGCCTCCGCTGGGATTGAGAATTGAACCCGTAGTCAAACACCTTACCAATTGATACTACAGATTAAATATTCCTAATTGTCCTTAACATAAAACATTTTATTAGAAGCAGTTTTGAAAATGCAGAAAGTTTATTCTAAGTTGGGATATTTCAGAAGTTCGCTATTTATCCTCTCAGAAACCCTTTCTGAGCCGAAGGCACCGTAGAGACAAAGAGAAAAGCCATTGGACCAGTGTCAGTGGTTATGAGAAACCCTCAAGTGATGGAGAACTTTCTTCCAATCAATTCGGTGAAATGAGAAACCCCCGAGGCGACAATCGAGTTTCGATGGACGTTGGAGCGAATAAAACTACACCTGAGACATACCTTGTAATCCCGTGCTTCTGTAGTCACTTACGACTTAGAAGATAGACGCAGTATTGGTGCAAAGAACAAGTCTCCGAAGTATTTCAGGTGAAATTGAACAGAAATATCAAGAATATCAAGAATTGATATTTCTGTTCAATTTTCATTATTTACTACATAAATATCAGAAATGTAATATTAACAGTAACTCAAACAAGAAGTTCGAGAAACGTAAAATCTTATTTTCTTTAAAATATTATTTCTTAAAAGTTCTGTATTTTTTGAAGTCTTGAAAACCACTAAAATTAAAAGACCATATTTATATTCCAATTATAATAACTACAGTAGAAAGTTTTCATTGTCTGAAAAAGATGAATTAAATCCGTAGTATTTTTAAAATTTTCCTTGAATCGTGAAATCAAATTAATTTTAACCGGATTAAATCAACGTGCAATGGATTAGCTCAAGGACTAATCCCTTGTTTAAGATAATGAGATATTAACTGAAATAGGATTGAAATTCGTTGTTTAGATTCAAATGCTTATCAGAACTTTTATATCAGCTTCTGGCTGGGATTTCTCAAAAAACACCCATTTGGAAAAGATTTCAAATGTAAAAGTGAGATATGCTCCTACAAATACAATTACAAAAATGTCAATCCTTCAGTGGTTCAAATTGTTAGGGGAGACACAGAAACCACACACACACACAAAACATCAACTGATTTATTTGTTCAGACTCACTTTCCTATTCAAATCTTTTGCTACATCTTGTGTCATTTACATTGCTTAAAATGTAAATTTTAAGGAGTTGGGTTCATTGGAAAATTACAATTCTTACTTCAGCTGATATTTCTGCATCAAACTCTGCTCAAAATTTTCAGAAGTGCTGTCAATTCTTTTACATTAATATAAAGATTTTATTTTTATATATCTGTGATCGTAGGATAACTTTTTTTAATTAAATTCACTCATATATATATTCTGTGTGTATATCCCTCTGAATTTAATGCAACAAATCAGAAAGCTGTCCGGCAAGTCTCACATCTACTGCAACGCAGATGTAGTTCAGTGTCCAATGATCCAAGTAATGAACGAAACTATCCTGCAGAGTTTTTTCACACTCACATTTTCCGGCATACCATCTCATCAACTGAGCCTGAAGAAAGGATCAATTGTGATGCTCCTTCGCAATCTCAATCCAAAGAATGAATTATGTACTGGTACGCGATTGGTCATTAAGTAGTGCAATTTAATCACGGCAGAAGTTCTTTCGGAAAGCAACAGAGGTGAAATCGTCACTATTCCCAGGATCCATTTTCAACCGAGAAATGTCAATTTGCCATTCAAGTTAAAGCGCCGTCAGTTCCCTGTAATTCCCGCATCAAGTCTTCCAATAGACAAATTCAGTTATGTTCCTGGCAATGTATTCATTTTATTTTTCTATCTGTCATAATATATATATATATATATATATATATATATATGTCGGGCAAATACTCTAGTGGTTGAATAACCCCTTGTTTTCAAATTTCCATATCAAGTTTCAAGAAGATCAATCTAGCGGTTCAAAAGTTCTTAGGAGAGAGAGAAACACATACTAAATGACTGATTTGATGAAAACATCATTATCAATTTGGAACTAGGCTAAAAATTTTACTATAAAAATGTCATATACAGTGAAACCTTCGAATAGCGGATAGTCACGGGACCGGAAATTTCGTCCGTTATTGGGAGGTATCCGCTATTGGGGAGGACTACCTTTTTTTCATTTTTTAGCTTATAGCATGTCATTTAATGAAAAATTACGTACAATCTTAAATTTCTACAATTAACATTGCCCTAAGAGAAAATATTAACAATTGCAAACTGCTAACTATTTTCCTTTGTAAAATGAATGCTTTTAGTCACACTTAAAATAATGACAAAATTAATTACAGTATTAATTTTGTAATTATTTTAAGTAAGACAAACGGATTAGAAAGTTAATTTTATTAACTAAAGTAATCAGTTAACAGAGTATAACATTTCTTTTTTGCATTGAAAACATGTTTCTCAATATGAATATTTAAATCGTCTAACTTTGCAAGGCCTTCAGAGTCCCCTTTGCTTCCAACGCCTTTTCTTGCAATAATGACCCACTCATGGGAATCTTTTTTTGCTCGTGCAGCGCAAAACTAATCGAAGACAACAGAGTCGATCGAACTTGTCTCCGTTTCCGAACTTTGATGTGTTTGGAGTTTTCTTTAGAGTTCGTGATCCATAATTTCAAAATTTCCTCTGGACACTACGTATTACTGTAGCCTGATTCTATTGCTTTTGAAAAACAACACAAGATCGTTCATTTTCTGTAGAATGTTGTCCGTTATTTGGAGTGTACGCTAATTGGGAGGTCAGTACATGGAAACGTCTATATTAATGGACTGGGGATTGCAAAATTGTCCGCTATTGGGGGGTGTCCGCTTTTCGGGAGTGTCCGTTAGTGGAGGTTTCACTGTATTAAGATCCTTGAACGTAGTAAGCTTCTGTTTCTTATGTTCCTTTCATAATTATTCCTTTCTCTAACCCTTAGCAAACGAAATATGTCTGCGGGACTTATCGAGAAACAATTGCAATTTGGTCCTGTAGCAATCTCTGTAACAAATCATCGGTAGTAGTGAAAACGCTGTTCGTATTGTATTTCTTTCTTCTATAGAAGCATCCAAGTCTATTGAAACGTGGTCCAATATGTCCTTGGAACCTTTACCGAATTCTTTCTTTTAAAGACTTCAAGTTTCGTCTTTTAATTTGAACTCCTTTTCTGTCGGTTTCCTTTTCATCTTTAAATCGATGTCAATTCCAAAGTAATTACTTGGGTGACTTGTTTTTATGATTTCATGGTTTAAATCGAATTTTCTTTCTTATCCTATCAAACAATAACATCCTTTTAATGATCTGTGAGGTCATTAAGATCAATGAGAAATCGACAAATGATAAAAGCCCAACAAGTTCTAAAAAAAAAATAACTTAATAAATAAAAGAAGAAGTGCGAATCCTAACTTTAGCTTTGTGCCTTGCAATTGATACCTTTCTTAAAAAAATAACTTGTTAAGATATTTAATAGTGACGTAAATATCAAATTTTAACTGATCATGTAAAACAAGGAAATATATAAATTAAGAAAGAAAGACATAAATACAGAAATATCAACTTTAAAACTAGTATAGAATTTAATACAACATTCTATGGGGACATTTTCCATTGAGTCGCTAAAACTCTGCAAAATTAAACAAAGTTATATTTTTATTCTTGACAAATGAAAATTTGTATAATTATTATTAGATATTAGTAATGGGAGTCCTCTTAGCAGTGCTGTCTATCAATTTATAACTGCCAAAAAGGTCTAACAATAAGCTCTTCTTCCAACAAGGTGTCCCAATTCTTGTTTCTCTATCTAAATCGCTTTCACTAAATAAATTCTAATCTTACAACAAAGAATCTACGCAATTAATTATTAGAATTTAGACCAAACAAATCAAGTGATTATTGGTGAAATATAATTCTGAAATAATTTGCAGAGAGCTTTATTTACATTGTACAATATATCAAACGAATTTGGAATGGAAATATCCACAGGAAAATCCAAAACAATGCCATTTCTAAGACAATAAGAAGCAAAATAATAATTAATAATAAATGTTTAGAACAAGCGTCAACTTTTCGATACCTTGGATGTGATTTATCATATGAAAGCGAAAAAGATATCCAAAAGAAAATTATAGAGTTCTCACAAATCTTGGGAATAATAAATAAACTTTAAAACCCAACTTAGTGCAAAAGCCCACCGGAATCAAAATTTACAATACACTGGCTCTTCCCACAGTTTTATACAAATCTGAATCACCAAACAGAAAGATAACAATACGGTAGCTTTAAATCAGTTGAAATGAATTTCTTTCAGAAGAATAGCAGGATCTACTCTTTTGGATTTAAAAAGGAATGAGGACATTTTGACAGAATTAAATGTAGAATCAGTGGAAGAAAAAATAAAATGGATACAACACATATACAGAATGGACACCATCAGAATTCCAAAAGTACTTCAAACCAAGGACATAGAAGACCTGGTAAAACACTCAAAAGGCTGCTGGATGAGACCGAAAGAGATCTATAGTGATGAATTACGATGATGATAATGATGTTTTTTTGATGTTCCATTAGAATTTTCCTTACTTTCACCAAACATTTAAGAAATTTAAAATTTTAATGAATGGTCTAATTCTCTTTAAATTTCCCGAAACTTTATATAAATGTGGTGTTTCGAGAAGATAATCTGTATTGTTTAGACAAATCTAAGGGTGTTAGCGGGATGTGTTTTTTTCGCCACAGCATAACAAGTTTATAGCGAACTAAGTGGAATATATTTCCGCTTTCACTGAATGACATGATACAGAACAGAACAGATACAGAAAAGCAGAGAATAGGGGACTGTCTTTGTAGTTTCTCAATCCTATATCCAAGGAGTAATTAGGGATCAAGTAACCAATTTTAAGCCTACTCTAGGAAAATGAGGCCGAGCAAATCAAACTTTGGTCGAAATTCCAATATACAGTACATGTGTACATCTGTGTGTTCTTTACTAAACGGTCTCGGTTGAAATTCTTCAGGCTGACTTTATTCAAAGTGTACCTGGATTCTATTACAAACATTTCATAAGCACTCACATTTCAAAAGGGCGATTCATACCTTTTTACAGTGTATCTATAAAGCAAGCTTTAAATTTCTTCGTGTTAGTAAAAAGTATTACTTATACAATATTTTTTATCTTATCATTTACTTTTTATTAAATGTAAATGATTAAAATTATAGATTCTTCATTATATATTTCTTTCTTCTTTCATCTTTTAATTATAAATGTGTAAAGGTTTTATAATTTTTTTACACTATTTCTCTTTTTACTACAACTTTGATATCACTGCTTTACTACACAATAAATAAAAATTATTGTTTATGTTTTCAAATAGTATTCAAAATTGTCATTTTATATTAATAAAAAAAAAGAGGATGAACTTTTTAAAGTGTTTTTTTATTAGGTTTTTTTTTTTCTTTCTTCTTTCATTTTCGTATTTTAATAAGATAAATTGTAGATAGTTTTAGGAAGATACATTTTTACATTATAAAGCAATATAAAATTAACGAAGGAAAATTAAAAAAATAGTAGCTTTATCATATCTGCTGAATCTCGAAAGAACTGAAGCAGGATTTTTAGTAATATTGATTCAGAATTGTAAACGGAAATTCAAATTTAAAAAAGATGAGATGAACAAAGAATTAAGTAGTCAGGAAGATTTTAACATTTTTTTTAAGGTCTTCTTCGAGGGAAAAAAGTATCAGAAATGAATCATTTATGTAAGAAATTACAAAAAAAAATGTAGCAGATCACTCCTTACTAAGAAAATAAAGCTTTGGGGTATATGTTAAGTATTGAAGCTAAGAAAAACATTTAAAATTCTCTACTTTTTCATTCTCTTCCAATCGCAAGAATTTTGTAGATTTAATCTGGAAGATGAATTCGCTTCGATCTGTGAATGAAGCGGTTGATCTTTTTATTTATTTTGGGAACCTCACCTGTCCTCAAATGATGAGCAATTAGGTGGAAATCGATTTAGTTAAAAACTTTGGAAATTGACATTTAGTTTCTCAAGTAATTAAAGTAATTGCTCTCAAACTCAACACGGTTTCTTGTAGGCGGAAGGTTTTACTGACGGGGTTCGTTTCAGATCAGTTTTTTTTTATGTTAAGAGACTGACAGGAATGAGACTGAGGACAAAAAAAAAACAGCTACTGTTGAATTAAAAGCAATCGAGGTATCCTGATCAATTTACATAGAAATTAGTTTTCGTTGCTGTTTGGCAAACGAACAAATTGGGTTCTCCTAAACCTAATTAAAACTAAATGACATAAAATGAACTTCCAAGATAAAATCTGATTTTTTTTTTTCTGAGAGAAAAAAAAAGGAACAACAAATTGAGATAAAATGCGGCTGTAAATCAATTTCTATTACATGCAATTATTATTATCATAAGTGAGTTTTTACGAAGCAGTTATTCATCTCCAGATAAAAAAAAAGAGGTTCCGTCAGCACCATTTTACGAATACTGTAATTATCCTACTGAACAATCAATGTATAAATAAATCAAATTTTAGATTTACGAATCAGTAATATATCCTTTTGGTATTCTTGATCTTACAGTGGACACATTTGCTGAAAATCTTTCGGTATTTCGAAAAAGCATTTCGGAAAGTTTAATCAATAGATGGACTTGAGATGAATGATATCTTTCTTATAATATGATACTCCAATTGTCTCTTACGTCCATCAACTTCGTTAATTCTCAGAGATGTCTTCACAATTTGTCCAGCACTGAGTAGATTTTAAGAGCCAATCACATTAGCGATGACTCAATATAACGTAAACATATTTGTACTCGTTGTCTGTAACTGTTAAAGTTGAAGGCTACTTGATTTACATTTTACAGAAGAACAACACCAAGATTCTATTTCAGAATCACTTAAAAGAGCAAGACAGGCGGAAAGTCGTGCATTGATTGCATTGCGGTTCATCTCCTTCTTCGCTTATCCTCATTAAGATAAATGGAAAAGTGGATTTCGAAAGCATTTATGCAAATAAACTTTCCCATATATTAAGAATTATGTATTTTGCAATTATCTTGTGATTGCTTTGGAATCGTTTCATGGAATCGTTTCTGTTCATCGACAAGGTGGCATCAAATCGTGAATATTTAATGATAGTAATAATTAAAACACCCACGCTAGGTCTCGTGCATCGTTTTCGTCATTAATCCTATATCAGGAACTCCACCTCCAAGACCTTGCAAATTCAAAGCAATTTCACGCCCCTCCTCCGCTTCCATCAGTGAATTTTAACTCTAACTCTCTTTGTTGTTATGTATTACAAATATATTTATATTGATTGTTATATTATATTATTTCTTTTTGCTTAATTACTTTATTAAAAAAGAAGTAATTAAACTTCTGTAAAATATTCGCGATCTAATGTTACATCACTGGGAATAAATGACATAACGATGGGTGATCCACATTTAGAAAGTACTTACGGTGTTGGCTTTGTATAACAGTAGTTCAATCAACACAAAAAACTGTAGATAGTCTGTCAGTTCCGCAGTATGTTGGCTTAAAATAGGCGTAAAACAAACTATCAAGGCATAAATTGAATTTGATAATTAAATTCAGAAATCTATAACTTGTTAAAAAGAATGTTTTCCTGATTTACACTTGTCGTGTCCGTTCCTAGATGTTACTTAGAATGTCTTTCATTTGGCAAAGATCCTCTTGTGCTTCTAGTCGTCAGAGCACCAGGAAATAACACTGATACTGGGAAATAACTAATCAAATATTTTAGCTCGAGCCAAGTGAGGTTACATTCTTTAAACAATAGTTCTATAAATAACAAATTCCTTGCGAAATTTCAGTAACTGCATCTGTCTGCTAAGACAGTTCACTTAAATTCAACGCAAATAAAATTTGCTATGCATAAAAAGTACAAAGATGTTCAATGAATACTTCTAGAATCAACTAATGCACTAACCTCTGATTTCGAAAACTACTTGCAAATATTTATTAAACGCGTAAAATATTAATTTTCTCATAGAATGTTTACAATGTGATTTGCAATTGTTCTGGCGCTCTCAAGCGCTCTTAATAAAAATGAATCAAACTGAATGGTTTGTTTCAATCAAATGAATTACAGTTTTATACTTTATTAGTTCGATCTTTGAAAATATCTCTAATTGAAATCTTAGCTTCTAAAATATTCAGATCCTTTGAATTAAAGACACGTCTGACACATATAAAACATCTGCTTGAGAACCATTAGTATCAGGAATTGATTAATCGGACAAATCGATTTATTTTGACTCAATACTGGTTTTCTTTGTCATTGTACGTTGAAACGAATCACTTTCTTTGCGTGGATTCTAACGGACAGTGCACGGTTGAAGCTACTACTTCATCTATAGAGATTATTTCTGATGATTCCATACCACGGTCCTGACTTTGCGAAGGAGACATCTGCTGACCTTCTTCACTCATCAAATCTACCAAGAGACTGCTTGATTTCTGCAAGGGACAACTGCCTTTAAGTCTCCTTGCTGCATCAGGAGCTGGAACTATCTGGAAGAAAAGGAAACTAAATTATCCTTTCAATCAATGATTTCCCCAAGTGTCAGCAGTTTACTGATTCGAGGAGTGTTTTAGGGATTGAGTCTCTGGAAAGACTAAATTTGCATTGAAATTACCCTTTTCTGAGAAAATAAATAAAGAAACATGTATTAAAAAGAATACTATTAGTGAAATAAATGAATTGTATGTGATTCAAATGCTACAATCAAATGATATTGTCGAGTAATTATCCTATGAATGTTAATTTATCCTCTTTAATAGCTACAACTCTGATGTTAGATTTCTTAAACACTTTTCCAAATAATTAACTTGGAAAGTGAATAATTATACTAAAAAATAGAATTTCTTATCCTGCCTTCAGCAAGTTATTTCAGACTCGTAATTATATATTTCAGTATTATATATTTCAATATAGATATATTTCAATTGTGTTTATATAGTGAAAGATTAGTTGGTTTTTTCACATAAAGTTCAGCCTTCGTGCCTTAGTAGACATATGTCGAAGATCCGAGGAAAATCGAATTTAGGTTCTTAGTTTCTTTTCTTCTACAGAAAACTAAATTTTAAGCGGAGTCTTTAGTGTCATCAGAAATTATAACTGCCTATAAACAATACTGGATCATTTGTATCTCAACTGTGGCAATCTTCATACATCATTAAATACTTTTTTAAGTTTTGTTTTTTTTAATTTATTTCTAAAGCTATTAAAAAAGTTACAAATAATACTTTCTATAATATTTTATTTCTTTAAACTCTCAGCAGAGGCGCTTCTGTAGCACTTCGTCATATATTTAATACGGAAATGACTTGACAATAACCACTAAAATTTCTTACCCTTTTCAAAGAACTTTCAAATATAAAATAGAGAATTTTAAAATAAATTGTATCTCCAGTTAGTCTCCTAGTGTATTTTGTGATTAAATTGTCACAAAATAACTTCTAAATTCTTTGGAAGCATATTCCGAGTCTTTTCTCTGAACTAATCATCTTATATATATTCCTATGTATAATGTCAGGAACATTGGCTTAATATTATCAACTGAATAAACAAAATTATAAAGATTTATTAAGACTTTCGTTATGTTACTGATGATAGTGTTTCTAAGAATAGGACAGGGCTTAACTGGGATAGTAAATTCGGATAGCTGATGGGGACAGAAGCTTAACTATAACCAAAGGTTTAATTGATGCAAGGGCTGTTGTCATCGATAAAAAAGATGGAAGGAAGTGGACTAAATGGAAGGAAAAACAATGGAATTGTACAATTGTAATGACTTAAATGCTAATGAAACTGCTTTTTTTTAAGATCAATAATCCGTCTTTTCTCAAAATTTTAGAATTTGTTAATAAAAATTCTGATTTGGGCTGTAAAATGGTGATTTCATTTTTCAGATCTTCATTAACAGTTTCTTCCTTATTAAATCGAAACGATTTAATATTTAAAAGAATTTATATTTATCGAGATAATTAAAGTTTATTAGAATATGTTAAGTAACAGAAATAGGAGACAAGAAAAAAAAGCTCGAGGTTGGACATTAAAAGGAGAATGACATTTATTACGATTTTTTAATAAAAAATTTTTTATTAAGGAACTACATGTCGTTCCAAAAGAATTTCGAACAAGAAAACAAACAATTAGATAACAGCAGCTGATGTTTAATTTCTTTAATTGAAGTTTTTGAGATTTGATACGAATTTTCTAATCAATAAAGTTTGATGTAACTAATAAAAAAGCAATAGTATAGTCTTTATGTATATATCTTACAACAACTAAAAAAACAAAAGCATCAAGAAAATTGAATTGGAACTCTCAATAATCAAGTACAGACATTTTGATCACTAATACTGTTACTGGCCAAATAACCAAATTGTCTATTGTCAGCTTTGGTGTCATGCCTTAGTTTCCTCTTTTCTCATCATAAATATTAATTTCCCTCGAACTTTAAAAGGCCTTTCATTTTACAGAATTTTACTTAGTCGAAATCCGTCGTTAAGCCTTATTTTGATCGTCCAATCAGTGTCCTTAATCAGTGTTTATGTAAATAACCTTAAATTCTATCCCACAGTTCTTGCTCTTCATTCTTGTCGTTTTCCGTCTTTTCACAAGAGAACTGTTTTTATTTACTTAAGAACGGAGGAAGTGAATTGAAATGAGAAATTATATTTCTATGAACCGAAATGACTTTAGATATTAAGTCTCATCGAATCCCGGAACACAAACACAGAGCTTTTGAAAAGAGATTCGATTCTATTGAAATCAGAAAACAGAAACATGGATGATAGGTGAGTGGCAGCAGATGAACTACAGGGGGTAACTAATCTTTTCCCTTCAATGCATGTCTTCTTTCATACAATGAGACACACAAAAGGCTTTAGAGCAACGAAGATCAACCCACATTCAAAGACTGTTTGGACGACTTTAATGAATACAGAAGAGCATAAAAAAATCACAAACTGATCTACAATCCTTAATGAAGGACTTGAAGCGAATCCTCTGGATGAAATCAAAGAAATCAAGCATCGATTGTTAAAATTCTACTAAATAATGCTAAATCCTATTTTCTTCAGATCCTCTTTGTAACAGTTATAAAGGCTTTAACAACTAAAACTATGATAGCAAATGGGCTTGACAAGCAAGCTTTGTTTTTCTAAGTTATCCTCTGACTTACAATTTGGGCTGACTTACAATTTAGCATTGATTAAAAGTACATTAATCTAAATACAGAATTCAAAGAAAAAGAAATTCCTGTAATAAGTCAAAAACCTTATTATAGGTTTTGAGAGCTTTGACTGCAGTCATTCAGTAGAAATTTTATGAAATCAATCACACTATTTCTTTATTGGTTATTGCTTTCATTGATGAAAGATCTAGTTTGTCGTTTGCTATCAATCATTCCAACACCTTAAGATATCCTCTCACTGCCTTATTAATTCAACAGAAGGATTTCTTTTTCAAATAATCTCTTATCTATAAACATATAAGCATATCATCCTACATCAAGTTCAAAGTTATGAAGGAATTACAAGATAAAGACACACTCACATCAATACTTCAAGCCCTCCTTTTCGATGGAAACTAAACAAGAAACTAATTACTGATTGGTGGATTTTAAGTGCAGATTTAAATACACTAGTAATGCGACCGACTGCACAATAAATTAAAAATATTTAATACACATTAAAAATAATAATACCAATTCTTCGAAAGAAGGATAATCCGAAGAATGGAACCGTTATTATAGGTCCCCGAAACTGTTATTATTTTTAATATATCTGTTTAACTGTTATTATTAAAAATTAATTGAATTTATTGTTCAGTCGGTCTAGTGTAAAAAACTAATTAGTGAAAAATAAATTCCAAAGGACTTAAAAATTGAAGTTAAAATTGAGTATTTTTCCATTTACCCAATCTATTATCCAATTGTTAAGGTGTGGGTTCAGTAGCTTGATTGTGGCCTGGAGGAACTAAGTTCAATCCCCTGCGGAGATGTGGATATTTCCCACGCTGAATTCTCCTCCAGTAGAGTCTTTACGGGTCCACTCAACCCTGTGAAGATTGGATACCAAATTTCTTTCCTGGCAGTTAAATCCGACCTCAACGTTGATCAGGAGCCTCCCTCTAGCCCAAAGACCACACTGGGCTGTAGTGGGATACTTTAGCTTAACTTAATCCACCGTTAAGATTTGCAGTTGTGAGAATTTTTCCATCAAAGAGTAAATTTGTTTTCTGCCGCCAAGAAATTAATCCTACATACAAAGCTTATAAAACGAACTGCTAATTTGAATTTGTGGAATAATGATGTTCACAATTTAATTAGTTAAAAAAAAAAGACTTTTTCAGTGCCAACCTATTTTTTTTTAATTATGTAATATTCTAATAATCAAAGCACGAATTATTCATAAATAGTTGAAGTTGGAAAGCGGAGAGATACCTGGCATCTTTTCAAAATAATTCGTCTGCTTTCAAAAGACCAAAGAGATAATAGTAGACAAAAAGTTCATAAAAGTCAAACTTTTAGCTTAATTTAATTTCTTCTAATTTTATCATTATGAAGAATTCTTAAAAAATGGTTTTAAAAAGATTTTCACATACTGTTAACTTTAAAAACTTAAAACTTAAAAATGGCCGTAATTTACAATTATTCGTAGGCAAACGTTAATAGTCATTTGTGATATTTTGCTATTCTTTTTCTTTTGCTTCGTGTTGTAAAGAAATGATGTGTTGCAAAATCCTATTTTGATATAAAAAGTAACTTAATAAATAATAGATTTTTATTATAAATACGTATATTATAAAGGGAAAACAAAGTTATGTTTTATCTTGTAATAAAAGTTCTTAATCTTACCTTTGTGCAATCCATTGTTGTTCTAACTCGTCAGTGTCTTATCGTGTTGTTTAATACACGAGATCCGATTTTAATTCTAAATTAAACCAGTTATCCTAATAAGGTCATCAAAGTTGAATAGTTGGACGCCATCCAGCGGGCGTGGTCAGTATCATATGTATTTACTTTTTCTCACGTGCACCCTGGGTCATAAGTTATCCACTCCGTTGATGTTGTTGGGGGATGGGGATGGGGTCCTTGGACGAGCATAAAACACGAACCTGTCAGACCAAGTAAGATGAAAACGCACCACAATAACCCTTTGCCTTTCATTGTGAGTTCCAATTGAATCAGGCCACAGCGTGGAGCAAGAGAGGCGGCGTATCGTGGATCTGCTTGCCTTCGCCGCCGTCAATGAGACTGAACCAGAGAGAGCGAGTTGCTGCGCAGGGGGTTTATTACCGTGTGTGAGGAGGACTCTGATGCCCAGAGGAATATGAGGAATGCTAGAAGCGATTGAAAAGAAATTATAAACGAATTAAAAGAAAAAAATTAAAAGTCTTTACTTATATAAAAAAAGCCCAGTAAAATAAAGTATTTATAGTAATAATAGTTAGCTTCTCAACTTTCTGATAATCCCATTGTAAGAACCGAAATGTAGCTGAATAGAAAGATAATGTTAACAATTAACCAATACACTTTTAATTTTTTATCAGATGATTTGATAAACACCGATAAATTTAACTGTTGTTTCGTTATAAAATAATAGTGGAATGTTTTAACTGAATGTGAATTTGAAGCTAATTTCCTAAGCTAAGTAAAATCTCGTTACTCAACAATACAGTATTGGTAAGAGAAGTTTAAATTGTAGATAAGCATGTGCTTGACTGATTTGACGCAAACACATTTGTTTACCAACAAATATTAAACTAAAGCTTAAATTTCCATGCACCTTGTTTGAAATACCAATTAAACAATTAAATCCAAATTTACCCAACATAGTAGCGTAATCAAATGATGTAAAAGTTCAATATGGCTATTTTTTATACATCATATGATATACTAGTATAAAGATACACTTCATTATATATCAATAAATAAATTGGGCTTTAAGACAACTCCTCTACAGGTGTTTTGGACACCTCAGATTCTCATCATTGAGATCTGTCAAAGCCAATAAGGATATCCAGTTGTTTCCACTGAAATTTAATTTTTTTTTAGAAGAGTCTAATGTTAATTATTGTGCTTTAACGGAAAATAATTTGGTGAATTTTCCGTCACTGCCTTCTTATGTAAAAGGTCCAATTTGTATCAACATCAAGATTAATCTTCGTTTAATAACTGACTTTCCTTATCACTAAATTTCCCCCTTGGTAAAAGAAGTAATTTTTAATTATCTTTTTCCCAGAAGGATGACATACAGGAATGTATTTTGACTTAACAATTTATTTCAAAATTGGTTTCCTCTAATATTATTTTCCTCTCCGATACATAATAAAGTTGATACATTTAAAGAATTTTAGAAAAAAGCTAAAGTATTCTTTAGATCTTTGTTTATCATAATTTCGATCAAAAAAATATATTGATGAAAATCTTAAACATTAAAATATTTAAACTATTGTAATTTTCGCTCATCTTCAACTAACAAAATAATAATGAACAACTTCCTACAAAACAAAATTAATGATCTATCTTTGGCGGCACATGAAAGATTTGATTGCATCAGATAAAATAGAATGGATTTTGATGTTTTATGCGAAAGAATAAGAGAGATTTGCTAAGATTGCAATATTCTTATAAAACTATTGACTCTGGTATTGACAGCATTTAACTTCTCTTCTACACGTGTCTACTGAAGCGTAGGGAAGGTCAAGGCTCTAATTACAGCTGTGCCAAAGGTGAAATAAAGCAAAAGACCACTTCCACGAAACCACTACTTTATCCCGTATAACATCTCAAGGTACTTAATTAATAGATTTATTTCAGTTTTCCTAAAGTTATTACTGAAAAATATTAGGTTTTGAAAAATATTACTATTTGGTAAGTCGATAAAAAAATAAGTATTTTAAACGAAATTTCTAAAAGAACTTACTTTTAGTTGAACTTGAAGTTTTTTAACTTTATTCGGTTAAATCAGCTTTATTTATTTTTACTTTACTTATTTACTAGGGGAGACCGGGGTTAGTTGGCATAGATTTTGGTTTTTGATTTTTCTATTTTTTTGTGCAATACTTAAGGGGATTCTGGTGAATGCGGCGAATAGTTTATCTTTTTGACTACAAAATTATGTAGGACCCATTAATTAAATCCGTGTTTAGGTTACCCCCAAAACACTTTTCCTAAAAGCTTACAACTATGCCAACTAACCCCGGGTGCGGGGCTAGTTGGCATACCCCTAGGGGCGAGTTGGCATAAAGTGCTATGGATAGGGGTACTTGAGCAGAACACAGCAATTTTCGAGAAAAACATTTTATTTTATTAAAAATTTTATTTTAATAATACTTGAACAAAAAAACCAACTGTATGACAAATTAAATTAAATGTATGAACAAACAATGAATTCTTAGCTACTTATATTTATTGTTTGATATCAAACACAAATGTAGGAATTATTTGAACAGATGGGTTCAATTTTCGCAAAACTTTAGTTTGGTCGTACCAAATTTAGTCTTTCTCGTCTGGCTATCTCCAGTTTTTCCCCTTTATTTTACCATTTGTCATAGCTATACCAACTGACCCCAACCTAACTGTGGCAACTAGCCCCACAGGTATTTCCAAAACAAAATGGATATCACACAATCCCAAACATCAGAAACAAAAGATTATGATACATGCATGCAGACACAGTTATTCACTCTTTCGAGAACCGCCATCAGCAGTACCTTAATTCGATCCACATGTTCATCAGAACAAAAAAATTACGATGAAAAAATTTACTCACCAGTCAGAAAAACGATTAAACAGGGGTCACTTCCTTCGTGACGCTTCCAAGCAAACTAATGTCACAGTGGATGGTGCACCTTTACATACACTTTCCATTACCAAGATGTCAGCGCTCTAGCTACACGGTGGCAGGAAATAGAAGCTGTGTGCCAACTAGCCCCTTATGCCAACTGACCCCGGTCTTCCCTACTTATCAAGAAAAGTTTAAGAGCTAAGAAAATTCAAGAGTCTTTGAGGTTTAGTAGAAATCAAGTTAAGGTTTAGTAGATTTCTACTTTGAGGTTTAGTAGAAATCAAGTCAATCAACTATCCTCCCTCAGTAAATACCATCAAACTGTTTCTTGTTTTTACCAGCGACAAACAATACTGTTGAAGTTATCTGTTGTCGTCTCCTGTCAGTCATTTTAAGACAAAACAAAGATAAAATAACAAACATAAACGAGTTTCGGTTTTCATCTCACCAACATTGTAAAATTCTAGCTATAGATAAATGACTTTATTTTAAGTTATGCCGAAGAATGGATACTGAATGTGAAAATTTTCAAATATAAAGGAGGAATTGCTTTTTATTCAAAAATAAGAAGCCGATTTTAAAGTTCTTAAAGTTTATAATTATCCGATGCCTCCCACACGGACAAACATATAGTGATCTTATTGTAAGTCTTTCTTTCGTTTGGAAAATATTTCTTCTGAATAATCTGTACAATTACTTGTCACTGTTTAAATATGAATTTTACGAAGTGAAATCCGCTGAAATTAATGATATAGAAATTTTTATGTCAAAAAAAAAAGAAAAAAAACACTCACAACGTTCAAAATCAAGCCATAAATGTTATGGAATTTGTGTTTGTTTGGGAAAGAAGATTTTGTTATTTTTGTTGTTTTTGGTGAGGACTTAAGGTAGTGACGGTGGGGCAACGCAGCATTATGATCTATTGCTCCCCCAGCGCCAAGAAACCTAGCTACGTCACTGTTTTTCAGTTAATATGTAAATTAAGTACCAGAGAAAAAGAAAACGTTTCAGTAGTTTTTCGATGACTTTCTTATATCGGAAGAAGGACATTTGCTATTTAGTGAAGTTGATGATATAGGGGGCGCGGAGGCTCAGAAAAGATTTGGAAATCATCAGATGAATTCTCTCTCGTGCTAAGATGGTTTTCTAGAAATTCATCTCGCGAGAGTTTTTATCATTTGCATATTTCGCTCCGAGAATTTATCAGATAAATTACAGCGATAAGTTGCTTTGAGACCTGCTCTCAAAGAATGAATCATTTTCACTTTCGGAAAGTGCCTTCAGGTTTGCGGTCGCTTTATAAGCAAACACAGAACACCAGGACGTGGGAGGGAGTTCGATTAACCTGCAAGTGATGAAGAATATAAAATAGTGGCTAAAGGGTTTTCCGTAATAACAGGAAACTTCATCAGAATTTGCCTGAAAGGAAATCGACGAAAGTGATTCTAATGGCCTCTGGGACTATTTACGGCTATAATAACACAGTTAAAAATTGCCTTAACGATAAAAGAAAGAGAATCTTTGTCGAATTTTAGTGGATCTTCAAGACAAAATAAGAAAGAATTTTTTTAATGCTTTTATAAAAAAAAAGTTTAACAGTTTTATTAAAAAAAAAAGAGTTTAGAGTCCCATATAGTAATCCTTTCATTTTCTTTGAACTTTTAAGATACTAAACTATTACAGAAGTTTCCATATTTTTTTATGAATAAAATCATATCAGTGTTAAAAAAGTTAGCTTTTATTTTAGGGAAACTGATAATGTATACAATAAATGTTAACTGAAGCAGACGGTACGAATACTGAATGTGAAAATTTTCAAATATAGCTTTTCAAATATTTGAATGTTTTCGAATTAAATATAAAATGTTAATATTAATTATGATCAACATATTAATTAAAACGAGACATAAACTGTAAACATCAGTGCATTAACGCTATTTATTAGCTGAACAATAAATATATTGTTTGCGTTTCTAACTTATTGATCAGAAATATAACAAACTGCGATCTTCGTTATGATAACCAATACCTGATTCATATTTAACGTGTGTTAACTATGGACAACTTTAAAAGAATGGATAAAAATACACAAGTCGCATCTTGTAAAACACCCAAACCTCAGGTTGACAAAGGAGACCGTAAAGGATCCGAAAAGCTTCCCGTGATATAAGTAGGCCTATATGTTTTTTAAAGTTGTTTTTTTAACCATTTTTTTAAAATAACCAATTCCTAACCAAAAATTTCAGCTTTTGATCCGACAATAAAAATAAATCCAACAAAGTCTTTTAAATATCAACAAATGTTTATAACAATAGACAAGCAACTGCTTTTTATTTTATTCTTTTCTCTAATTTGAATGCTCTCCATTGTTTTTTTCTACTTCTTTTCACAGTTATTTAATCAACTTTTTATGATGACAATAATTTTCCTGAATGCAAAATAGAGATCGAGAGATCAGATGATTTAAAAACTTATATTTTAATCTATTAGAATGATTTCTGCATTTCTTTTATGAAAAACTGGTTAAATTGGTAATCGATCATACTGACCACAATTGAAAAAGCATTAATGACTATAGAACAAATCCGTTTCCCTTTCTTTAGATAAAAATCAATCCATTCTTTCACATTTCCATTTTATTCTACATCATGAAAAGATAGTGAATTGTTTTTGAAAATACTTTCATCGAGAATCGATCTATTGAGTCCTAACTTTTTAATCTATTCTATTTATTTTTTAATATACTTCATATGCGCATTATCAATTTATAAAAGAAATCTAACTTTTTAGAAAGATAACGAATATTTATTTTTGTCGATGACTACATTATAGGTATCCTATAATTCAAACAAAAACAAAAATCCATTAGCTTGAGCGAATTGATGTTTATAATCTGTTCTATTTTTGGTTCGCGAAGAACCAGAAAAAAGAAATAATCTTAAGCGGAAAATAGATTGGAAAGGAGAAGAAAATAAGAAAGTCTTGTGAACGAAAACGAAATCAATTATGGACGTCTTCTGATTGCCAAGAAATCCTTTAGGATTGAAATCCGTACATTTTAAATGAACATTGGAAAGCTATTTCAAACTGTAATTAATGTTGATTTTTTATTTTCTCAACAAGAATTATTTCTGCCCTCAGTATTCGTTTTGAATTTTTAATAAAATAAACGAAAAGTTTTATTTCTTACCTTAAGTTTCCTTTGGTTGAAGCAAAACAACGGCAAAGGCAGCAGCGAAGTCATCTAAGAATCCTTTAGGTCTATAAAGCTCAAGTAAACAAAAGGGAGGCTTGTTTTGTCTTCTATTTCTTTGATGAACGATTATTACAGGATAAAAAATAACAAGTTTCATTCATTTAACTGAAGAATTAATAGATCTACTGCTAACTGCTAGGGGAACTGTTCTGCTGAATGTCGTCACAGGAGCTTATCCCTCAACCAAGTATTTCTCCTGAGCTCCACTATAGGCGAGAGCAATTCAAGAAAAACGAATCAGCTGAATCTTCAGTTTAGTAGAATGGTCGGATTCGAAGGGGAGATCGTGATAACCGCTGACAATTCTTCTTTTGGTATTAGAGGTGTTCTGAAGAAAAACAAATCAATGGACAATTCCTAAAAGTATCGTAAATACTTAAGACGCTACTATTTAGCAGAATTTCAATCGAGATTAAAAGATCACAAGAATTGAGGCCAAATTGACAAAAGCTTATGCATAAGTTTGGATAGTGAACAATTCAAATAGTTAAATCTTTGACTATTTTTTTGTATCTTTCTGATGATTAACTTCTACAAATAAAAACTCTAAAGTATCTTTCTTACCAATATTTCATTCTTGTAATCCAAGAACGTTATCAAGGTATTTATAAACATGAAAGAAATATATATAAAGAAAAAAACATAAAGGAAAGAAACTCCTTTCCTCCTATATTCAAAATATTAACAAAGAGTAACGTGAATAACGTGACACGCCATATAAATAATCAAACATTAATCACGAAACATAACAAATAAATAAACAATTAAAACAATAATCAAATATAACAGACTTACTGCCATCTGAGCAAATTCCTTATTCTTAAATCTGTATTTATAAATTTCCTGAAAATACTATATAAAATACCACTGACTTTCAAGGACTTATCCTTGTTCATGCATTTACTACTATAAATAAAGCATGACTCCAACATTATCCTTTCAGACTCATCTTTACATTCATATAAAACATTCATCATTGGATCAGGGTGGTGGCCATTTCTATCACAATGGTCTGCCCATTCCGATATACCTCTTTTCTTTTTAATAAACGCTCTACAATGTTCCCTTACCAGTTCTGGCAATATTTTACCAGTGCTTCCAATATAAAATTCAGAACACTCCTTACAAGTTAAAACATATTTAACTCCCATCTTATATAATATATTTTCATTTACTAACTTTTTCTTCTTAAATAACCTCCCACCTGTTTGGTCCTGAAGGAGGAGTGAGACATGATACTGTAGAGGTCCTTTTTTTTTTAGGATTTCCTCACTCCGGGATGAGATGTTATCTCGATATTTCGGCCCCCTGTGCGGTCGCCAATGGCTCGGAACAAACATCATGAGCAACTTATCCGAGAAACTAACGACGGAAGTTGTTAGGTCTGCGCAGTCCTTCATGTGACTGACTTTTATACATCTCCCGAAGAAGGGCCGAGGCACGGGGCCGAAATATCGAGGTAACATCTCATCCCGGAGTGAGGAAATCCCTCAAAAAAAAGGACCTCTACAGAACCTCCCACCTTTGTAATATATAATGTTTACATTATTTTTCTTATAAACATTTTTAATCTCTTTAATCTGATTCCTATAGGAAATTTGATAAATCGGTAATATCCTTCCTCATTTTTTTATGTTCTCTCTACCAATTCTGGATCTTCTTAAAAAAACATGTTAGAAATGGTCAATATAAACTTCTCAGGGTATTCATTAATCAATAGTTTTCTTTTCAAATTTTGGACTTTACCGCTCCATAACTTTCTATCATCGGTATACTCTGGAAGTCTTTTCAAATTATTAATAATAATTGCCTTTTTTATACACAAAGTATAGTTCGAATTGAAATTTAGTCTGTGGTTACTTTGATAACTCGTATTATAATGTTTATAGGATAGGTCATTATTCTCATTCTTAACTATAACATCGAGGAACGGAATCTGGCTTTTTTCTTCTTTTACCAAGGTAAGATTTAAATCCTGATGATAATCAATAATATTTACTCAGATGTCTATTAATTCAGTGTTTTGTTTTGTTTTAAATGTTCATTTTATTTGATATTGTTTTAATTGTTTATGTATTTGTTATGTTTCATGATTAATATTTGATTATTTATATGGCGTGTCACGTTATTCACGTTATTCTTTGTTAATATTTTGAATATGTGAGGAAAGGAGTTTCTTTCCTTTATGGTTTTTTTCTTTATGTATATTTCTTTTATGTTTATAAATACCTTGATAAAGTTCTTGGATTACAAGCATGAAATATTGGTAAGAAAGATGCTTTAGAGTTTTTGTTTATAAAAGTTAATCATCAGAAAAATTCAAAAAGTTGCCTTAATACCATTAGGATTGAGAAACATTCCGCCGAGAAACAAGTCAAAAAAAAAATCTCATAAACAAAAGTCTTAGATGACGTCATTCCCTAAGACAACAACGAATGCAACTTAGACGGACAAATTTATCCTATGTATTAAGTATATTTTATGTAAATAGTTAAATTTAACCCATTAAGTCGATGCATTATTAAGATAATTATAGAATTCCTTAAGCAATATGATCTAGAAAAGCAGTCCACAATAGTGTAGAATATAAAAATAAAATTAACTTACATAAACTGCAGAAAGCTTTCAGGACACAAAGATTTCAATCAATCCTTTATTGATTGATTGAATTGGTTTTTGGATTGACTTTTTTTCAGATTCAAAATCACTGTCCGGCTTTACATACAGGGTGAGGCATTGAACTTGAAAAAGTGGAATATCTTCGAAAGGAATCGTTTCATAGAAAAATGTTCAAAATACAATTTGAATGTTTGAAAGGAGGAAAGAAAGTACCGCTACTACTTTTTCGTTTGATAAACGTTTTCAGGGTCATTTCATATTCAACTTATTTTTTTTTTTTTTTAATGGAAACCTATTTTTTTTCAGCGACATCTGGCTCTACGCAAAAAAATAAATAACTTTCGTTTAAAACATTTTTCTCTCTACATTTTTCAAAAGACGATACCATTCCAATTAAAGGTAGGATAAGAATATTTTACGTTTCGAAATAGAGAGCAATAATTTTTCGTAACAATACAGAACAAAAACTTTTAATGAGTAACTGACTCCAATAAAGAAATAACAATTACAAAAAAATACAATATTTTTATCACTTTTGAGTTCGTATTATTTGATACGTTGTTCTTTGTCAATTGTACAATAGTCACTTTACATTTGATTTTTTCTATTTTTTTTATACCTACAGAAATGTATACCTGTGCTATAGGTGCTGATAGATTGTCATATTTAGTTACTTAAAAAGAATACAAAATAAAATAAATTTAAATAATTTAGAAATTAAGAGTATTTCTTAATCAATTACATCATTTATTATTTGTTTTATTAATGTAACTGATATTTAAAAAAAAAATTATTTTCTTAATTTTAAGTTGACTAAATAGTTTACACTTATAGTTTATATCTAGAGTTTGACCATAATTATTATTTAATTTAGATATAGTAAAAATTCTTAGCCATTTTTTTCTTGTTATTATATTTTCATTATAATGGTCTTTTCCTCTTTTGACATAAATATTTTTCAGTGTAGTTTTAGAAATAAATTTTTCTTTTATAATTATTATTTTGAATTTTTTTCTTTGTTTTTGTATTTTTTAAATTAATATAAATGTTATCTAATATTTTAAGAATTAGTTTGTTTATCTTTTTGATTTGTTGTTTACTTAAAAATATCCAACATTCAAGTCCATAGTTTAAAATAGCATCAAGTAATGATTAAAATATTATTAATTTTTGTTTAAATGGAAGTAAAAGTTTAATTTTATAAAAGAGGGGGTATGTATATGTATGTAATTTCTTAATCACAAAATTATTATTGTCCAAATGCAAATCGCACAGACATTTCAACTGTTGTTAAATACTAATACAAAATAATAATTGTGAATTTCGCAAAATGATTTCCTTAAAAATAATCTTTCTTTGTATTTATAGCAAATTCAAAGAGTTTAATCCAATTTATGAAATTCCCGCTTTTTAATTAAATCGAGTCTGTTACTAATTTTGAACAGTGAATCAAGTGGAAAATACCTTATCGATTGTAGGTGAATTCATTGGAATTCTAATCTGCTAACGCTCAATATTTTTATACCGGGTACATTTGCAAATCTTAAGCTTTTCTTGTAAGTTTAAGTGACTTAAAACTCGAAAATCTTAATTTGTAATTATCATAGCAGTCAGCTCCAAAAAGATATTTGACTCCAGAAGAAAAGTTTACAATTTTTAATGACAATTAAGGTTCTGGAAGTGAATTAACAAGTTTCTTATCTGAATATAACAAACATGGAAAGAGAAAGCAGATGGTTTATCGTTATTATGTGAGTTCCAGAGAAAATCATTTTATTATAAGACAATTAAAATTATTACTGTAAAAATAAAAAAAAATATATATAAATTTTATAGTTTCGATTTATGGTATTAATTTCTTTTTAAATTCAAGTACTGGGAAAGTAAAGGGAATTTTAAGTTCAGGAAATAAATTCACATTAAATTCACATTAAAATCAAGAATAGGAGAATATGATTCATTCATATTTAAACTATCATTTTTTAAAATTTTCAAATTTTTAGTTGTATTTTTAACATTTACAGAACTATTTGAACTTAGACCTATTAATCGTCCAAACTGACTTCCGGCTCACCTTAATGACTTGTGAATAAACAAACGAGAAAGGAAATAAATATTTCAATCAATCGTTTGGATTATGTATGGGCTTGTCAGCCTCTGCGCTATTCGCCGATATTTCAATGGTTTACATAAATTTGTAATATTTAATTTAAATCAAACGTCGGACAGTCATTGCCCGTAATGTTTCATAATTCTCACTGCATAAAAGTCAGTCATCGAATATCGAAAAACTGACGTCACACACTTTTTGGTTTGTTGTTTTCAGAAGGAACTAGTCCATCCCTGTATCTCCCCTGGTAAGTATAAAATAATCCAAGAAGAATCGATTCCAAGCGGTTATGGCAAAAAGTGATATTTTATTCCTTTTTGAATGAACTCATTATTTGATAGCGCCCGAACAAATTGAATAAAAGTAGGATTGGATATTAGGCGACCAGCAGTAGTTAGCGTTCCTGACTGCGAAGACGAAGGCCCTCGGTTCGAATCCCATGCAAGGCGAAAAAAAATTTAAAAAAATAAAAATTTTATAATCTGACATTCTCAGCAAGGGGAAACTAATAATTAACAATTGCGCCGGACAGACAGACAGGCAAATAAAAGATTTTGGTAATATAGATTAACGGTGACTGTTCTGTTATCAGAGCGAATTACACAAAAACTATTTTCCTTTCTCGAAAACCACAAACATTTGACATTAGGAAAGTTAATAGGAAGTCAAAAAGTTAACAAAACATCACTTTAAAACTAAAATAACTAAACGGTAGCTTTACTTTCACGGTGATTTGTTTTTCTTATTTTTGGAGGGCTATTGATTGGAAACAATAAAACCCACCTACCTTTGTCGTATCCTGGCTGATGGATGTAACTCTTCAACAAAAGGTCCTTAACTTACTAACATTTCTTCAGTATTTAAGCCAGTCGTCTTTTACTTCAATGTTCATGGAACTAGCTGAAATGGCAAAATAGATCCTCAGTCCTTTTGTGCTAATAACTACTTAATCAGATAAGTTCGCTTTGGTTTTTTTTCCCCAATGTCTCAATGATCTCCAGGCAAAGCAATCGATCATGTCTTACCCAAATATGGTATTTCCCGCCGATATCAACATAGTTCACTTTTAGGGATGGAAGATATTATTAATAAGGTGAAGGATTTTGATTATATTTGAAATCTAACATTTGAGTTTTAAAAATAAATATCGTTGCTCATTTCAATTAGATCAGCAAGGGAATTTAATATTTCAAAAATTATAATACGATAGATATTTTACGTATGTTAATAATAATTGAAAATAATATGTTGAAATAAAATTCAAGAAACACACATTTTTGTTATGAAAAAATGTATTAAAGAAATTTTAAATACTTAATATTATTGGAACCGGTTATTAAAAATTATAATGTAAAAAAAATGTAATACTTATTTTTATTTTATTGTAGCTATTTTCATTAGACTAATATATCTAATAATATGTATAATATTACTTTTAAATATTTACTTTTAATATACAGGGTGATTCAAAATTCCCTCTACAAACTTTAAAGGTAGGTTCTGCACAGTAAAACACCAAAAAATTTCAAATAAACTTGGGTCCGGAAATGAATAGTTTTCGCGAAAAACACAGTTTTCATTATTCAATGTATGGTTGTTGTTTTTTATTATTAATTTTATTGGCACAGTATGATGCGATAAAACGTATTTCAAAATATTAAGTTAAATTAAGATACAGATAGACAAAATAAGGAAAAAGTGATTTAATGAATGGTGAAGAAAACAAAACAAAAGAATTAATGGGTCCGAACATGAATAGCTTTCGCGAAAAACGTAGTTTGCTGTATTCAATGTATGGTTGGTCATTTCCGGACTCAATTGTTTTTTCGTTTTGATTTTTTTTTCAACACTGTTTATTAAATCATTCTTTAGCCATTCATTGAACAACCATTTATTGAATAATGAAAACTATTCATTTCCGGACCCCTATTTAATTGAACTTTTTTGTTTATCTTACTGAGTAGAACCTAACTTTAAAGTTTGTATTGGGAATTTTGAATCACCCTGTATATATATATATATATATATATAGTTGGTTGGTTGGTTGGTTTTTTTATGGTTTTTTTTTTTTTTTTTTTTT
>JAFIDM010000002.1:40445259-40473718 GCA_023159025.1 Thereuonema tuberculata
TTATTTAATCATTAATCTTCTAAACAGCACTTGTTAAATTTTGATCATTCAAGTTATCTCATGACAACTTAGAATTAAATCCTCTATTTGAGGAAGTTTTAAGTTTGAATTGATAACTGTCATCTTTTGCTCTTAATATTTTGTAGTATGTTTTAAGAAATTTACTGTGTATGTATGGGAAATGGATAATTTTTCTATGTATGTGTGTAAAATGAATAATTTTTTTTTTTTATGTATGTATGTAAAATGAATAATTTTTTTGTATGTGTATAAAACAAATAATTTTTATATGTATATATATGTGAGAGATTTTTATACATATAGGCAAAAAAAAGCATATAATTTAAAAAATAATTTAAAAAAATAAAATAAATTTAAAAAACCTAAAAAAATATTAAAAAAGAGAGCAATCTTCTTATAATAAAGCGCTTTTATGTTATTTCTAAAATTTTTTAGCTTAGTTTCAAAATTCAACACCAGGTGCCGCTGATGACGTGTGTGTATATTCGAATCTTAATACTTACACAGAGACAGCTTTTTGAAATTAATTTGGTTTTTAAATTTCAGAAAGCTGTCCGGTAAATTTTTTATATATATACACACACACACGAGAGAGAGAGAGAAAATTCAATCCAAAATGAATAAATATAATTTGTGCAAGATTAAGATACATATTGAAGCGTAATATTGCATTATATTTAAATTTTGAAAGACATTTTTTAAATAAAAAAAATATAAATCATTTTTTTTTTTTTTTTTTACGAGCATGAATTTTGACAGAATTTACTTCGTTACAGAAATCTGAAGGAGTGATATTATTGAAAAAGAATTATGATAAATTTTGAAAATATGTTTCTCAAAAAGTTGCTTTGTTTTATTTAAGTGGCATGATGACGTCCAGGAAATTTCTTTACCGACTTTAAATGAACGGAAGCAAATTGTATTGATATTTTTTTACCTTTTCAAATTCAATACTAATTTGCTACAGAAGATCTGATGATGATTGGTTTTAAACAGATTTATCTGAAATGCTCTTTGGTCTTTGTAATCATTTGAAATAGAGAAGACCATTATTTAAATTCAGTGGGAGGGGGGAGAAGTAAGTCACTTTAAAGCCTGGAGATGGGAATAATACAGATACCACTAAAGTGGGTGGCACTTAACCAAACTCTACATTACTATTACATTAGTCTTCATTCAAAATTAATGGTAAGTGAAATTACATTCAAGACTTTCTCTTAATGTCAGAGGATTGTAGATCCTTCATTGCTCTCACTCCCTTCTTAAGTATTCCCCCCTCCCCAAGTGTTGAATGGATAAAAGCCTTGAATCTGTAATATCAATAATAATGTTAATTTAATACTGTAACTTTCAACAAGAATCATTTCTTATTTAAATTCAAAAATTTTATCCAAAAATCTCTACGCATATCTTATTATTATTCTTCATTTCTTCTTAATATTAAACATATAAATGACATCAGACGCCAAACTCAATACAAAAAAACCCTTAATGTACTAATACAAAATTTAACAAAATTTCATATAAATTGTTTGTCTCTATTTTTGTAATAATGGAAAAAGCACTTACTATATCATTTGCTAATTTTTCTTTGTTGTCAATAATGTAGAAAATCTTATTGTAGATATAATTAAAAAAAAAGGAAGGCTTGAAGAAGCAAAAAATGATTTTGAATTCATTATTAGACGGCTAATAATGACATTGACCCATTACTGACATAGAAATAATGCATTTCATTTATTAATTCTCTTCTATTAAGTTAACGAAATAGAAAGAAAAATACATCAACATCATTATTAGCACATAATGAAAGTATCAAGAAATTTAAAAGAGCCTGCAAGTAATAAAATCCCTTAACATTTCAATCTTTATCAACACCAAGGGTCGTCACAAATACCGGAAATTCATAAGTTTTTTCAACATTGCTTGTTATGTAAATGCCACCACTCTTGCGATATCTTCAATGATTCTAATGACTCACTTCCGCTCTGGTAAACAGAAATAAAAACTGAATGAAAATATCAAATAAATTTATAAAAAAAAATGATAAAATTAATCATTCCAAGGACACTTAAATCAAAAATCTATTTATTCGAAAAAAGTTGTATTAAAATTACATCAAAATCATTTCCTCCATCTAACGAAATAAGACGAGAAAAAAGAAGAATTCAATAGAAAAATTACAATACCATTTCAATTGGAAGTGGATTTACAAAATTGTACAGTATTTGTTTCCTTCATGTTAAACGAAACGATACAAAATAACAGTCACCGGAACAATATCTATATTATTTCGTAGTCAGAGGATATTTTGAATTAGTCAGGTAACATTACGTCGTGTTGGGAATAGGTATTAAGAGAAACCATACTGAAATCGTACATGTATCTAGGTGTGGCTAAATGTAAGGAAGTTCCGCAGCGTTGCGGTTCCTAACGCTAAGTTCCGAGTATAATGGCCATGCAACAAACCCTGCTGGATTGCACGGGTGGAAATGAGCATAATTTTACAGTGGTATCAGTACAAACGACACTTCTCATCAAGAAAATAAAAGCTCAAATGTTAAACTTTGCATAGACATACTAAATTCGAAGACAAACCCATTTTTTTTTATATACAAGACCATTTAAATATGCTAATATAGCTTACTGGTAAGATAACATAATGGTAGGGAGTCAAAAGAAATACATTAAATCCCTCTGATTCTACAAAACATTATTGTATTTCTGTTTACCTTAATAGATAAGAAACCTCCTCCTTTCTGAGAGGTGTATCAAGTAGAGTACTAAGACCGTGTACCTGTCAGTAGAAACAAAGTCAAATTTATTTCTTTTAACATTGTTACATAGATAATACTGTATGTAAAGACTTACAAAAAGAATGGCTTTAAACGGAGCTGATGTGAATGTAAGAGTGCTTCAAATCAGACAAAGAAATTACTTGTTGGGCTAAGAAGTGAGAAAATGGAAACAATTCACAATTCATTTGAAATATGTTGTATTGGATTTATTATATACAAAGAAGACAACATAATTTTGAACCTAGCGACTTTGGAACAGCATTTACTTGATGTAGGATTGGTTTATAAATTTTAAGAAAATTCATATTCATCAAATTGCATTTAAACTCTAGGTTATTAATATCTATAATTAAAAGATCATTATTTGAGCTCAAATACATGAAGATAGGAAGAGCTTAAACTATTTTTTCAAGTGTGTTCCAGAGAAAATATCCTTGTCTCATTTTGCAAATGTAATGTGATCCAGATTTAGAGTAAGTCTGATGGGAAAAAAGTCTTGAATTCGATCCAAGTAGATATATTGAATTTGAATATCATTTTATACATTAACGCCTGGAAAGAGATCCAAAGGAAAAAAAAGATGAAAGAAAACAAAATATTTGTGGGAACATACAATTGAGATGCTTTCGTAACAGAAATATGCCAATCAGCCTTACCTGCAAAACGCAGTAATAAGTTTTTATTATCAAATCACCAAAACATCTTTCTTGTCACTTCTTTTTCGAAAACAGAAATTTAGAAACACAGAGATCTCTAAAAGATCTGCTTTTAATTGCAATGCATTTGATTTAATGTATTTGGTTTGACTTTTTTTGTGAAGACTTAGAAGTATTTAAACGAAAAACTGTTGGAAAAAAATGAAGAACAAAATTACAAGAATATACTACCACAAACACTTTCATATGATGTTCATTTTCAAAATGATCATATAATAATAGAACCCACTGAAATCATTAACAGCAACATAATGAAAATTCACGATATTTTTGTCACGATATTCAACGCTGTAGTCTGTTTGTTATAAGAAAAGGCAAAGCATGACAAATAGAACCAATTTTGTGAGTTTGAAAAACACTCTCAAAAAATAATAACAATAAAAATGGAATCAGCAATAATTTTTAATTTTTTGTGTGTGTTTTAGTGAGAGAAGAAAGTAAAACTGAACTCATGTGTTACATTATCAATAAGCGAATGTCAAGTTTTTCTATTTTACATTCTAGTGTTTTTGTTTGCCAATAATAGTAAAATAGTAAGTCTATTAGTATTTATAAAAGTTTTAGCTTTTATTAAGGATATTATTTATATTTAAGATATAACAGCTAATATATATATGACGTTGCCCGGGAATTGTAATATTTCATTAATTGCATATAATTTCAGAAGCTTAAAACTGATGGACGTTACTGCAAACATATCGCGTAGCATCAAAATATCACCAGAAGTAGGTGCATTTTGAAGATTAGATCTTATTTGAGAAAAGATACCTTAGGCGGTTACAATGTTTATGCGGTTCCAGAAGATACATCAAAATATAATCAAACCTTACTTCCCATTGGTCCGAAAAAAATCACTATTATGAATAACAGTTAAAATGTTGCTGTGCAGTTTAATGTTCTGGACCGTCTACGTTTCTTAACTTAAGTTTTTGATATTCTTGATGTAAATATTAACGTCAATAATTACTTTTCCTCTACACAAACATTAATATGTGGCTGCTCTTAGAACAAGAGTATTCGCTCAAGATCTGGAAGAATTAAATGATGCAATAACTATCGAAGTATACTTTTATTACAGAAGAACTTTCCTTACGTAATAAAAAGAAAGTCCCAATTAAAAGAGAATTTGTATTACTGTCATCTAGTTACTATTGAAAACACAAATGAATCGCGATCCTTAAAATATCTCTTGCTGGCAGCCATATTGACTGTTGAAACTGTGTAGAGGACACACATCCCAGAGAAAGAAGACATTTCCAATATTTATTGAAATAATTATCTTCCCCAATGATTACTGCATGCTGCCTTTAATATTCTCTTCTCTGACAAACAAGAGCAAATAAATAAAAAGAATAATAATCAATAAACGAAATAAATGTTTCTAAAACCAAAGGCAATGGGAAAACTGAAAAAAAATAAAACGATAGATAGGAAAAAAACCCGAAAAATTACCGGGTCAAAAGAATGAATAATTTACAGAATATGATGCTGGGGTTGGGGGCAACAGGGACAAGTATAGAAAAGGAAATAGAGAAGCAGCAATGTATATTATGAAGGACATCGAATCAACGCAGCCTTTCAGGATGCAACGTGCAACTGGGCGTAAAATAATTACAAATCTAAGAGTTAAAACTTGTACACTCTCACTGTAAACAAAAAGAGTTGAGGTCTCGGGCATCGTCGCATATATGGAAAACCTATTGCGGGAGGCATTTGTCCTGCAATAAAACAGCTGTGTTCTCAATTACAAATGATTTTTATCTTTCAAGAATAAATCAATCTTTCGTGAAATTATTTATCAATCGTCAAGATAGAAGACGGATTAACAAGTCTAACGAATTAGTAAAGCAAATATAAAACAAAAATATTAGAAAATAAGTTGCGATTAACGAAATAAATGACAGAAATAAAGATGATAATTGTTTGACTAAAGGCGACAATCTACGAAGCTGAGAATCTAAGAAGCCTAGAGGATTCCTTATCATACATTGTCTATTAGGATATGTGAATGTAATGTGAGTACATTGTTCTATTCACAAAAGCTTCTGTTAATACTACGAAAAAGACAACATATCAAAATCAAATCGCTGATATAAAAAAACACATTTAACAAAAGTTCAACAAAGAATGTATTAAAATGTTTATAAAACTAAAGGAATTTCAGAGATCAGATGAAAAAGATGAAAAAGAGATGATTACGAAATAACTGATTGTTTACTGAACAAAATATCATAGGGAAAAAAAAGGTAGCAGTAAGTCAACAGTTCAATTGCCGTCAAAGAAAATTTTTAAATCTTCTTGTGCTGATTGAAGAAGTAATGGAAACCATTCAAGTCGATGTTTCCTAATTTTGAATTTAATAGTTATTCTAATTATGTTAGTTTTAACAACTTTTAGTCTTAAATAACCTCAGTCGTTTTCATTTTTGATTTTGAGTTTATCTCGTGTTTGCTTTTTTGCAAAAAATGTTTTGAAGAACTGAAACGAATTCTCAAGTTTCTAAAAAAAATATAAAGAAAACAAGCAAACATGAAATCTACTTAACATCTTGGATTGTGATTTACTTTGTTATTCTTTATTTCATGAATTTGGTTCAATTTTTTTTTGTAGTTACTAGACGAAATGGAAGCAGATTTTTCATTGGAAGAGAAGCATTTTAACCTAACTTCATTTTGGTGAATTTGAGTTAGGTTTTTTTTTCTTTTATTTTCTTGAATAAAACACTTTAACATAAAAATTCGTCAATTGAAGCAGGAGAAAGACAAAATGTAAAGTAGAACCGAGAGATGAACAGATACAAGGGAAGGCTGCGAAGAAGAAAGAATGAAACACCCCAAAGATTTCTTGATATCTATTATTAGGTAATGGGACACCAAAAGAATAGTCAAAAATATTATCATTTTCGGTTTCTGTGCGTGTGTGTATGTGTGTGTTTTTTCTTATGAGTTAACTTGTCTTGAATGTTATCTTACCCAAAGTGAAATATAGAATACATTGACACTACTGAATATTAGCGACAGCATTTTTTTACCAGGTCGTTACGAAAGAGCAAATCATTTCCAGTCAATCTGTACAATATAAAACACAAGGGTTCAAATCAATATTACTTCCAATTTGTCATAGAAACAATAATAACTGGACAACGAATTTAAAAGTTTACTATGAATCCATTAATATTAGACGTACAAATGGGTGTTAATTATTTGGAGTTCGTCACTCATCTTCTTTTGGTGGTTAGTTTCTCAACAATAAAAGATAAATGCATTGCTTATGTGATGGTAAAGAGGGCAATTCAGTGTCTGTAACATCAATGTGGTCTCTGTTGAGATGAAAACACAGCACTAAAAAAAAAAATCGCCAGTCCTTCAGGATAAGTTTTCGTAATAGTGTTGATAAAAACTGTTTATCTTTTTATGAGAGCAAGTTTAGTTCAGTTCAAAAACTCACTCTCACAGCTTAATTTTTTTTTCCTATACTGGTTTAGTAGCATAAACCGATAGAGTTTCCCAATGTTTGTTCAGGAGCTTGCCGAATTTCACGACAGAAGGAAAACTGGCAGACGCAGACGCACCACTTACATTCAGTCGTATCTTAACACTTTGCCCTGACAATTCAAATCAATACTTACACAGAATAAAATACCGAATAAAAGTAATATTGGTTTCATTAAATTATCTGCTGCACATTCAGTATTTTGTTTTGAAGATTTGTGGATTAATAAAATGATGCTGGTAGTATTTCCTTTTCAGTGCGCCGTTGTTCTTTTATCTTATCTTACATTTTAAGTTAATTACTATTTTTGATAAATTTCTGCAATAACCATAAGAATATGTCAAAATTTTGTAGAACTAATGAGAAAATTTTGATTTTCGAAAATCATCTAGTAAAAAATAAGATATCAATACTATTTCTGAAAATAATTTGCCGCCATATTAACTATAAATGAACAGTAATCCCAAATTTCATAACTAACTGATTTTTAGCAAAACTTTATTTCCATCGATGTGACGTAATAGCTGTGTGTCACCGGTTCCTCTTTGCTTCTTTGTCTCAATCTAGAAACTGAATCTATCTCTTGGACCTCAAGACATCTTCCTTCGCCACTCACCAGACTGCTTGAGTGCTCACTTCAGACGAGAGCGTTTCTTCCAGTGGCGGCCATCTTCATGACGCCTGCCGTTAGCTACTAGATCCACTACGGTGGATTGCCTTGTTCTATAGTTGGACATCTTCTGGCTGCGTGTCTTGTGCTCTGATGCTGTTGAGGGTTTGTGTGCTGCTGCTGCAGTTGGTGAGGTTCGTGATTTCGTTGCTCATGGTTTGTGTGGCGCTTGTCGACCGGCTTATACTGCTACTATAAGAACCAATGGAGCGAAGTTTCTCGTGCATCTCGTAATCTGAAAGAAAAAAATATCAGATAGTAAATACAAAGTACTAAACATAAAGCATAAATATTTTTAACTATTTTTTATCTTTCTCTGCTTTGTGATGTAAATTTGTAAGCCATACACTAAATAAACAAATAAATAATAAATATTTCTAATAACTCTAAAAATCTAATACAAACTATTTTACCATATTTTAAAATCTCTTCATTGAAATAAAGAAATTTCTAGCTGTAAGTAACCGTAACTTAAGCTAAGATTCAAAAGCTATCAAGAATAATGTGACTTAAAACATGTTGGTAATTATTTGCAATTTTGCCTGTGCAATTTTATAACAGCACCTTTGGCTACGACAACAGTTACCTCACAAACAAGCTAAATTGTATATATTTTTTTAAAAAAAACGAAGAAGAAATCTGCAAATCACTTCACCGCTTGCAATTTTTATCTGTTGTAGAGACATTCAATTCTAGAGATATCCGAATTTGACTCTACTAAATCTGTGTTTAAGTTGTATTTAACAAAATTGTTCCTGAATTAAGTCTTCTGTGTAAATTAAATAGTCATTTCCCGTCGTAAAAGATTGCTGAGCATTGAGCTGGGCTTTCGATCTCTTTGGCTGCATATTGTGGAACCTGCACTTCTACTTCTTTAAAACTCTTCCAGGCAGAAAAAGATCAGCTATTTCGAATATATGACGAAAAATATCGAAATTCAAATTTTGTTTTTTTATTTCTTAACCTCTCTCTTATCAGTTTTACTTAATTTATTCTTACATGAATAGTGTTAAGGAATCTAATGTAATTAACCACGATATTGAAAGGAGATAAAATAGAGGAGATGAAAGAGAAAGGTGGAAAGTGGAAAGGGATTCGGATCGCAATTTCAGCTTGATTTCAATAGAATGCGGAATGTTAGCATAATATTATAGTTTGATACTTTAGATAGCTACGATAATTACTTGAAATCTGCAACAGCTGAAGACATTTATTTAAAAAAAAATCAGTCCAAGAAGTTTTCAAAATTTACTTTCCAACATCAGTCCTCTTTCAAACGATCAATTTTCAAGGAAGTCTTAAGAAATTGTTCCGTTTTTAATGTATTACAATTTCATTAATTCTTCATGGAAATATGGATGTTTTATGATAGTTTTAAGTAGATGTAATGACATACTTTAAACCAAATATATTCATCTGTTCCCAGTAGGATATAAATTTAACAGCATCAATAAGATATCTTTCACAGTTTAGTGACCATAAACCACATTCTATTTCTTTGTTGAAAGATGTAATAAGATCGACAGTAAACAAGCAATTTACTGGAAAAGTTCACGGTGGCTTTAGTCGAGATAATAAAACGATAACGTATTTGAAAGGTCATTGAGCAGCCGAATGACGTCACGGATGCCGGAAATAACGACATCAAGGAAGGGAATGAAAGTAATAGAGACATTGTTTAAGAAACTAAGATATTTCCAAGAGTCAGTCTTAAACAATATTGTCACTTTTTTAAAAAAAGTATAATAAGAAGTTAAATTTTGAAATAGTTATTTTTTCTGGAGACAAATAATAAGAGTATAAAATTTATTCCTTGAGACGAAGACCAGCATTCCCGAGTTTCATTCTCTGCAGTAAATTAACTTTAGTTTATCTTTACTTCGTGATCAATAAAGTATTAATAATATTCATGCATTAAGTGAAAGTAAACAATGAATGCTTTACTGTTTGTTCTATTTTATGTAAATAACCCAATATGTTTATGAACTTCTCTGCTCTGAAGATAAAAATAATTATTAATATTAGGATTTCTGCTTCTCCTTTCAGAAAATTACGATCAAAATGATGAGAAATTTGGCATTAAGTGAGAATTTTAAGCTGAGTGTTGATAATCTCTTTGAATGAGAAAATTATAAGAGGTGAGATTTAAACAAGATGACTTTGGAGTAAAAGTTTCTGGGAATAAGAGAATAAGAGAAAAGAGATGAAATCACTATTAAAGGAAGTAATAAGAATAGAATTCCCAGTAAATCTTTTAGAGAAAAAAAAACCGGGTGGAATGGGATTTTGTTGAAATTTCTGTCGATTCCTCTGGGGTTACTTGAGCCTGTTTGGTTCAGGAAATGGAGGTGAATTATTAGTAAGGCTGCAATAATAAACGATAGAATAAAGTGAAATGAAAAGAATCAGGTAAGAGTGAGGTTATTTACAGCGAATCCTTCTCATATTCATTGAACTAAAATGGAACTCATTCTAATAAATGAAATCAAACACAGATATTATTTTCTTAATTTCTACGATTTTACAAGAAATTGCTGCATCTAAAATAGCTTCCACAAAAATTATTAGGGACATGTCACAGTAATAGTTTCTGTTATATGTTATATGTAGTACGCTGCAAATACGTGAGTAGAATTGTTACCTATATACTATTTTAATACAAATATAGTGTGTTTACTGTATCAACAGAAAGAATTGTTACTTTGGAGAAAAAATGAGAGATTGGAACTATTTAGGCAAGATATTTTAATATTCACTGTTCTCAGAATTTAATGTACAAAATGCGTGAAACCGAAGAAAGCTGATACCGAAACAAATTTTACTTTTTTATGTGCTTTAGGACGGGTTTAAATTTCGGTGTCTCAGTCATATTTTTAATAAGTATAAGAAATATTTGTAAAACTATGATTGAAATTCTACTTTTAATTCTAGTTTTCGGCTATTAATCAATTTAGCATTTACATTGAAAATGTTGTGCATGTCAAGTGCAAATGCAGTCATTGATTACCAAGGTATTTAAAACTATCAAGATTTCCAAAGTTTGAAATTTCCTATTGTTGTTATTTTACATGTTTATCAAATTAAGTGAATCTCAGCTTCTGAAACTTTAAGTAATTTTACTTTCAAAAAATACAATGATAAGCATAGTGACTTAATATTTGAATTACATCTTCCGTATTCCTCTAAACAACCAAAAAATTAATTTAATAGAGCAATAAAACAAGAAAAAAAACTTACATTATCTGAATTTTTTAATAGAGCTTTAAAAAAAACCAACACACTGGATGGGAACTACGAGAATTATCACTCTAAACTTTTCACAGAAAAAACTGTTTTGTATGGCAAAACCAAAATCGTGTTGATTTTAAGATTAGCATATCATTCTCTTCCGCTCTGAGTTGACAGCACAAGAAGTAAGGCTACTGTGATCAATAGCCCAATGGACAAAACGAAAATGGAGTTTGTATTCCTTATCCGTTTACCAGGCAAAAATCCCGAACAGAATTGGGATCTTGGGATCATAGATAAGCATCCAAAGGCCGAACGAAAGAATTTGGTCAATATCTACCTCTTTTTCTCCTGTGTTAACTTTTTTCATTTCTAAATCCGATGTGGCTTTAAAGAATTCTACGAATCTCTATTCAAACTCATATCAATGCAATAGAATACAGCTTACATTTTCTGAATTGAAAGAAACCATCAATACTCTGAAGAAATTCCAGTAAATGGATCTAATTCAATAATATACTTTAATCATACACACCGATAATCAATAAATAATGCTTTGAGATTCAACTGTAAGAAATATTTAGTGATACTAAGCTATTTTAATTAGCTAATCGATGACAGTTTTGCAAAGAGTAGGCAATTGCATTTCATCAAGCGGATAATGAACCTATGAATACATTCCAAATTAGTTGTCCAATAATTCAAATGAAACAAGTGTTTTCCATGTCAAAGCACAACAGAGAACTTTTACCGGTCGATTTTGAAAATACAGTGAAAACTCGATTAACCGTCACTCTCTGTTTCCGTCATCGTTCGCAAAACCTACTTCTGATTATAGCTTTAACACATAAACTTTATTATCTAGTACTGTTTTCTGTTTCTATTATTATTATTATTATTATTATTATTATTTGATTGGTGTTTGACGATATCTATTTGTTACCGATAGATTTTTCTTTATCTTAATTTATTGTTTGCTTTCGTCCCAAACCAGCATTGAAGTTTTGTTACTGTACATGTTTATTGCGAAATTTCTGTTATTCGTCTATTCGGTTAACCAACACAGTCCCGAACCCGACGATGATGGTTAATCGAGTTTTCACTGTACCGTACTACGATCCTATATTACTTGATGCCTGTATTACTAAATGAATTACATATTTACGGATTAATAAGCAGTCTAAATAACAGACTTGCTCGTATTCTCCAGACAGTATCGTATTCTCCAGAAATATATTGGTTTCTTACATCTTTATAATGCAGCAATTTATTACAAGATATTATTAACCTTCCTTAGTAGCCGCGCGGTTGGCGTTGTCGCTATGACATCTCCACTTTTACCTCTGAATACCGGGATTCTCATGTGGGTTTCGTGATGGTGGACGATCCGCGTTGGGCAGGTTTTCTCGGGGTTCTGCCGTTTCCCCTGCACTTCTCCCACCATACTTTCTCAGTCTTCTTTCTCAGTCTTTTTCTCCATCTGTCCTTATTTCCGTGGGATAGTACAATAGACCACGGGTCGCAGTGCTTGGCTTCTCTGCCACCCACATTCATTACGTAACATAACATAACTTTCCTTAGTAGGCTTTCCATTAACGAATGATGAATTGCAGCTGATAGACGACGACATTATGAATTTTTAGGTCGTATTTTGAATTTAGGTCATATTGGAAGTCCCCAATGCATGCTTAAATCTAAGATTTTTTAAGTCACTTTTAACACTTTTTAAGTTTTAACTGTTTAGTTAGCTTACCATCTGACTGGGTCCCAGAGTCTACTCGATGCGATGAACTTGACAGACTATTCTTCACTGTCCCGTATTTCTGGTGAGGCATCATGCACTGCCGGACGTTGCGTTCCGGATGTAGCAGTATGATGTACAGTTTGGGTGTGAACAGACACACCAGGGATACGGTGGCGCTGAGACTGATTGACACCGACATGGTGGTGATCCTCAGCGGCATATTGTTGGCCGTGCTAAAGAAGATAGGCACAAAGGCGAGCCAAATGATGCACGTCGTATACATGGTGAAGCCGATGTACTTGGACTCGTTGAAAGCTTCGGGGATCTTGCGGGTGAGCACTGCATAGACGGTACAGATGACGATGAGGATGATGGGATAAGTGAAGGCGATCATGTACGAAGCATTGTTGACGGCCTCGCACACCAGGTGGTTTTCTCTGCGTGTCGGGTAGCTGTGGATGGCCCTAGGAGGACTTACGAACAACCACACAGCGGTGATAGCTACCTACATGAAACAAGAAAATAGAACAATTTTGCTTATTCTTAAACTTCAAGAAATACAATAAATGCAAAAAAATACTAAACGTTATTTAGTTTTCTAAAGCTGTAAATTTAATATTGGTAAACCACATAAATGAAAATATCATATGCAAATAATTAACGCTGTTATCTTAAATCAATGAAAGCATTGAATAATTTTAATATTTTCCTACTGATTAATAAATTTAAGTTAGATTATATATTTTAATATTAAAAAAGTCCGGATCAACTTAAGAAATTAATTGATACAATTTTTTTTAACTTAAAGAATGCGTCCCACATAATGCAATTTTTATGGCAGTATTTTCATAATTCAATTTTTTTTGAATGGATCAGTTGTCCCAGTGCAGTCTAACCAAAAAAAAAAAAATCAAAATTTGCCGAAATCTCAAATCACATTTAAAGTAGAGATACTGTTTGTATCCAAGTTTTTCATCCTTTTTATATATTTTATATTTTACATTTTTATAATAAATGTAATAAACAAATATTTAAATGCATTCCCCTTTTTATAATACAATATAATTAATAGTGGAAATTAAAAGGATTTATCACACAAACAAACTTCATTTCCTCATGCTCTGACCATCTGATGTTTGCTTGATTAAAGTTGCTTTTAATACCGAATGAAAGACAAGAAAAAGATTATAATAAACTGTTACTAACGATTCTAGCGATAAGCAAGCATAACAATAACAATAAACATACACTTTAACAAGATTGATCCACAGTCATTCTTGCTAAAGTCACTGTAGATCAAATGAATCTTTCACTTTTTACCTAAAGCATTGCCTAATTATATGATCGCGCATGATAATAACTGCCATCTAATTTGGCATCACCTATGAAAAAAAATCGTACGGTATTAAAACATTTAGTTTAATAGAGAAAAACCAAAAGCTACATAAATATGTTTCAATCAGCATATTTACCTGAACCATAACTAATCCGGAGCAGATGAAAATCTGGGACTTGGGACTGATAAAGCTTGGCCGACGAGCTGTCCTTTTTCCGGCATTGAATATCCTTGCTATACGGTTAGTTTTCGTCAGCAAAGCGCCGTAGACAACGGCAAAACAGAAGCCAATGCAGGACTTCTGAAGACCACAGACGAACTGGGTTGGTTTGAGAACGAGGATATAGGTCATAAAATAACAAAGGAAGATACCTCCCAAGAGGGCATAGCTCAGTTCACGACCAGATGCCCTCACCACAGGGGTGTCGTTGTATTTTACAAATAAGTAGAACACAAAACTTGTAATGATGATACCAAAAGTGGCAAAACACATGGCTCCAATGGCTACTCCATTGGAGGGATGCAGATATTGTTCGGGGATCGGCAGACACTCGGTGTGGTCCTCGTCTGGAATGGTGCCCAGGGGGCATTCAGCACATTTTGTCTCTGACTCTAAATACTAAAACATAAACAAAAAATATGTAATTTTTAAAAGAAACATTTTATATAAGAAACAATTATGGTATAAATTGAGAGAAAGCTAACTTCTATTACTAGTTAAAAACCTAATTCGTATTTGGAAATAGTAGAAACTCATATATAAGTGGTGATAAATAAGTTTAACGAGATTCTCATTCACTAAGAGTGTTTACCTCCATTCCTACTTTTGTAAATATGAAAAATATATGTAATTTTAATTAGATTCATTATGGAAGTAAAGGCGCTGTTGTTTAATAATGTGTAAGATCACTCAAAGATTTCTTTTGTCTTTATCGATACACACATCTTAATCTTTACATCATAACGAATTTACAAAACCCATTTTATTTTTCTATCTCCATTTCCTAATCTCTCTCTCTTTACATGCTATCTTATATAACTTAAACTTGTTTTATTGCTTTTAACTACTTTAATCCTTCACAGTTTTTATCTGATTATTCGCCAATAAAACTGTAATGAAACCTAGAATCCATTAAGTCCAAGTACAACATGTAATCAATCAATGTCTCTTGATTCTCAACCCTATCTTATCTTCTTGGAGTAAACTATAGCATCCAACAGAAGAAAATCTTCTGATAATCTTTTTTTCTTCTAATCTAACCGGCAATTTCTTTTCGCTTGTATTGACTTTCTATATCTGGTGTCTTAATGTCGTGTTTTCCTAAAGTAAAACAACACTTGGCTTTGGTTGATAATTAGAAAACTTAAAAGGAATTTAACGACGGAGCGCATTAAAGAATATCGCTGCCCTTTCAACCAGAGGTAAATCTTAACAGATTCTGACAACCCAACTGTCTTTGGCTTTTAAGATAAATATAGGGATTTTGAAAAAACAAAACAAAAAACAAGATCAACACAAGGTGTTTCACGATATTTGACTCAAGGTCCTAAGCAAAATAGAACTTAGACTCTCTCTCAACATTACTGCCAAAAACAATATGGCCGAACGTTACAGTGATGTTAATTTCTTTATAATGTGATTATATTTTTATAATTGTGGTATCCTACCATATTTAACTTTCTGCAATAAGTAAGAAACATTAAATATCATAAATATCATACAATATGCAAAATTATAACCTGCAGATACATACGCAGGTCGATCAGAAAACAAATTGTAAAGCTTGCTTACGAAAAGCAAGCCTTCATTGGAAAAAAAAGAGATGGGCACTGTTTTTCTACAAAGTCACCTTGCCGATTGAGACACTTGTCACAACATTGATCAGTTTATCCGTCCCAACTGCATAAAAGTCAGGCCCCTGCTGTTGTTGCCACTTTTTTTGCATCACGTTGGACTTCTTCATTGCATGTGAAGCGTCGACCTGTTACGTGCTCTTTTAAGGCAGGGAAAATATATCAAAATCACTGGGAAACAAAACAGGCAGTACGGCGAATGTCTCAAAATTTCGGAGTGGAACCGTGCATCAAGTTCTGTGTGGTCGTGCATTGTCACACCGTCGTTTAGAGGACAGAACGTTTCTTCCTGACATTGCTGCGCAATTTCATTAAGGTTTCAATACAAGACCAGCTATCTAATATTTTTTTTCTGATTGACTCGCGTACATTCGTCAAAGAATATGATATCTATACATTCTAATATCTATACATATCTATCATATTCCAGTATCTATATATATATCTATGATATCTATATATTCTAATATCTATACATATCTATCATATTCCAGTATTTATACAATATGGTATTTACCAGTATGTATATCTATACTATCTATAAAACGTAATAGTTGTTTTATGAAGATATAAAAAGGGGATAAAAACACACACAAATAAAATCACTGAGCTGCTTTTGAAATATTTGACACCGGGAATTCAAGACAACCTGTTTCAGGGTTGTTACCCTTCTTCATTTGGATTCACCCAGTGTCTGCAGCTCAGTGAGATCAAAGGAAATATAAACAAAAGACAAGTAAACATAAGAATGTTTCATATAAGAAACATTAAAAACTAAATAAAAAATAAAAAAGGGCAATTACTTAATCTCTAGCTTCTAAAGGATTATCTATTGCATAATGTAGGCCTACATGGGTAACAACCCTGAAACAGGCTGTCTTCGATTCCCGGTGTCAAATATTCCAAAAGTAGCTTAGTGATTTTATTTGTCATGCGTTTTTATCTCTTTTTATTACTTAATAAAATTATTGTAAGCACGTTAAAATTTTCATTATGATCAAAGACATATATTTGTTTCTTTGATCGAAGACATATTTCAGTGTGAATTTTTTTATGACACAAGAGCGACATAAAAGAGGCTCAGTTCCTCCAGAAACTGTTTCTTTTTGAGAACAAGTCATTGAAAGAAAGAGTAACATCTACAGAAGAAACAAGGAAACATGTCCATTTCTGGAGTTGAGCCCATCAAACATACCAGGCGCATAACAAGTCGTGCTCGAATGACTTCTAGTAATAGGCCTCTATAGATATAACTACTTACAATATAATGATGAAAGATCACAAGAAAATTTTATTTGATATATCAACTTTCGAATATGAAAGCGATTATAGTATTTACACCAAGACTTTCAGTAGCGAACTCCAAGACCGAGTGGACGGTTCTATTCTTCAAAATGGTGAAAGTAAGTGAGTAGGAAAATAAGTAGGAAGTATCGTATAACCTCTCGCTTTTAATGAAAGGCTATATTTATTCCAACAACATAAAAAATATTATTTTTTAAAAAATTTTACTTCATATAAAACAACGAAATAAAAAAAATTGGTTGTTTTGATCATTATTAGTGAAAAGGTGTGTTACGAGACAATGGCTAAAAATGCTCGGAAATTTTTCGGAAATTGCGAATAGTCAGGTGTATTTATTTTTCTATAGAGCAACTGCACTAAACTTTACAGATATCATTATAGAACCCCTCCCGGATAGCACACAACTGTCATTAAAATTTATATAACTAACAAGCAGACGACATACCCTAAATATCACGGATTTTGATGCCCTTTGGGGAATTACGCATGGAGTACGCATGGAGTATTTTAAATGTGTGTATATTGTAGCTTGCTTTTATTTTTCTTCTTCTTTTCGCTGTTGATATTTGAATTGCATTTATCTTTTTCTTTTTTCTTGTGTTAATGTACTTTTTTTTATTATTTTTGTTCTTTCTGGCTTACATTGTAATGCATCTAAAAATTTTAAATATTATCCCTTTAATAAGAAGAAAGGATAAAGTAAACTTTACTTTTATGACTATTATTAATATAAACAACCGGGTTATCATTTACTTTCTTCTTTTGCTTTCATCTTCCTTTTTTCCCTTCAACCTTTGTTTTTCTTTCTTATTATGTTAACGCATTTTGATTTGTTACTTACATTAAAAAACAAAACAAAGGGATTATCATTTACTCGTTCGAATCCAATTTTTTCTGGTTTCTTTATACAGTGAAACCTCCACTAACGGACACTCCCGAAAAGCGGACACCCCCAATAGCGGACAATTTTGCAATCCCCAGTCCCTTAATATAGATGTTTCCATGTATTGACCTCCGATTAGCGGACACTCCCAATAACGGACAACATTCTACAGAAAATGAACGATCTTGGGTTGTTTTTCAAAAGCAATAGAATCAGGCTACAGTAATACGTAGCGTCCAAAGGAAATTTTGAAATAATGGATCACGAACTCCAACGAAAACTCCAAACACATCAAAGTTTGGAAACGGAGAAAGTGCGATCGACTCTATTGTCTTCGATTAGTTTTGCGCTGCCCGAGCAAAAAATATTCCCATTAGTGGGCCATTATAGCAAGAAAAGGCGTTGGAAGCAAAGGGGACTCTGAAGGCCTTGCAAAGTTAAACGATTTAAATATTCATATTGAAAAACATTTTTTCAATGCAAAAAAGAAATGTTAAACTCCGTTAACTGATTACTTTAGTTAATAAAATTAATTTTCTAATCTGTTGTCTTACTTAAAAATAAAAACAAAATTAATACTGTAATTAATTTTGTCATTATTTTAAGTAAGACTAATGGATTAACATTTATTTAAAAAGGAAAATAGTAAACAGTTTGCAATTGTTCATATTTTCTCACAGGACAATGTTAATTGAGAAATTTAAGGTTGTACGTAATTTTTCATTAAATGACATGCTATAAGCTAAAAATGAAAAAAAAGATAGTCCTCCTCAATAGCGGACACCTCCCAATAACGGACGAAACTTCCAGTCCCATGACTGTCCGCTATTCGGAGGTTTCACTGTATTAATAATTAATAAAAAAAATACCTTAACTTAACCAAAAAGGAAAACAAAGGATGAATAAAAAACTATGAAGAAATAAAAGGAGAAATTAAATATTTGATCATTTATATAAATAATAATTATTAAAATAAAGTAACATTTTATTTTTTCGTTTAATTAAAGGGGATGATGTTTCTAATTTCTAGTCGCATTACAAATGTAAACCAGAGAGAACAAAAATAGTAAATAAAAAACTATATTAATATCAGGAAAAAGAAAAAAAACACAATAGGAAAAGATAAAAAAAAAAAAAATCAATGATGAAGAATTTTAAAAAAAAGAAAAAGAAACAAGTGAATATTTTGTGGTAAAGCATAAATTTAAGGGCGAACCATAATAAAAAAATTAAAAGTAATAATAAAAAAAAAGTACAATACCGTCTACGGAAAAACATAAAAAAAAAGAAAGAAAAAAATCAAAAAACGTTAGGAAAATAAAAAAAAAAACATCCATGGACATTGAGAAAAAAAAGATTAAGTGGAAAAAAAAAAACAACAAAAAAACTAAGATATACGGGTTTGAACCGACAACCTTGAGTATAGGAGTCCGAAACCTTAACCGTTAACTTACAGCTGACAACTGAAATGAGATGGTTGCATTTCTAACATTTAAGCTAATAGTGGAAATCCAATGAAAACAAGGTGGGGCGTTGGCCCCTGAAAATACCCCATTCCTACATTGAAACGGCCTCTGAACACGATGGTGAAATCCGTTTGTCAATCCGACCCTCCGTTCGGGAGTTGTTAGGGCTGGACAGACACGGATGGACAGGAGAAACGCAATAGCTACCGAGTTTCGTCGCTATCACAATAGCTTCCAAATGGGTCACTAAAAAACTAAAGGGAAAAAAAAATAAGCAGCGGATTCGATTCTAGGATTTTGATCATAATAGGCTGGCAGGTTTCATTTGAGCCATCGCCAATAGGAATGGAATTCTCGCATTTCTAATATTTAAGCTATTACAGAAAATCCAACGTCAGATATCTCGAAATCCGTGAAGGGTTGGCCCCAAAACTATATGTACTTTTGAAGTACTCCATATGAACTTTCATTTCCCAAAAGGATTTCAAAATATAGGATATCTCGTCTCTTTGTAAATGTGGAGTTACTAGACACATTTATTGTACCATAAAATTAAGTTTTAACAGCTTTTGATAGAACAAAAATATTCTATAAAAAATATTAATATTTACTAAAATATCACCTAAAATTTATCGCTCTTTGTTAGTTGAGCTTTGATGCTGTTAAGAAGTCTAATTACTCTGTGTTTTTCATTCCCAATCACAAGTTACGGTAGACGATGAAGTAACGTTCGTGACGAAGCGGTTTTTATGGGGCTTCCATTAAAGCTGGGATTATGAATTTAAAAGACTGCTAATATGTTTTAGCTGAGGAAATTCATTAAATCAGAAAAAAAAAATCAGCCAATTTTGTTTTAATTTGCTTAATGGACTCTTCTGCCTAATTAGTCTCTGTGGGATCGGAAATTAACAGTTTTTACCTAATAAAAATAATACAGGATATTACACTTTCACAGCCTTTCGATAGGAAATGTAAAATGTAATCTAAAAACATGTAAAATTCATCGCATGTCAAGTAACATCATTAGCGGCCATATTAAAATAGACATGAAACTGTTAAATGGGAGAGTTCAGAACAATTCATCTTTTGTTTTGTTTTAAATTTAATTTCTGAAACATCACATGTATTTCTGGGATTAATCTTTAAATAATTAATATGATATTCCCTTAATATTCTCAAGTAAAATATGTTCCAATCCAATATCGACGCCATTGCTTATAAAACTGTCCCATTTACTATCCCCTCATTGTGACAAGCAAATATGTTAGTTCAAGTCTTGCGCTGTAGTATGAAGCTAGAAAAACTTTCCGTTTAACTTTTAGAGTTTCCTGAAGTTAACTAAAAGTATTCTGCAACAGAACGGAATTCAAAGTTGTTGTATTTCTTTTAAACTTTATTAAATCTCGAAATATTTTTTTTTAGAATCCAAAACCAAAAAAGTGATCTTCTACTTGCTTCTGTGGAGATATGAATACGTATCAACATCCCAATTATCTATTTTCATTCTGGCTTAGTGACGTGGAATTCAATGCTTCGGTCTCAAAAGATATTTAGTAAGATGTAGTATTCAAGACAGAGAATTAAGACAACATTGTTTCGTTTCTGGTTGTCACTGAAAATAAATTTGAAAAATTCATTGAATGTCATTGCGTAGTCAAGCAATGGATGATCGTAACATCAAATCTAAGTTACCGTCTAACAATGTATCAATGTTAAATGCAAACAAATGTTAATTAACTTAATTATTTCTTAAAGATTAAAAGTTTACAATGGATAAGAACAGAAGATTAATGCATTACAGTTTCATTTCTACATTTGAAACCAAAATGTTTCAAAAAATTGAAATTGAAGATTTTGAAAAAAAATCTGACTTCACCAAAGTAAAAATAAATTTTCTGTTTTTAAAATTTTAGTTCCGTCCAAAACCTAAAGTATTACTTCATAAAATTTCCTTATTTTTTTTATTTTTAAAAGTCATAAAAACAAAAAAATCAACATTTATATTTAAATTATATTTGCTGATAGCAATTAGTACAAATTTTCCGTTTTCTGAAATAAAATAATTAAACTTGCTTTCCTTATTTCTATACTCGGATTAATTTTAATCATTATCAAACTTCGCGCAGTGGATTAACTAAAAGGATTTAATATTCATCGTTTAAAACAATGAAATATTAAAAGATTTAAAATAGAAATCCGTTGTTTAGATTCGAAAGCTTTTATATTGGGAAGTTTGTCGCTTTCTGGCGCTGATTTTGCGACGTTTGGGAAAGATTTCAAAAATACACAAGTTAAATCGTTCCTAGTCCTCAAATATGCAAACCAAATTTCACGAAGATCCTTCAGTGGTTCAAAATTATTACAGGAATGCCTACACAGACTGACTCATTTGATGAGTTTTACTTTCCAATTGAAAAATTGGCTAAAAAAAAGGAAAAAAAGTACTTCTTGCAAACAGGAGAATAACCTATTGCCGAATTCTTAAATTTTATTTTTGCTCTCCTTATTATTTTAATTTTTCATCTACTTATATAAACATTATATTTAAACTTTACAATTACAGTTTCTACTTAATATAAAATAAATTAATAAGAAATCCTAACAGAACTTTTATGTTATATAACTTCTTGTCAAAGTTAATACAATGCTAAGAGATTGGGCTGATTTGAAAGTTAGAATTCTTAATTTTACCTATATTCCAACATCAAACTTGCTCAAGACTTTTTAGCAGAAGTACTGGCAATTTTAACAACACATTTGGGAGCAATTGTGATAGCGACCAAAATCGATTGCTGTTGCTTTTGTTCTGTCCGTCCGTCCCTGTCTGTCCTCCCCTAAGAACTCCCAAACGGAAGGTCTGATCGGCAAAAGGACTACAACATCGTGTTCAGAGGCCCAAACACGGTAGGATTTTCAGGGGCTAACGCCCCCCATGTTTGAGATATACGGAATTGTTGTCATTGTTCCCCCCTTGCAACTCCCGAACGGAAGGTCGAGGATCGAAAAACGGACTCAGAGACCCAAACAACGTAGGAATAGGGACTTTTCAGGGACCAGTGCTTTCGCGTTGTTTTCATTGGATTTCCGCTATTAGCGCAAATGATAGAAATGCTATCATCTCATTTCAGTTGCTAGCCATAGCTTGATGGGTAAGTTCTTGGACTCATGTCCTAGAGGTTGTCGGTTGAAATACTACATCCACTGCTTTGTTTTTTTCTCTTAATCTTTTTTTTCTCAATGTCTGCGTGCGGTTTTTTTTTCTTATTTTCATAACTTTTTTTTTATTATTATTATTTCCTAACTTTTCTTTATATTTCCTTACGTTAATGTACTTCCTTTTTTTATTTTGTTTTATTATTATTGTGGGTCGTCCTTAAATTTATGCCTTAGCACAAAATTATATTTACTTGTTTACTTTATTATATAGATGTTCTTTCCGTTTCTGTGTTCGTGGGATAAATTTTTCTGTACATAAAAATGTGTAAAAAAAATTATACAATATTTTATACGTGTAAATAAATATTTCCGTCCAAATGTTTTCCAAGGCTTTATTTTGTGTATTTCTCTACGCCACACTTTTAGAACTAGATAAATTATTTCTCAACTTGTAGATGGAATTTGGGATCCCACAATAGAAACAGAATCCAACCATCTTAAAACAATGAACGATGAATTTCATCTGGAGGGTTTAGAATAAGTGATCGCATCTTCGCAAAAATTTCTGGATAATTTCATGATTAATTTTGATTTTAACAGCTTTTGCTTTATTTGGATTGTCTTGTGAATTGCACACATTCATTAGATTTCCAAGACAAAAAAATTGGTCTTAAATCAGTAATTTAGGTGATTTCCTAATCCTTATATGTATGTCACTTCCTAATCTAAATATTTTTTATGAAAGCACAATATTATTCTAATACTTTGAAAAAAGTGTTGAAATTACGACTTAATAATCAACTTCAGTCAGTAGAATAAAGCAGATAAATCTCACCTCAAAAGGAGCACAGTTGAGGCAGTGCCAACAGCATGTCTCTCCTTCCACATATCGCTTAGGCTGTCCTCGTCCACAAGGAAAGCTACACACCGACTGTGGAGGAGCCGGTTCGTGAAGATTGAACTGGATGTCACTCATGTTGAGGAAGAGTTCTCCTTCACGGTACTCCCCCACCTTCACCCACTGAAAGATAGACGGACTTGTCTGTTTGAAGTGAATGATGTTGTAGCGTGCGGGACCGTCTCCATTGCTATCGAAGTGGAACTCATCTCCAGAAAGACCTACAAAAAGAATACCGATAATATTAGAAAATAGGTTGCTTCAAACTATTGAGCAATGATAGAAATCACTGCTATTAAATAGATGTTATATTTCTTGGTAAACTCAGATACTATATAATAATAATACAAAAATATTTAATTCATCTTAAATTTACAGATTTAAGCATAAAAATTGAATACGTATTTAAGATGTAATATGACTACTTCCAATTGTTATCTGTCAAAAATGCATGTAATATATCTAAGAAAGCAACTTTTGCTTTTATTTTGAGAAACATCATTTGATTGATATCAATGCTATCCCCAATATTTCAATTTCATTTTTTTTTTATTTTGTTTCGACAGGTCTTTCTAAAGTTTGGCACAATAATAGTTTAAAGTAATAATACATTGTTAACAATATAGTCGTATTATTTAAGGAAACAACATGAATAATTAATCTTTAATTCATTTCCATTGTCGTTGCGTTTATTATCGATATTATTTAAAAAAAAATCTTATCTCACTAGATTACAAATTTGAAATGCAATCCTAAATATGTTTTTCTCACAATAGTGGCTTTATTACGACCCACTTTTTTTTAACTGCAATTTATTTGCTTTTAGGAAAGAATCTTATCTGTATATATAATTCTAATAGGCCTAAATTCGGCTATTGAAATTATTACAAAACGAAGAGCTTCCTATTGAGACCATTCTATGTTCACTCTTGATTGAGGCTACAGACATAATTCCCAAACAGCATTGGATCAAAATTCCAAAATGACTTATTAATTTTCTTTAATCCTCATGCGCTCGCGCGGACAGCAAATTGGTCGTCATTTTGGAATTTTGCGCTCCTTTTTTTCCCGAACGGCAAGAGCTGGGTGAGAGAGGCATGTATTCTCAAATTCAGCCTTCCCCTGCTAGTTGCCAATGTAAAACAATGAAGTTAGTCGTTTTCGGAGACTCAGTACTTATCCAAAGTCCAGGAAGTGAGTTGACGGTCAATCTGCCGTCGGTGCGAGCGGAACCGCGAATTTTTCTAACAGCACAGAACTTATAATGTAATTAAACGTTTCGTTATTTTTCACTATAATTTCGCTTTTTATTTACTTTATAATACATTAGATTGTGTTATATTTATCTCTTCTTATTTCTTAACAGTTTTTTCATCTTTCTTTCATCATCTTTCTTCTTCCTCTCGCGCCCTCTAGCGTCACACTTCGGCTCGCAACGACGGCAATTTGGGCGTCAATGATTTTTCACAATTTCCAACAATTTCCTTCGATCAAATTGATATTTTTAATATGTACATTAGTATATAGTGTCAAGTTATGTTTAGTTCGAGTTAGCTTCTCTGTAGATTTTATATTTTGTGTGTTTCAAAAAAAAAATGTCTTATCGTGTTTTTAAGGGTACTATTTTTTTTTTAACAAAGATTACTCGTCAAGATTGAGCTTACGATATTATGTTTATGTTCATTTATCATAAATATCCGAAAATATACAATTTGATCGAAGGAAATTGTTGGAAATTGAGCGGAAGTGTGACGCTAGAGGGCACGAGCGCATGAAGGTTAACAAACCTCAAAATTTATTGCCTAAAATTTCAACAAAATGTGCTTTATTATTAAATTCATTCGCTCTAGTTTTTTCTATTACAAAACCTTGACACACAACATAAAATTAAAATCTAAATTAGATCTCATAGTACAGTGAGCCACTCCGAACTAAAGTTGGGCTAAAAGTAAAAAAAGATTTTAACGTATAAAATGAATAAATATCACACTAAAATTAATTTTTTTCTTTCATCTTTTTGTAATAACATAAATATTATAAGAATTATTGCTCACTTCTTTAAACTTTTTTTTTTTATTTTCATGATTTTCCGTTTTTGGAAGGCTTCACCCTTCTCTAGGACTTCATCCAAGGTGTGAAAATATACTTGTTAGAAATTCCGATTTTTTTAATTAATAAATGAAACCTTTAATTCCGATTTACCTTCTTGATAACAACTCTGTTTGATATTGTTCTGTTCTTATACAATTAACCAAATTACACAATCTCTACTTGATCATAAAAGATAAAATGGAATTCTGTATTCTTAATAAATTTTTGCTGTTGTTTCGAATTTTGAATACATTTCAAGAATTTTTCGAATTTCTTCATTTCATTTCCAATGTTAAATTGAACTTTGGCAATCACGATAACAGACATCTTACATTTATGAATAACAATGATCCCACATTACGACACCATTCATTTTAATGATTGAAAAACCAGAATTTAAAACTTGAATTTGCCTCAAGTAAAAAATGATCAGTATAATCAGAATTCACTATGATCATCGTTAGGTGATTAACATGATATTAATGTATGATTTCTTTCTGTTAAATAAGCAAGGATAAATTCTTCAGCAACGATACATTTTAATTATACTTTTGTTGTAATTTTGCGGCGATCCAAGAGAAAGATACCTTACTTCATTGTTGTTGAATACCATGAAGATATCATGGGAATAGGAGGTATGCTGTTATTGTTATTTGTTATTACAAATATGTGATGGACCTTAACTTAGAAGGAAATAAATCGTTCTCACGGAACACTGCAAACTAACAAAAAGTGAAATTTCAGAAGCTATAAAATTCGCCTCTTTGGTCTGCAGGTTTTTTTTATCACAACCTTCAAATTATTTCTTATTGAAGGTTATTCTTAAAACTTCCAATTGCCTCTTTATTGAATGAAATATTGCTTCCAACGTTTTTCTTCTGAAGATTCCTAGTTGCATTATTAAGGAATTTTTTGTTGCATAATTATTACCCTCTCTCTCATAGAAAAAGCAAAGAAAAATTGAGTATTGAGTAGAAATTATTCAAAAATAAATTACAAATTTAAGATTGGAAAATCAGAATCTACTTTTTAAAATTATTTGCAACTAACTCGTTAGAAAGCCAAAAATTTCATTTCTCTTAAAAAGTTGGAATGACTTTAATTAATTTTACCCTCTTTTTGATCCGGTTTTGTTCCACTGAACAATGGGAGGGGAGGGAATGTGAGGTATGCTGTTATTGTGCTAGAGAAGGTGTTAGACAGGCAATACGTGCACATTCCTCTGTCACAGCTCGTTCCACCTACGAATGGATTGGAGTCAAAAGAACTTCCCAGAGTCTGACGATGGAATCTGACCTTTAAATCATAATTGACAGCAGTTATGAAAACGGGTTAGACAAAGACCCCCATACCATATTGCTCTGCTTAAACTTTAACATCTAATTCCTTGTCTTTACATCAATGGAATTCAGATCCAGTGATTACATGACTTCTTTGTAATGAAAAGTTGCTTAGGTTATCACGAGTATTACAAAGAAATATCCAGACTATTTAAAAGAACCAAGAAACGATTTCAGATATAGGTTGAAAACTTAGATTCGACCATTTTAATGTTAGGAAGATTAATCACTAAGAGCTTCTTACTGTTTTTAACATTTTAGATAACTAGGTTAGAATAAAAAAAGTCAATATTTAATTACGCTAAAAAAATAACCGTTTCAACAAAATATTCTTTCGCATAATGTTCACATCCAAAATTGTCCCTTCTATGAAGTTCGGAAGATGATTTGGGTTACGTATCTACCCAGATACCACTGATATTACTAAACATTTGAAACAAATTAATAGAGCCATATACCTGAATATATGAGGAAAAAAAATACTTTATACATGCAATGGTAATATACACACAACGAGAGACAGCCTTTTCAAGTGAAAATTAACTTAAAAATTAACTTGAAAAATAACTTGAAAAGGCTGTCTCTCGGCGGCGAAACGGTCGTGTGTATATTACCATTGCATGTATAAAGTTTTTTCTCATATATTCAGGTGTATGGCTCTATTAATGTGTTCGATAATACGCAGTACACGTAAATTACTACATCAATTGCTAAACATTTGGTTTCCAAAAATCTTAACTTTTATTTGGAAAATAATGATCGAAAGTTCAATTTCGATGTTGTTTATTCGCTCCTAATCGAGCTCTTTTAAAGGTCAGTACCAAAGCCAATGTAGAATCTGGTATTCTTATCTGAAGCCCTCTCGCTTTCGTGGAACCGTCCATCTCTACTGAAATTCCAGTTGCTAAGAGAAGCCCAAGAAGAACTGATCAGGAGTCTAGTGCCTATTGTATTAGAACTATAAGCCACTGTAGACCACTTTAACCTTACAAAGGCTGTTTACTGAATAATGAATCTACACAGCCACAACATCAATATAATAGTTTGACAACCTTTGTCTAACTTTGACTTACTTATTTCTTTAAATGTCATTCAAAGAGCGTCATGACTATTGGAACCAATTGTTTAAGCAATAATAAATTGATATCACAAACAAAAGAAGTCAAAAGGATAGCTTCTAACAGTGTTTCTAATTATACAAAATTAGTGTTGTTAAAGGACTTCACTTATCATTGCTTAACCAAATACAATTGCTAGATTATTAGTTAAACCACGGGTGCCCACGCCGGGGAGTCACGGCGCAGACTGCGCCATTGAAATTTATTTATTTTTTTTATTTTTTTTTGGGGGGGGGGAAGAAAAAAAGAAGAGTGTAAAAGTCGTTTTTTTTTTTTTTTGTTGTCATTTCAATTTTTGAGGGGGTTGAAAAAAGGTGAAAAAGAATGTGGAGGGGGGGGGGGG
>JAFIDM010000002.1:40474118-40509057 GCA_023159025.1 Thereuonema tuberculata
AAAAAGAATGTGGAGGGGGGGGGTGAGCCATAAGGTCTAGGGGGGGGGGGCACCTCTGGTTAAACCATCTCTCTTCACGTAATTTGGTAAATGAGTATAAATTAGCTGCAAAATTCTGCTTCTTTTTCAAATAATGAAAACCTGGAATTTCCTTATTTCTATCCCTAGTGTATTTTGATGGTTAGAAAGTGAGAAACAAAGTTTATGATACTAAGCCTTACTACTTAGCTTGTTTTATTAAGTCATCTTGTAATATGTTTTAAGTGCATTTATTTGTATCTTCACTTGGTTAAGAGGTTCTGCATAAGGCTAACATACTTCCGTTTCTCACCAGCCTGCATTTGTTTTAAGTGACAGTTGCCTACTTTGGCTTTTTTTTAATAAAACTTTTTGTTGACACATCATCTGATATTTAATCAGAAAATTTCGCTACAATAAGGAGAAAACGAAGAAAAGCACAGAAAGTCGTAGAGATGAAAGCTGATAAGTATTGTCATTCGGAAAGAGAAGAGATAAGATAAATATGAAGATAAAACTTCGTGACGGACACAAAGTTGCAAGCTACCTTTCCAACAGCAAGTCATTCAGTGACAACGACAACAACATGCGACGCCAGAATTACAACAGATGGCGTCACTATTAAACCGTGCTACCAAGAGACAAGGCATAGGAGAATGATGAGAATGCGAAGATGAAAGGAAACCTCAAAGGTTCCAACAGAGTCGATGAGGATGATTTGATTTTCAATCTCCAATTCACATACATTAAATAAATAAGCTTAGAATTCAGGAATAGCGTACAGAAGTAAAATTGCATAATATTTCTTAATACATATAAAAAGTGATAAAACAAGTGAAAAACGAAAAATGTTACTTATGTACTTAAAAGCATAGCAAAGCATACTAAATATATCTAACCGGAAATCAAAGGGTGAAAAACTGATCTAAGAGAAAAGACAGAGGGTAAAAAGCTTCAGGAATTCAAGAAGATTCAGAATAGCCTTCCTCAAAGCTTTAAACGGAACAATTAAAAAAAGAATTAAAAAAAGGAAAATAAAAACAAAAAACATTTTCTAGCACTGATTTCACGGAGATTTTTTTCTCTCGTAATTATTTTATTTTTGTAATTTGATTTTCACTTTCTTCATCTTTTTTTATTAGCACGTGGCCTTCACTCGGATCGTTATGTTTCGTATTATAGCAGAACAACAGCAGAGGGAATGAAGAGACTTGATATGATCGTTTCCATCAGCTGTACACTTAGATCAAATAAATGAGGTTATTGAAGGGGAATAACAAAGCTCTTTGACATATTGAACTCTGCGACCTCTTGACATTACGTGGATTAGAGAAAACCATGTTAAAAAAATAACAGTAATTTCCCATCGTATTTTTCATTTGTAGTTCTGTTTTTTTTTTTACCCTGCACAGCTACCCAATTTGCTTCTCGTTTCCATGGCAACGAGATGAGCTTCCGCAGGAGCGAAGAATGTTTCCTCCGCTGAATGAATGACGATTTCACTAACGGAAGAACCCAACGGCCCCCGGTGAGGTGATGAGGATCTATTTTAATTTGTTCCAGGTCGCCAAGGAACTGAGTATCACAATAAAATCCTTACTTAAAGTATGACGAAAGTGATTAATCTTAATCTTTTGTAATTTTATATTAACCCGATTCAAATTTAAAAGCAATATCTGTAAATTAATAAAAAGAGCAGGATGAAGTTCATTAGCATGATGTAAAGCATCAAGGATTTTTTTCATCTTACAAACTAAGCATAGCAAAACAGTTCATTTTTATTCATTTTTTGATATTGTATATATCATATAAACATATGATAGACATGTACATTTACAACACTATTGCAGTCAATAAGTTCAGAGAAATGTGCTGTAACTATCCTCTTTCAGCTGTTATACACTTCTGTCAGTGGTTATAATACCGCTGTGACGCAATAGATTTCCTTCGATTGCCAATAGCACATCCGTGTGGCTGCTTAGACTATCAGATTCGCAAATTTCCATTCCTTCAGCAGTTCTTTCAATCTCGGAAACTGTAACCACAGTGACTTTGTGGTTCGCAGATATTTGATAACTATTGATACAGTAGACACAAATGCAGGCTGAATGTAATTAAAAAAAAATCAATTGGCCTGAGCTTCAATTGGCCTGTTGGTGTTTTGCAGCGGACAGTATCTTTTAGCGATAAGGAACATTCTGGTACACTGAAGGGATCTTTGGAAGATATTCGTGATACAAACAATAATACCTTAAATCGACATAACGACATTCTACTAACTTTCAACTTTAATGTCTCTGAATGGGTTTGCATATAAGATGTCATTTGTGTTAATGACTCACACGCAGATATAAAATTAAAATCTGAAACGTGTCTAATTTAATATCCCCATATCTGCAGTTAAAGTTGCGAATTCCACAGCAGAAGCTCTTCAATTTAAAGTGGATAAATCATGCACTTTATATGAGATAAACGTTCTTTGTCGCCAAAAATATTTAAAATTCAGAGATTTTGGACGAAAAATCTTAGAAATACCTGAAACTTTTGCGTAATTTGCTATAGAAAAAATGGAAACAGTCAACAGAATGGCTTCTCCATGACAAAACGTTTTGAAGACGGAGCGAGAAATCTTAAATTATTTTAAATTAAATCTATGATATTACTAAAATCTTTTATTTCTCTGTCTGTCTGTATGGCGCAATTTCCTGAGCGAATGGAAAATAGAAATAATTTTTACAATGAAACGTCCGCGACAGGAATCGAACCTACAACCTTCTGATTCAAAGTCAGACGTCTTATCCATTAGGCCAACGTGACTACTACTCACTTCATGTTGTTTTTTGACTTATGTGTCCTTCCCTTTTCCCCCATCAATAAGGAATGTATTCAATCTTTTTATTTTTTTAATCTCGAGTTTTTTTTATTTATTTCCGATCCGTCTGTTTATTTTTAATTCGAAAATGACAATTAGAACTATAATTGCCGAAATGTTGGAATATTTTAAATATAATATTCTTACTTAAGCAAATTCTATGTGATATTGAAAAACAAGCACATATACACGGGAGATGTTTGAATAAAAAAAAAGTCAAGAAAGAAAGAAAGAAGCACTATTTCTATTAGATAGAAGACTGAAAAATCACTATTTGTAACTCAAAAACCATCACTATTTATAACTGAAAAACCAATGAAAGGTATCAATTGTAATTAAAAAAAGAGTTTCAAGAAAGAAAGAAGCACTATTTCTATTAAATAGAATATTGAAAAATAACTATTTGTCACTTAAAAACCGTCACTATTTATAACACAAAAACCACTGTAAAGTATCAATTGAAATAAAAAAAGAGAGTCAAGAAAGAAAGAAGCAATATTTCTATTAGGTAGAATCCTGAAAAAATCACTATTTGTAACTTAAAAACCAATACTATTTGTAACTCAAAAACCACTGAAAAGTATATCTATTATTATTATTACAGGACCATAAACACCAATAGAGAGAACTAACTTTATGAACCAAGACATAATATTAGTAACATGTTTCGAAAAATCTTCATCCTCAGACTAAACAAAATGGAAAACATGAGGATGAAGATTCTTCGAAACATGTTAATGATATTATGTCTTGGTTCACAAAGTTAGTTCTCTTTTATTGGTGTGTTTGGACAGTAATAATTATATTATACACACTATGTGGTTTTTTTTTAATAAATAAAATTGTTTTCCGTTACATAAGCAGGGCGTCCGGAGCGAAGTGACGGGTAGCCAACTAGTTTTCGTAATTATAATTTATTAAATTATCGTAAATTATCTTCTTTTTTTTAATTATCTGAAATCAGTATCGTGACATCATAAAAGGTTAAATAAAAAAATAGTTCCCACAGAGTTTGATCTTTCTCCGACCTTTCGTAAAACACCTTTCTTCGCCCACTCGCAGAACTGTATCTACCTCTTTGAAGATGACTTACACCTTATGTATCTCTTTCCTGATCTTTGAACTGAGAAACATTATCTTGGAGGCTGTTCAGTAGGGCACTGTAGAGTGATTCAGGTCCTGCTTATTGAGAATCCTACTGGTAGTGATGTATTATCTGTAATGATATAACGAGGGCCCAAGCCAAAAGGTTCTATGTGCACTTTTGCTAAATTTTTTGTTCTAGGTGCTAAACGGTTTATTTTGGTAACTTCTGTCGTGTGCCAGAAGGTTCTGTTTGAAAAAACTAGTTATAGCGAGTCAGCTGATTGTTCCAAAAGGTTCTATTTGCACTTCTTTCACGAGACATATCAGCACTAGTTAAAGCTTTTCAAAGCTTTTGTTGAACTACACTTAAGTTCTGGATTATGTATGAGGTGCCTAATCAGCGGCTCTCGGGCCGCATATGGCCTGCCGGTATATTTGCTGCGGCCCGGTAGTGTAAAATTAAAATTAAATGTAAGCCTTTACATTGTTCCCAATAGACACATTGAAAAATGTCGTAGCTTGCAATACCGGCTGTCTCAGACTTTACGGAATGATGGAATGAAACACAGCTAGCGCATTATTTGATAATTTGATGTTTATGTAAATTACATTTATTATTATTATAAATGGCACTGTCAAAGCATTAATTAGTAAGACATTTATGTAAATTACACGTGTTATTAATAATTAGTATTATAAATGACATTATCAAATTTTTAATTATCAAATCATTAATTATTAAGATATAGTATGGGTTGGGGGGGGGGGGAGTTGGAAGATGGGATGCTGTGACCTTCCATCAGAACTTTTATAAAAATGTTAGCCCTCAGACTTCCTAAGATTGTGCACCCCTGGTATAGACTATCATTGATTTCATACAGAGTATGCCAAGAAGAAAAAAAAGCTCAACCTTCGGACTCGAACATATAGAGCTTCTGTATAAAGGTTTCGAGTCCGAAATTCAGCATGTCAGCCTTTTCCTCCATTAGTTAAATATTTACTCTTTGACAAACTCGTTACTGGAAGAACTCATCCTCATTCGTAAGATCTCGATTACATTTTCTATATCACGTTTAAATCGTTTCAGATATTTACAAAAGGAAACTCCTTATCTGTGTTCGGTTTAACCGAACAGCTTCTATTCTAATGCTATCCACATTGAGAAGCAGCATGGTAGCAAGATTGAGTACTTTTGCAAGCGATTACGGTGTCATTTTTTTTCCTTACGGCAGAAATTTGAATTTTTTTAATGTCTTCAGTTAATAATATTCAAACTGTACCTTCACCCACCTTAATATTTTATATTAGTAAATGTTTGTTTACCTGTGAATCTGACCTTTCTGAGATACTCGAGTAACTTCACTCCATCAATTGGTTTCATTTCGTCACATAAGCCAACAACACTTCCACAGTAATCCTTGTGAAAATTTCTGAAAGAGAAGAAAAATATGCTTAGAAATAAAATGACTTAGATTTATATAGATTACTAGAAATGTGGATGGTTTCTTTTTCTTTCCTTCGAAGATATTATTGCTTACTTACAGTCTCATGTTGTTTTATTTTGATAAACTCACAGGAAATTCATTATCTCTTTTATTTTCTTTAATAATAATTATTTGGACATCAAATAAAACTTGAGTCACTGAAATTGTTTTAATCAAACTCTAACTACAATGAAATTATATTAACTTTTACACATTATACAATACTAATTTAATCATCAGACACCAAAGGAGATTCAATACGTAGGTTATTGAAAACTTTGATTGATTTTTCCTGTACTGAATTTTTGTATATTTGGAAATATATTTATACTTGTTCTCTACTGAATATACACCTGGATAGATCCTTGTTTGAGAGATTTTCTCACTCCGGGGTGAGATTTGCTCGATATTTCGGTCTGGTGCCTCTGGCCTTCTTCTGGAGATGTAAATAAATTATATTTAGATTGGCGCAAATCTAATATCTTCCGCTGCTAGTTTCTCGGATATGTTGTCGTGGTCTTGTTAGATTTGCGCCAACCTGAATGTAATTAATTTACATCTCCTGAAGAAGGGCCGAGGCACCGGACCGAAATATCGAGCAAATCTTGCCCGGGAGTGGGAAAATCCCTCAAACAAGCATCTATCCAGTATCATGCCCCACTGCTCCTTCAGAACCAAACTAGACTATATATACTTCTACAAATAGGACCTTCAAAAATTCTCTAAATATTGAAATGAGCAATTGCTACTGATTTTTTTACCCAAATTTTATCTTTTAAAAAATGGTTCAGTTTTTCTCTCCCTGATGTAATTTTTATTAACTAAAGTCTGTATTCCAAAAACTTCTTTTTCAAACTTGACACAAAAATACGAAAGAAATATAAATTATATAAATGCTCAATCATTTTATTAAACATCACATATTTTACGTAATATGTTAATCAATTCTCAGTTGCATGAATTACGCATTTAAAACAAATCAAACATTAATTTGACTCCTAAAGATTTTTGGAAATAACCAAGTAAAAGAATTGATATAAGTGATAGTGATAATTTAACACTGGATAGACAGAAGAAATAAGAAGAAAATAAATGGTAGCTAATAATCAAACTAAATTTTTAACAGATTCTACCCAATTTTTTATGACATTTTTGAATTGTTATTATTGGAATATTTTTTTCTTTAAAAAAGAGACAATTATTAGTCAAACTTTTTAGGCTTTAAGAGAAAACTATCAACAGTCTAGGGTACTGTTTTGTATAAAGCATAAGCAATTAAAAATATAAATTGAGAAAAAAAGTTAGATCTCTAATCAAAAGGTTTAAATTAAGGATTAGCAGAGAATCACTTAAAAATCGTATGGAGAATATACGATCAGTGCATAGTACATGGGGAATATATGATAACCGACATACCTGTGCTCTGTGATAGTATTGGAAATTGACAATTCCTCTAGAAACTTCTTATTTTGTACTAAAACACCAACTATAGAAACCCACTGGCTTCTTGCAGCTGATTTTGTAAATGAGTTTAGATGTCTGATACGAGAAGCAGGACCAGATCAAAACTTCTATAGATTTTAAAACGTTTAAAAGTTGAGACTTTTAAAAGTTGCATGTCATTCCTTTTCGCTTTCTTTGCCTTCTTAATTCATTTATAACAGCTTTAAGTTTAAAAATATATATTAATATTTGCTTGTAAATAATTATTTTTATTAGCTACTGAGAAATAAGTTTCTGTTTTAGATTGATACTTCACTCGCTGATCAGGTGCTTATAAGAAAAGTTGCTTAGATAAAAGTTGAAAATACCTTGTATCTAAATCTCTACAATCCTAGGTATTCAGTAAATTGCTTTTATTTGAACGTCTTAAGTAACATCTTGATAATCACAAGTTTTAATACTTAGACGGAAAGACAAGATCTTGCCACTTCAAAACGATACGATTTCAGAATTGAAGGCATACTAACGTACATTAATAATTAGATATATATTGTAGCGTAGCGAGCGACTAAGCATTCAGTGCTGGTGACAATTTTGTGGATTTGCGAGGGTGGAGACCAAGAAAAATGTGCCTATGTTTTAAGTTGGCCATAAATAAGCAAAGTACCAAATCTTATGAATTCCATCCATCTAGTTTGATGTGATACAAATGGACAAAGAAAACAAAATGTTCAAATTGCATAGTAATCCTTCAAGTGCTCAATCAGTAAATTCCTCAATCTTTAGAGGGACTTCATGAAACAGTGATATTAATATTCTTCTGTGATAGGTATATTATAGGTAGAATGTTGTCCAATATTTGCATAGTCTTTATAAAGTCATACTCTCAAATGCACACTAGGAGAAAAATCGTTTCAACATATAACATACAAATATTGTGAGACTGAAAACTACTTTATGAAATCTAATTAATCGTCCCATGGAGACCTGATTTATTTAGAAAACTAGCTTTGCCTGGGTACTATACCTATCTATCCACAAAATTTAGCGCGATTTAAAACTGCGGTCATCAACAGCTTTGGGAAGTTTTCATTGAGATCTGTGGCGCAACTTAAAACGGCGCTAGTGACTTAATACTTAAATATAGCTTTTCAATTTTAATGGCAATAGAAAAAACCTAAACTAAAACAAAAAGATTTAATATATTAGCAATCAAAATTAGCTGAACCTTTCAGGCATTTTTTTTATGGAATTAAGGAAGTGAGTGAAAGCTAAGATGTTAGCTGTAGTCATTAGGAACATCAATCTTGTAACGCCTTCAATTGATTGGTTGAACAGTAAATTAGTTTTATCGTGTTCTTGGCGCCATCTTAGATCAAAGTAAAAGGCGAAATGACACCAATAGAAAAAAAAAGCAAGAGGAAAAAAAAAACGTTAAACATGTTTCTAGGGGCTTGCAAACTAAGATTTTTTTATTTGTGATCTTCTTCCATTTGTTGAGCCAATCGATCCGAAAAACAAAGACGTTTAGCAATTAAGAAGCAGACAACAAGCAGTGGGTAAGTTTCCCATTTAAGACTTTCCTTTTTCTTTGTTCTTGTATCCTTCTTTGGTTTACCATTTCCGATCATTTAATGTTTGTTGATAGATTTGCAAAGATTCCTCCACCTAATGAGTTAAAACAGAAAGAAAAAGGAAAACAAGTAAAACAGAAAAGAAGATAAAAATAACAATATATTGAAATCTTATTAGAAAGCACAGTCCCTCAGGCCTTATAAATTGGATGTAATATCTGTAAATAGTAATTTCGATCGAAGAACAAACCTTTAGGCTCTATCGAAATAATGATTGTTAAGTCAAAGTACCCTGAGCAAGATGATTGAAAATTTTAAGTTTGCTGTTTATTCTAATGTTTTGATTAAGAAATTTTTAGAAGTTCCTATTGATTTTGTTTATAGGTTTTTGGTGCACATAATGCACCCATCATTTCTCAGCCAGTATATGTGGTTGTACGTTGCTATAATTGCAACAAAGTACGCTGACTATTTGTATTCGAAAACGGAAATTCTACTGATAGATTCAAGTTACTAAAGGTGAATATCATTGACTTTGATATAAATAATACCATTATATTAAGACAGACACATTTGTATCACTATTTTCCTCGAGATGGAAGTAAAACCTAATCATTTTTTTTAGTTACTACTTGGTCTAAGCTTAAATTAATACAAGCTGAGTTGAAAGTTTTAACAGACAACTTATTGTGTAAACAATTGTATTTAAAAGACACTATTTGTTCAGTAAATAGTGATTTTATTCTTTATTTAGGTTTTAAATGGCTATTTCGTAGGTATACTTCTTCGAATGCGAATAAAAACAACAAAAATTTTAATTGAAGAAAATCTTTAATGAAAAACTACTTATTATTTCTCAGAGAATACACGAAAATGTATTATACGAGCTATAAAATTATGTTAGAAATTTAAGACAAGCAGACGGTGTAGTTGATATACCAAAATTATTTTATAGAAGATGATTTTTCTAACTTACGTTAGCTCCATATTAACTATCCAAAACATATGAATTTATCACAAAGAATATTTGCTTAGTAATTTACTCTATTTTGCATTAATAACGTGTGAAGTTGGTTATTAATATTAATTACAGGCCTTCAAGGTCTTTGGATCACCGGAGATAAAGCATTTCCAGACCAATTGGACTAAGTTGAGGCCGAGTGCTCAGCTCGTCCGCCTGTAACCCCTGAAAGAAATCTGGTAACCATTCTTCAATGGGGTGGGTGGGCTCAGTCCACAGGAGAATTCAGCGTGGAAAAAAAAGTTTCGTCGGGGCTTGAAATTGCTTAGTTGAAATTGGACTTGAAATTGTTTAGTAATTGAAATTATCGCTGTCAAGCTCCTTAGCACTTGGCTACCGAGCCACCATATTATCCTATTATTACTATTATTATCATTTTCTTGATAAAGATATACAGTATGACTATTAATTTGCAGTATTAAACTGGTAATATGGCCCATTTGTATTTTAAAAATCAACAATAGAAATAAACAAAGAAAAACAAATCAGTGCGTATATTGTCCATAAAAAACATGTTCCAAATGTCCTCCATTGTATTTGATGCACAGTTCATAGCGTTCCTCTACGTTGCTAGCCATATTACGGAATAATGGCTGCTGCATGTTCTATATTATCTGTTTAATTTTCTCTTTCATCCGTGGATTGAAGGCTGTTACTTCATCATACCCACATACGCATCCAAGGACTTTCCATCAGAAGAGTATGGAAGGGAAGGGTACGGAAAATCAGTGAAACTACATTACTTCCGAACGTTTCCGTAGAAATGTTCTCGACCCATATGATATACGACATGTGACATGCCCCGTCCTGTAGAAAGAACTGATCACAAAACCTGCAAAATCTCCTAAGATTACCATTGAAGATGTCAGAACCTGGTTGATGTAACTTTCTTGGTTAACTATAACTGGACATTCGTTCTCCGCAAAACAGTAACATCCAATAATGTCTAGTGACGTCCACCTTTCCTGATTACCCACTATACTATCACTTTTCCACTGTGTAGCGGTACTTTCTGCACCTCCTTCGGTCGCTGAAAGTATAGAAGCTCTTTCTACGCCTGTTTAAGTGACTTGACAGATTCGTAACCGCCAACAGCGGGGTTCCATCGAGTGAATATTGTCAATAAAGGATGGACTGTCATATTGCAAGGCAGTACTGAGCGCAGTACTGACGCCTCGCAGCATAATTACCGATTTACAAATATTGGAATACCTGAAGGCTTTTTTCCCCAACGCACGGATTCTTGGCATTTTTTGCCTTTAGCCTCAACAATCTGAGAGAACCGTCAGATTTAGTAACAAAAGGAATTACCGAAGCATTTTGACCAGCATAAAAAGCAGAAATTAAATTAGAATTACCTTTAACAACATTACCTTCCTAACTATTATATTTTCCAATCATTTTTTTTAATTTGGACAATGATTTCTTTAAATAAAATCATGGCCTATTTAGGGGTTTGGCCGCTTCTGGTGCAATAACAGATATTTGTTTACAGAACTTTCAATATAAAGCCTTTTCTGAGATAGGAAATTTAATTCACTTTTACCTTAATTTCATTGCATTATTTTAATCATGTCCACTACCCTTTATTCAACGAAACTACAACTGTTTAAAATACGCAAAAACTATTTTAAAAGGAAATGTATAGAAAGTTGTTGGATACATCTCTCGGATTTATACAATAACCAGTTATCTAACATAAATATGAAATATTATTTTGACTCATAAAATCCTTAAAAAACAAAACAAAAATAATAAACAAAGTCATATTAAATTATGGATATAACCAAAAATTGTTTACACTACTTCTTTCCCCTGATTACCACACAGGGTCGTTGAATTACATGTGCTTTAATTGTGTTTACATGTGAATTACTTGTGTTTACTTTCATCATAACCAATCACAGCTTTTCAGAACACTACTGATCAATTTTTGGACCTCAATCTGGCCTGTCCCCCTTTAGTTTCGTATTATTCTCTGACTTCTAATTTCTACTCAACCTGATGATGACTAAGCAGTGTGGTAGTCGAAACTGTCCTGTGCTGTTATAAATATTTTTTTTAAATTTTTATTCATGTTTTTAATATTAATTGGGTGACTTAATTTTTAAATATTTGATTTTCTCGTTTTGAAATCGTGTTGTTAATATAATAGTGAAAACACATTATTAAACAATTTAAAAGAAAAGAAATACAAAAGGAAGAATTCAACTCACTTCCTTTAAATGTTTAATGTGTGCTTCTTTAAAATGCCCCATTTGGATAAGTGAAATTGTGGAACATATCCCTGTGTTTGTTCGAATTCCCACTAACACTAAGGCTATCAACAAAAAAGATTAAAGCCTTATTTAGTATGTTTGAACGATGTAGTGAATTAATAATGGCTGTCATCGGAACTAGGTAATATTGTTTAAATGAACAGCACTGCACTTCTTTTTGGTCATTTCAATATTCCTCACTTATTTTATTTCTTTAATTTAAAGGAATTCTAGTAAGTGAATCGCGATGTAATATGTGAAACAATTTAAGAAATCATCAGGAAATGCATTCATTTAACCTGTTTCAATTAAAGTGAATTCAATTTTTTCTTTTTAAGTAAACCAAAAGTAAATGTAAGAAATTGGAAAAGTTCTGGTCAACATTACGAAGTATCCTATCTTTCTTTATTAATAGCCTTTCTTTTTAGGCATATAAAAAAAGAACCAAAGTTTTATCTAGGACTTACCGAAAAGCATGGGCGAAAACCATCACAGCATCACTGACAAATTGCAGCTGTGCTTCGGCCTGATAGCCGTTGTCGTAAGTCATTATTTCGTCTCCGGTGCAGGCGGTGGCAGTTTCTGAGTTGTAAGGGGTGGTGGCGCTGCCGGGGTACTTGCACTTGAAGTAATCCTCCCAGTACTCCTGAAACCACGGATTGCGTTTGTTGTTGCGGACGGTCAGATTCAGGAAGTAGTCGTCGAAGCCACGTACGGGATTGGCTTGCGGCTGAACGGACAGCGTGCCTTCCACTTCCCTTTCGTTGCCCTCCGACACGAGGGTGCGAGCGCTCCAGCCATCGCTGCCGATCCACGAGAACTTGCCTGTGGCGTTATTGCGGCGAGCTGCTCGCATTACCCCGGCTACCTCCTGATCGGAACCGAACATAATAACACCTGCAAAGAACAAAATCAATATGACACTGAAATCTCAACACTATATAGCTTTCAACTTAGGTAGAAACGTATCATCTTATTATAGGGTCACAATTAAGGAGTTTAAAAATACAGTTTTGTTTTTTGTTTTTATTTTCAAACTATCATATTATATTCGCCCAAATATTTCATTGATTATTAATGCAGTGGATCTTAATCTTCATTGTTGCCCGAAACCTTTCGATTCTCTTTTTCTTTATCAAGTTTTTATGTGATATTGATAATAAAATGTAAATTACATTAGAATTACAAACATAATCAAATAATTATAAACATATAAATAAAATTTCTCTGTAAAATGAAGATTATATCAAAAACGAAACACATGTTAGGCATATAAAACAACTTCATAATATAATTAAAACTCCGATTTTAATCTCCACAATATTTCATTTCTCTTTGCGAGACACTTCATCAAGTGACAAAATTTGAGTAAAGAAAACGGATTTCTCCTCCTCTACATTATCTTCTATCGTTACGAATATATAAGTTTGAATTAAACAAACAAATTTCTCGATATATTATTACAATTCAGCATTAGTTTAACACAAAGATGATTCTTACAAAAATAATTTTTAGTCTAAAACAAATCACTATTAAATATTCCTTTAGAATAATTAAATATCCTGTAGACTGAAATATAATTTTTTTTCAGTTAGTCTCTATACTTCCATTAACACCAAAGTTCTTATTATCTTTCACTCGGAGTAGGGCCGCGGGAACATCCCACGTGTAATTTTCTCCTTGTAGGAGCTATCATACAAATCATAGATTTATGGAATATTCGTCAGTGCCACAGACAGCGGACGATGAGAAGGAGAAGAAGTAGACAACACAGGAAAGAAATTATAAACATCGTTGCCGACGCCGGAATTCGAATGTCTGCCGCAACATCTGCCTCGTGGGAGGCTACCGCCGAAACCACTAGGCCATGCCGGAATGGTCGAATGAATTGTAGTAAGATATCGAGAACTTTGTTTCTTTAATTCAAGATTATGAATTCGTAGCAATAGAAGAAAATTTAGAGGAGGAGAAATCCTCAAATATTGTCACCTAATAAAGTTTCTCACAAAGAGAGATGAAAAATTGTGAAGATTAAAATAAGCATTTAAATTAGGAAGTTGTTTTATAGGATAAATATGTTTGATAGTTAAGAAGAATTATATGGTAAGATTATGCAAAAAAATTTAAAAAATTGTAACTTTTGCAAATACATTGTTTGCTGAAACGAAATAACTGCATTTTTCTGCTTAACTGTAAGACGACATAGATTTTATCTCACATATCTCGCATTTAAATCAGTGCAGGAACGTAGTTAAAAACCAGTATTTTAAAATAACTACATCTACTTCTAAAAACTTATCTAGTGACAGCGTCATTTTGATATTAATTGTCCTTCAGCTTATAAATGTAAGAAAGATTCAAATGACACATTTCATTTTCATTTCGTCTAACAATGAAAGATCTCGTCCATTAGAGTCAATCGCCTCTCAAGAGTGATTTGTCCACTCGGAACCTCAAACCCAATTTAGGTACTAGACATTCTCTAGAATTATATTCTGCATCAACTATTCGGATCTGCTCCAAATTAAGGGCCAAGAATGTTAATTTCACAGTAGCACAGATGGGAACACATTGCTTTGATGGAAATGTGGATCTGTGCCAAAGATCTTCCAATTCACGGAGAACACGAAACTTCAAGCAAAGAATTCAGATTAGGGGAAACATCATTGTAATTCCTGGCACCATCAAGAAAAAGTACAACATTGTAATAAAAAATTTAAAGTATTATTTTGCAGAATAGCTTACACCCTATAACTTCATTGAATTTGGAATGTTGTCTGTCTCTGGCATATTAAAGCGAAGTCAAGATTCGTTATAGAAAAGAGTTCATGAAATTCATAAACATAAAATTCTCAATTTTCCTCAAAGAGACGATCGATTACTATTAATAATAATAATAATAATAATAATAATTTTTTTTTTTTTTTATTTCTTAATTATTTTAAATTACATTTCAGTCCCGTTAGAAATAAGAATCCCTATCAAACGGGTTCTGGGATTAAGTAGTAATAATAATAATAATAATAATAAATACAAGTTTAACGTGCGGAACTTAGGTTTACATCACAAAGTAGAAACATACACGCACAAGAAAAATTTTTATTCTTATTTTATATATTGTTGTTTTTTATTACGAAGGGTCATTTTCTTGTTGATTTTTGTTTCTTTTATATGTTTCTTGGAATCACTTACTGTAAGATACTGGGCGAATCCAGCTGATGAAGGCTAGGAAGCCTGAAAACAGGCTGATACAGGTTCCCGGTATCGAAATTTCAAGAAACAGATCAGTGATTCCATTTTTTCTTGTGCGTGTATGTTCCTTATAGTGATGTAATAATTCAATTCAATTCAATTCAATTCAATTTCAATTTCAATTTATTGCCAATAAAATATTACATGATAAGAGTTTACATTATATTTTGACAACCCAGTCGTAGTAAGGGGGGTCCCGTCGAGAAGACAAGTGGGCGTCTTGTGTAGGCAATTAACAAAGGAAATTAACAAAGGGAATATATGACACAACAATGAGGGAAAATATTTACAAAAGAGAAAATAGCTGAAAATTTAGCAAATATTTACATGTTTATTTTTGACAGAGAGAACATATTTAGGTATTATGGATACGCGGAATAAAGGGAACAGGAAGAGAGTAGGAATAGAGTGGGGGATTTGGCGAGTGCAGGAGAGATAAGATAGGAGAGAAAGAGGAAGGTGATAGGTGAAAGGGATAGGGATCGAAATTTCAGCCTGACTTCAATAGTAGGTGGAGTATTAGTAAATTAATAAGGTTGAAATGTGTTTTTTAATTTTTTTTTGAATTGGGTAAGAAAAGGACATTCACGGATCTCTTTAGGTATTTCATTCCAAAGCTGAGGCGAAGCATAACTAAAAACTTTTCTTTGATAGTTAGCCTTAGTTTTCGGTATGGATAGTAGCAGGTGGGTAACAGATCTGGTATCGTAGAAATGGGTGTGAGGGCTAATGGTTAGTGGGATACAGGGATAGAGTTTTTTATTAATTACTTTATAGGTGAAAACCGCTAATTGTAGTTTATAGATGTGGGGGAAAGAGATTATATTATATTTAGGCCAGAGGGATAGCGTAGAATACTGTCTTGGTTTTTTATCTATGAATCTTAGAAAATATTTCTGAACTTTGAGTAGCATGTTTTCATAAAATTTAGAAGGGTTGCCCCATACTACCACTCCGTAAGAAAGATTTGAATGACTGAGTGACCAATATAGATTTAGTAGAATTTGAGCTGGGAGAAAGTTTAATTTTCTGATTACGCCTAGGTTTGTGGAGATTTTATAAGCAATTTTTTGGGCATGTAAGTTCCAAGAAAGATCATGGGAAAGATAGATTCCTAAGTAAAGGAGGATTTAAAGGAGGAGACCTCTTGTAATGGTGAGTTGTTGTATGTAATAGAGAAGTTTTTACGTGAAAGTGTTTTATTCCGTTGAAAGAAGAACATGTATACTGTTTTGGATATATTTAGTGAGAGATCATTTGCAGAAAGCCAAGATTTAAGATGGAACAGAGAAAGTTGGGCATCTTGTTTCAGATTTTCAATATTTTTGTTGGCAAAAAGAAAAGTTCCGTCGTCTGCATAGAAGATGCAATTGGAGGCAGATGATGTTAAGATAAGATCATTTATAAATAGGTTGAAGAGAAGGGGTGATAGGATGGACCCTTGAGGTAAGCCTTTTGGGTGGAGTACCAGGAAGAAGAATATCCATTTAGAATAAGCTGATACTGCCGGTCGGAGAGATATGAGGACAGCCAAGATAGGGGTGGACCTCTAACGCCATGATGCTCTAATTTTTTAAGTAGAATTTCAACATTAACTGAATCAAAGGCTTTTTTGAAATCAAGGAAGAGTCCTAATACAATTTTATTAGAGGCCATGTTCTCTGTAACAAATTCAGTGAGTTCAATCAGAGCCGTTTCTGCGTTTTTTCTTTTCATGAAGCCGTGTTGTTGCTGTGCAATGAGATTCTTTTGATAGAAATATTGGGAGAGTTTAGTGTGAAATAGTTTTTCAAATACTTTTGAGAAAGTATTAATCGGGCGATAGTTCCCAAGTTCATCAACATCTCCTGCTTTCCAGATTGGAATAATTTTAGCTCGTTTAAAGGAGGAGGGAAAGACGCCTTCACATATGGAAATATTAAATATGTGAGATAGAGGAAGTGAAATTTCGTCATTGATTTGTTTAAGAAGATTTGGAGAGACCTCGTCAGGTCCAGAAGATAGTTTGTTGCAGAGAGATGCGATAACTTGTTTAACCTCTAGGGAGGAAGTCGGAGATAGAAAAAGGAGAAAGGAGCTGGGTTCTTAAGGAATTGTTCAGTATTTTTGTGTGGATTAGTGGCAGGATTATTTGGGAGTAGAATTTTTAGAAATTTATCAAAAATGTTTTTTTTTTTTTTTTTTTTTTATGTGCCATCGATGTGTCTTCTGTCTTCGAATCTGAGGTAATTTGACCTTTTCTGGTGGCTGGCATTCTTCTAATTTATTCCGTATTTGAGATGCAATCTATCTTACGTCTATGCGGATAATTATGTATAGTTTCACCTGGTTTTTTTTCACCTTCAATTCCTTTTTTTATGGAGCCCCGATTCTCACGTGTTCAGTAGGCGGCCGCCATGTTGATTATTCGATGTTAATAATAATGTTGTTAATAATAATAATAATAATAATAATAATAATAATAATCAACACTCACCACCCCTGACACCCACACTCAGCAGCTGCGTGAATCATGGGCTCGTAAGGAACTCCATGGCAGACATCATCACGAACTCAGCCAACCTCATGTCGACATGGAAGCGTCGAACAGATGGCTGACGAGTGGTGAGCTGTTTGGGGAGACCGAAGGGTTCATGATCGCAATACAGGACCAAGTCATCTCCACACGCAACTACAAGAAACACATTCTACACGATGCAAACACACATGACGACAAATGCAGGAAATGCCACACTACGCATGAGACGATCGACCATGTAATATCAGGCTGTCCCCTTCTCTCTCAAACAGACTACCTCCACCGACACAATCAGGTAGCGTCGATCGTTCATCAACAACTAGCACACAAACATTCACTTATTAAGAGCACGGTCCCGTACTACAAGTACATACCACAAAGCATATTAGAGTCATCCTCATATAAACTATACTGGGACCGCCCCCTTCACACAGACAAAACCATACATCACAACAGACCAGACATCACACTTGTTGATAAGGTCAACAAACAGACCTATCTAATTGATATTGCAGTGCCTATCAGCAAGAACATGCAGAAAACTCACGCAGACAAGATCAGTAAATACCATGATCTAGCACACGAGCTCCAGAAGCAGTGGAGGCAGGCTCGAGTACGTGTTGTATCCATCGTTCTGTCTGCCACTGGTCTGGTGCCTCACACATTGCACCACAGTCTCAGCACACTAGGACTTCACAAAAACACTTATGCACAACTGCAGAAGGCTGTGGTACTCAACACTACACGCATAGTTAGGAAATTTATGGACACAACCACACATCCCTAATCATTCTCGCACACGTCTTTACACTTGGCAGTATGTGCTTTGGTCCTTGACCCGCCATATTGTTTTTGCTGGGGAAACCCAAGGTTTGAAACATACAAACATAATAATAATAATAATAATAATAATAATAATAATAATAATAATAAGTAATAATAGGATATTACCTGAAGTGAAATTAAAGAGTATCCTATAAGTATATTGATGAATTAAATATATTTATATTGGAGATAAATTATTTAATAAAAAAAATTTACTCTCTCTAAGTTAATTTAGTGATCTTCTAAAATGACCTTTATACTAAACGATAGGTTCATGTTGTGAAGAGTTGGAAATCACTTGAATTCCCAAATAAAAAATAAAATCAAAGAATTATGAATAATTCTATCTCAGCATTTAAATGTACACAACAAAAAGGAAAACGAGACCGATGAGTGCTAATCAACAGGAAACAGCTGTCTTTGAGTATCACTGTCTTATGGGTTTGCGTTAGAGTTGCTTAATTTCTACGATCCTCACAGATAAGACTTTCCTGACTTTCTCAACAAAGGTTTGAGAAAAATTATGTCCTAAATAACAAAATGCATTGCTATTCTATTGATATGAGTTTCTAGTTCAAATTTATTAAGATAAGGAAATTAATAAATTCAAAAATAAATAGGAAATAAAGATGGCTTAAATAATGAGTTCTTGAAAAAATCTATAAAAATGTAAATAGTGCTTTTGAATATCTTGCTACGAGCATCATTGATAGGAACTTTATAGTCATCTTTTAATCGCTTTATTGAAAAGGTATGTCTACATACACGTTACATATCATATGACCGTGCAAAGAAAGGAGATCTATACAAAGTAAAATTAAAAACAAAGGATAAAAAATGGCATAAAAAATCCTGAGGCTAAAATTTCTATGGCAGCATCTTCAATACACAGAATGAAAAAAAAAAAAAGTCAGTACCCCTAGTAGTTTTTATCGTTGGATACTAGAACAGCATCAACTTAAAAACCAGTGCAATATGTAGGAACCACTCTCAATATCGATTGAACTTTTTTCTTTTTTTTTTTTTCTTTTAGACTTTTTCAAGACAAGAAAGAAGAAAATTCCAGTAAAAAATGATAAACAGGCAACTAAAGATAAACAAAACAGAAATAAGAATACTTCCGCCTCGTTTTTCATGTTTGCAAAGTCTTTTGAAACTTCGATTTAACTTGATTTTTTTTAATATGATAATGATTCAGATGTTTTCATAAACAACAACAAAACAGTAATCAAGAAACAGCAAAAAAATATTTTATTTTTTTCTATTAGTTGAATCCTCTTTTGCTTTTAATATTTTTTATATTTTTTTAAAAAAATATTTATATATTTTCTTTATATATCTCTTTTTATATTTTTTAAATGTAGATAATTTTAATTTTAATTTTTGGTTTTGACTACTATTCTTAATAAATTAAGAATAAGGACTTTTTTAAATATCCAACATGCTTTTTAAATTGTGATGAAATTTTAAAAATGCTGCATGAACTCTGAAAAGAAAAGATGTTTGAACTTTTTAAACATTCTCCATTGCTTGTTACTCCAAGAATGTTTTCTATTATTTTATGTATTTTAAAAATATCTCCATTTAGGTTTGTCATTTATGTGTAACTGTGATGACACCTGAAGGATACTATTGTCTACTGAAAAGTTATCAATAATGAAGGTTGTTAGAGAGTCAGTATAGTTAATATTTATAAACATTGAAATTAATAATCTCCGAATTCATGTTTATTTTTTTAAATTTTAGTTTGGCTTCAAAGCCCAGACCTTTTGGCTAACAATCATTTCGGCTTTTACCAGAAACTGTCATTCTGGGCTATTTTACTGATAAAATCGCTGCCGAGGGTGTGTCTTTATTAGGTAGTCTACAATATAATCGCAAAGATAAATGTCAAGCCAGTCCAAGATTCAAAATTAGATTCTAATATATCACAGCCGCAGGGCAGACCACTGCCTTGAGTCAGCTATGCCCAACAGCTCTGCCAAAAATTAGATGGGCTTATTGAAAACATAATTCAGATAGTGAAGAAAAAAAACAAATAAAAAAAACCTAACTTATTTTGTTTGTACATTATAACTCTTCTTTTTCATAAATTTCAGTGAAATTCTAGGACCTTCTAGCCATGATATCTGAATCTACTTAGAAAGAAAAAAAATAACAACTTACCTCTGGCTCTAGGCTTTGATAAGAGACGCTGAACTATGACGTCATAAGCACTCTCTCCTGCTACCCCTGAGTCCTTAACCAATTTCTCCTTAATTGCAATGCAAATATTATTAGAAGTTAAATGCTCTTCTAGCACTTCGAATGCCTGAAGAAAAAAAAAGAAGACAAGAACACTTGAAAAATTGAGCCCACTGCAGCACTACAGTTCCAGTTTTACAAAATTAAGAATTCGTAGCAGATAACTTTCACCTAGAACTTCTAATTTATTTTGTTCTATCTTTTATTCAAAATAGAATTTAAAACTTATATTGTAGTTTTGATTGTTTTGTCTATTGTATAGTTGACGGAATGTATCTGTTAGTTAAGTATCTTTAGTAAACGTTATCTGAACTATTTTTGTACTTATCAAATGGCCATGTCATTGTATTAACATAATAAATGCACTATCTAAATGTGGTTCTTAGGCTATTACAGAGCTAAGAATATTCAAAATAACTTACCAAGGATTTAAGATGTCAGCTGCTATTACCCAATAATTAGCATAACAGCAATAATTAGCATAATTCACTAATTTCTGTCACCATTATGTAACAGAAAAGGAATTAACCTAAAAGCTTATCTCTATATATAAAAAGAAAAGTCCTGACTCACTCACTCATTCACTGACTCATCAACGCCCAGCCCAAACCCTTGGACCTAGAAAGCTGAAATTTTGCACAGAGGTTCCCTTTATTATGTAGACAAGGAATAAGGTCGGATTTTTCGAAATTCCCACGGGATAGGGAATAAAGAGGATTTATATTTTCGCTTTAAAACGACTATGAAGTGTGTGGCGGCCAACACGCAATACATCTGAGTTATCCAGAGAAGGCCACGTCGGGCTGCGAACTCGTATATTTTCCGATCTCGATATTAATTTGCTATATAAATAAAGTTGTCATTTTTTTATGCTATGTATGCAAGAGTTCAGGAGCGAAGCGACGGTACCCGGCTAGTTCTTTTAATATTTGAATATTCCTTGAAGAGTTATTTAATGAGCTTAAAGGAGGTCAGATTCTGAACTGCTAGTTGCTAATGCTGGGTCTACTCAATCAACTTATATAATTGGCCAAGTTCGTCTGTCTATCTGTCTGTCCGTCTGCTGTAACTCGATAAAATTAAGCTATTAAGATAGATCCAAGGTTCTGAATGGTACCGTGAATCAGGGGTACTCAAATTGGATAAAATATTAGTTCATTTTGTCATTCCATGTTGGTTCCATGAAATTTTACCTGAAATTCTAACAAAACATACGTTCAAAACCAAATAATTTTGTTACCACTGCACCGATTTTAACGAAATTTGGCATACTTACTCAGTTTTTTACGCTGATTTTTAAACTCAAAACCATTTTTGCCGTAGAAGCTTCGGTTACAAGTTAGCGCAGTATTTAGATTATGCAAAGGTGAGTTTTCAATGCCTTTCGGCATTATGAGTCAAAAGTAATAATTATTCTTTAGATAAATTAAACTTTGGATATGGATGTTATTTCGTTTTTCTTTAGATTAAACTCTCAGAACCTATATTACAGGTGTACAGGTAAGAAGTACATCTAAATAAGTCTGATAAACATTAAAAAAAAAATTCAAATCAAATCATCAATCGAATCAACTATATATATATATATATATATAAATTGGCTAAGTTCGTCTGTCTGTCTGTAACTCGATATAATTAACCTATTAAGATAGATCCAACGGTCCTCAATGGTACCATTGAATCAAAAGTACTGAAACTGGATGAAAATATTAGTTCGTTGTGTCATTCCATATTGTTTCCATGAAAATTTATTCTTGGGAACTGATCTCGACAACTGAAATTCTAACAAAACATACGTTTTCAAAACCAAATAATTTTGTTAGCACTGCGTCCATTTTAATGAAATTTGGCATACTTACTCAGTTGTTTACGCTGATTTCGAAACTCAAAACCATTTTTGCCGTAGAAGCTTCGGTCACAAGTTAGCACAATATTTAGATTACATTTACTTTATATTTGATAGTTGATAATAAATTGATTTTTCAGATTTTTATATGCCTGTCAGCCGACAGGCTTTGCTGCTAGTATATTGTAAACCAGTCTCAGAAGGTGTGGCGTTTCAGACATACCGGTCAAACCTCAACTTTAGCCACTGTTCCAATGAACTCCAGCTAATGCACGAATCTCCTCATGTCTTCAATTCTATTGCCTGGTAGCAAAGGAATGCGCCGAGTATTCGTTGCGTCAATTATCCTTCACAGACGAAACTACTGTTTCACTACTGCTAGATTAGAGTTGCCGGAAACGAGAAATGACAACAGGTTGTATTCAGGGACTATTTATTCTTACTATGTGGGTATGACTGACTTATCTGGAAATACAGTGGGTGAGAGGTTTGAGCTACTACTGCCTTCCATGAATGCTTCATCGCTTGCCTATAGGTTATTGTGATTTTCATTTTAACAGTTAGTCATTCCGCTATGAATAGCAGATGATTTGAATACTGTCTATGGTGAGTTTTCTTTATATCATTTGAAGCAAGTCACTGCTATATCTTAACACATTATAAGATTGGTAAAGTACAGTGTTTCCCAGAGCTTTTTCTTGTGTGTGATTTTAAGATGACTAATCTTAAGCAATTGTAAATAGAATACAAAGGACATCGCCAACTATTTTTAAGCCTATTGCTCCAGAATAAATGAATTTATTTTATTTTGACAAAAGATTAAAAAAAAAATCTTACATTCAAGTTAAATTCAACTAATAAATATTAAGTCTATATTTCTTCCCTAATTTCCTTTCTGCTATTCATCATCATCATATTATTATTATATCGAAAAAACGTTTCAAACCTTGGGTTTCCCCAGCTAAGACAATATGGCGGGTCAGGACCAAAACATTATTATTATTGTATGTTTCAAACCTTGGGTTTCCCCAGCAAAAACAATATGGCGGGTCAAGGACCAAAGCACATACTGCCAAGTGTAAAGATGTGTGCAAGAATGATTAGGGATGTGTGCTTGTGTCCATGAATTTCCTAACTATGCGTGTAGTGTTGAGTACCACAGCCTTCTGCAGTTGTGCATAAGTGTATCAATTAGATAGGTCTGTTTGTTGACCTTATCAACAAGTGTGATGTCTGGTCTGTTGTGATGTATGGTTTTGTCTGTGTGAATGGGACGGTCCCAGTATAGTTATTATTATTATTATTATTATTTAATGTATTTTATTGAATATATTTTATTGAATATATTTTATTGATGTGAAGATGTGGTTCTTTTAAAATCAACTTGCTTCACTCGGGTTGTAATTCAAAATCATTGATTAAGAAGAAATTAGGACTGTTCCTTAGATGATCAAGTCCCTATTTTTCGTTACCTGAGCATGTTTGGATGCATTATCTTTGCAACTATATGGGAAAAGTGATATAAATCTTAGAGCAGGATCATAAAATCCTTAATACATTATGGCAAACTGTCTCTGTAAGATTTATATAATTTCTATTTCTATATTGCTTATTTAAAATATTCTGCTTTTCTGTACAAGTACTGATATTGGATATTCATTTGCGAAGTTGTATACATTCATTGTTACATCTTCTATAATGATACTGACTTTCGGATATTTTCACAAATAATTTCACTTTTAATTAATTTCACAATATTAGCATCTAATCAATTATTTAGAAAAGGCTTTATGATGGCCAGAAATAAAGAATACAATAATTTTTTAGTGAAATAATTTGAGTTATCTAACTAGAAACATACACATTATTTGTTAGAATAAATTCATAAGCATTATTAAAGTAAAGCGAAAGAAATGTTAGTAAAAAAAAATAGAAAATTTGAAATTCAGTCAAAAACATTTAACTATATTTCTTTGAATCTTTATTTCTAAATCAAGCCTCTTATAAAGAAATTCAGTTGAAGACTGAGGACTTTTTGAATCTTACATAACTAGAAGTTTACCGAGTCTTAATAAAATTTAACGTGCTGTGAGATAATTCAGAACCAAATACAAAAACAAGAACAGCATCTGAATAAATGACTTACCTTTCTGATTCAATTATCGGAAGGAATTGGGAACGGCCGTTTCGTCCTTCAAGGGACTCATCAGCCCAATCCGCCTTCACTGATAAAAGAACCAGAAAGGCACAACATTTAATTTTGTTTTCTTTTTTCGTCTCGGGGGTCACTGCCAGGTGTGACCTTCACATAAGAGCTGCCTTTCTGGTTCTTTTATGGGGGAAGACGGATTGGGCTGATGAGTCCCTTGAAGGACGAAACGGCCGTTCCCAATTCCTTCCGATAATTGAATCAGAAAGGCAATTCATTTATTCAGGTGCTGTTCTTGATTTCGTATTTGGTTCTTTTTACAGAATCTTCTTTGTCAAGAAACAAAAGCATTTTATTGTTTTAGATTATCACTGCAATGTAGATTTGTTTCATTACATTCGTAATTTAGCAGATAGCCCTGTTAGAAATATAAAACTCTCATCAACAGATTGTGGAGTTCTAAGCTTTACAGATAATGCCTTTGCAGTTAGATTATATAACTAAAATAACACAAATGATTATAGTACAGATTATATAGATGAGATTCTATATAAACGTTTTAGGATGTTGCCAATATAATACATGATATATTAATGTTAATTAGCATAAACACTACTGTCATCTACGTTATTACAGAGAAGATCGGAAAGAATTCATAGAAAGAATTAATAATTTAATATTTTTATTTTTCCATTATTGTAAGGTAAATCTAATATTTTTCCAATTTTTTTTAACACTATAGTTTATCATCAATACAGTCTCTGACAAAAAAAAAATCTTCTCTGGTGTTTCTTCTGACACCATGAAGGAAGTGTCTAATTTGAATGAAACTCCTTAAGCAATTAAATTCTCATTAAATATAGAAATGATTAAAGTTCAATTTTCAAGAACATCACCATCATCTTAAGGCTGAATGGAAGTGTCCATGTTGTGGTCCATACAGGGCACTCAGAATCTTAATAAATACATTCTACTGCAGCGGTTCCCAACCTTTTTCAACCGGCGACCCACCAGTCCTTATCGTTTTTCAGCTGGCGATCCACCTTTCCTTATCGAAATACCTCCACATATATAGGAATAGAAGAATATAGAATAAAACCATATTTGTATCGTATCCCTTCCTTATATATGATCGATTTTCGATATTTCTGATCTTTTCTGATGGTTTATTCGATGGTTTCTGATAGTTTTAGGATCAAGTCGCGACCCACCTGTAACCCTTCCGCGACCCACTAGTGGGTCGCGACCCTCCGATTGGGAACCGCTATTCTACTGCATTCACATGAGTTTCCATCTGTAAGGTCTCGCCGATGGTCCTATGAGCAATTGCAGGATTTCGAGAGAAGCCGCATCGTGGGACTACGAAAAGCCAGCTGTCATAGAGACGAATCGCTTACCATTTTGGACGTAGTGATGCTGGAATCGATAGTTGCGTGAGGGCACTCATCACATCACCAAGGCCTACTACTGCTAGAGACAATTTGAGTTGGTATTTATATTTTGTATAAAATATTCATCTACCCAATTTATTTAAGACTACAATTATTTCTAAAATTATATGACAACTCAGATATAATTTTTTATCTATAATGCTTTTTCTTAAAAAATTATAAGAAAAATAGTTAACTAACTATTTTAAATGGATAGTAAATAAGATAAGTGAATGTTCGATTACAAATTTTCAGGATAAAGTCACTGTAGTTTTTGTGGTTTTTGTTTCTTTAGATTATCATTTTGAAGGTAATCATTTTTCGTTTCCTTAAATTTAAAAAAAAAGAGAAAACCTTGCTTTGGTTTCGACGTTACGTTGATTTGTTTTCGTTTCTTATAACATTCTTGTCGAAATAAATTGACTCACTTTGATCAAACCACAAAAATGTTTTTGAAGAATTCCGGCAGCTAAATCTAAAGGGAATTCATAATGACTTACTTTAAAGCGGCTTTAATTTCAAAGAAATATCAAATGGAATTTGTAGGAACCTCAATCAAAATGTTGTTCTGATTTCCTTTGGATTCATTTCCTTTCCTATCTATTTTTTGAATTATTTAAATCATCTACGTTTGGACTTGACTTTGGAATGACATTCACTTCATCTCAGTATGTTTTTACAAGCAAAGAGAAAATAATACCTAAGCCATTTTGTGTCACATTGTTTCCATAATCTCAGGTGAAATCTTTATTATGGCAAGAGTAATAAATCTACAGAACTTCATGTATATCAATGGACTGGAAGTCTGACATTCAATATCTATCAATTGTATCTATCTCATTATTCTATGTCTTATAACAGAATTGTTAAGGTAACAGCTTATTAACATAAAAAAAAGATTTCACGGGCCTGAAAATTTAAAGAAATGGGTAACAAATGAAGGCACAACGCTAAAAGAAGGAATTCGCACCCTGAACTGTCACCGGGAAGAGACTGGGACGGATCGTTTCGTCCTTTTTAGGACTCATCAGGCATGTTAAATCTTTTTTTAGTTTAAACGCACGGCTTAGTTCTTTTTTAAATACTTTTATTAAATTCCTTTTGTGCCTAGCGGATTGCAGGCCAAGGAATATTTGTATTTTGTATTTTTGTTTACTTTTGGTTATGATTTCTTCGGGGGGAGGTCCCGCTCTCGGGAGCGAGACCCAGATACTAACCTCTCGCACCTTCTGATTCTGTGTTTAGCTGGCTGATGAGTCCTAAAGAGGATGAAACGGTCCGTCCCAGTCTCTTCCCGGTGACAACTCAGGGTGCGAATTCCTTCTTTTAGCGTTGTGCCTTCGTTTGTTACCCATTTCATTCCAGCTTATTAATCTGTCTGTGTTATTAGTCTTCAAGTTACAGAAATCAAAGTAAATATTATCTATGGTCTTCATCTAAAGGTTTTTATTCTTACTAATTCTATCTACAAACGTTATCATTACTATATTCAATGTAAATTCAATATATGGAAAATTCTTTTTTTTATAACTTTATAATCAAAGCGCTGATTCACTGTAATATGTGCATTATATAAATCAATATCCAACAGCTCTGTAGCAAAAAAAAATCAATGAAATAGTAGTAATAAGTTTTCTTTTATTTTTTACAATGCTTTTGGCACTTAAGCATTTGACCACAACAAGAGACAGAAGTTGTGAATTACTTAGCTGAAAAAACGTTGTCCCGGGTACCCCTTAGAAGGCAGTTCACATTAAAACCTAGAAAACACAGAAGGAAGAAGTCACATCAATGCCGATGCCGGGATTCGAACCCAGAATCTAAGTTCAGACGTACCAGCTTCATGGCAACCTGGACCTAAACAGTATAATAAAGTTGTTTTACTAAGTTTTCACCTTTGCAGAACAAATCGTGTTTTGTGTCTTGATCACAGACAAACATCTATAGACATATGTCGAGATAAAATTAGATTCTAATTTTATTTTGTTCTAGCCTTTTCTTTCGTTCTCATTTATGTTAAGTGAGAATATAGTCGTTAAACTAAAATAGTCGTAACCTTGTACCAATTGGATATACAATAAGCTCTAAATAGACGTAGTATTTCAAAATAAATGAGAAGAGAACAACAGTCACGATTTAAATTTAAAGAGGATCACAATAACAAAAATTAAGCGAATTTACAATTTAAATAGGATCCATTTATAGCAAAAATATATATAAGAAAAATCATGTTCTAAAAGAATCTACAGAAAAAGCTAATTTTTCATTTATTTATTTATTTATTTATGTATTTATTCAATTATTTATTTATTTATTTATTTTTGGTCATGGGAAGCATTAAACAACAATCCCACAGGAAAAGATTCAATCCAATCTGAACAAGTAATGACAACGAATCTCCTCTGCTTTCAGCCATTGGTGACTTTTACTGACACTGCAAAAGTTTTACGATTGTCGAGAATACAGAAATGGCATTTCTTTATAACTGTGATTCAATTTCGGTTTCATTTGTTTTTTTGCATTTGAAGTTAGGCCGTAATAAAATTTATAAAATCATCTGACAACATCCAGATCATCTTTTTTCTATTTTGATACCTTAATGTGCTACAAAGGCCATTTAGGCCAGTCAATATCGACACAAAAAAAGGCAAACATCGCAAATGCGCATGTATCTACGATTTTTTTATATGTTGTTAGGACCCATGAGAGTAGTGTATATCCAAGTTTGCAACCCTGAAAACCCTGTGCTACTCCTGTGGTGTTCGAAAAACTGCAAAATTCGGGCATTTGTGTCAGTTTTGTCGAAAAAAACACCGAAAGGAAGCGTTTCTCGGGTATCGTCATTCTATACTTTTGTAAAGCAAACTAACGTTGCTAGAATTTGAGCCCAACACGAGCTCTCTAGGTCCATTGGTTGCGGAGATATAGCCAGTCAAAGATGGGCAAGTTTTTCCCAAAAGTGGAAAGTTATCGGTAGGGTCATGTTCCAAGACACGTACCGACTAAACTAATGGTTCTAGAGAAAGATCATGAGAGAAGAAGTTGTAGAGAATTAAATTAGCTGCAATTTGATTCCAAAATGGTGCCTCTAGGTCTCATAGTTTTTTCAGAAACGAAAAAATATATGCCAGTCAATATCGACACAAAAAAAGACAAACATCGCAAATGCGCATGTATCGACGAAGTTTTTTATATGTTGTTAGTACCCATGAGAGTAGTTTATATCCAAGTTTGCAACACTGAAAATCCTGTGCTACTCCTGTGATGCTAGAAACAGTGCGAAATTCTGGCACTTGTATCAGGTTTGTCGACTTTAACTTGGTAGATGGAAAACATGGCTTCAAAGAAACATACATACATAATCCGACATTCAAATTTACTCAATACATAGATAATACATAATAACCCCATAATAGAGATGAGTTCGCGAAGGTACGCCACAAAGCTAACGGTAATATGGGCGAGTATCGCGACGGGGCTCCCTACGCTGTGGTTCTCGGAATTATTTGTAGCCATGGAAGTCAGACCGAGAACTGTGTGCAATGCCTATATAAAAAGAGACAGCATGAGAAAGGTTATAAAATTTTCTTACTGGTGCCCTTCTATAGAAATAATGTGTGCCAGGTCGATTGTTTAGCGGAAGGAGTGAAACACATTGTTGGTAACACCTTTGGTAAAGTGACTTTCAAACGAAAGGACAAAGTGAAGACCTTGGCATCAGTTACCATCTCTGTGAAAGTATTCAACAGGAGAGTTGATGTTGATCCCCTTACTATATTCCACAGGGTCTGCGTTACAAAACAATCAGATGAACAATTGAAGCAGCATTTTGCATATGAGCTAGCACCGTATCCGTTGTCCTTGTTCACTGCAGAAAGAATGAGCAAGGGCACGAAATCCTCCTTCTATTCAGCATTTACACCGGTCACAGAACACATCATCACTGGAAACAGTGCGTTCACAGTGGTCGATGGTGATTACCTTCTGCACAAGGTGAGCTAACATCGCAATGATTCAGTCAGAGCCATTGTGGCGGCATACGTTAGCTACGTTTTCAACCACTTCGGTACAAACGTAGCTGTGGTGTTTGATGGATACCCACACGATGCATCTATGAGGAGTACTAAATCAGCTGAACGCCTGCGACGCTCTGCTTCTCTCTCCTGCAGTGACATTTTGTTTGAAGAATCAACACCCATCAAAGTGCCCCAGGCAAAACTGCTCTCCAATGAATCAAACAAACGCCACTTGATCACCATGATGCGTACTGAATTTGAGAGGCAGGGTATCGAGATCAATCTCAAGAAGACGCCGATACTGATATAGTGATGACTGCACTCTCCAAGAGCTCATCGTTCGACCAAGTTTTCATCATTGGGGAGGACGTCCACCTACTGGTCCTCCTCAACGGCTTAAGCTCTGGACAGACGAACGTGTACTTCCAGAAAGGCGGCAGAGGTGGGTCAAAGTGCGCTCACTATATAGCAAATTCCTTCACATGTGGAGAAATGAAGGTTCCACGAGGACTGGTTTTGTTAATGCATGCCATCAGTGGGTGTGACACGACCTCTGCCTTTTTCTGGCAAGGCAAGATGAAGTGGTGCAACGTCCTCCAAAAAAAAACAAAAAAACCCACTGATAGATCTCGCCAGCATTTTTCTTGATCGAAACTCAAACCAGGACGAAGTAGGAAATGCTGGCGAGAAGATCTTGATGAACCTGTACGGCGGAGATGCGGGAACGCTGAACATCCTGCGATACTCAGCATTTGTAAAATCGACAACAACGGCCAAAGTCAACCTTGCCCGCCTCCCCCCACCACAGAGGCTGCAAAATATCATTCGTGGAGGACCTACCATCAGGTGCAAAAATGGTTGGGGATCGACAAAAACCTTTGTGATTGGGGATGGGCCACCAGCGAACAAGGTCTCATGCCCATCACAATGTGCGCAGAGCCCGCTCCTCAGACCCTGTTTAGAATGGTGGCTTGCAAATGCAAGAAAGGGTGCTTAGGGTGTGCACTTGCAGAAAGGCAGGTCCCAAGTGCTCTATCCTATGTTCCATTTGCTAAGAGCGCAGTGGCACAAACGTCACCCCTGCCGTCCTGGACGAGGACGATGAGGATGTGGACGACCCAACACCATATGACGACCCGCCTCCACCTCCAGAAAACGTCGTCCATCCTCCCACTCCCTCCCCAACTGATCCAGACTGGATGAGACCCGGCGCTTCCAAAAGGGCGAAGTTCTAAACTACTGCGGTGTTTATGCTTGACTGTGTACATACAATTTTCTTGTTTACATTTATGTTTCCGTTGTTTATTTTCTGTTTACGTTTATTTGTTTAGTGTATGTTTATTTGAAGCCATATGTTACATCTACAATGTTAACTTCACATTCTTGCACGTGTTTTTTAAAGAAATACATACCAACATGATTCAGTACGATGTTTTACTATTTTTTCGTTTTTGAGAAAACTATGAGGCCTAGAGGCACCATTTTGGAATCAAATTGCAGCTAATTCAATTCTCTACAACTTCTTCTCTCATGGTCTTTCTCTAGAACCATTGGTTTAGTCGGTACGTGTCTTGGAACATGACCCTACCGATAACTTTCCACTTTTTGGAAAAACTTGCCCATCTTTGACTCGCTATATCTCCGCAACCAATGGACCTAGAGAGCTCGTGTTGGGCTCAAATTCTAGGAAATTTAGTTTACTTTACAAAAGTACAAAATGACGATACCCGAGAAACGCTTCCTTCCGGTGTTTTTTTCGACAAAACTGACACAAATGCCCGAAATTCGCAGTTTTTCGAACACCACAGGAGTAGCACAGGGTTTTCAGGGTTGCAAACTTGGGTATAAACTACTCTCAGGGGTCCTAACAACATATAAAAAAATCGTAGATACATGCGCGTTTGCGATGTTCGATGCTTTTATTGACTGGCCTAATTGTATTTATTAGATCAGTAAATAAGATATCATTTTGAAATACAAAAATATAGGGTTTGATTTTTTTTATAATTTTAAGGGGTACAATATCTTATTTTAACTTATTAAAATTACGTTCAGATCAGTCAAAATTTTGTAGATCAATTCTAATATTTTATTTTGAGTAACAACTCAATAGAAGTTGGAGTAAAATTTTTCGATGAAAAGATGAGAACTATTTAAAGAAAAAAAATCCGTGCATTTAAACATACAAAAACATAATTAATTAATAAAATAGAATTAAATGGAAATAAATACTTGTAAAATAGTGGTGAATTAGGTTTTTCATTTCTAATTAAACTCAATTTTATAGATACGTTGGCACTTTTGAATCATCGTCACATAAAAAAATATTAAGAAAAGAAGAAGTGTAGTGGTTTTCAATCTTTTTTCAGTAAAACAGTCTGCTTTGTATTTACTGGTTTTAAATTAGCTTGAATTGCAGTAACGCCAAACACTGAATATTCAGGAATTCCAGGTAAGATAATTCAGGTAAGAAAGCAACGGGAAAAACTACTTTGAACCTACAATTCAATTGATCATTCAAGCCTCATTTGGAATTGAAACACGTTTCACATTACAAAACGAAATCACCTATTTCTGAAAAAAAACAAAAAACAAAAACAAAAAACAACACATTAAAGTTTATTTCATTTTGATAAATTTGAGTTTGCATTTAACAATGCTTCTAAAAAAAATTGAGCAAGTTTGACACGTTGTTAATTCTTTTTAAATAATTGTTAAAATGCAAACGTTGGACCAAAAAAAAACTCATTGATTTCAAGATTGTAATGAAGCTTCTGCTACTGTATGTCTTCAAAATTCAAAAGCAAAAATGAAATCGAGATCCAGCTGTTCAGGATCGGATTTCGTTTTGCAGACAGAGAGTTACAATAAAATAACGATGAAGACAACGGATATTTCGTTTTTTATTGCAGGAGGACGCAAGACGACAATAAAATCTGTTGGTTGATTCTTAAATGAGAAAGAAGCAACATAAATCCTTCAGAACGAAGATAAAAAATGGAAATAAATATAAACAGTTACAGAGAAAAACGATTATCTGTAAGAAGTGGTGTACAACAACAACAACATTTACCTACATTCACGTTCAATGAAAACAATAAAAAATTAAAAACAAAGAATTATTAGAAGCTACCATTACAATTGAATTTTGTAAAAATCTTTATTAGCGTTTGTCCTTTTATAACTCTTGATCAATTGATCCATGGTTGAGATTTATGATATTAAATATGCCCTTGAGGACTTAAAGGGCTAAAAAGCACTACTCCGTCTTAAGTTATGTTTCCGCAAGATAATTGCTTTAGTGACGTAGTTACGTATTCAGGGTTACCAGAATTGAGTCTCGTGGAGATCTTCAAATCAAAGAAGATCGCCGTCTGTGGAAACGTAAGGCTAGTTAATTCGATCGTGTGTGTGAAGCAACAGCCAATCAGAGAGCACTGACATATTCCTAAGGATTTCCAAGATAGATAGCAAGTTCGCCGGCGCCATTTTGGTCATCGCTTCGATTGAATCGAAGGCTGTTATGAAATACGTATCACAGTGAGGAGATTATGTTTCGAAAATAAACAATATTTTTACAGAAATAAATTAATTCTATGCGTCAGAATGTCAACTTTTTAAAGAGATTTTTCATTTCAGCGAACATCAACGTCAGTGGAAACATAACGCTAGCCGGTAAAGTGCGTGGAGATGTCTACGAAGACGGAACGGAGCATTACGAAGGCGCTTCATAAACATAACGTAAGACGGAGTAGTGCATTTAGCCATTTACCATCGCAAACATAACATACAATGCATAAATACATGTCATGACTCGCAAAGCATTTTGTCTGAATTGCTTTCAGTGTTAATTCCGATTTTTTTCATTTAGTAAAGACATTTACAATTATTAAGTAGCCATCAAAGATTAGTATTTTTGTATGTTTTTGTTTTTTTTGTCCAATTAGAAGTTCTCTAACTGAAGATAAGAAATAAAGAACAAGAAATAAACTCTTTTGCAAAAATAAAAGAAAAAAATACGATATACCACAAAAAAATAGAGTGAGAGAGCCGCAAAACTCTGTTCATGTCCTTTCATAGGTATGTAAATGTATAAAATATCATCGCCAATGAACAAATCTGGTGTTTCCATAACAAAAAGTTATAAACCTGGGAGCCAATATAATGAAGGGCGTTCGGACAAAGGGACAAATCGGACTGGTTTTTGTAGTTTTTATTCGCTAAGAAGTTATGAAGATGCCTCTATCACGCATCCATCGGCAATACCAAAAATTGAGCGAATTTCGGAAAGTCTTATACAATCAAAGGTAGTCCAACATGAAACTGGATGGTGATGCAGACATTTCATTCGTATTCTTGGTCGAAGCAATACGGCGGCCAGATGATGTTGGCAATGATGCTGGCAACTGTGGGTCCAAGAGGACAGATATAAATGTCAAGGAGGATTTAGACGTACCAGAGAAACAAGTTCTCCAGTGGATTAAGTGATCACGAAAGCAGCCATAACGATACTGTCACCGTCGAAGATACATATCTTCTTCGCATCATGTAGTATCAAGGGATATCATTCGGCCGACATCTTTATTGGATCTACCACTGACCACTTGATATAGGCAGCACCGTTTAGAGCGGTATCGTGTTCGGAATCTTCGAAGGTGTCGTGTTATATTTAGGGACACATTTCATTTCTTTTGCTTCAGATGATTACCGTACCCGTGTGGAGGCGTGGTCCTCGTTCTTATCAAGTTATCGTGTTTGAGCGGCCCACGGTCATCACATCTGGGGTTACAGTCTTGGCAGCCATTTCCTTTATCAGGAGTTCTCCCCTAGTTTTGCTATAAGATAATTTGACAGCATGTCTCTAAGTTGGCAACATTCTGTAACGAATTGTATTGCCTTTGCT
>JAFIDM010000002.1:40509457-40552569 GCA_023159025.1 Thereuonema tuberculata
ATTCTTAATTTAACAAAATAAAACTTATAACAACTGAATAACATCAAACCTTTGTGAACAACATCAAACCTTTGTTAAAAATAAAATAATGTTAAATAATAACAATAAAAACGATAATAACAATGAAAAGTAAGTTGAAACCTTGAGGAACTCTTGATGTTAAATTAAGACAAAATATCGGTATGAGATTTGCAGTAAATTATTATTTTTTGTTCGTAATTTGATGTTAATGATACAGAAGTGCTTGTATAAAACGTTACTTAGCTTGTTTTTAAAATAAGCTTCACTCAAATTCTCCATTTGTGACTGTTCCTAGCGCATTAAAATTTTTATATTCATTTTAAAAACTACTTCCTCCCCATGCAAGAAAACTACTAATAGGGTTAAGCTTTTAAATAAATAAGTCTTTTTTAAATTGTTCATTAGCCTAGTTTTTTCAAATGATGGTGTAAAGTAATTTCAGTTGCATATTTATTTACATTCAAATTTCGTTTTATAAGTTCTATTTTAAAAGACATTTCTTCTTTAGCTCAAGTATTAAAGCAATTATTTCTTTATAGTTTTTTCTTCTTTTTCAGATTAAAATTACTAATGAATATTTGTTTCCCAGTTATTCAATTTCAGTTTCTCAGGGATCTATAAATTTTTCAGCCTCATGAATGTAAAGCAGATCAAAATCCTCCTTTCAAAAAGCAACTGAGAATAGGTTTGACCTGGGAAAATAGATCAGTTCTGACGTTCCTAAAAATAACAAAGGGTGTCAGACAGAATGTGACAAGTCAAGTTCAAATTTTATTATCTCCACTTCCTTTGATCTTTCAATATAAATTTATTAGGTTTCAACTGCCTTCTCAAAAAGAATTACTTACGCTCAACTTTTTTTTTTCGCTGCTCTTATTATATGTTCATATTAATATTTTAGAAAATCGTTGTTTCTGTTTATCTGTTTAGAAAGTTTTTCTGAACTTTCTTTCACCCAAATTTTACTTTTTGATGAAGGGAAAGTTCAAAGGTTTTTACTTCTTACCGTGCCGAAGCAGCATTAAATACTGTCAAGAAGAAACAACATTTCCAAAATATTCATTGTTAAAGGTGCTAAGAAAACTCTTTTGGACTGTCTAATCTAGAATCTTTCTTGATGTTCTAGTGTACCATTTAATGCAGACAAGCCTAATCATTTCACTCATACCGTACGAAAAGAAGAATCTTTAATGTTCTGTATCGTAGGCTAATAAAAAAATATAATAATATCAGGTTATCCAACTTTAAATAATCTTTTTGTAACTAATCTATATTACTAAAATCTTTTATTTCTTTGTCTGTCTGTCTGTCCGGTGCAATTGTTAATTATTAGTTTCCCTTGCTGAGAAAGTCAGATTATAAAATTTTCTTTTTTTATTTTCGCCTTGCATGGGATTCGAACCGAGGACGTTCGTTCCTGACAGTCAGGAACACTAACCATTGGGCTACTGCTGGTCCAACAATATCCAATCCTACTTTTATTCTATTTGTTCGCGCGCTATCAAATAATGAGTTCATTCAAAAAGGAATAAAATATCACTTTTTCACCGCTTGGAATCGATTCTTCTTGGATTATCTCATACTTACCAGGGGGAGACAGGGGGATGGCCTAGTTAACTTAAAAAAAACCACTCGAATCCTATTTCAAGCGTTTTTCCAAATGTGAACATTACCTAGAGTTCTGAGTCGTACAGTCAATATGAAAATTAAAGCTTTAATTATTATTATAGGAAGATCTACTATTTAGTACATGAATATCGTGGAATCCTGTTTCCATAAAGAATGGTGACCCATAGTCCATATTTTAAAAGCTATATTATAGATTCCAAAACGATAATCTTCACTCAATCATGATATACACAATACAACTAAAATAGTATATGAATTGAGATTCTGTATTGTAAACACGGACGATCCATGTATTGCTTATCGTTGTATTATTAAGTTTTTAAATGTATCATAACGAATTCAAGAGGAAGACGAGAGAGATTTTTTTCTGTAACGGAAATTACAGAATCATTCATTTTCTTTTCATAGCAATCAATGATAAAGTAAGAAAAACCAAGCAGTTGATGAATACAAAACAAAAAGTTATAAAAATGATATTCTTATGAGTTTAGGACTAATGCTGGGCGAACACGTAGCAATTTCAGGCAATATTGTGGGACAATATTGCCCCTTTTTATTGCTGACAACCAATCAAATTGCTGCAAACGCTTGTCAGCAATAAAATTGGGCCATATTGTCCCCACAATATTGCCGCTAATTGCCGCGTGTTCGCCCAGCTAAACGCAATAGCTCCCAAATGGGCGGCTAAAAAAACTTCCATTACCGGTACTTTCATTTTATATCTATTTAAATAATTACTTCAAATTTTGATATTCTGCCAGTCATTTTAAAGGTCGCAATTTTTCAATAAAAAATCATCAACTAAATTATTGCCCAAATTTTTAAAATTCGTCATAAGTTTTTTTTTTTTATTTTTTAACAAGAATTGTTGAGACAGTCAAACGCATTTATTTGTTAAAAATGGTAAAATATAATAATGTGCACTAATATCTAATGTTATTTTTTTGTGAAAACAATTAGGTATCAATCTTAATGAGAAAACTACAATTAATTGAAAAGAATGACAGGACAATAAACTATTTCAAAATCATTTTTGTATTCAAAACATTTTTTAAAGAGCAAAGATCGTAAAGAACCTATGACTTATCGATGCTACCTTAAAGTCCTTTATTTTACACTAGCTAAGGCAAAACTAAAATTTAAAATAAATTTTAATCATTTTCTAGTTCAAAATCAGTCAATATTTACCTTGACTCCGTAGTTGGATTCTTCGTAAATAATGGAGATGTAAGTCCAGTTCATCTTCTTGACAATGTCCACCATTGCTTGAACTTGATATGTATCCGAGGGAATTGTCCGAGTGAAAAATTCGAATCTTTGTTTGTTACTCAATTCGGGACTGGTGGAGAAGAAACTCACCTGCAAAAGATAAAAAGAAAACAACATTACTTCATTAAGAAATCCAATTGAAAACAGGAAAACAACTTGCATAACAATCATTAGGAAGACAAATTTCGTTTGGTTTCGAATTTTCTATTTCTTTTTCTAAGGTTTTGTTTTTATTTCATTAACTAAGAACTTATTTTTATTTGTTTCTTCATTAAAATTAATCTCTCGACAACATGGAAGCAATTTACGATTGAACAATTTTACTTTCTAATTAAAGATTTTTCAATTGGATGCAGTCTTTCTGATGAGTATAAGCTATGGATTACTAAAAAAAAATAGTAATATCTTTAAATTTCCTTTAAAGAGGAAAGTTATTTACATTTCCAGTCAACACTAAACAGTTCAATTTATTCCAAAAACTAGTGAATTATAGTTGCTGCAGGAAATTTTGATATGGTTAATTTCTCTAATTATTCTTGCTCTATTCTATTCTAGTTCCTTATTTTTGGATCAAATTTTGTATGAAAAGAACTCGTAGTCTCAACTCATTAAAATTTCAGCTTACACCCAATAAATAGTTTTCAGTTATAGTAATCATGTATTGATAGACAAATATTCTTATTTGTACTTAGAATCTAAAGCCACTGGTTGAAAAAGGCTTGTTTTGAAGATTGGCAAATGCATAAATTTTTGGAACTTTATTTTCAAGATGATAGAAAAAAAATGAAATTAAATAGAATTTAAAAGCACTTCTATTAAATAGTCATTAAAATCTAAAGAAATAATTTTTCATTGTAGTTTAAGTCATGAAGAAACCAGTGCTACTAATTTATTGCTGTTCGTAACATTTTGGTTTTGAAAGTAAGTTCTTGAGTCTTTATCAGCAATCACGTAAATGGATCAGTTCCTTAAACTTAAAATATATTATTGATACAATAATATTAATTTACGTAATTAAGAATATGTGAAATGTCTTATTCCCATTTTTTACATTAAGCATGATACAATTATACATTTATTATTGTTTCCAGGTTCTTTTTTTTAATTGCATAGTGCATAGGTGCACCCAGGGTTCAGAAATGTGAAGGTTCGTGATGGTCGTTCAATCAATAAAAAAAAACAACAATATCTACTGAATACAATCAATACAGATTTTCCATTTTATGAAAAATTAATGACCTCAAATCCTCCTTATTTATTTCAATTATGTAAATCGGATTTATTTTATTCGGATCAAACCCACACGGAATAGATTAAGGATTTAAACATTCGTTATTTAAGACAATGAAATATTAACAGAAATAGAAGGGAAATCCAATGTTTCGATTCCGATGCATAATACCTTTGGAAATGTTTGCCTCCTCTCAATAATTTCTCAGATCCTTTTGGAAAAGGTTTCCAAATCTCAGTGTTAGTTATTTTCGTGTGCGCGCGCCCGGGATTTTTTTTAAAGTCTATGCGCTACTATGTAATTGTTTAATTAAATAAAATTACTTTTAGAGAAGATTCTAAAAATTACAAATTCACACTTTTTTACTTTCTTATTTATTTTTTGTTTGTTTTTGTTTGGAATCCTACAGACTAATCCTTCAATTCGACTCTTTTCCTTAGATCTAAAGTTCGTGAATTCCACTTCAATTACGTTTTGTTGAGAATACGAATTATATTTAATTCTCTATCTGGTCCCAACCTTTCTCTGAATTAAATTTCAATAATTCAAAATAAATTATTCAAGTTCATTTGACATTCGTATCTCAACGAATTCCCAAGTTTTGTATTCAACACAAAATTCACTTTTCAACACAAAATTCCTTAAGATTCATTTGAATCAGTTTATCAATGTTACTCACCAATGACTATTTCAATGTTCATAATTTCAATATTTTTCTATTGAATATTAGGAAATGTTACTTATAGCATTACACACATTCCAAGACTTTCAAGGTCCTTTACGATGAGTTTACTATGAAACTAATCTGTTAAATTTTCAATGTAATAGTACTTGTAGATCACAATATTATTTTATTTCTTTCTTATTTTTGTATATGAATTATTTATTATATATAATCCAGGCATTTCGAATCTAGTATAATGTTTCTAAATTCTTTATGATTCGAAATATTAAGTAAATCTTTACTTACAGTTCTTGCTTCTATTTCAATGTTCTTTGATAAATATATCGTAGTTAGATTTCATTGAAAATACTACTTAAGCTCCCATGCTTCTGTGCCTCAGTGTTTCCAGCGGACATCTTGGATTCCATGAATTCGATGCTGAACTGGAACTTTCATTTACATCAATGGTGGCCAACCTTAAGCATACCTACCATGCGCCAATTTTTTCACAGACGAGTTCAGTTGCACCATACAACTCAATTTTAACAACCAAAAAAAAACGACAATCCTATTTTCACAACCAAAAAAAAAAACGACAATTCTATTTTAACAACCAAAAAAAAAAACAACCAAAAGGATGCAATGCGCCACTTGTTATCATCCAATGCGCCACGGTTTGGCCACCCCTGATTTACATATTCAAGTTTTAGTCAGTTCACAACATTATTCAATATCACATCAATTGAAGGCCTTTAATACACGAACTTCCATCCGAGATATTTTGATAGCCCCTTTTTCAAGAAAAAATAATTTTATTTCCCGTTTTATATCCGTCTTAATTCCATTCATAGTCCACCATCTTTTTTTTTTGTGAGTTCACATTATTGTTATATGTAACAAAAAATAACGTGATTCATTGCTTGTTCTCATTTGATTGTCTTTTATAATGTACCTTCTTATATTACGTATTATTTTTAACATCACAGTTCAAAGCATATATTAATGAAATACACAATCATTATTAATCATAGTAGTCACTAATACACAGCATCAACAATAATGGTGCATATAATTAGTGTTTTGTTCTCCAACAAAAATAAGATATTTCGAATGTGCTTTTAATAAAAAAAGTATTTGCGATTTTTAAACTAGTTTTCCTCTTATAATTATAGGCAACCATATATATTTTTTCATTGCAATTACTGTACGTCTGCTTGAGAACCAATTCTAGATTACAATTAGTTCGATATATTCTGATTATATGAGGAAATAAAGATCTTCAATTATAAGATTACTCACTGTTTTCAACTTTTTCTCTTATTCAGTTTTAGGATATTGTAAAGAAAGGTAATTATTTTGTAACCTAAGTTTAGATTTATTATAAGTATACAAAATAAAATACATTATTCACTAAGATATAGAGCACTGAAAGCGAATGAAGGAAATACATGGTAATAGTATTGCTTTTAATACTGGATAACATGCTACATACTACATTTGATGGTAGTGCTGAGATTTCCTTCAAATTGATACTGAAACTACGAATTATCTTGTAAAAATATCTTGTTACACTTAGATTGTTACATCCTACCTCAGGATTCCTAAGAATATAAAAAATTTTGTTAGATAGTTCCACAAACAGTGTCCACCAAACAATGAAAGGAGGCTAAGTTCAGCTACAAATGGCAATTCCAAACCTTCATTGAAATCTGTTGAGTCCGCTTTGTCAAAATTGGCCAACAGTCTGATATGGGAAGCCAATCCTTAGTGGAAGCAATGACGAATAACAATGACGAATTCATTACAGAGGATATGAAAAAACTGTATTATTTTTACGGTTTTAATAGAAAACATATCTTAGAACCAATTTCTTCAAAATGAAAGACGCACGATTAATTTTTAAAGAAACTTTAATTATTTGTAAAAATCACAGCTCGTAGATTTTAAAAACACTTCTAGCATTCCGAGTGGATGTGGATCATACAACACTGCTTAGGATGGATCTTATTATCTGTTGGATTCTGAAAGTTTCTAATCTTATAAAAGCCTTTTATCTGCAGAAGTTTTAATGAGTTTCAGGAATTCATTTCAACTAAATTTATTCGTTATTAATCCTTGTTCGACAACGCAGGGGAAGATCCACTTACAAACCCCTAACTTTTCATTAATTAACAGCGTTATTAATTTCAACTGAATCTTCGCCTTTGAGGAGATGGAGCTCTTATATCTCGATTATTTCAACGATATTATATAAAAAGATCATCTGACCAAAGTAAATCAAAATTAATTAATTATCTCATTGAAGAAGTCCAATAAATATTAATTAGAAAGATCAAGATATAAGATATCGTCAACTGGATTTGTATAAAGAATGTAGTAAAAAATAAAAGTACGAATCTGTTTAGTTTTATAATGTGGTTTTTCCATTGCAATAATCTTCCTAATACTTTTATTCAAGTTAACACGTCTGTCTCGGAAGTTTAGTCATAATTACATTTTATAAATAAAACGAATTTTGAATGAATCTATAAACAAATAAAACAAATCATTATTTTAAATACTGGTGACAAATTTTAGTTCAGTTGGGCATTAGGTATGCCTAAATGAAAGCAGTGTTTGTCAATTCGTTGTCTATTCGATTGTAATATTTTAACTGAATACCTGAATCGTAATCGTAATCATGATAATTTTGCAGTAAGAAGAGTTGATGTAAAAGTTTTGTCTCAGGAAAGACGATTTTAGAATGCTGCAAACAGAATCACTAGACGATGCTTAGTTGAACGTCTACTTAGTTTGTATATTTAATGTAAACAAACTTTTATGAGTAATTACTTCTTTCATGACAAGTTTTGTTTAATATGAAAACTATCAATAGGGAGAGGTCACCGAATGTGACTATGATAAGCACTATTCAGCCATTTTCATCAGGACAGATATTTAATTACTTACATCTCTACTGTGTTAATATATATACACAGTAGCCAAACTAATCAGCCATAATGAGCTCTTGTTCCTAAATGAAATCTTAGTCGCAAGCTCTCCTTATTGTCCTTAGGAAAACTGCGGGTACGTGACCCATAAAAATGTTTTCGTTGATATTCTTCTCGCTTTGCCTCCTCGTTTTCGCTGGTGCATGTTTTGAGTGAGATTACATTCATTTTCCGCGATGCATCCTACCCTCCCACTCACTTCTTTCCCTCGCTGTAGGAATTGACAGAATTGGAAGAACCCTGTATTGGTTCCACCAGTAAATGTCACCGTTCTGACTTTCATTGACATTTAAAGAACGAAGGCATCCCAAGATATTCGCACATCAGAGTGGAGGTTTTCCTATTCCTAACACTTCCATAGATTTTAAGGAGTATGTCAGCGACCTACCGACAGGGGAGAGGATGTTTGTAGGGGTTGCATCCGAAATGACCTCCCCATTGCATCCGAAATGACCACAAATCTAGGATTTTGGATTTTTTGTTTGGATTAAAAGTTCTGAATATGACTGAGCATTTGTAGAAGGTCGAAACTGTTCTGTTTTAAACCACATTTTAAATTGTTAATGGAATTAATTGCAAATGTGGGAATCATCTTTTTTAAATGTTTGAATAAGGAAATCTTAAGAAATAACATTTTTAAGAAAGTAAGATTGAAATTTTTTTCGAACTGACTGTTTATTAATAAGTTCTCTATTTACCATTACAGACAGATTAGATATTTCCGCGTACCGACAGATTTAATTAGAGATAACCAGAAACCCCATATTAACTTCAGATGTTGTAATGGGACCCCCCCCCTCCTTCCCATGTTATGGTCAAAATCGTAGATTCTTAGCCAAAAATATCGCGATTTCATTTTTCTTCCTTTTAAACACACCACACACACACAGTTATTAGTATTATTTTTAGAGTAAGTTAATTTAACACCAAAATCTACTTTTTCCAGCTATAATGGAAGCTCAAGTGTAATGTGATCCTTAAGAATAAGACGTTCTTGCACATATCCGTGAACACGATATCTAATGTTCAACACTGTAGTAGAACGACTAGATTGATGATGAAATATTGAAATGCAGAACCACTCTATATAAACATTGTAATGCAGAATAATTCTCTGCAGACGGTTAAAGTACAAAAGTATTTTTTTTGATAAAATGCAAACTTCATTAAATACAAAAAATCTATAGGCTAATTCCTATATTTGTTATTCGATTAATGCATCAGCCAAGTCCATTTGACGGCCGGAGCCCGGTGCTGAGAGATCAACTGACCCCCGCCCCCTCTCTATTTGTGGGGGCACTAGTTACACCGATATACCTGATTAGGATATCGATTCAACTATGTATACTAATTAGAATCTACTGATTACGTATTTAATTAAATATTTTTACTACAATTAACGAAAGGAAAATTTTAATTATTCAAATGTTTCTTTCAAATAATACTGTTTATACTTTAATTTCTCACAAACATATTCAAAACCTAAATGAGGACGAAACGGTCCGTCCCAGATTCTTCCCGATGACAACTCGAGTGCGAATCCTAACTTTAGCTTTGTGCCTTGCCATTGATATCTTTCTTGATATCTTTCTATATTCAAAACCTCTTCAGCTTTTCTTAATACAACTTCAACATATCTGTAAGTTTCATATTATGAGTTAATGTAACAAAACTTGTACTTCATCTTTACTCCAGTATTTTTTCAGTCATTTCTTTTGTGTATTTAGAGAAGATACTTTCTTTGCTTCTCATCTTTTCAGACCTTCTCAAAGCACTAATCAGATCAATAATTGAAAATTAAATACACCTTGAATATCTGCGTCCATCGGAACTGTCTCCAGAATTAAACAAATATAGCTTTTAAGCAATAGTGCTTTACTTAAAAAAGCGGATAAAATTAAACCGGAAACTGTACAACCAATTAAGATGGGAACCAAATATTGGTTGAAAGAATAAAAATGGAAGCAATAATCAATTTCCAAATGAAATAGAAATCAAATAAACGGCGGACTGATAAATCAGAATGATCTCGTTTGTTATGAATTGATTCCTTTTTTTAAAAAAATTGTTTATAGTCAAGCTGTCATTTATCATTAAAATAGATAATGCCTTTATTTCACAGAGTAATTACGATACATTAACTAATTGTTTCATTTAAGTTTTAGAATAAATTGAAACTTTCAAATGTTCAGATTCTATTTCTAAAATTTCCTTTCAACAAAACTGTTAATAGAGTTAACAATGATAGGGAAGGAATTGGGAGACAATTATTTGAATATAAAGTATTTTAACTTGAAGTAAATGAGTTACTCGGGAGCGAGAACTGGGATTACGGCCCCAACGCACCTTTCTGAGTCCGTCACCGAGGAAGTTTGGCTGGCTGATGAGTCCTAAAAAGGACGAAACGGCCCGTCCCAGTCTCTTCCCGGTGGCGAACTCAGGGTGCGAATCCTTTCCTCTCTTGTTAAATGAGTTATGTTATTTTATTATACTATATCTATATTTGACTATTAACATAATATCTTATGTTAATGCATAAATAAGTAATTAAAGCTTTAACACTCATACATCAACTGTTATATATATATATATACTTTGCGCCCAGATCTAATGGCAGTATGGACTTCGCTGCAGGAGTTTTACACTGCCTTAACAAGAACAGTTAGCCACTATATTGGAGAAACTGACGGTGCACAATCATCTAGTGCCAATGATCATTGGGATTGATATGGAGTTCCACATCGGCCAATCAAGTTTTTCTAAATTCAATTCATCAAACCTTCTATTGTAAATGGGGTTACATGTTTTTGCCCTAAAGCTTAAAAATCAGTTACATTGTAAAAGAATTATGCCATATACTGCAACAATGAAACCTACTAAACACTGGAATCAGCGAATCCAACCAACCCAATACACGAAACATTGTCAAAAGACTTTCATCTCTGCAATAAAATTTTACTTTGCCACCTACGCGTGATATTTCTTGGTTTCATTGACAACCAGACTTTCAATTCGATTGTCCGATAGTGTAACGTGATTGATCACTCCAGAGATTATGTTTATATCCCTCACAGTCCAATGGCGGCAAACATAACGCCAGGCCAGACAATTTGTATCCTTTCCACATTGAAACCTTCACCAATTCATATCGCCGAGCAAGCACTATTTCTAGAGAACTTCCAAGATTCTGGAATGTATGTCTCCTCCAAAATCATGATGCAACCCTTCTGCACCTGTACAACCCTTTTGGGACTGTACTGCAAATAACTATGTTGATATAATTTATTTACTGTCGCCTCATTTACTGTTCACCAAAGTCTTTGTAGGAAATAAGTTATTTTTTGTAAAGGCTGATGATATTACTTTAAATATCAAAAAACTCTTACTAATTCATTAATAATCTAAACGTTAATAAATGCCTGAATTTATTTTACTGTCTTTTTTTACCTTAAGTTGGTTTTCATACATAAAAAGTGTCTCATATATATATTTAACTTACAATAAAAGAAAAGATGAATATATCACTTCTACGTGTTTTGTTCTAATTAGTAATTAATAATAAGAGTAATTGTATCCATGTTAGATAGTAAGTCACAGGTGTTTTAATGAAAAGGTCAGTAGAGATTTCGAAATGCCTCCTAAACCTTGAAAATATTTATTTAAGATTGCGATTTTTTTTATAATTTATCTCGTAAATTTGTAATAAGTTTTTTAACATTCCAATTTGAAATTGCATTACCGGTACTCAAAACTTATTTTTAAAATGAAATTTTTAAAATGTTCTTGCTACAACGTTGTAATTTCCCTCTTCCGACAATCCATTATTTGTAATTTATTATTATTATTATAAGAACACAGTGTTTTATATAAGTAACGCCAATTGGTTTCTTATAAAGACCTTATATTAATTCAGATTCTAACTGAATATTCTACCTTAATTGTGAACACTGCTTTCAACTATTCAAAACATTATATTTTTTTTTCTGTCTTGTTAGACAAAGAGTACAAAACTTGACGGGAAGAAAATATTTATCAAATTCCTGTCCTGTGTTTCCGTCGTGAAGGAAAGGATAAAAGGATTAGGGTAAACTGATTTCCTCTTAGGCCTGAGGGTAATAAATGAATTCAACGAAGGGGAAAGGGGGGTAATTAGAGCAACCATTGATGAGTTGCATTTGCTGGTAAAGCTTGAGTCCGTTGCTCTCTTGGTTGTGAATCTCAATGACCAATCACATCCTTTCATTCAGGAAGATATCCATCATTTCGTCTACAAAGACTCAGTCTTAAAAAAATAACAAATCGCTTTTTAAACCTCCCGCGTTTTAGCTACGTCATCAAAGTGATTAAACACTCAGCTCTTTTTCTTTTTTTTTTTTTTTTTTGGGGGGGGGGGTTCGTGAATGTAAATCATGGATTACAGGAGCAAAAACGTTCAAAAGGAATTAACCAATGATCTAAGGGAAAAAGTAACTTTTCAAGCATTAATCTGTTTCAAATGCATAATAAGTCAATGTGTCCTTAAAATGTCCTTCAAAATGATGGCGCGCAAGAATGTATTTGATGTTTTTGTTTAAAATTGATTTAGAATGATAAATCGCACGAATTTTCAAATAACGCCAAAATAGTCAGCCTATTAACAGCTGCGGTCAAATAAACAAGCCTCATCTTATTCTTATGTTTAAAAATAAATTCTTCATAAACATCTTCTCTAATATCTATAATATTTCGCTCATCCTCAGAACATATTACAGCATTTAAAAATAAAAGAGATAGGATTTCAGATTAAACGGATCACTGTAAAGAGTCACAGCATAACCCTGACCTTTTAGTGAATATTTTAGTTAAAATAAAAGATGAAAAAGAGAGATTAATGATGGAATCATTTATCATTAATTGCTTTCCACATAGGAATAAAGAGAAAATATCAAAGGCGAGTGATCTCAATCTCTGAAACTACCTATCGTGATTCAATTCAAAGAATAATGATTTCTGAACATTGTTCTGACACAATGATCTGAAGAAAGCCCTCCATTTTTTTTATTCTGTTTTTGAAAAAATTTTCAGGATTTGACTAAGATGCTATTAACAAAATTCTATAGATTTCTACTATATTCAACTTGTACTGTTGCTTTATCTACAAAGATACAGCTTTATAAGAGATTTTAATGGCATTTCCATTTATGAAATATTAATAAGAAATCAGTTAGGGAAGCGCAATAATAGGAATAACATCTATAATATATAATATCTGGCATTTCACGTATACTTCATTTATGATAAAAATTAATGAGTGCAACCAGTGAAGTAATCAATTTACTCGGAAGTTATATAAAGCAAAGATGGTGATTCGAATGGAGATAAACACAAAGAAGAAGTAGCTTCTTATCATCTTTTCTTTATTCACTGAGGAAGTGGCACCTTCCCAATTAATCTTGAAATTCTTGTGCAAGATAGTAATGCTTGCCATTATTACTTCACCTGTTGAAACAAAATTCTAGAAAGATCGAGGATTTGCGACACCGGTTTAAGATGTGAGTTTTAGAAGGAAAAGATACACAGTGTATGTCCTCTTGCTTCCAAAAAATTGGTTTGAAGGGGAGGAAGCGTTCGTACAATGTATCTCTGAAATGTGGACAGAAGTATCGACACCTGTCAAGAACTTTTGCAAAGGTTGTGCAGCATCTTGCAATTGCAAAGAATGTAAATAAAAAAAACGTTGAAATGTGATGAAATGAATATATTTTATTAAAGAAAATCCAAAACAGCTTTTATGTCATTTAATTTACATGGAAATTGTAAACGCTTTATTAAACTTAATGATTACTTACTGTTAATTTAGACTTACTAATTTATTATATGTCAACTGTCAACACATATCAATTACTATATCAGCTGCCTATCAACGTGATATCTGTGAAATTGAAAGGTGAGTCCGAAATTCGAAGATTAACTACAAGATAAAGTTATGACAGTTGAATATACTATATATATAGGGTTATTTCTCTAGGAAAACAATTAAGTCTCGACTGGCCCCTTTACCATCACTATTTTTCTGTAAGTGTTTTCAGTAATGTGTGATTATTGCACGATGTTCAAGTTTTTCAATTTTTCATGGGAGAAAAAAAATTCACAAATCATATTACTCTTAGGAGATTCAAATAAAAATCATAGGATTTGTCGATAGTTTTAAATTGGACTTAATTCTAAATTTCTGTACTTCCGGAAAAATAAAAGCACGAATAAATTTAATTTGATTAGGCAAATCAAAAAGAGAGGTCATTCTGAAATTTGAATCAAATCGTTAATGCCTGCTGTTATCGGCTTGATATCAATCGATTTGTAGGAGGATTCTGAACTCAAGTGAATGAGATGCAATCATAGACCTTTGTAAAATGAACTTCGCTTCTGATTAAACTGATTATTTGGGAAAATATCTTTAAAGTGGAGGATATTCAAATTAGTTTTTTTTTAATCTGATGTGAATATTCAAGTCATCTGTCACAAATGTTGGATTTGTGATGAGTAATACAAACTCAACTGCAGCTATTTCTATGTCGTCGTTATTCTCACCTCGACTAAGAACCTTCCGGCAGCAACTCAAAAAAGCTTAAAACAAAATTGATTCGTCGAGTCTTTCGCACTTCCTTGCAACCGATGTACATTCACATAATGTCTGTTTGATAATATCTGCTTTGGAAACTCCACTTTATCCATATTCTGTTGGTTGTAAGGATTGTCAAAATTAAATACTCAATATGGAAAATCTAAAAAACCTATTTCCTTTAGAAAACTAGATATTGCGAAATAGAGCAAACATCATTCTGAAACAAGATTCTTGCAAAATAACGTTGTCAAATATCACTGTCAGGGGCGAGGCTCAATAAGTCACCCCAACTAGAAAAAAAAAATAGTTCCTAAAGAAAAATAGTCATTGTAAGTGGGGCTAGTAGTCATTGTAAGTGAGTAATAGTCGTTCGTTATTTTAAGCTAGCTCTTTTATTTATTTTATTTTAATTTAGCTTTTAATATTTTTGTAGCGTTTTGAATAGTGAATCAGAATGTCGGATTCACATTCAGAAAATTAAAAACGAAAACAAATGAAAAAAATTTTTTGAAACTTTTTATAAATTTTTCCCCTTTTTTCCAAAGTAATTTTTTTTCTATTTCACTTTTCCGATTTCATTTATAAACAGCGTGTCAACTGTTGAATATCTAGAATGTTTATAAAAAGTTGTTAAAAAAATTTGACCATTCAGAAAAAATGTTCATTCATTTATGTTGATAGTTTTTGGTTCGTAGCTTCCTAATTATTGGTCAGTTTTCTTTTTTATCAAAATTAATAGAATGATGTTTGTAACAACCCTAAATAAGCTCTAAAATTTTAGTTGTTAAGGATGTAATGTTTTTGAGAAATCATGATCACAAGCAGACATGCCTTAAAAAGGGCATTTCAAAACCTTTTTTATTTTTAATGTTTCGCAGATGATTTAGGTGTGTATAAAGAAGATTTTATTTATTTTGTTAAAATCAGACCAGAAAGTAGGTAGGGGTAAGAGAAAATCCTTTACTATTAGGGAATTATCAATTTTTTCTCTTTTTTAGCAACACATTTGGGCTATTGTGAAATCAGTAGCTATTGCGTTTGTTGTGTCCATCTGTCTCTATCAATTCCCCAACGGAAGGTCGGATCGACAAACGTGTTCACCATCGTGTTCAGAGGCCCAAACACTGTAGGAATGGGGTATTTTCAACGGTCAACGCCACCCTTCCATGTTCGAGATATTTGGCATTGTTGTCATTGGATTTCCACTATTAGCTTAAATGTTAGAAATGCAACACTCTCATTTCAGTTGTCAGCTGTAGCTTGATGATTAAGGTTTTAGAATCATTTGCTCAAGGATGTCAGTTCGAATCCATATATATTTTTTGTTCTCTTAATCTTTTTTTCTCAATGTTCTCGTGGGTTTTTTTTTTCTTATTTTCCTAACTTGTTTTTAATTTTTCCTTACGTTATTGTACTTCTTTTTTTATTATTATTTTTAATTTTTTTATTATTATGGATCAGCCTTAAATTTATGCTTTAGCACAGAATTATATTCACTTGTTTTAATAATGTTTTATGCGATCTTACCGTTCAGGGATTCGAAAGATGACACAGTTATATCTTGTTTTAGATAACAGATGTAAAGTTTCTTTACATTCAGAGTCTTTTTAATCTACTATTGTAGCTCCAGCTTGCAGTGGATGAGAATTTTTTTTTTAATTTGTCCGATGTTTTTGAGAAAAATTGTGCAATGCCAAAATAAATGAAAATATTTTTCATTCCTCTACTTATTTTCTTAAATCTAAATTTTAAAAGATACTCAAATAGATCTTCGAGATACATCTGAATTCTTACATCATCGCGTTAATACTAAGGATATTAGTTACAAATTCTTCTAAATCTAGTCGTACATGAGCAGGCGGGAAGCTGCCCAGAAACGTTTACGAGACCCCGTAGACATACTATAACAGTCTACTGTGGCGAAAGGGTGTAACTGGATGAATGCTTACAATGACCAATGCAGGTTAAGTCTACTTCGCTTTTAGATATGATTAAAAAAAGTTTTTCAGCTAAAGCCAAAATTCACTACAAAGTAACACAAGCAAAAAAAAAAAAAAGAAAAGTAGTTGAAATCATAAACTACTTAATCGCTATTTTCTCTCTACATGTTTCAGATCGACGAATCCATTTTCAAAGAGAATAATAGAATACCAAATTTCAATACAAACGATGATATGATAAAAAAGTAAAAAAATTAAATATCAAATATAATATCAATAAATTATAATCAATAATATAATTCTTCACAACTGTAATTGTGAAAATCACTAAGAAATCTGTAATTGCAGGAATTTATTTTAGGACTCAGGTTCTGTTTATATAATACAATTTTTACTTTTGATAATAAAGTTTTTAAACTAATGTATGGTTGCCCAATTGGTTCACCAAATAGTCCTATGGCATCAAATATTTATGTTTCATCTGAAAAATTTGGTAACCCTCAAAGGTAAACACACTGTTAAATTATATATCAGATATGTAGATGATATATTGTTAATTATAATGAAAATTATGTTAATCAATTTCTTATGAATTTAAAAACTAAATATAATAAGATCTGTTTTACCAAAGAATATCAAATAAAAAAAAAATTAATTTTTTAGATATTACAATTTGTTGTTTACAGAATGATAAGTTATAATTAGGCTTAAATAGGAAATGGATTTTAACTGGAAAGCACTTGGATTATTATTCAAATCGTCCAATGACATACAAGAGATAGGTCATACAGAAGATTTTATTCCGGGCAGATAAAATTTCCTCGAATGATCAAATTCGCAAGGTTCAGATACAAGATGCAATAAATTTATTATTACTTAATAATTATCTTATATATTTGGTAGGGATGACTTGGAATAATTTAAACAGATCAAAAACGAATATTAAGAATAATACAAGTAAATAATTACAAGTGAAACAAAAACTTATTACAATTCCTTTATTATCAGCTGTTTAATATTTTTTTCATCACTTGTTAAATATTAACAAGTTAATAATAGTAATATGTTAAACAAAATTATGCTTCGCTTTCGCATTTAAAATTGTAAGAGCCTCTTACTTCTCTTATAAGGAAGATTCGCCTCTGGTCATTACGATATTCTAAAATATCAGTATCAACATTATTTCGCTGCTATTTCTAATCCTCTACAATAACCTTTACTGTTAGTTTCATTGTAGTTCTGCTACAGATAGCTCCGAATATGGGAAATTCCATTATCATCTTCAAAAGAGAAAAAGGAGAATTGAATCTCAGACTCTTGCCAACTTTGCATCTTTTAAACATGAGGCATTTAAACAAAATAAACTCCATGTTTTGTGTAAATATGAGTGGAAACACGAACTTGAAAAGAGTGCTTCCAAAACCTTTGATTGTGTTACAAAGGCAGAAGGCAATCAAATGAAACAATTCTTTGGGCTCGGTAATGAATTTGAAACAAGGCCATTTAATTTAATCAGGTGTGGGAGGAGGCCAATTTCCGATTGACAACTGACCGCAGAAACGTGCTCTGCAGATATCGTTTCCCATTAGGGAATAGAACTTTTACAAAGTAATCAACGAATCAGATTTACGAATAGCTTCTAAGACTGAGCCAATGTGACACATTAAGCTGAATACAACCAAAGGTAAATAAGGAGGTCAAAATTCTCTAGAGGCTAATGGAATTAATAGGGATCTAATCATTCTAATTCTTCTAGTCATTATTTTTTAAAAATTGTACTTATTCTTGTTTGAATTGATGTTTTCAATACGTGGATTTTCCTACATAAAATTTCAATATTCTGAATGAAAATTCATGAAAGTGATTCGGTTCTACACCACATTGTTCTTTAAAACACAATTCCTGAAAAGGCTTTTTACTATGAATAATAAATTATTATTATTAGTTTTTATTAATTATTATTGATAATAATAAATAAAAAAATAATAAATAAATAATTTTCGGATCTCCGTTATTTATTTCATTAAAAGCCGCAATTCTTTTATAGAACAAAATAGATGATAACACGTTTGCTATTCTCCGTCACATAACATTCATATTTTTTTAGTTATGGGGATGGTCATCCTGATGCCCCTTCGCTTTAAATCCTCGGAAACAAAAGGATACCCATTTGGTAGATGGTTGGTTAATCCTGAGATACATTAGGACCAAAGAAACCACTCCTCACCATTGGCGAGGATTGAACACAAATCATCCATTAAAATGCCTACCACTAGAGCTATCACGCCCACACAACAAAGTCCTCATTTAAAAAATTAAAAAAAAAATTATTAGTTGCCGAATTGTAAAGAAAGACATATCCCATTTCATCCTTGCATTGATAATTTATCTGTTTCCAAATATTACACACACTTTTAATTACAGTTCCATAGGCCTCGTAAGTGTACAATTCCTTAAGTCCTCGTCAACTTTTTCAATAAGCCTGATTTTTTTTTTTTTTTTTGCTTTAATAAGAAACAATTCTCGTTCAATCTTTATAATAATCATCAAGAGAAGGTGGGCAGCCCTCAAAGAAAGAGAACAATATTCTCTAACACATGTTATAAAGAATTTTCGCCAAAACTTCCAATTCTGATTTATCACACTCACATTATCAATAATCGTCCTATTTTTTCTGCTTGCTCTTTTATTTACAAAAGCTCAAACTAAAACAGAAATTTAAATTTTTAAGAAAAAAAAACGATAGCGCAAAAATTGAACTGACACAACAACACACACTTCAATTACAAAGGCAAATAAACAGAACAGAAAATGAAAGACCAGAAAATGTTATACTTTGCAACTAGACTTGCTCATTATTTTGCATCACAATTTCTTTTTCACTATCTAATCGCAATTTTTTAAACAGGTCATTTCACGTGTATTGTTTGATCGATATAGATTTTTGAAGAAGAGATATGTTGAGATGGATGTTAGATGAAGTATACATCGGTTCTATCGTAGCTTGTATATGATATTCTAGGCGACGAATTGATTATGACTGTTCTAGTGAAGAAAACTAAATTCTGATAACTTGTGACTCTAGACATTGCAACATACAGCTGTCCGTGAGTGAAGACATCGTTCTCCAAATAGATGGCAACTTTATTTTGAGTCTGTCCTTGAGCTTTATCGATAGATATCACATAAGAAGGTCTGATTGGAAATTGTCGTCTTGTGAAAATGAATAAAAGTAGATTATCGCTTGGTTGCATAGATATTTGCTAAATATTTTTTGACTCTTCTTTCTCCTTCCTTCCTCTTTCTCTCATTGTCCATCTCGATACTGTGTCTTATGGCTGCTTCTTTCACCGTCATCCATGAAGTTCCGGGAATCGCTTCCGTATTTAGATTGATGTTATCTCTAGACCTTTCTTGTATTTCTCTCTTTTCTGCAGTCTCTTCCGTTGTCTCCTTAGCTCTTGATCGCCTTTTACATTCGGCTTCATTTTTTCGATCCAAATCTGTCTGTTGTGATCTTTTCAAACGTTTCCTCTCAATATCTTTGACTCGTCTTTCTCCTGCCTTCCTCTTTCTCTCATTGTCAATCTCGATACTGTGTCTTATGGCTGCTTCTTTCAGCGTCATCCATGAAGTTCCGGGAATCGGTTCCATATTTAGTTTGATGTTATTTGATGAATTAGTTGAGGAAATCTATATATTACTAAAATCTTTAGTATTATTTTGTTATTCTAGTTAATTCTTTTTTGCATGAACTCATCATTTGATAGCGCGCGCCGAGAGAATAAAACATTTGTGTCAAAACAATCAATTTTGAGGTTCAACCATACTCATTGCGAATCTGTCGATTCCCTCGCAACAATGAACCATCTCAACAATTACGCCGTTGCATTTGTCGACTTCTATGCAACAATTACCCAGGCACACAACAATTCCACCGACAATTACCCCGGCACGCCCTTGTCCATTCTTGAACTGCGGCGGACAATCGGAAAAGAAAGATTTTATATAGTAATATAGATTTTCTATTCTACTTTGATAAATGTCACAGAAAGGAAAGGAAATGAATCTTTCAGAAATTCGAAGACGGAAATGGTGATTGTAAGCTTATTGCTAATTAAATAGCAGAACAACGTAAACATGTTCTAGAGCAATTATTGACTTGGTGAATTAATATTCTATGGCGCATCGTTTATTCCCTCAAGGTGATTCTGCAAATATCCAAAGATAAACAACGCTTAAGAAAAAGAAGATAATATCATATGTTGACGTTAGGGTTTCCAAAGGTGACAACAACAAGAGATTGGAAATTCCCTAGGGCTTCAATTACTTATGGAATTAAGGCCTTGAAGAGATCAAACGATGTCAAAAGAATTATGCAAAATAAAGGAGATAAATAAAAAATAACTAAAAAAAAAAAAAGAACCGGCTATTTTTTTTCTTTTTCTTGATACAACCTCTTGCTTCAACCTCAAGATTCAAACTAGCGAATTGTAATATATAATTCTAAGAGTAGTTAGGTAACTATGGTAATGGATTTTTTTTAATCTGTTATAATAATAATATAACTTATATCTTTTAATAATTTCTTTCTTTATCACTGCGCGATATATTTGAAAGCTACAAAGACTAAGAAAGCATTTGTACAGATGTTTAAATGAAACAGAAAACACACACATTGGTTTAAAACGCATGTATTTAAAATCTAAATTACATTACAATAAGATGAGAGCTTTCGCAGCCATCCACGGCTGCCTTCAATGGTTACACTTCGAAAGGAAAGGAAAAATGTGAAAGAAATTAAGCGAAGGAAGGACAAAATTGGCTGACTTATTGCAAGAGATAGGAAATATTTATTCATTGATTTTGAAAAGGCTGAGCTAAGACTGATGTAGATGAAGTTCCTTAGATTCCAGTCAAGGATTTACTGACATATGCCTAACTCTTGTTAAAATTTGGAGGAGGAAAAGAAATCATAGAGACATTACCAAATTTCCATAACTTGTACTTTTAACCTTCAAAATTTTAAGTTAACAAATATTCTAATTAAATAACCTTCATTCTTATTTATTTTCCGGCAATAGCCGAGAGGACAAACGGTAAGTTCGAATTGCAATGAGACATTGGTTATTTCTTTCTCTCTCATGTCATTTCGAAGAGCGGTGAATCGCAAGGCGAGATTTCTCCCAGCCTACCGACAAAATCTATGCGTTTATAGATTGTCTACATGAAACTATAGCAATATTTTCACTTATCATTACATGCCAGTCGTGAAACTTTAATTTTTAACGTGCCAGTAAATAGGTCTCTTCTATAATTAGTAAATGAAAATGAAATTCCTTTTTATTTCTTTCCATAAGTAAATTCAGGGTTATGGACGTTTGGCACATATCATCTCCGCGTCTTATCGTTCCTTCATTTCTGTATTTACTGGTCCATCATGTTTATTTGCAATGTCACGCGCCTATTTATGTAGAGTTGTCCCAAACCTAACGACAGACGACATTTCTACCTGTAGATACTTGCAGATGCATCGGAAGCTGGGTTCGATTCCTGGTGGCGGCTTGTTTGTTTCCTTTCCTTTCCTGTGTTTGTCAGCCTCTTCTTCATTTTCTCTTCGGTCTGAAGCCATTCCGCAATGACTTTCTCAGGAAGGCAACGGGAACCCACCTCAGCATCTTTCCTCAGGTGATTCTATGGGAATTATAGAGCATTTCATAGAATGTTAACCAGTCGAAGAACTGAATTACTTAAAACACAAAACATTCCAGCAAACCACATAATGAACAAACGAATCTCATCTGACAGAAGCTTGCTGAAAGAAATTAAAACTACAATGACAACATAAATTGATAAAAAGAAGGTAAATAGAAATCATCAGAAATATTTTTTTTCATTTAGAAAGATTCTGAGGTAGCGACTTTCATCAAACTTTGAACATGATCTTTAATTAACTTGAAGGCTCTGTCTGTAAGACTCTGTTTCTCTCTATTAAATTTTTAGAAACTGTAACCCTCTGGTTACACTCCTTTAGTCTTATGTAAACTTTAAAACAACAAAATAATAAAAAACAACAACTGACAATTCTCATTCTCTTTCATGTTTCAAAGACACTTTCTACTGCCTATTCCATTACTTTTTGTCTCTTCTAAATTTCCCTCAGCTGTGAAATATCTTTTTCAAACATTAGGAGAAATGAAAATGTGTAACTCCAAGGAAAATGGAAGAAATGGAAAGAAAAATCTTTGTTCTTGCCTACTTTCTTTTCCTCAGGGGAAGGAGATACAAACCTATTCAAACACAACTGGAACGAAACTGATTTGCAGTTTTCCCCATGTGAACATCAGAATTCTGCGAATAAAAAAGACCGACATCTTCCTCCAAATACATATTCAAAGTTTACAAAGACATCTCCAGTAAATACAATTACAATATCACTGCTGAAGATTGAAATATATGTTATTAACGAAATCATAATGATGATTACAAAATCGTAAACAAAAATATTACGAGGGGATTGAACAAATATAGCATTACTTCGTTATTGGAAAATTAAAAATTTTAAATATAACTATTACGAAATTAATTATCTACAACATAAATCATATTTCAATAATATAGTATAATATAATATAATATAATAATATAATTCTGATAATATAAGTATATAATGTTGTAGCTTTATCTACTAAATGCTAAAAGTCTATCAATCAGAACTTTATTATTATTAAAAATAATGTAAAAAAAAAATAATAGTAATGAAAGAAATTGTAATGCATGCTTCTTTTAATCTATATTACCGTACTAAAATCTTTTATTTCTCTGTCTGTCTGTCCGTCGCAATTGTTAATTTTTAGTTTTCCTTGCTGAGAAGTGACTGCGAAGTGACTGCGTCCTCGCAGTCAGGAATGCTAACCATTGGACTATTGTTGGTCTCCCAATATCCAATCCTATTTTTATTGTATTTGTTCGCGCATTATCAAATAATGAGTTCATTCAAAAAGGAATAAATTATCATTTTTTGCCATAACCGCTTGGAATCGATTCTTGTTGGATTATCTCATACTTATCAGGGGAAGACAGGGGGATGGCCTAGTTCCTTATAATGAACTTAAATAATGTTTGCTCAGAATAATCTTTCTTTCATATTTTTTTGGGATGATTGTAAAACTTTGCATTAATATTCCTTGTATTTGTGTTACTTTCATTGACTTTAATTAGAATAACTGTAGCAATTTCATTACTTAGCAAATACATGGGCTTTTGACACTGCAATTAAAAACATATTAAAAATTCCTGAGAATCAATTAAAAAGGGAAGCCCTAAATGACTAAACAGATCGTTTATTGACGCTGCTTTTTAGAAAACTTTTATGAAATTCTAGCTGTTATTATATTAACAGAAATCTATATGATTTCACATAATGCTTTACTGTAACAAAACATGCTCCGATAAAAATTAAATTACAGAAACCCCATGGGGCTAATTTTGTTGGATGTTAAATTTTACTTTAATATAAGGATTTTTAAATACTTTTGAGACGCTCCATACGAAGATTTTTTTACAACAGCAGCAGCTTTCTGAACAGAGCTGGAGGAATTCAAAAGCGACACAACACAGGAATGCTCTCCACTTGACAACAATATTTTAGTAAAATTATTTTTTATTACTTAGCTTTGGAGAGCTACTCCCTTTTCCTGTGATAACTTTGGATATTTCTAGAAATCTTGTTGACACCTGAATTTAGCCCCACATTCCGAGAGATAAATGCAAGTCATAGCCCTAACACTCGAGGCAACATACGCCCACGCCAATTTCACTGTTGTATTGATTCTCCAGAGCACTCTTCCTCTCTCAAGACGAACGATTTGAAATTGAGTTTTTATTTATTTTTTTTTTCTTATTTCTTCTACTGATGAAGGAATATTCATTTCCGTCCCATGGAAGCAAAAAGAGAAAACTCTTCCAGTCAAAGCTGATATGGGTTTTAGGAGTCAAGGCAGATTGGTTCTGATAATATTTGAGTGGGTTGTATAATCTTTCTCTTGATATGTGATTGGATGGCTCTTAAAATAGGAATCCACAGAAGATTAAAGTATTCAAGAACATTGAGGTTTTTTACCATTAGTTCCAATTGGTTTGAGTCACATTTCATTTCTCTTACTCTTAAAGAGGAGAAATAGAAAAGTAAAAGCAAAGGACAAAGTGTTTTTTTGGAAAGAAAAGTTGTTATTATTTGTTGTTGTTGTTGATGGTTGACACGTGAAGCGTCGTTAAATTGTTTATCTGTCTTTCGAAAGAAAAATGGTAGTCACCTAAGTTAAACCAACAGATTTTTATATATATGAGACTCACATGATACCGATTTTGTAGAAAAATCCAGAGAATATCGTAGGAGTTACTTATAACTTAGTGTCATTGTGAATGTTTCAATTAATCTTCAATGTTTCCTTATTCGAATAATTTGCACTATTCCACATATCTGTACTGTAACTACTTCCGTATATCTGTAATGATAAATGCTCATAGATTTTTTTTCGATAAAGATATAGTTAAATTCTGTATATCTTGTATATACCCTGCCGCACTGACTAATATTGAGTTATTGACTAATATTGAAACATTATCATTAAATCAGAAACTTTGATAGGAAAAAAAAAAAGGTATCCAACCAAACAATTTTTAAGTGTACGGCCATAAAGAACATTTGTGGCAAGAAATCCTGTAGGTACAGTAAAGGTCAAATGTTAGAAGAACAAAAAAACATCATAAATAATAGCGAACCCTTGTGCTACTCACTTCGGAGGCGTGAGATGTTGTTCATTAAAATCTCCCCTGAAGCCAGTTTTCGCTTGAACGCTTACGAGAAAGCGTTGTTGTGCTAAAATGGGAATGTAAGAAAAGTTGACCTCTCCCTTAGGGTGAGAGTTTCCGAAAAGGATCAGAAGAAATGAGTTTGTGATCTCAGGAGACGAATGCGAAAAAGAAAAACTAAGGTCACTGAGTGAGAAACCCATCCGTTATTCATTGGTGTTTTTTTATTACACAGAGGCCCACATAGCAGATCGAAACGAGAAAAGTACTTAACACAAAAACACAACCCCCCCCGACTGCTTTGAACAGATGACACTTCATAAATATTAAAGGTTCATCGCAAATGAAAAATGCCAAACCTTTTCGGAACTACAAAAAGAAAAAGTCTAAACTTGCTAGCTTTTTTGTTAGCAGATATTTTGGCTACATTTCCAGGTTATTTTTTTAATGTTTGTTATATTGCATTTTTGTATCAAACTCGGTCAAAACGGCCGAAAAAGTCTTTGAAGGATTGTTAGGAATTTCTGTTTTATTGCCAATGCAATATTTATTTCTGAAACGTTTTATTCATGTTAAGCAGAAATTTATTTTAGTTTCATTTCAAGATTTTTAAGTAAGAAAACATGGGAAAACTACTTTCTGTCTCTATCCTTACGTACAAGGATAAGTCAGATTTATCCGAAATTCCTTAATCTCATAACTAAATCTCTTCTACTGTGGCTTAATCATTAAGTTAAACGTAGTCTCCATCCATCATTTATTTATCATTGGCAGGTGAATTTGAGATCTTAGACTCTTTGATCCGTTGAATTCTTTAAAGGTTTTTGTAGAAATTGGATTCATTGAAGGAATCTAAATAAAGAATAGAATTTTATCTTGTTATTTTTCTGACGTTATTCAAAACGAGTAAAGAGGAATATTATCCAAAACATTTCACTCCTAAACTATATATTATGTTTTTTATAATCTTCTTTATTTGACTATATTTCGACCGGACCATTGTAAAGACCCGTTGAAGACCGGCAATGGTCCGCTCGAAATATAGTCAAGTAAAGAAGATTAGAAAGAGGAATATTACTTGGAATAAAGATTTGCCAATGGGAAGATTCACTCTTTATGTTGCAGAAGGGCTCTAATATTTCCAAACATTCTACAGCAATTATTCAGCAGCTCTTCAGTTCGTCTTTTTTTTTTTTTGTAGGGAGAGAATTGTTTTAAGCAAATACGCACGTTTTTGTAAAAATGAATCGATGTTTTACAGCTTTCATTTTTTTAAAGTTAAATTAATCTATTTTGTCGTTTTTGAAATGGGCACCTTTTTCTGATTTGATAGCCTTAAGGAATTGAGAATCATCATCTTAATAGTTCCGTCATTACAAATACAAAAAGCATTTAAGCTGATAAGAGAATTACAAGTAATGAGAGCTGAAACAAATCATGTTTCTTTTATTGTTGCGCTCAAATTTCTGATAAACATCCCAAAGGATTTGCATGTGACATCATCTGTAAAAGAAAAATAAATTTAATAATTGGGGATTGACATCGTGAGTATCACTATTTGTCTTGAAGTTTCGACTTCATTGCCTTCTGTTTTCAAACCCTCTTCAATGTCTGCCTTTTTAGCCGTCAGATCTCTTAATGAAAATTAGGTGTATGTATTAATGGTTTTTTTATTATCCTGAAGAAAGATATCACTAAATAATTTTAATAAATTACTTAAAAACCTGGTACACTTCTAATTTTAACTATTAAAAAATATTTTTCCTTGATAGATTATTAAAAATGCATAAGACTAAGATTTTGGCGATATCTTAATGTAATTTCAATTTAATAATTACAGTGCATGAAATGAGAAAATTTGTAAATGTCTCGAAAACTTTCTTTCTCACAAACAGTTTCTTCGAGACTGAATTTATTATACTTTGTTGATTATGGTTTTTTTTCCTAAGAATTCCTAATTACTTAAATTATTTGAATTATCTTATATATGTAAAGTATAGAATGTTAAAAGCGAGATTGATTATAATACATAATTTTGTTTTCTACAATAAAATGGTCTGTTTCTACTGATGTAAGCCTTAAGAGTGAAGGTATGTTAAACACTGGAAAGAAATTTTATATTGTAAGAGCTTAAAACAAATTAGCAACAACAAGGAAGGGGCGAAATAAAATAGATCTAAAACAACATAATTTACTTTATAACATTTATATCTGAATGATTCCATTCTCTTTTAAATCTTTAATCACTGACAATGAGGATGTAATCGTCTTTTGGAAATACTGTATTTTGAAACTCTAATTTATCTTCATCAAAAGTTACTATCTTAAATATCACATAAATGCACTTTTCAATCATATTTTTAAAATTGCGTTATCTTGACTGATTTCATAAATACTCAAAAATTTAGAATACAGTAATAATTTTGAATCATTCCAAAACTTGAACAAGACGATGGCTGCAAAGTTCCAGTTCATCACTTTGCTCAAGGTGTAAGAAACATTATAAGATCCAATCAGTTGACTCCAGGTCACTTCCCACCAAACAATTACTTGTAATCGATTCTGCCACCCACTAATCGTTTCCGCAATCAGTTGCTGTAGCTGTTAGACTTCTGTTCCGTCCGCAAACTGAAAGGCATCGAAATCGTGCTCTGATACAGGCTCTACATATCCGCAATTAATCAATCAGAAACAAAACAAGAAAATTTCAGTTAATACCTGTGCCCCTAAGAAATACTGTTTAAGGTCCTGACTAATACAGGCGACTGCAAACCTTTTATTTATTTTACATATTTCTTTTTCCAAAAATGCACCTAAAATTCTGAAAATTTAAAAATGAACTTGTGAAGCATCTGGGATTTCTATTTTCTTTTTATCAATTTTCAAAATATTCCACAATTAATTACAATAAAATTCAAAAACAGTCAATTTTTTGCGGGTTTTTTTTTCGAAATGTAGTAGGCCTACTCGATATTTTCAACTTATGGAAAATAAAGAAATTGAAAAAAACCTGAAATGATAAAAAAATTCTAAAATAATGATTTGTATTTAAAAGTATTTCAAGTAAAAAAAAAAATGTAAACTCACACAATTTTAAAAAGCACATTTTTATTTTTTTTAAAAATAACTGCTGCACTACAAATAAATATTTAAATACAAATCATTATTTTAGAAATTTCATATCATTTCAGGTTTTCGTCAAATTTTTTTAAATTGAAAATACCGAGTAATATCTCGAAAACACCCAAAAATTTGACTGTTTTTGAATTTTAATTTAATTAATTACAGAATCTCTAGAAAAATGTTTTCCAGAAATGTTTTTCAAGAAAATAGAAATTCCAGATGCTTCGTAAGTTCATATTTAAATTTTCAGAATTTTAGGTGCATTGGAAAAAGAAATATATAGAAGAAATAAAAGGTTTGTAGTCGCCTGCATTTGCTTGAGTCAGGACTTAAAGTAAGATAATAAATTGTATTAGTTTCTTTTTTAAGTTGTGAAAAACAAATGAAAACAAAAATTCAATCCCCTTCGAAGAAGTTGTATTTCAGGTAAATGACATGTAGTGGTTAGTAGCTCATTCAAAATCCATTTTTCCTTTTCTCCCTCAAATATTTCCTTTCTAAGAGCTATTAGGGCTTTATTTATTTTTTTTATTTCATTTTCCATAGAAGCTGAGTCAAAAAATAGGATGTATTATTAAAGAAACTAAGTAATTACTCTATTATCCTAATTGACTTATTAACATTTTCTATACTTTAACGAAGATTTGTAATTGTCTGTGTAAAATTCTAGGAAATAAATTTATATTTTTCACATAGAGTGAAACTAAAATAAATGTACCAGTACATGGCCAGTAAAAAAGTTTTTAAGCCATTTTTTTCGCACGGATTTATCTGCCAAGGAATTTTTATGCTAAATACCTATCTTTCAATACAAATTAATTTCCAACAAATGAAAAGATAGCCTAGGAATTCCCAATCTTCAAATGAAAAATATTTTTATAAAATATCTTGTGTAATTGCAGTGCTATATGTAATTTGTAGCTCGTTAAATGACAGCAAAACTTCTAAAAGTTTGTTTTTGTTAAGCAAATCAGGCTACGCTTATTATAATTTTGACTCTCATAGTATTCCCAAAACTATGTCTTCGAAATCTATAAATTTCTTGTTTGTTAAGGACAACTGCTGGAGACACTTTTTCAATCGTGATATATATACAGTTTGGAATATTTTTAGTAAAAAATAGAATATGTAACGTAATAAAGTTTCCTTTCTTAAGGAGACATTAAAAAATTAGAATACCAACTAAGCTTTCTTACTTTCTTTAAATTCAATAAAATACGTCAAAAATTTTAGACTAAATGTTGAATCGTTTTCTGTAACAATTTACAAAAACAATTTCTCTTACAATTTCATGTAAATCAGAACTTCAGAATATTTTCCAGAATAGTAACAAAACAATGAATGAAAAGCTAACGCATGAGCAACGGAGATTTTCACAATTTAGCAATTCAGATTGCCTGAAGTAGAATCCATTTCACCAAATTAAGTTAGTCAAATAAGATCTTACGTAAGATATACAACAGCCAGGAAAAACAGAATTTTCTCAAAGAAATATTTTCCAGGAATGTTAAGAATTGTTTTCCAGAATACAATTCCAATTCCAAAGTGGCTTTGTAACGATTTATTTTCGTCGTTTGATGGAACTATTTGTTTTGTCCAAATTCTTTTGAATAATCCGAATTCCTTCGTTGCTTCATCAAAAAAAGATTTCTTCCTTTACATTATAAACTCCTCCTCGTCGCTTTCTAAAACGAACGAAAATGACATAAAATTATTTCTCTAGGATAAGGGAAGGGGTTCTATTTATTTGTCGTAATATAAACAAACCAAACAGCGTTAAATAACTTAAAAAATGTAATTTGTCATGAATATGTCTTTCATTTCTAACATTTCTGAGAGGATTGTAGAGACAATTACATCATAGACTTTAAGGGGATTTGTCTTTTAGTTTTAGCCGAAGGGAATGTGGAGACGTACTTTTAGAGAACAGTTCCATTCCATCTTGTCCATCAGTTCAGAGGGAAAAAACCGCCACCTGATGGAACAAATCCTCTTTATAACGCCTTCTCTCTTCTTCTTATCACACCCTCCCCTCTTCTCTTTATACCCTCAAGTTGTTATCGCCTGTCGGAGATAAAATCCGTCGAGAGTTTGATTCGAATGGAAAAAATCGAAGCAGTTTGATCCCCTAAGAATCGGTTCCCAAGACCCACCGCCATAAACTGTAATCACTTGGAAGGACCAAAGGAATAGGATTGGATGAGTACAGAAAGTGGTTCACGTACCAAAGATATCAGAATAAGCCTATATTTACATTACATATACCACCTTTCACTGTTCAGTTTTAGGACTTGCACCTTTCACTAGATTTAGAAACGATTTTGTAAAATTAAATAAGTTTAATATATATATATTTTATGTTGACAACAACATTCTACATGAATTACTCTAAGTGAAAACTTATGAAAATATGAATAATTTATTGTGGTGTCGGAATTAATGTTTACTTAAATCAATCAAATGGCTACTTAAATATGTTGTAGTGGTCATATACCTTACTAGTAAATAAAAAAAATCGAGTGGAAGATTATCAATGCTAATTATATTAAACCCTTGGTTTGTTAATTGTTCGAATGTAAATCGTCATATAGAAAGTACAGGTCGATCATCACTAATCCGGTTCCATGACTAATCCAGCACTAATTTCGGCTAGCGTAATTTCAAATTTCTCGAATCGCGGCACCAATCTGCCGCTACTGTTTCGTGGCGCTACTTGTTGCATAAACACAGGCAAGCCATTCTAAATTGTTTTTCTCCATTTATTGTTATAGCCTGCTTTTTTTAGCCCCAGCCATGGTTCCAATGAATAAAGGAAACACTTCTTCTTCACTTTGGATGATGAACTTTCTTGTGTAAGTCAACAGAATTATCTGTACCATTGTTTTACCTGTGTTTCATTAAATTTTCACTTGATTTTCATTCAATGTTTCTTTTTTTTTAATAACCAACTTGTTCTGGATCTAACCTTCTATGATCCGGCAAAATCACTAATCCGGCACTCTATCAGTCGCAATGTTGCCGGATTAGTGATGCTCGAACTGTATAACATTTTAAACCATTCAAACATTTCAGTTATTCATCAAAAGTTTACGACTTTAAAATAAAGAAACAAATGAAGTTTAATTTCCACTTGATTTTTCACTTAATAATTATAAGATAACTTATAAAGACCATCCTTTATCAATGACTTCCACAATTTTTTTTTTACATTTGAAGGGGAATGTAAAAAAAAAATCTGAAATTCGCTAAATAATCTTTTGAGAAAAACAATTAAAACTAATTTAAAATAATTAGTAATTGGATTATTTATTATATTATTATAACTTGTAATATAAATTTGTTCTGTAAAATCAATGTTTTATTAAAAAAAAATTACAATTTTATTTTAAATCAAAGTGCATTCTAAAACTTTTACCTGATACAGAATTCCAGTTATTAACTTTATTAATATTTAAATATAGTAAGTTTTAGATGCTGAACATTTAAAAAAGAATACTTTACTCTAAAATTTTATTGTGACGATTAACGTATCGGCATCAATGATTCAATGATTGAGTTCTGATTCATCCAAAAGTCAGACCGAAAAGCTTCTCTGAATTTGAGATAATGCCTTCATTAACAAAAACTCCTATAGGTAACTTACATTGAAAAGCTTCAGCATCAGATAATTCTTTATTGCAAATAGTTTTGAGAGATACATCTATTTCTTCAAGTTTGTGCCGCGGACTTCCACACATCATTTACCTGTCACCGTTCTTTCTCCTGACATGAATTATGTCAATTTAAACCAAAAATTAAAGCGACAAGGACGTTTCTTCAGCAGAGAAGCATTTGAGAGAACGCTCCTAAACTTTAGGAGATCTTTCTTAAGCCAACTTGGTGAAAAGAGAATGGTCAAAGGGATTGTTTGTCATTTGCAGCCTCTGCCTTTGAAAACAGATTAGAGGAGGCTCCTAGAAATGTCTATTCGCAGAACCTCACATTTCATTCTCCCACTTTCTTTCATATTTCCATTTCTATCAAAGTCTGCGAGAATAACTCAAGCTCTCTGAATAATGTATATTGGAGAAAAAGAAACTTTTGGAACGAATTCTTATCGAAAATTTATATTTTAATGAGATATGCAGAGCAAATATTTTTAGAAATCACTGTAATTTTGAATGAAAGACTTTACTGTAAATATTACTTTGTAAAAAATACAAAAACAAACTGTTTAAATATATGTAGAGTAAAGGCGGGAAGTGATGTTTCTAAAATAAAATGAATTATTTCTACAATAATAAATCAGAATTATTTAAGAATATCTGCAGTATACTTGTTCAATTGTGTACATGAAATTGGTGACATGAAATTGTAAAGATTAACACTGTCAATCGTTTTAACATGAACTTTCATTATCTAACTTATTTTTGTGAAAGTAAAACACAGACAAATTATTTTAAAACCTATTTACATACTACAAGTTTCCCAAACGGTTTTGGAGTCTGGAAAATTCTTCCTATTAAATTTAAGAGAAGAATGTGGCTATGAAAGTTTTCAGAAACAACAAAAAGCAACATAAAATAAATAAATAAACACAAACACAAATGCTATTACTCAGTAAATCAGAACAATTGGTATTATTTATTTATTTACTTTCTCTTTTTATCAAACAACGCACATTCATTTACAGATATTGAACAGAATTAAGTTACTCCTTCTTACGTTTGATATTTACAGTGGTTCTAGAAATGAAAATAAGAAACTATTATTAATCAAAATTCCCAAACTGATACCAGCAAATTATGCCATCTCTCCTCCCCCAGTCACCGAAGGAACTCTTCCTATCTCTTTCGACTTATTATATATACCGTAATAAGTCGAAAGGTCTTTAAATTAGCAGTCCCCATGCTTCCGAAACTAATTTCCTTATTAAATCTTTAATTATTGTTAATTCGTAAAAAAAAAAATTGAAAATATTCGGAAAAAGTTCCAAATCACCTGAGACAAAAACAATTTATTTGAAAATAGAAAAAGAAAATCATTAAAGCTATAAAAGTTTTCAAGAAGACTTTCAGTTTTTACCTAGTAATAGTTTTTATTATTTTTTGTAATGTTAACGAAACATCTGTTTGTAATACAGGTCAACTCTTTTATTGATTTTTGTGAAGATCATTTTACAAATTGGAATATAAGGCTAGAAAGTACCACAGTATTCGGAAACTTCACAAACTGTGGAGTTGTCAACTATGAGGTCGTGACTTTTATATATAAGATTTCCTTTCTCACTAAATAGCTTACTTAGTTATAGTCACGTTGTTATAGTCACATTTAATTATGTGACTGTAGACCATATTGGTCACTTTGAACGTACTTTATCCACTTTAGTCTCTTAACGCTCTTTAAGAAGAACACTGATATACAGTAGAAAATTTCTACTGTACATATAATAACGCTTTTTGTTATAAAGCAATTCTTACATGAACGTATATAAAATTTTCAGATATGTAACAGTCAAATATTGACTCTTTTCAATGAATCTTCGTTTAGGGCAGAATGTTTGAGCAACTTTGCTATCAATTTATTAAAGTTTGACTCAGGTTTTGTTTCATTGAAATATGTAAATATACCATATAAATATTTATCGTTGAATTTTTACTATTTAAATCACTGAAATCTAATTAAACAGTTTTTAATTGAAATTTTAATGAGAATATCTTAAGCAATTCATTGAAGATACGTGACAGCAACAACTTCGATTTTTTTTATATTGTTAAAAGATAGTATAATAATTTTAAATGATGAAAATAGAATGATTATAGAATTACATAGCTTAAATTTTTTATTTCCAGTTCAAGAAATAAAATGCAATAATTACAGAAATTCCATTGTATACTTTATAGACAATATATAAACTTCTCTTCGTGTGCACTCAAAAAGGTTGCTTAAAACTTAGATTTCAAGGAGGCCATTTTAATAGACACATAAAAATAAGGTAAAAATGAATGAAGAATTTTCCTACTCCACATAATTTTGCTTAATATTTGACCCAATAACCTTTATGAACTCAATAACCTTACACCAAAGATGTTCCTTTCTGTAAGTCAAGGAAAAAGTATGGCAAGGAAGATTCTCTAGTCTTGTTCTACTGAAACTCCGCCTTTTCTGTAGTATCTTTAGGGCAAGTTCTTTCGACACTTTACATCAATAGTTCTTCCATTTTAAATTATGATACAAACTTATTTCACTGTATTTTTTAATTTCTTTGAAGAAGGTTTAAAGTATCAAGCTGAAAAATTGAAGAACATTAACTAAAATTCCTCATTCACTCGTATATTATTTTTGGAGCATTAACTACAATGTTTTTTTACTTTTTTTTAAGATTGAAATGTCGTTGAGTTTTTCCATTCCAGTTTCATCTTCCCTGCTATCAAATTCCAAGTATCACTGACTTTTTCCATTTAGAATATGTCAACGGAATAGGATCGTAGATTTATCTTAACCTCAGGTCAAAACCTCACGGCGCTCTCAATAAACGACGAAATGGATTCAGATAAAAATTATCGGAAGATCCAAAGGCTGAAATTCAGTTGAAACCATAAAAAGAAAAAGGTGCTTCTGGTGTCAGCGGATAAAGTCCTGAAATTCTCTCTAACTTTCCTTTCCTTCTTTATTCTCTATTTACGAGGCACGGGAAGAGTAATGATTATGGGTTAAACGGATGTTGGCTGATAACTGGTTTGATAGACGAGATCCTCTGAGGGAAAGGAGCAATGTTCCCTGAGAGACACATCAGATGCACTCAGCTTATCACACACACAGCCAAAGTCGGTTTCTTTCCCATGTACGTGTCTTCCCAAAGGCACAGCAGTTGCAGTCAGATATGGGTGGTCGTCGTCGATCGACACTGACTCTATTCCGTCACTTGTTAGTGCTAAGGTTGGCTCTCTTATATCAGGAGAGCATCTGACACTGCTTCAATTGCCACATTCAAACAACAAAGCATAGTCATCCAGGAACTAGGATAGGGCTATTTGGTTCTTACGAATACTGATTTAGGTAACATATTAAAGTAAATGAAAAGAAGAAAGTAAAATGCTTCTTAATAATGCCTCTTATTTATTTTATTATTTTGTTTTTGTCTTTGATTATGGTTATATTTTATTAGACATTCTTCTCCTGCTGATATGTTTTGCTTTTTATTTGAATCTTTTTGTTTTTTTCAAAAGTCAACGGATCTCAGACGTTGATTCTGACAAATTTTATAATATTTGCGTTACATTCATGGTTTATTCTTTCATTTGCCTTATTTTTTCCTCCCTAGCTTTCCCCTGCTTTCGGTCTCTTCATCAAGTTTTGAATAAAATGAAATAAATATACTAAGAATTTACAAATTTATTAATTCAAATCTGAATCCCAAAATTATCAATGATTTTAACAAAAAAAAATACATGATTTCTTTTTAACCGAAAACCTTTATGTTCATTTTAAATGGTACCTTATTTTCTTTGATTTGTTTTTCCTTTAAAGCATTGTGGGGTTTTTAGAATATTGTGATACTTTACATGTTGAATGGAGTCAACAATCTCTTCAGTAATTTCAAAGAAATACTAACTATTCCTCTGAATTAATAATCAAAGCTTTCTTTAAAGAAAACCACAAACAAGTGAAAGAGAAAATTAGTGGAGTCACTCACTCAAGTAATTAGAGCACATATAGGTACACCATACAACCAACAATCAATCACACTATAAAAAAAAATCCTAGCTTCACATTAAATCCAGGTTGCTGTACCTACAAGCACTTGAAATTCAATAACTCAAAATTACAAGAGTAAGAGGAATGCAAAATATATATTGATTAAATTCTTTGGGTTAATATGATTTTAAATATTCAAAACTTGAAAAAGAAACCTAAAAGAAAACAAAACAAGAAAAATCGAATTTAGTTAAGCACATTTTAATGATAGACTACAAATAAAACTATGACAGTTTTCCAATCAAATAATTTGCTAAATTTGTTTCATTATTCATTAGCGAATCACTAAGAATAGTTATAGATCCCTGCAATAACGCCTTATCTAAAGTTTTATTGTTGTTCATCATTAAATTAATGTATTTTAGCATTTGAAAAGGATATAAACTTCACGAGATCAGTTTGTTTAATGTGTAAATCCAAACAGAATAATGAAAATTCAATAGATAGGTTAGTAAAACCCCGTTATTACGCTCGTCAAGGGACCATGACCTCCAAGCGTAATAAGCGGGTTAGCGCTATAGACGGGAAATGATTTATGAGATGGGGAAAGATTTGGACACCATTTTACAGGAAACATACATGATTCTGCAGTAGATATACTGCAAATATGGGCTTATTTCCTATTAAAAAGATCTTTAATTGTGGTTTGCCGTGTGTATGTGCTACTGTTATGAATTATGACATTTTCAATGCGGTTCAGGTAACTATTAACGTAAATTGATACACCACTAGGAGCAATACTAATATATTTTCGGAGCAGATTTAGTGCACACTTTTACTTTTTTACGTTTGCAACAACCTTTCGCTGCATCGGTAATTGCATCCCTGTTTTTCAGTATTGTTCGCAGACTGGACGAGGGAATTCCTAGAGATTCTGAAAAATCCTACTGACTTCTGTAGAATTCTCGTCGTACTTACGGAGAATTTGCAATTTTTCACTTATAGAAAGGGATTTCCGCTTCGACATTTTGCACTACTGTATCACAGACCCGCAACTTCACAGAGTTCAAAGATTCCCTCCTACCAGGGAAAAAAAAAGGAAACTTTACAGTGTTACATTTCTTTTCGATACAAAATTTCCGATATAAAAAAGCGCTACAAGCGGGATTTGAAGCGTTATAAGAGGGTAAAAGTATACAGAGATATATAGAAAATTCCAGGGACCGTATAAAAGGAGCGTAAAGAACGGGTAAAGAAAGTGCTGTAAGCGGGAGCGTTATATCGAGGTTTTACTGTACATATGTTAGCCAAGGTTATAAGGTGATCGTTTCAGCGGTCAAACCCCAACGGAGATCAGGATTTTTTTCCCTAATTATTTCTTTCCCTTGATAGATGGGATTTGATAGATGGGATTGATCTATCAAATGGTTGTTAGTGGCTTTTCCCATTTCCAGTTCGACGGTGATCACTGAGTCTTACCTCCTACCCTCCCTCCTTCTAATGAGTACGAAGAGGTGATGGTTACCAATTTCATTCTCTCTAATAACTTATTCCATAAAACCTTTCGTAGATTAAGAATGAAATGCTCTTCAAAATTTTAGAAAATTAGTAAATTTTAGTAAGTTTTTAAAAGTTGAATTATTTGATACAATCAGAACGCAAATTAAAAAATCACGGGTCATTTATTATTTTTCTTTGTCATAAACATTTATGCTGTCACATGAAAATTATCTTTTCAAAAGTTAAAAAGTCGTGCAACTCGGAAGTCTTTATCCCTTTAAAGTTCCTAAGTCAGATAAAGATAAATGGTTTTGGCGAATCTAACACTGCTTTCCTGGAAAACCTATAAAAATAAATAAAGAAGGTATTGGCTTTTACCTACGAATTTCCTTTGTAGAGCTTCCAATGTCGTAAAGTAGTTTTATAATGGAAACTCATGTAATTCAAACTTCCTTCGAAGAAAACCAATCAAACGAGAATTCCTAAAAATTTCAATAAAATAAGTAACTATTGGGAAACAACTTAAGTTTGTCTTTTTAAAAGATCTGTTTTGTTTTGTTTTTTTGTTTTATTTTTTTCACAGTATTTTTTTCATTTTATTTTTCCTTTATCTCTGTTCCAAAGATTTTACAGAACGAAAAGTGAAACAAAATATCAGACATTAAGAATATCGATCCATTATCAGCTTTTTTTGTGACGCATTTTTAAGAAACTGAAGACAATTCTTAATTGTTATTTTTTGTTTGTTTTTATCACGAATTCAAAGCGAAGTAAAGCTGTTTAATGCTTCAATTTGTTGTATGAATTATCTAGAGGCTTAAAAATAATGAAAATTCCTTTATTAAACTGTGTTCTTTTACTTTTAAAGCCCTAAATTATGTTTTATGTTTTAGTTGTTTGTTCAAAACAAATCTGCTAAATCTTTCATGAAGGCACTAGGCAATTCTGTTTGGAATTAATGAAGATTTAAAAGAATATTCCGTAATACGGTTTCCATTCTGAATTCGTTTAAAACTATTTACAATGGCGAGCAAAGATTTTCATGTGAAATAGATACGTTGAGTAAACAACAATGGCTGAAACCAAATGTTTAGTAAGTGACATCCCAGAATAGATGTTTCTCGCTCTTTGGCGATCATCAGCTGTGAGTAATCACCAGTAAATAATGGAGTTTTCAATAAGGAAGAATAATCATCGGAAAGAATGTGGAACCTCCACATATGAATATGGACTACTTCAGCAACAACTGTTATGTTTGAAGTTAATCTCTGAGATATTATCAGAATTAAAATGCCTACACACATAATTAAAACTGACATCAACATTTAAAAAATGTATTAAAAAAACTGACAAGAGAAACCGGTCGTGTCAGTTTTTAATAATATATCTGTATGTAGGCATTTTAATTCTTATAATATATTCACATGTGTTAAAATATCAGTTTTAATTCCAAGATCTTAATAATAATCTTAAAAATAAAAGCTATTATGAATTGTAATAATAGTTTTAAAAAATAGGATATAATAAACTTTGGCATTAAAGTATCTTTATCCCAAATATTATCCCAATAATTCAGTGCTTAAGCAAGGAATATTATTTTTTTTAAGTAGGCTAATTTTTTCCAATCGTGGTATAAATTGATTTCCTGCTTACAAAGGAGCGAAACTGCCTTTTCAAAGATTATATAAGCAATCAGCCCTTAACTCTACCTTTTCTATTGTATTCCAATAGTGAATTTTTTTTAGCTTATAATTGCAAGAAACTTGGGTTTATTTTAAATGTTTTATGAAACCATATTGCATTTTACAGAAACATTATTCTCTTCAATAATTTCTTTTAAAAACAGGTCGACAAACTGCTTTAATTGTGCTTAATTTACTCTGTTAATTACGGTAATCCACATATCCGAATGAATTAAATTGAAAAATGAGTCGAATAATGGAGTAAACAATTCAATTTTTTTTTATATATAAGAGTACAAACCTTTGCAACTTTTCAGTATTATTCGATTGTGCGTAGATAAAGAATCAGGAAGAAAGTTTCGAGGAAAAGCTGTAGGGCGTGAAATATAAAGAATTTACAAGGTTATTAATTGTTACTTTTATGTGAAACGCTTTCTACAATAACCTATTTCCCTCCCAACCTTTTCTGCTTTTATTAGAGTAACCGCGAGAAAATGACATAGCACAAAACCCTTATCAACAACCCATTAAAAAAAGACTCCCAGCTGCAAATCGATCATGAATTATATGTATTTTTCAAAAAGCGATTATTAAACACTAGTTCCATCACAATGTTCCTTCAAGCGTCTCCAATAAAGACGTCTTTTACACGGTTTCACAGCCTCAGGTTTTATGATAATACATTTTGGCGCCTCAATTGCAATCAAAGATTACATCGCTTATTTGATGAGATCGTTTTCAAACACGACTGGTAAAAAAAAAAGAAATTTAACATGACGTAAAAGATGCTTTTAGGCAGTAAAAAACAAAACAAAGCAATGGAAGATGTATTCCATCCCTATCGGTTGATAATTTCTGGAAATACATTCTTAAAAATTGATAGAATTTCTTGGTTTCAGTGCTAATGATGTTTCTATGAAAGTTTTTCTCACGTTTAAGTGAAATTTCTGAATAGAAATCAATAGAGAAAACATTCAAATAAAGTTACATCGTCTCTTCTTAACATGTATGCAAGGTTTCAAGGAGATCCATAAACCACTTAGAAATTTATCAGTGGGGACATAATCGTACGGTGTTTATTATCAAGAAAGAAGGGTTGAAGTAAAATGTGCAATTAGTTCTCTTGTTTTAAATTTTTTTATTATTTCAGAATTGTATGTAGACTTTATATTTCGAGAAAGTTTGCAAATGCATCTATTTTTTTTTTATAAATTACTAAAAGTGGATTAATAAACATCGTTTTACATTATGAAGGAGAATTTCTGAAATGATGATAATAACAATCATCAAGAAAAGTTGAATTAGGTACTGTAGAGGTCCTTTTTTTGAGGGATTTCCTCACTCCGGGATGGGATGTTATCTCGATATTTCGGCCCCGTGCCTCCGAAAAACTTATCCGAGAAACTAACGACGGAAGTTGTTAATTCTGCGCTTTCCTTCATGTTATTGACTTTTATAAATCTCCCGAAGAAGGTCCGAGGCACGGGGCCGAAATATCGAGATAAAATCTCATCCCGGAGTGAGGAAATCCCTTAAAAAAAAAAAAGGACCCTTACAGCATCATGTCTCACTCCTCCTTCAGGACCAAACTATGTTGAATTAGGTATGGCTTTTTAATAGAAATTAAACGTTATAACTAATGTAAAATATCTCCATTGCGCTTTTCCTTTTTAGTTGTAATTAAATTAATTTCAAAACGGCGATTACTTGCAAGATAAAGTAGTTCTGTAAAGAAGGTAAATAGTAAAATTACAAATTAAATAAAAAATTCAACTCCAATTCTTCAATGATCTTCTTTCTTTCCATCTCAAATAAGTTAGACAAATATGAAAACCTCTTCAACACATCACACTAGTATCTAAAAGGTTTATTAAATACTGAAGACAAATTTTCAGGAATTGTACACATTCCCTTTATTAAGCCTTGAAGCAAAAATTAGAATAAATTAACAAACAAAAACGGGTAGAATAACATAACAAAATTTAAAGGCATGAAACATCAACAAATTCAATTGTTGTTACAATAATAAGTTTGTATTTAATATTCAGTATTTAATAAACCTTTTAAGTACTAGTGTGATGTGTTGCAGAGTTTTTCATATTTGTCTAAAAAATGTAACTATTTTTGTAAGCGTTATTTTATATTTTAAATAGTTATATTTTGTTTCATAACAAAAAAGGAAATAAAATGAAGAATGCATTAAAAATAAAAAATAAATATTAAATAAACCTATAATGAATTCGTTATCTACTTGTAAATATAACATGTTTAAATAATTGATGTCAGTAAATGAAAAGAGAAAAATAATTTAAAATTACTTTCATCCAATAGATGAAAAGAGATACGGTGATATACAGTACTTTGAGAACGAAAGAAAAACTGGGAAACACTTAAATGGTTAAGCACTGCTCCACTGTTTAAGTATATTGTTAATTCTACGATAATCTGCCCTGTACTTGTACTATAACATATTTAAAGAACTGATTACTTCAGCTACTTTTGAAAAGCGATGCAGTGATATATTTTGAAAAAAAGACAATGCAGCATACAGTTAAGAACGACTGTGTTTACCGTTACTTTTCGATAACTAATTGTAAATATTGATAGTTCGGATCAAAAGATATGGGCCAGTTTTAACAGTGGCATTTTTATTAATTTCTATTATGTCGTTATAAAAATGTTGAAACCTAAATTTCACTGTGAATAAAAATACAGCATCAATAACGTTGTTAGCTATCTAACAGTGGTACATCTAAGGTGGACTATGGTTTCCAATATTATTTAAGTTATAGTTATTCCTTTTAAACTAGTTAGAATTTTGAGTTAAGACTTACTTTTTTGCTGTCAGTCTGAAGTCTTTTGAGGTATAAGAGACAGGGGTTGGCAACTTAGTACAGTGTTAAAAATCTATATCCTTCTGTTGTTCAGAGACTGAAACTGACATGAAAGGAAATTGGATGGTGTCTCACAGTTTACTAAGACACAATGAATTTCCTGTGAAAGACTTATCTTGAGGTTGCTTGTGATACTTCGAGGCTTTGCACTTTGGATAAAATTAGTCAAAGGGTTCTCTTGTTTGCTTCTTCCCCCCACATCACTTTGGATTCTTCAGAAAAGTTTCCTTCATCAAAGATAGCGAGAGAGTAATAATCATTCTTATAATTTTATAAAAGAAAATTTTTTAGAATTTAATATAAGATTTCATGGCTTTGACAATTTGAACTCAATTGTCGTTTGCTTTCCCGTTTCTCACTAAAATGCATCATGAGTACTTACATCAATATTCCAAAACCATTGTGTTATCATAAGCCATCAACTAAGACGTGCGAAAAGATTTGCAATCAATGTAATTATTGATTACTTATCATCAAAATAAAACTTAAGTAAAAAATTAAGTTGAATATAAATGGGATATAAATCAAATCAACTTTAATTTAATTGTTTCATTACAGCAAAAGAGGCTATAGTAGTAAATTGTAATATGACTGTCAATTAGACAATTTTTAAGCAGGAATTTTAAGACAGAAGATTACTTCACAAGAAAGTTATAGATTATTATGTAAGTTATATATTGTTTTTGTACTACAAATTCATTCAAATCCATTCGAGACAGTTGTGATCATCAGGCAACCATTCAAGTACAAATCCAGAAGAGAAGGTTACAGTGGTTTGGACACGTTTGTCGTATGAACAATGCTCGACTTCCTAACAAAGCTCTATGGAAAGAACGACCAACCAATTGGAAAACCCTGAGAAGTGCCCAAAAGAAAACTTGGATTGGAATCATCAAGGAAGACTTGAAGAGCCTTCACATATCACTAGACGAAGCCAAAGTACTTGCTGCAAACCGCCATGATTGGAGGAAGATCATTCGCAAAGTTCAATGTTCAAAGGCACCCACAGCAGCGTACTGGTTGAGAGGAAAACCCCCACCACCCGCCAGCTAGGGACAATGATGATGATGATGA
>JAFIDM010000002.1:40552969-40575129 GCA_023159025.1 Thereuonema tuberculata
TTTTTAGAGTTAGGGCTTGTAGAGTTAGGCCTCGTAGAGTTAGGGGCTTGGCTCTACATGAGATCTCATATCTTTTTAACAGTGAAAGCATTATGAGCATGTGAGTCTTGGCAACTTATTTTACACGAAGTGTTTATTTATTGTGAGTCTTTGTTCTAGTTTTCTAACATCATGTTTTCAATTCTAACTGATATTTCTAATGTAGCAGTTTTCTATTTTAACTCCTCATCCAAACACAAATAATTTTATTAAATCTGTAGTTTGATTTTTTTAAGTGGTTTCCAGAAGCTAGTATCGTATGGTTCTAGCAGACTGATCCTTAACCGAGGGTCGCACTGGAAGTTGCGAGTATGTTTTATTATTGGAGAAGGAAAATTTTCTGCAAATTTAAGTCAAGAAAATTAAGAAAAATTAGAAAATTTTAAGCAAATTTATATTCTATTGCATTTCAAAAGTATTTTTGCCTGTTTGTAAATTGCGCAAAATTAAAAATCAATATCAGAAGTAGAAAACACTTTAGAACGCTATGGGAACACTTCATGGGAATCCTCTATCTGTATGTAAGTAACGACATCTAGGATATTTATAAAGAGTTATATAAAGAGATTTAAAATTTTATAAGGTGCCCTGCCCAAATAACGCCACCTTAACATTTAAATTACTGTAAGTCTGGAAATAAGGTGTATCGAAACACGAAAATTATGACCAAGAAAGTTTAATCTTCTGTTTGAAGCATACCATAATCAAACATATGATAACTTTTACTGGAGAAGTATGAGAACTCAAATAAGAAAACTTTGCAAACTGGCGTTATTAGGAACACCTGTTCCAATTAACGCCACCTACTTTCTAGTAACTTAACTTATTTAAAATTAAGAATTATTCCATCATTTTAAACATTATTTGTAAAAAATTACAGTAAAAAGCAACTAAATTTGACTTTCTGTAAAAAAATAATAAAAAAACACTTGAAATTAACGAAATCTTTCTAATCTGTAGCTAAAACAAAAGAGGAAATGTAAAAATTAATTAATTTCGGCATTTTCCGATTATAAAAGCAAAATAATAAATAAGATAAAAATCTATATTTTCATGAAACATATTCGTAACTTATAAATGTCGTATAGGTAGCCTAAAACCGTAACCATATGTAGACCATTAACACCACCATGGCGTTAAAGTGCTACTGAGCATATGGATCACATGATACACTTGTTTGTCGACAATTTCCGAATTTTGAAAATAACAGTTAACTTATCTATATAGAAGAATCTTCAAGAATCAAGAAAATATATAGTTTTATATAGTTAATCTTTGCTGAACATTAAAAAAAATCTATATTTTATCTTACGTTGATATAGTAGCAGCCTTTCAGAACCAGTCCTCGACACGAAAGGTGGAAATATAATTTCATTCGAAATTGTTGGCGGTCTGCTAGGAACTCACTTCAACACTAGATGGCATGTCAATGCAAACTACTTTAGTGCAGTACCGCAATCTCTTATATTTATGTAGAATTAGATAGGTGGCGTTAAAGGTATTCATGGCGTTATATGGCTGAGGTACCTAAGAGAGATATAAAATTTATGTCCTCTAACCATATATAAAGCTTTTGTATCTAAATATTTTGTCCAGTTTTCTTTGAAATTTCATCGAGGGGAAGATTTAAGGAGAAGATTAAAAGGCAACCAAACTAAAAAAAAAAACTTTGAACATCACTGCTTAAATATCTGGAAAAAAGCTCAACGATCAGAAATGCAGAAATATTGGTGGTAAAGTAAAAATTCCAAAATCTGTGATCTATAAATATATATATAGGAGGACAGTAATCTGAAATTTGAAAAATGCCAATACAAAATTCAAATTACTGTTTCTGTGAAAACACGGCCCAATTTGTTTTCACTTCATCGTTGGCACTCGAAATTAAAATTTAGAAAATTTAGAAAAACAAAAACGCAATATATAAAGATTTTGCTATTTTTTATCGTATATATTCTTTTTTTAATTTTTTTGATTTTATATCTCTTTTATATTTCTTTTATTTTATATCCTGCTGAAGTGAAAACAAATTGGGCTGTGTTTTCACAGAAACAGTAATTTAAATTTTGTATTGGCATTTTTCAAATTCTTATTACTGTCCAGCTTTATATGTTTAGTACTATAAGTTAATTTTATTTTTATATTCTATACTTTCTAAATTTCCAAATTGCAAATGATTGATTGAAATCTTTGCTTTGCGAAACTCGAAGAGCAAGATTTGAGTTTTGCCTGTTCGATATATACCGGTATATGTTTCCTCCACCTACATTATACGGAGTTTTTGAATAATTCTCTCTTAAATAATGATTAGATTTTACAACAATTTTCTGATTTTATAATTACAATAATTTAACAAATCTTTGTATTTGGCCTTTTATTTTAGACCTAAAACAGTTATTGAATGCTTTTTCTGAAGCTTGTTCTTCATTATTTACCACAATCTATTGAATGTAAGTTAGCAAAGGATTTCATAGTAAATCTGTTAAAAAGAATCTCAATGCTGAAAACGTGAAAAGATTAAGATGGGCATGTATGAACGTTTTTGATTATTTTATACAATATTTATTAAGAATTTAATTTATTGATAAAAAAAAATAAGAAAGCATTAACAAGTCGTTCTTCATGATAGTCGAAGAACTGTATATAGGGTTACAGTTCTGACAAAAGAATATGGTAGATAGAGGAAACGAAAACAAACAGTTTTCATAAGGTAAGGTGTGTTCGGTTTTCACCGATACGACGCTACAGTCCTTTTAGTGTCCCATGGCCTCCACGATCATCGGATCTTAATCCGATTGACTTCTTTTGTTGGGGCCATGTAAAGAGCCTCGTGTACGCCATAATTGTCGATACAGTCGATGAACTGCTTCAATAAATTGTCGAAGCTTGCAACACTATCCGTACTACATCTGACATTTTTGAACTAGTGCAGTAATCAATGCTTCGACGATGCCATTTTTTTAAAACAAGAAGGGCGTCATTTTAAACATCTTCTCTAATACACAACACTCCAAAAAGGCAGCTATCAATGGCCCTTCTATGAATATTGTCTACCAGCCATAATGTAACACGACTCTAGAGCCGTATCGGTGCAAGACCAGACACAATCCTTAATCAAAACTGTTTGTTTTCGTACTCTATCTATCATATTCTTCTGTAGCATATGTTCGGAAACATCCTGTATATTTAAATAATTAATATAATTGTATAAGTTAAAAGGGAATATTATAGATTCTTCTTGATTAAGTAATAGCATAATTTTGAAATTTAATCTAAATCAGTTGATCCTAGGCTACTGTCAGATATTGAAACGTGTTTTAAAGTCAACGCTAAGAAAAAAAACAGTAAATGCTACCTTTAAAATAAAAGAATGATGTCTTCAAACCGTTTTATTTCATATATTTACCACATGTAACAATAACTTGTATTGCATTGGCTTTATATGAATGTATCATAAAACGTATAAGACTTTCACCATCCCTGATTTCAAGTTGCTCTCATAGAAGAATAAAAAGGACGAAAAGTAGATTCCTCTAAAGAACAACATCCTCTGAATAAGCTTTTATATAATCCATTTTTCCAAAATTCTCCTGAACAGGGAATGTACTTCCGTCGAAAGTATAGCCTAGAGTGGATTCACCACTTCACCAACTGAAAGATATAAAACAAGTACCGAAAAATCTCGAGAGGCTTTGAAAGCCATTAAAAGAAAGAGGATGAAGGTATACCAGATAAACAAAAGAGTAGAATGAAACGATAGCTAACAAAATGGTGGGCTTATGGGCTACAAATGAATTCTAAGATTGATATCTAGGGATTTTTCACAATCACTTATGATTCAGTAAAAATACTTATACAATCCATATTACTAAAATCTTTTATTTCTCTGTCTGTCTGTCTGATTGGTGCAATTTCCTGTGAGAATGGAAAATAGAAATAATTTTTACAATGAAACGTCCGCGAGGGGAATCGAATCTGCAAACTTCTGATCCGAAGTTAGACGTCTTATCCATTAGACCAGGAGAAATACAACTCACTTTTTATTGTTTTTTGACTTATGTTTCCTTCCCCTTCCCCCCATCAATAATAAATATATTCCACCTTTTTTTTTGAATTCTCAAGATTGTTTATTTATTTCCGATCCGTTTATTTATTTATAATTCCAAAATGACAATAAGAACTCAAATTGCCAAAACGTTGCAATATGTTAAATATAATATTCTTACCAAATTCTTTGTGATATAAAAAAACAAGCGCATGTACACGGAGGATGGTCTAGTTTCCTCAAAAAATAAACAAAACCCACATATTTACATATATCTGTTCAACCAAAACAAATTTTGGGTAAATCGTTTGTTATAATGAATTTTAATGAGGAAATGTAAGAAAGATTTGAAGCTGAATCCCTGTAATGTTAAATGATAAATTTTATCACTTCCATTTTTCAATTTTTTTTTGTGATTACTTGATTAGTTTTTGCAGTAAAATATAAATTTAAGAATGAATAAAAACAACTTACATTTATTAGAAACTTGTAACAACTTATGATTTATAATTCGGATGGTTTAAACTATATTTTATTTTTTTAGTTCGTTTTCCTCCTCAATTTTTAGCTGCTGTCATTCATAACCATTTACAGAGAAATGGTAATTGGTTGAGTGGGTGATTGTAGGCAGTTAATGAAAGCACTCTTTATCCTTGCAGTAATTAGATCGCTGTTCCTCTTCGACAAGAACCTACTAAAGGCCATAGAACCATTTCATTGCCTCATAAATTTTATTCCTTCCCCTAATACAGCCAGTGATTTTTTCGCTTGGGGGACTCACTTTAACATTGGAACTTAACTATCGTTAGTTTAAAATCAAACTTCCGCTAATCGCATCAACAAAGAATTCTTGGAATTTTGTCGTTCGGCTTCTTTCAAAAATTTGAAGGAAGGTTTCTAAATATATTACAGAAAGGAATTAAAAAGTAATAATGAAATCAAAAAAGCTATGTAAATTTACATGGAAAACTAGCTAAGCATGTTCACATTAAAATGAAGAACAGGAATTAGAGCAAATTTATTTCAATCTGTTACACATCACATATTTTATAATTTACTTTCACTTCTAATGTTCAATAATTGTTATATGATTGGTCTACAAAATGAGATTTTTTTTAAATACCTTTATTTTTCTTTGATTCTTAAAATAGCTTAATAACTTTAGAATGTTCAAATTAAGAGATGAAAATACCGAAAATGTTCAAAATGGAAACTCTATCCACTGATCTTTGAATACAAAAGCCGTTAATTCAGGTGTTAAGTTGCATTTTGTGATGAAATGTCGTGGCATCATCTGTGCTTTTGTTGAAATATATTATCTCTAGTGAAACACATTTTCTATTAAATCACAAAATTCAATTACAACTAAATTTTTTTTTTCCTTTTTCCTTTTCAAATTTTCATTCATATGTCAGCCAGTAATTTAAATATTTCCAATTGTTTTCGAAGAAAATGTTTCTAAGATTAGTGAAATTCTATTGCTCGTTTCAGAGACATGATCAGATTGAGTTCTAACAAAAAACTTCACTGAATTACTAACATTGTCTTTAAATCAAAATCGAACTCTTATTTCCGTTTTTTACCTTTAAACATATCTTTTAGTCTAATCAAAGATAAATATTTAATCTTTATAATACAGGTAACCCCTGAACAACACGGTACTTTGAAGAACACGAGTTTCGAAGAACACGGATATCTTCCCACGAATTATACGGTTTCAAAGAACACGATTTTCGAGTAATTCTTTTGAAAAAAATAAAATACATATATTATTTTTTTGTTTTATTTTATATTTTTTTGTAATGTGGTTTATAATTTTTTCTTTTATTTTGATAATAAAAATTTAAGATAAAACGTTTTTTCAAAACTAATTAAAAAATTAATTTGAATTATGTAATACAAGATTTCTTAGAAGTGTGTACCAATATGAATTCAAAAAATAAAAAATTTATTTTATATTTAACAAATAAACAATTAAAACGTAATGTTGTTTTTTTTTATTTTCACACTTGAAACGGGATCCCGTTTTTTGTAGTCTCGAACAACACGGTTTCAAAGAACACGGAACCAATTAATCGTGTTCTTCGGGGGCTAGGTGTATATATATATTGGAACAGAAAAAAAATGAGGTCAATAGTTGCCAAAATTGTAACAACTATCAGAATTTTGGATTATATTCAAAACACAGTTTAAATAGTAAAAAACATATTTAAAGGGAAAATAACAAATGACACACATTCTATTTTCCAATGAAGGAATGAACCGTTGTGATTTATAAATACAATTATAAATAAATAATTCTCAACGTTAAACCTGGTGTAACAAAAACATACAAGCCAGTCTTCAGGTACAATGATATAAATCCCGAATTTAATAGGTATTATGCGATATTATTTCCATCATTGTAGGTTTAGACACAGAAATGGCTTAACAGCACCAAGAGTCTACAGTTATGTGTTAGAATAAATTGAAAACAAAGATTCAATTAGTACGCTTTCAGTAAATAAAGTAGCTGGTTAGATAATGGTATTGTCTGCCAGATACCTCATTGTTAAATTTAAAAAAAAATTTTACAAAAATAATAAACCATAGCAAATTTATAAAAAGCCATTAAGATAAAATAAAGTGGTTCCTTCAGATTTTATAATGGTATAACATTATTTCGATTTGTATCGTTTAAAAAAAGAAACGATTTTAATGCTTAGGAAAAAAGTGATATTTTTCATTTTTCTGAATACTGAATATTTTCATATTTTAATAAAAGCATTGCAGTAAAATCGCAGCAATCCGGAATTTACATTTACCCTAAACAAATTTACTTCTAGATGTATAGAGTTAGCAAATAGGTCAACTTGAACAAACATGAACGTATATCATCTTTGTTATAGAATAAATGGAACTCCTTTATCCTCAATTTCTAATCAATTATTCATTAACTGCCATACGTTCGATTAAAAACAGTTCATTAAAGAAAATCGCTTCAATTTTGGAAATAAATTACAATTACTGAAAAATTTGAAAACTTAAAAAAGCAGTTGTGCCGGAATTAAATTTTAATAAGCTGGTTCGTTATAAAATCATCTAGCATTTCTCAATTAACGGATCAAAGTGAGAAAAAAATGCCCTAGGGCGTTAATTAAGCATTTTTATTTCCCCTTGTAGGAGATGAAGAAAAATAAATCAGAGTTAAGATTTTCCGTTTCCCTAGGACAGGTAAACAGCAATCATTCGAGATTTCATAATTTGTTGACTTCCGTTTTTTTTTTCTTCTTTCTGAGCGAATTCTCTTATTTTCTGTGTCTTTGAAATTTATTTCCTACTTTCCATCATTCGCTTAATTGAATTCCTGCTTTTATATCTCCGCCCCCTCCTTCACAATCATAAAATGCTGATTTTCTTGTCATCGTTTGCTTTTCTTTATTAAACAGAAGGTAAAGCGAAAGATAAAGAATAGACAACATTAAGAAATGAAAATACAACTTTAAATAACAATTTATTGATTATTACGCTAAATGATTAATTTAATGTGCCTTTTAATGATCTGAAACTAATTTCATTGATTTAAATGAGATTCTATTTTCGCTGTTTCCACTTCATTAGTTCTCATCAAACACAATTGTCCAGCATCTGTCAACGCAGACATTAGATGAACAAAAATATTTTTAATTGTTAAATAACAACTTTTGATATGTAAAAAAATGAAAACTAGTAAACTTTGGTACTTTCGTTGTAGTAACCGATTAGTACGATATTAATCATAATAATTTCTATTATTTTATTTATTTATTTATTTATTTATTTATTTATTTATTTATTTGTTCTTAATTATTTATATTCTTAAGAGACTAAATCTGAGAGCATTGGTGATAGGATTTTGTAAATAAGGGCAATAATTTACATTTACTATATTTGTTAGCAGAGGAATTTGGATCTCGAATAAAACTCTGCACGCCTTTACTGCTGTACTGGTTGGTACAATTACATATAATATACGTACTTACTGCACTGCACGACATATGTAAAATTACTAGCAAAATTACTGTTGAGGCTTATTTATTTTATCATTTGGATCATTATTTTGAAGGTTCATACGATGGATGTTTTTGTTGTTATACGGTTTGCACCGAAGTGCGATCTTTATAGCCGAATGTCTGTGTTCTATGGATCTGTAGTGTTCCCAATATGCCGAACCCCTAGAAGTATCAATAGAATTATACTGAGATGGTTTCCCGTTGCCTTCCTCAGGAAATCATTAAGGAATTATTTCAGACCTGACGAGAAAGATGAAGAAGCAGACAAACACAGGAAAGGAAATCAGTCAAACATCTATGCGGACGCCGCGATACGAACTCAGGTTCCGGAACATCTGCCTGGTGGGAGGGCGCCAACTAATGCACTAGGCCACCCTAGAACGGCACGATGGATGTATACAACTGGATTTATCCTTCCATGACAAAAAACAATTTCTTCACAAAACAGTTTATTGATTTTGGTCAATACTTGTACACAGCTATAGAAAGTTTTTCCAGCTACAGTAGACACTCGCTAATCCGGCACGTTCGGGACTTCGGCACTGCCGGATTACCGAAAATGCCGGATTACTGAGCGCCGTCTAAAACTAGCCGTTATTGCGAGGATAGCGAAAATACCTCTAAAATAGAGAGTCAAAAGGGCTATTAATAGGTATCAGGCCATTTTTCCGTGTTCTATTGTGATGTCTCTGATTTCGGTAGTGATGGAAAATGTTAAAAACAAAACAACAAAATATATTTTTATGTAGTATTATATTTTGATACAGTACATACAGTACAGCATAGTTACTTTATTAGATTTGTCATCACTGCCGAGTACGCCCGACCTCAGCCGATTGCCCGCGAACTCTGCCGAACGCGCCCGGAAGGCTTATATATAGTGTAAAAAAAAACCTTAGACCGATGCCGGATTATTCAATGTGCCGGATTATCGGATGCCGGATTAGCGGGGTTTTACTGTATCTCTTTTCTAAAAACTTACTATATAATCACAATTCATGAAAAAATAAACTTTCTGGGAAAATTATAGTCATAATAACGCCTCTGTCTATACGGGCGAGACCCGAAAGCCTTTTAAAAAACATGTTAGGGCCATTTCGAAACAGGATATAAATTATTTAATAGCTTCTCGTGTGTTAAAGACTGGAAATCAGGACAATTTTCAGCTGTCACTTATACAAGCTAAAGAACAGAACAGTTTCCTCAGAAAATGTAAAGAAACGTTATGTATAATGAAAAATCCGAATAGTTAAAATTACACTGTAAGTTATCCATACAGTTAATTCCATAATATTGTTTAGAATTAAAAAAGGAAGAAGAAAGGAAATTCAAATAATTATTGTATTTTTTTTCTTTCCTTTTTTCTAGAGTCATATAGAAGCTGATGTGATACTGCTGTGCTCCTCAAAGATGGTATGAGCCGAAGATCCATGACAATGACAGCCGTCAACAGCAATGAAGGCGTCAACCCTTTCAAGAAACATATATTCGTCCTTTTCCAAGTATCAAGGGATTGCATGCGACGTTAGAATTATCATGCAGTTTGAGAACACCCAAGTAAGATTTATAATGAGGACTATAAAACATTGAATTTCTGGCTAGAAGCAACCAGCTGGATATCGCTGTAGAAATCGGTCGCATTTTAATAATTATTTTAAAGTGTTATTATTGTAATGATGTGTTTTGGCGAAAAGTTTTGTAAACTTTCAAAACTTAACAAACCCGACTGCCCCAAAATACAATTGTTTCTTCGCTCATTTTCAACTTTTTTTTTATTCTGAATTAATTAAAAGCAATATATCGTTCGGCAGATAAAGTATCTTGTAGATGTGTCCAAGATCTATCCAGCGCTCTGTAAAATTGTTACCGGGTTTCTTTCCGGGCAGTATAGCCGGGTGAAAATTGGGCATACCACTCGACCACTCAGTCACGGGTACACAACGTCGAAAACCTTACCTCCCCATAAGTTATAATGGGCCTTCGTGTATATACCAAGTCGTAAGACTACCCACAAAGGCTTAAAATAGGACCAAGAGTACTAAATAGTAAACAGAGTATTAAGATAGAAATATTTTCTTTCTTTTGAATATTAATTCCAGTTGATTTAAGATTTATTTTATGTTGATTAATTACTATTACTTTATAGATATCTTACATCTACAGTATAAGAGCAAAGATTTAACGACAAACGACTTTATTATTTTATTATTATTAGAATATCACAGAAAAACTCTTTATGAAAGATCTTATTTTGTACAGTCGTTATTGTAAATCGAAATATTTCGCAATGTAATTTAAATAAAGTTCATAACTTAAAAGTATCAAAATATTCTATTAAATTCAAGAGCCAAGTTTGATTTAGTTTTTCAATTAGCAACATGGTTAGCTATGTTATGATTGTGATGTGTTATTTTTAGGATTGGCATCTGTGATTAGAATCGCGTGACTGGCTCTCTGATACAACTGCACATCCCTCTATCGAATCAATTGTTGTTAGAGATGAAATGAGACTGTTGTTTCACTTGACAGTTGATGAAATAAATCAGAGATCGGCAAATCACAAGCTGCCAGAACCAGGCTTTTGCCAGCACATATTAAATAATATCATCGTGCTTTGAGGACCAGAAATATAAACAACTTTTGTGTTTGCTTTATCTTTACATTCATGAATACGTAGCACTGAATAGGTGTTGTTGAAATGTAAATTACTTAGTTTATTTGTTGTAAGAAAAAAATAGATAGTGTGATAAAGCAAGAAAGATATTGCAAAGTCTTCTTCCAACAAAGTTACTCAAATTTATTATACGATCTTCGCGATTTGTTTATTTGTATTTTTCTTCAAGAAATATTTGAAAAAGAACTCAAAATTATTAGTTACATAGTCCGTCATTATGAATGGTCAAATGGGAAAAAATAAGGATATTATATTTCCAAATATCGGAGAATTATACATATCTAATTAAATAGTAGCTTCGATTTATTAAGTATTAGAATATACGATTAAATGGTAAGTAGTTGTGCTGGTTAAAATTATTCATGTTAGAAACAGGTTAGGCTTAGGAGGAGCCATATTGGACGGCCGCTATCTTGGACTCAACACGAAAATTTTAAATGGAAATAGGGTCATGTGAAACATCCAACTAGGCTAAGCTTTCACGACAATTCAATGGTGATTTTTTTTTCAACCTGTCTTTAATCATTAAAATCTAACCACTTTCTCCTATTCCATTGTGATAACTTTTTAACGGTTAAAGATATTAATAATAATGGAAAATAGAAAAAGAATAAAAAGAAAATAATGTAATACTGTAACATAAAATAAAAAACGAAACAAGAATTACAGAAACTTATGAGATGCTAAATGGTTCTTTCATTGTTTGTCCAAAGAAACACTTTGTCTGATGGGTTTTGAGAGTTAAATGAAGAAAGAAGTTTTCTAAAAGAGTAATGTAAAGATTATCTCTAACTATGGAAATACATTTGACGGCTACTAAATTCTGCTACTACTACAAAATGACAACTGTAGAACCAGAGTTAGAATGAAAGCACTACAGGAGGATAACGTAGACAACGTGAAAGCAATTGGTAGAAGAAACTAGAAGCATTAGACAGAAAACGCTGGAGGAAATATTTTCGGAAGGCCTTAGCCCTCAGAGAGCTGTCGAGCTAAAGATGATGATGATCATATTTGATGACAAAATACTTTGTTGCTGGCCAAATATTATTTCACTGTTAACTAACTGGGCTAGGACAAGGTCATCTCCATTTCGTATGAGGTCCAATAAGGCAACGGTTCCCCATTTACTTAAATCGCGGAACCCTTTTCACCTTGATAACAAATTTTGGAACCCCAACAATTTTTAACTCATGATAAATAAAACAACAAATCAAAAAATTAAAAATAATGTCTTGAAAATACAAAACAGAAGACTATTAATAATTAATATTATTAATTATATTATTAATGCAAATTGAGAATTAATTGAAGGATTAAACTTCTTGTCGTTCAATAACCTTTCAAATTTGGTTAAATTGTGGACATTTCTAATATCAGACGTGATATCCTATTTCTGTATTTTGATTTTGTCACAGTGTAGTGCGGAAAATCCCCTTTCCCACAAATATATGGCAGTAAACGGCAACAAACAACGAACTGCCTTTTTCAATAAATTTGGATATTCTTCTTTAAGTCAAACCAAAGCTCGTTTACTGAAACTACATTAAATTTCATTTTTCTTTGGCTGTTTGATGTCAGCTCAATGAGATTTTCCTATTCTGAAGTAGATTTTCCTTGGTTTTCTTTGAAATTGAAAGGATTGAAAAGTCAATAGTTATTGTCATCTTTTAGTAGAGGAAAGTATTCATTTTATGTCACAGTAATTGATTTTAGACAAGAAATAATTTCTTCACGAATTTTCACGTCAATTTCACAGTTTCATTTCTGTAAATAACAATTAAAGTTAGAAATGGATCCATTTTATTTTTTTTGAATGTCGTGGCCCAGTATTGTAACTTACGTAATAATGATCGTAATTTATCTTTTGAGTTGAAAATATTTATATTTTTCCTTGATTGGAGAGAGAAACAGCATTCAATTTTGTGAATATATCCGCCAGGTAAGCAATTTGACTCAACCCATGAAACGTTCTAAAGCGATCTGCTGATAGAAATTTGTCATTCTCGTAATTCAAACAATCTGACAAGAACTCTACTATATGGCAGCCCATCTAATTTCGGTATCTACTAACAAAGATGTATATTCGCTGCCATATCTTCAAATATAATTTTGAATAATCTTGTTTTAAACGGTCGTGTTTTCTCAAAGTTAATAATTTTCGCTCTTCATCAGTAAAGAAATTTTAAAGATGAAAGGTTAGTTTGAGTAGCCAGTGCAAATTCATGAAGAGCACAGTGACTACTCATACTCTTAGCAACTTTTTTATTGCTAAGAGTAGCAATCTTTTTTAATAGATTGCCACATTACTCCCAAGTTATTCCAAAAGTCTTGATAAAATCGTCGATACATTTAAATATCATTTCTCCTGTTGTATTGGTTCGTGAATTTTCAACATAGTAATACGTAAGTATTCTTCAATAGAATTATTATAGTAATAACGAATGAAAACTTAATAAAATTGATAGGTTTGCAACTTCCGTCGTCTCATCTAATTGTGAAGAGTATTATCACATGGCTTAAGTCTGAAAATAAGTTCCTGTTCTATATCCTGAGCCTTATCATGAGTTATGCGTGAAGCTGTAGTATTTGAGAAAGAAATTTTATCAATTTGTTGACAGCATTTCTCATCTAACATACACTGATCAATATCTTTGATGCCTGGTTTTATGAGAGTTTCAGAAATTGTATGCACTTGGCCTGCAAACCCTGTACGGTAGCTTACTTTGTAAGAAGCCATTCTTGCCCTTTCATTATCTGACAACATTTTTGCCAAAAAATGTTTAGCTACCTTTCAAGCAAACCGACATCTTTATTTTTATATTATGAATGGTTTGTTTCAAAATGTCTACAATTTTGCTGGTGCTAACGAACTATATTATTGCATAAATATAGATAACACATGAGGAGCCGTGGGATTTCCTGTGGCCGTGAGCCCGCGTAATAATAACTCGTTTATATTTTTTTACGACTTCCGGCTTTAATATTGGCAAACAACAATTTCCTTTTCCTCGATTCTTCTGCTTCACAAGTAATGCTAGCGCCTTGATCTGTATTTCTGTCAGTATCCGCTTTGCCTGTCTACATGTCACTAGAAACATGTGAACTGCTTGCTACACTTTTTTTTTGAAATTCCTTCTCTCAACCAACTATCCATGATATTTTAAAGGGGATATGATAGTGTTGGGAGAATCGAATACAAGTATTCATCAACCACTAAGATTTTATTCCAGAAATTGGAGCCACGCAGTCTTTGGGCACGTCCCTTCTTCTTATAGCATATAATAATTTTTTAAACTTTAAATAGAGTTTTTCACGTTTCCTATTCACTATTTTAAAATGTTAATTAGAGCTCAAAAACTAATTTTATTGTGGAACAGATGTTGGGAACCCAGCAATAGGGAAATATATTCTAAATTTCCGAATCCCAATGAGCACATAAACCTATCTATTCTACATCAAACTCTCGAACAATGTGATCCAGGAAAGAAACGAAAATTTCGTTACCTTTAATAAATAAGTACGGGAAGAGGGAATGAATCCTAACTTTACACAGAGCTCGGAACTAGAAGTAGATTGGATTTGGTTAGTGTAGCCATAAGGGACTCACCTGATTAGGTCAGATCAATTGTTACTGTTTGAACAGAAGAGAAAAAGGGAATCAGCTTCATTACGTTTTAGATTAAAGAAGAATGTTGAATTACTTTGCTGGTTCCAGCTTTAAGTATTATAATTGTTACATTACAATTATAATAAAGAAAACCATACAACGTTTATAATATAACACAAGTTTAGAAGAATGAATGTCTGATAATATAAATTTGTCATTACAGGATATACATTTGAAAATGAGATTGATCAACTTATTCTTTTCATTAAAACAATGTAATTTAAACAATTTCTATAAGTTATTTACAAGGGCAGTTTCTGTTATAAAAATATATTTACAAAATTTGAGATTCTAAGAATATTAAATTTGCGAATAACGATTGTCGTAGCAAAACTTTTTAGAACTTATCGAAAGTATAAACATGTAGTTTAATTATACTTAGTACTGAATAGGAAAACTCATAAATATAGAATACTGATATAAGTATTTTTATTTCTACTTCTACTTGGTGTAATTCTATTAAGGAGTTTGGAGGCTTAGTTAATTCTTTCATTCTTCGAATGATTATATTTCATCTAGTATAATTTCATACAAATTTTACTTTAGTTTCATTATAGTTAGTAAATTCAAATTATAGTAATTTAGTTGTTTATTAGTTTTGCAGTTCTAACATCTGAAATAAATATTTTCTGAATTTTTATTTATTGGATTCTGTTAGACTTGAATGAGAAATATCTAACTAACATCCATTCATAACTCATTAAATAATTAAATTTATTAAATCATGTTCTGCAAGACGTTTTTTAATAGTCCTTGACGTGTAACCAAAATATATTCCGTTGCAATCTCTACATTGCAAAGAATAAACAACCCTCATATTAAGAAGATGGTCATTGATCTTATTGATATTCTTTAATTTGAATAATTTGTCATCTTTGTAAGAGATGATTCTTATGTTATTATCTAAACATAAATCTTTAATGTTTCTGAAATATTGTAAAGTTATTAAGAAGAAGAATATATTTATATTATTATTTATTATTTAAAAAAGCTTGATGGATGCAAATTTTATTTCAAAAAATATCTGTTTGAGCCGAAGAATTTAAAAATATCATTTAAGAGTAACATTGCTTATGCCCAAATCACACCAGCATATTTTTTCATCATTGATTTGCTTCACTGAAATGATAATTGTTTTCAGTGAAGTGTTCCCCTTCCTTGCTTTCCGCAGTATCGACGAAATATAATGAAACAGTGCATGTAATTGGCAGAGCGCTAGCCAATTAGAGTTGAGCTCGAAAGTTTCCCAGCGTACAAAAAGATGGTGTTTAATCTTTTTTTTAGAGGTTAAAATCGTGTTTCGGCAACGCAATTTCGGTAGAATTTGAAATGACTTTTAGAAAGCTATCAATCAGTTCGAAACTAATTGTATATTGTATTCAAGCATCTCTATTATTTATGCGAAAGCGAAATGAACAGCGGCGGCAATCTCAAGCCCCTGCGACTGTAACGAAGCTCAAGAAGAAATGAAATCTCTCTTTAAAAAGTTGACATCTGCACATTCTGACGCATAGAATTAATTTATTTCAGTAAAAATATTGTTTATTTCCGAAAAATAATCTCCTCACTGTGATATTTAATTAATTCCTATTAGCCTTCGGATTCAATCGAAATGGTGGCCAAAATGGCGCTGGTCGGCTACTTCGCTCTCGAAGCTCGTCGGTTCTGATTGCAGCTTTCACTAATTACCATCATTGAAAACAACGATGCGATAGAGCAATTCCTAAATTTTTTCAACATTGAAATCAATGAAGAAAATGGTCAATACAGGCAAATCACACGATCATAGACCACAATGATAGGGTCAATGATTGAAAACAATGATGAAAAATATGCTGGTGTGATTTGGGCTTTAACAATAACATAATAATTGATTATCAAAAGTTTACTGAAATTTAATGTAAGCGATATTTTCGTGTTATTAATAACTTGAGTTTTCAATTGAAAATCTTCAAACATTTTAAAAAATAAGTTATTTCTAGCATATAATTATTATTTGTTATTTCTCATGCAATAATAGAATTTGTAACAATTATCCGCTTTAGTTATAAAACTATGTATTTATTTTTAACGAAGATTAAACTTATTACGTTTTACTACAGTTTTTATTTTAAATTAAAGTACTTATATTTCTGTTTAAGAATTTTAACTTTTGTGCAACTTTAAAATAACATAAATTTCAATTTACAATGTTCAGTTATCTCAAGTATTAAAGCACAAAAACTGCGGTACGATGACATTAAAAGAATTTATAATCAAAAAATCGTGTAAAAAAAGCTTAAAAAGGAGATTGTGTGTAAGTATTGAAGATCCGATTTGGCATATGAAAAAAAAAACCTGGTTTAAAAGCAAACAGAATCAGATAATTGGATGGGGGTTTTAGAAATGAAAGCTCTATTTGCTCTTCGATTCATCCATTGTGTTTTTACTTTCTCATCTCAGCGATCAAATGAAAAATAAATAAGATCTTTTCTTAGAAGCAATGATCTTGTAACCGAAGGCACCCCATTAATCGGTGAATTTCTTTGGTTGAATAAACACTGAGTTTTTCTTATTCTTCTTTGATTGGATAGAGGATTTACTGGCTTCTTTTCTTTTTGCTAATTATTTGTTACAATCCTGTTAAATAGTAAGGAATTATCAATATTATGTTATATACTTAAATCAATAACAAGTAGCATTCAAAGTAATAATAGCCAATTGTGAATCTAGTAATGATTATACAAATAGGACTTACTAAGAATATTCGAGAAGCAACCAGAAAAACTACAAGAAGATGGAAGAGACGAAGAGGGAGAGAAAAGTCTTTGGGATAACCTGAATTTCGTCCACTTCAGTAAAATGAGGAGAGAGTTCCAAATTGAATCGAAGTAAAACTATGAATTTTATGAAAAGTAATCTAATACTAAGATAATCATAATAAAAAGAAGAAAATAAACACTAATAAAGGATTTTTCAAATGAGTTTTCATTTATTTACTTCAGGCAATGTTGAATTCCAAATAATAGCCATAAAGTACCGAGTGGTTCTAATTACACTGACAGTATTCAGGTAATGTAGAGAAGAATCTATTCGACGGTTCACAATGAAAATTGGTGGATATCGTAAGATAATGCATTAGTTTTTCTGCTGCTTTGATAAGAGTTTCACTAGCAAAGCTCAGTCCTTCTTCTCTACATCGCTCTGAACACTTTCAGTTTAATTATAACCACCTGGTATTTTTAAGGACTTGATCTTCTTCACTTTCTCCCAATATCACAAAGTTTCAGAAAAATCATTTACATTAATTTGCATATGCTGTTTTACAGAGGATAAAAGACTGATCAAAACATTGCCTGTTGTAAATCAGAGAAATCAGAATCGCTGTATAAGCCAAGCGATTTCCAAACGATATCGGGATTAGACAATAGTATTACGTAGAAAAAACGAGTAGTTAAAGTTACTTAATAATACGTAAATATTTCAGAACTACGAATGAAGGAAAAATCCGATTTTTGAATAGTTGAAATGGGCTGTTTTTTAAAAATTATCGAAAGTCAAGAAAAAGAGGCTCATGAAGAGGACTATGGATAATAGCCACTTATTTACAAATACTTAAAAAATTTAAATTATAAAACTTTTTAATAATAGTTGTTTCAATTATATTCTTCATTTTAAGATCATCTCTTGAATCTTACTTCTGTCTGAAAAGTGTGCCACAGCATTCAATCCAATGGGGTCTCGATGATCCATTGTTGTTATCCATTGTGAAGAACAAACAATTCCAAAGAACAGAAAAAAATATTTCCAAATATCGAGTAAACTACCATTTGTTTTTATACAAAGCCTTTCATTACATAGCAGTGTTTATTTCGTTTTTTATATCAAATGTGTTCAAAACTTTTAAATAGGCCCCAACTTTCAGTAAATTCCTGCCTGGCCCCATCCGACGATCGAAGGCCTGAGTCATCTTGTGAGTAATTAGATGATAAATACTACAGCAAGCAAGTCGTGCTTCTGTAATTTATCGACGCTACGAAAGATACTTGAATCAAACATGACAAAATCAGTGAATGTGAAACCTGAGATCTTCCATACAAAAAAAATAGGTAGAAACCATTTAAAACTCAATGCTTACAGAAGAATTAAGAAAAGAAAGAGCAACTTAGTTGGTAAATAAATCAGTGCAAGTTTTACATCGAATATATAAAATTTACCTCGAATAGATGTATCAATTTTATTCATTTCACATGATTTTTTTATTCTTTATACATTTCAGTTTCATTTTATGCTTGAGAGCATTCAAGTTCAGATCCATTGACTTACCTGTTTTTTATAAAATGTTTCAGTTGAAGTTTTCGAATGAAGAATCAGAGACAACAGGGAGCTAATTCCTTTGAGAAGCCCCTTAAGCTCCAAACATCGAGGACCAAAAATTCAAAGCTCATTGAGATCAAACGAAGCCAAAGCCTATCTCAAAGCAACTGATACAATTAATCCTATTTCTTTCAGAATAAAAGCAACAAAACGAAAATGAAGTTGAAAACTAAGAAAAAAAAGCTACTTGCAGTTTGATTCGTACTGCATTAGAAGTTTTCTGCTCAATATCAGAAACGAACCGTACAAATGGAAGAAGGGATAATGAACATGTCCCACAGCCTTCTATTGACTCGTTCTCGCTCAAGGGAGAGCAGATTGTCTCTCCGTCTTGCTAAATTAAGCTTATTTGAGTGATCTGCAAATTTTGAATAGAAGGAGAGACGTATAAAGTAGCATATGACTGAAAGAAGACATGTGTCTTTAGTCTATAAGTGAGGAGAGGTAACTTTCTTGCGGTTACGTCGTAAGGGTGAAAAAAAGAGAATTTATGAAGAGGGAGTGCAAATGCAAGGTCCTTTTAGATTTCTCCAATAATTATTAAGAGCCGTCGAAAGTTAAACGTCTTATTAACCATCTGTAAAAAGAAGCGTCAAAGAACCATTACCAACTTTTGTACTTGTGAACTATTTACGGTTCACAGTATGAAGGCCAAAATTAGTCAAATAGGAAAAGAACTTTAGAGGGAGTCGTAAACAGAGCACATGCGTTCGTGTTTATCTTCACTTGTACGGATAAGAAAAGAAAGAAATAACAGAAATATAGTTAAATTGATAACTTTCTTATCGAAAATTTGCAATATTAAGCATTTAATAATTCAGTCTTCTATAACATGAATTACAAAAGTGAGAGATGGTACTATTTGTATTTATTGATTTATTGTGATATTATTTTTAACTTTGATTGTATTACGTTATTATTTGTTTCGCAATATCCCCATGATTTTTTCTATTTCTTATTATTATTAGATTTCAAGATAATTTCAAATCTGTACCATATTTTTGTATGATTACAATTGGCTTTTAACCTAATACATATCGCTGTTACGAATAGAATGTCACTAAAAATAATGTAGGATTTTTTTATCACATTTGATTTAGTTGTCCTATACGATAGTGTTATCCTTACCACACTCCCACTTGCTTTTTCTAGCTAACTCCCTGGTGTTCAACTTTTGATAGTAAAGAATTCTCATGCAGTCCTGAATGGAATGAAACTACTTTGTTTTTAAAATGTGGTTCTGTATAAATCCGAACATTAAAAATTTAAATAGTGGATTTGAATTCTAGTGAATTCTCAGTTATGCTTTAGTAATCAACAGTTAAATGCATTTCATGTCTAGGTAAACAGTGACAGTTGGGGTAGACTGATGTTTCTTTTCTTTTCTTTGTTTTTCTCCTTCTGCTTCTTTTTCTACTTTCAAGCTATCCATTGTTAATTGTACATTAAATATTCATTTTCTTTTTTCTTCTCCTCGTGTCAAAACATGTTTTCTTTCTTCCTATGAGACCATACGAAAAAAAGAATAGCCTGTCAGATAATCCACTCTTCGGTTTAGCAAACCTTTGCTTAAGAAAACTCCAGATTTTCAAGAGTAAATTTCCAAGAGTCCACTATTACATCCTACAAGGTATTCTTGTATGGAATTCCGCCGAGTACCAATGAAATCTGAACAACCAAAGCTAATGTAGGCTTACAATTTTGTCCTTGCATACTTAATAATAATAAACTCCTATAAGAGAACTCAAGTGCAAAGTAATGCAGCAATCAGTTGCTGCAAAAAAGTAATCTTTCCAAGGGATATGTTTCATTATCATTCTAAGGGATTTTTCTTGTCTTAATTAAGTTGCCTGAATTATTTTTCTACCCTATTAAATTAATGATATTTTCTTTCCTGATATAAATGCAACAATCGTGTTTTACTTACCAACAAGTAAAGAAAGAACTGGACCGTGAATTCATTACCAGTAAAGTTGATAATTTTGTTTGCTTTGGTGGAATAATTACATAAGAAAAAAATCAACAATGAATTCTAAACAATTTAGAAAAAGTTGAGAGAAAGTCCGAAAAGTCTTTAAGTGAATAAATGAGTTCCTAGAACTGAATTCAATTGTGAATAATGAAGATGTTTAAGCGATTGAAAATTTATAGGAAAATGAAATGTTTCTAAGAAACAGTGAGCAATAGGAATTAAAATAACCAATAAGCCGTGAAAGAAATTAATGAGTGTTATCTTTAAGATGATTTTATTTTTATATTTGTTTACTTTCTCAAAGCCGAGAAATAATAGAAATTAAACGTTTCCGAATTTGTAAATGCACTACAATCTCGTTTATCCCGACTAACTGGGACCAAAAGCAATCCGGAAAATCGAAAATCCGGGTAATTTGAGTAATAAACAAAACAAATCCTTAAATAAACAGACTTTCCGTTTATTACGATAAAAAACTATGTTTTGTAGCTTCAACGCCCTGTGACACTCTAGTAAAGCTTCCTTGAACTCGACAAAAAAGCATTTTATTACCTCAATTTATTGTACAATCTATACAGGAACTGTACATTTAATCAAAATAAAAAGTGAATGTTTGGCGTACTTGTAGTTATGTTCTTGTTATCATAGTTAAAATTGTTATCTATGTGAACATTAAATAAATAAAAAAAATGTCTAAAAATCTGATCCGGATTATCCGGAGATCCGGATCAACGAAAGCCGGATAAACGAGGTTGTAGTATATTGTTGTTGTCTATTGCACAATTTACATTAAAAAAAATGGACAATCTTCTATTCTTCTACCGTCGTATAGGTAGCAACATTTATGTACTAAATCTTATTTTTTTAAGCCTCGAGTGTTTCAGTCTAAGCAGATTGTAAGGCTACCAATGAAGTATTGCACCTTAAACAATTTTAACTTTGAAATATAGATTGTTAGTGAAAATACAAAATTAATTATTTACAAACATTTCTTTAAGGACTAATGATGTAAATAAAGTTCTAATAAATCAAGAACCAAATCTGCACATGAATTCATGCCTTTCAGTTTATCATCAGAAGGAATCGGGAACGGTCGTTTCGTTCTTCTTGGGTGCCTCATCATCTATTCGATGATAAACCCAGAAAGACATAGACGAAAACCCAGAAAAACCTTCGCTCCCCAAAGTGACTCCGAACAAAATAAACAACAACAAAAAATAAGTGCTGAAGTGCACTCAAAAAAACCTTTGATCTAACAATCTTTAGGATCTAAAATGCTTTAGATTATAAAGAAACAACCAATTGAAAAGGTATAGTAATCTAAACAAACAAATTTAACGTTGCAGAGAAATTAAGATAAATCAAAAACCAAA
>JAFIDM010000002.1:40575139-40590179 GCA_023159025.1 Thereuonema tuberculata
CACACACACACACATACACGCACATCATAAAGGTTGGTTTGATCTTGGTAGGCTAAAAATATTTGTCTCATTTTTGAATGTTTGCTTCTCTGTACGACAAAGAAAGCTTGCCGAGAAACAAACATTTAGAGTTGCTTTTAAAATCTCAAAGTTTTTAATTAGTCGAATAGTTTACAAACAAACTGTCTGAAATTGTTGCTTTTTTTATGTTTACAGATATCTTTGCAGAGATGATACTGAATTATCTGTCCAAATCTGGGGATAAGCGGAGAGATAATTAATTGACTGCATTTCATGTTTATACGTTCAGTAACATAGGCAGTATCATCTGCAGGATTGCTGAGTGAAATATCTAATTTAAATGTTCATCATCGTAATGAATGTTTCTGTCTCTTGTTGACAGGTCTACAAGTAGGTGGCGATTGTTTCATAGTTCTCAAGTGATGAAACACCTTCTCCTCCATCGGGTTCATGGTTCCTTCGTGTTTCTAGATCGGTTTCATTTAGTATTCCAGATTCATGTTACACGCTGATAGTGTATTTGTTAATGTTTCTTGCAATGTTTAAACATCTGCCGGATAATCTACAACTAATTCTAAGAAATAAGAAATAAGGAACTATAACCAATTCCTTATTTTTCTGTGGTTAGTGGTTATTGATACTTAAGATTCCAGTTTGGCATTTTAGTATGCACACAAAAAGTAGTATCACGTCGGCAATCTTACGATTAAAAATCTGTGATAAGATCTATCTGTGATAAGATCTGTGTTTAAAAATCTATTCAAACGGCATTACTAGCTTTAAGTTTTGAAAATCGATTAAGGGTTTCTGTATGTAAATTCCTCTGGGAGTTATAATATTAAAATAACTCTAGCATAACAAACTAGGTAACTAGTGATGCAAGTCGTATTTAAACTATCTTATAGGAGCGATCTAAGAACTTTCCCTATAGCTTGGAGCACGGCCTTCAGGTCACCGGACCTCATTCTGAGGTTACAGACAGGAAACAGCGGGTATACGAAGATCCTTTTCTCTGAAGTTACTCCCTCGGTTGTAACCTTTGGTAGTCTTTTCTCGCTCCTAAGCTTGCAGTAACTTAATATAAAATACGAAGACCTTTTTGAGTAAAGAATTTCAATTAAAAGTTAAGACAGCAATTACAGAAAAATCTTCCGTAAATCAAATTGAAATTAGCATTCAAATACGCACTCGACTTTCAGCGCTCATCAAAAGCTCTGCTAGACGTTTATGTTTCATTGACTAAAATTTCAGTCTAAGAATATTTACTTGCACCTTTAATGGAAATGGAAGCTGAAAATTGGTCCTTCAGGGGAAACAAAACATTCAAGCACCCCTTCCCCATCCTATTACAGCTGAAAGAAATTGGTTAGAAATAAAAATAAATCCATTACTTAGATGCCGCTAGGCCTTATACTTATCTAAAATATAAGTCTGTGAATATTTATTTTCAGAATAATGAAAGTAGAAGACGAAAATTGGCCCATTAGGACAAGACAGTCAGGATTTTCCTCCAATTACAGATGATTGAAATTGAATGGGAATAAAAAAAAAATCCCTATTGTTTAGGATCGATGGCGTCCGTTGGAATCCCGCCCAGTGCTGCTAATGTGGTCTCCAAGAACACAAACCTGTCGTCGAAGTAGAGTGACGGGAAAAAAGAAAGAAAGACAGAGATGTGTTCTTAGATCGATCGCTTTGGAATGTAGATGAAGGTTTCCTTAATGGCAGTTGGACCTCCAAGGGATAACCTTAACGAGGGTTAATAGGGCAGCGTGTAGAAGAGGGGTTGGGGTTAGGCAATTGACTACGCTTCCTGCCACTGTGTCGAAGAGTTAATGAGTCCCAAAAGACATCCTATAACACTTTTGTTGATGTTGTTGTTTCGGTGTAGGGTTTTTTTTTTCTTCCTGATCCGCGACTTCTATCTCTTCTGATGGTAGATCAAAGTGTTTACAGCAGAAATTCCGAAGTTAAACAAACTTACTGAGCAACTGAAAATCAAATTTGCTGCCTCTGTCCTGACGTAATGGAAAGCCCCGACAACCATTAACAAGCTGTCAGAAACAGGGACAGAGCTAAAGTCCAAATGCCTTCTTACAGAATAGTACAAAAAAAACGATTCAAGATTCAGCTGCTTGCCTAAGAATCAGCAGCCTGGTCATGTCGTGAAGAGTTGTTCTCGTTTAAAAATTATAAAGATTACTGAATGTAAATTGGAAGGATGGAATAAGTTGTCTTTTTATAATGAATGGATGAGAAGCATAATTTATAGAAGTTATTGTGATAATTTTATGGCAACATTTCTGCAATGCTTAAATAACTTTGAATGTATAAATTTAAATAATTAAAGTACATGAAATACTACTTTTAAAATTACCTTATTTTTCGTTAATCATCAGATTACACAGCAATAAGAATAAAATGCATCTTCATACAAATATATAACATACAAGAAAAATTTATTTTTATTGGTATTATCAACCAAAGACTATAAATTAAGTAAATCTTTAATCTTTATTATAAACTAGCCGGGTACCGTCGCTTGCATATATAGCAACCTCCGCAACCCTTGCATATATAGCATTAAAACAAAAACTTCATTTATTTAGCAATTTAATATCGAGATAGGAGAATATACAACTTCCCAGTCAGTTGTAGTCTTCTCCGCTTAACTCAGGTGTATTGCGGGTTGGCGTCACACACCTGGGGTTGTCAAAAAAAGCATGTTTTTATTTGTCACACCTGTGACATCTATATATAAGGTATAAACAAACACGCGCGTATTCGAATGCAATGTTGTGTAAAAATTTCAAAGCAATCGGTGAAGAACTTTCGGAGATTTAAGATTTTGAACAAACGTACATTTACATTTTTATTTTTACAGATAAATAATTTTTTTAAAATTGATAAATGCTGCTTTCGTTGGTGTTCATTAATTGATGTCAAATCTATTTTCATAAAAAATAACGAGAAGATTGCGGATCAAAATTATGCAAATGCTCCCAAAAGCATTTGGATAGCTTCCTAATTGGTTTCTATATCAAAAAGAAACTGAGCCTTCAATTTAATTGGCTCCAATAGTCTTTCTTGTAAGAAAGAAAGTAATATTTCTCACAAACTCTGTTAAGTCAGTGGACTTATTATTAGCAAAACTATTTCGTTTCCACAATAAAACACTGACTCAGAGCAAACTAGAGCCATCTGACAGAAAATCTTCCAAATACAGTTCCGAATTTGCTTAAATAGTTCAGTGTGTTATTAAAAACAATTCACATCGTCTTGAAATTATCTATTTCGTAATTCTGAAATTCAGAAGAAAACTGTAGATAAATATGGATGGTAAAAATTGAAAAAACTAATTAAAGGATAAATAGATTTTCAGACGTTTTTGGTTTTTTTGTCCAAACGGAAATCAATATTTTAATAAATTGGTTGTGATCCTCCTTTAGAATAAAGAGTAGTTTACCTTGAATTGATAAGCTACCTTCAATTGTTTGATAACAGATAACTGCTTCTAATTGCACCTGTTTTATTGGTGCAGTGATTAAAATAATTACAAATAGAAAAGAGCTGAATTTTTATTTGCAGAAGAAATTAACAAAATGGAGAAGCAAATTAACAAGTTTCATAAGATCTTCTCCTCCGTTTACGCTAATTAAACTTTAAGATAATTAGAGATAATTGCAGGGAAATTCGTTATTCCATTGTGACTTTTTCAAAAACCAAAATGGAAAGAAAAGAATCAAAGAGAAATTTCTTTGTAACAAGAGAGTGACCCTATTAAGCAAAGCAAAATATTGATTTACAGAAGAAACAAGGGCAGATAAACCGACTTTGTAAGTGTACACTAGGATCAAAGTTACACAAAATTAAGCCACTTACAGAAATACCGAGAGGCAATCATTCTTTTCTGAAGAAATTTTTCGACAAAAGTTAAATGACTTTTAGAAGATAAAACCTAGTAAACTACTTTCCGTTTGTTAAGAAAAAGACAGAAGAATCGCACTTCTGTGATAAAAATTAGTTGGAAATTAAACTTTCATATATGTCGTGAAACGCAATGAAGAGTTAGGATGTCGTATGCGAATGTCTGGCGCTCTCAACTGTTGATGCAAATCAGCTGCAGCATAAAAGAGGCTATCTTGAGAGTGTTCACTATTTGAGTTAGCAATGCGTCGTAATGGCTTCCAAAGTGTTTCACTGATAAACATTAAAAGTTGTGTTAATTAATAATTAGTCAACAGTATAATTAGTCTTCCAAAAGTTTATAGGAATTCCTGTAAGTCTAAAGGAAGTGAAACTTTCGATTTGTTAACGGTTTTTTTTTTGTTTTGTTTTTTGCTATCTTTCTCATTAACCTCTAAATTGAGACCTCGCTGTTTATTGGTGACTATTCCCAGCTGATGACTGTCAAAATAGTGTGAAACAGCTGTCCTGGGCTGTCACATAGTAAACAGTTGGTCTCAACTATTGTAACAAATGTGGGAAAGCTTATATTTGTTACAATAATCCCATATTTGTTATAAATAATATTATTGTAGCATGAAAAAGAAGAGAAGTAAAATGTTTCTTCGAAAATTCTATAAATAAATGTATTTTAATTTTACATTTATTTTGTGATGTTGAGAAGATGATGATGCTCAACTATTGTAGTTTATATCAATCTTTTTACTTTTTTTAAAAAAATAATTGGTTGTAAAAACGTATTATCATGAAGAAAAACTTGATCCTTAAGGTATCATGGATATAATTATAGAAAATAAAACTAAAAAAGAAAAAACTTTTCATATACGTATGTTATGCTAATGATAATGTTCAAAATAACAAAAATTCTATTGAGTATCAGATTGAGTATCAGATCTTTTAGATTGAGGAATTATAGATAAGATTAAGTTAAACATTTTTTTAGATCTTTAATTGTCATCGTATTAGTTTTAATAATATTTTAGTGAATTAAAAATTTCAGAAATTACAAATAGTAATTGCAAAAAGTATATTATTTGTATTTGAATTTCTTTTCTGTTGTCAATTTGACAGATTTTTGTCAAATTGTATTAAGTTAGAATAAGTCACTTAACGTATTATTTTCATTCTTTAATAAATATCAGAACATACTAATTGAGATCGTCATCAATAGAGCTGCAAACTCCAGCAATGGAAACTAAGCCGAAGAATAGATAAGAGATACTGAAACGAATAGAAAGTCATTGAGATGATTTCAGAGATAACCTTTTCGAAATTTAAAGTTTCTTAGAAAGAAATTGAAAATATTTCAAAGTTATTGGTTAAATGAAACAATGTTTTTTACACTTTTTTTTTGCTTTTTCTTTTAAATGGAACTTAAATCATTTGCTTAGTTTGTCTATAGGCAAACTATAGCTGCTTCGAAGTCACAGTCACGTTTTATAAAACGTTAATCAATACAAAACCTCTCTGTTGGAAACAATATTATCGTAGTGATTTCTCCCTAAAATTGCATCTGATAATACAAGCCTAACTGTTCACGGTAATGTTCTTATTTTAGCCTGCTTTCCTATTAGCTATTGATAGACAGTAATTTCCACACATTCCAACAAATTACACATCGTGCAAAGTTTGCTTTAATTACGAGTTGTTTCGCGAGTACAAATCCTTGTGATAAAAGCTAATACAAATGACATATTTTAATCATAAGTCAATTAATGTTATTCCGAATCAAAGCTCAAACTTCAGATGCATTATAAGATATTAAATGTATTTTAATATTAAAATCAAGAGCGCAAAAAAGAATGTTAGTTCATGGACCAAAAAACAAAAATGGAACTGTTTTAAAAATTACAGAGAGAAAAATAAATGGGGATAACAAAAGAAACATTTATGAGACCACTGCGCATATAAAAAACGAAACAATTTTAATGTAAGTAGGCCTACTCTACATTACATTATAGAATATTTATATTAAAATTGCATTTACGTTCATTTGTAAAACTGTGTGACTCAATTTTTTTTCATGTACAACTAAAACAGAATGTCGTATCTTTTGTTTAAAGTTGTGTTTTGTTCTTTTAGTCTGTTTCTTATATTGAGTGTAGTCAGAGTCTTGTAACTTGTATCGTTGATTCATTTTCCCTGGAGCTCAATTTAGATCCCTAACGATTCAAAGTGAAACGCATGAGTGCGATTCCCTGCCATCACAGCATCTGCTTGGGTAGATAACGAGCACGAAGTAAATGGAAGAAACGCCATCAACACACAAACAACCCATCCAAAAAGTTCGAAAATATTGCGAATAACAAAATTCATTAACATTCAAAACAATAGTAAAGACGAAGTTTCCATTTTAGTTTAAAAATTATTATTTTTATAAGTAAAAGGTATTAAACAAGGCTTCCTGGGTGGAATCAAATTTGAATCAAAATTACTGACTTTGATTGATAAAGGATAAGGAATCCGACACTAATATCAAAGGCATCGAAAACAACCTAGAATTAAAAAAATCCATCTCCAGAATACTTTCATATTATTATCTTTTCGTTTAAAAAATAACTTTCAGTTAAAATTAAAAACATCATAATAAAAGTTATTTAATGAACAAAAAAAAGTGGGGGATTGGAAAAAATTCAAATTTCCAAAAATACTGTTTTAATGACTGCACAGAAACCAAATAAAAATGCAATAAAAATTCAAATAAAATCTATTAAAAAAACAGAGTCACAATTGCTTCCTTCACATTTTCGCCGATTTTTTTATACTTCTGTGTGAAAAGACATCTTTAGATCCTTGCAATCTTCTTAACAGCAGTATTGTAGTGATCTATCAGATGTACAACACTTCAAAGTATTCTTTCGTGAGAGAAAATGAAGTAGGAATTGGTTTGAAAAGCCTCATTAGAATCATATTTTCTAATCATCCACTCTTTAGTTAACGAATAGGACACGTAGTAGGTTGACACTTGAAATTTTTGTCAACACCAACTTCAAAAGGACTGTTTCTTTCTTACATTCTTAATTTCGCGCTTCATTTCCTTTCATTTATTTCTCTCGTTTCTTCCATCTCTCTATTTTTTTTCTTCAAGCATTTCATCTATCAAGATAACACAGATTTAGTCTTGGTAAAGAAAAAAAAATCCAAGGAAAGAATGGGAAGCTTCAAACGGAATTACGCCATTAATTCGAGACCCATCACTTTTGGATCCGATTCAGAAAGAAAAACAGATCTTAAAGCAACAATAATTCATGATATCTATGTTACTTCTACTTGGAAGAATCCATTCTCCAAATAAAGACAGAGTGCTCTTTTTGTTATACTTTTCGTTCTTCAGTTTATTCTTTCAAATTCCCAGCAGGTTACTCGAAGTTACATCAAAACTGAACAGTTCATTAACTTCTATAAATCTCAGAGAAAAACTCTGTAACTCGGTTTTACGAGTAAGATGTGGAACTCATCATCACCGGATCAGTTGAAAGGCATATTTTTACTAAGTCTGTAAAACAACGATAATAAAAAATGACTTTTTGATAATAAAAAATGATATATATAAATTGTATGTTTGGTCTGAGGCAAACGTTTCATAAAAACTAACCAGCAAGTATGAATTTTCATACAATCTTAGGTGGATGTTAGTTTGTTCACAAGATAAAATTTCAGCTCGATCCTGAATTTAAAAGCTGAATTTCACATTGGTTTGAGAAACGTGTTATTCGCTTTACGAAGCTAAGTTGACATCGGTAACTTCAGTTAAATTAATATAGTGGAAGTAGAAGGTTAAGTAACACTTCTTTGATGATTTAATTTAAAGATTTAAATGCCATCGCCAAATTCCTCGAACAAAGATCAACAGAAGAGAAAGTAGGAAGTACTGACTAGTACAACTGCCTGAAATGAAGCTCGTCCATCTTAAAAGATAGGTCAACGAATCCATTTGACCAGAGTTGGGTAAACTCTAGGTTCACTCGCAGAAGAACAAGCCACGAAAGTTGTGCTTGGATCGCCCCAGAAAACTCCACTTTGTAAACAGATGGTTGCTTTATAGTTTCCGAACTATTTCGTATTTTAATGCTAACTTACATTATTAAATCAAGATCTAAAGTAAGTATTTCTGTAAAAAAAAATGAATGATTATAATGGTTATTTTTATCTGTTCATTCTTAAATTATTACTTTTGATCGAGTTTTCTTTTTTATCAAGCTTGATAATGGAGAAATTTAAAGAATCTTTAAAATCATTTAAATATATAAAAATAATATAAAGATAATTTGATGAATTATATAAGTATACTATTTGTTCATGAATTAAGTTCTTTTCAAGCGTGTTACGAATCGAAATATTTTGCTAGTTAATGATTATAATTTTAAGTAAAAGAAATACTGAATAGCGAACTATATCACATACGAAACCAGTGGCGTATATAGAATATATTTTCGGGAGGGGCCCAAGATTAATATAATTAAGTAAACACCCCATGAAAACCTATCTGTTCAACCAAAAAAAAAACGATGGAAACCTATCCGTTCAACCAAAAAAAAAAACAAAAAAAAAAAAAATTTGGGAGGACATATCTTCATTATTTCGGGGGGGAGGCCCTGGCCCCCTCGCCCCCCCCCCCTTATATACGCCCCTGTATGAAACAATAGTCAAGCAGTGTGTTCTGTTAGATAAGAAAAAAAGATAAAAAATTAAAAAAAACAAAACAAAGAGTTTTACCAGTAGACTCTATGCATCACCAAGTCTATGATGCATAGATTAGAATTAAACAATAAAATAAATGATTTAATATAATTAATCAAAATATTTAGAAATAAATGAATAGATAAATAAATTTACAAGTAAAATTAGAAAATAACAACGAAAAAGGGGCTAAATTATTTTTTCAACACTCCTTATTTGAGATTAAATTTCAATTTTACGATTTATTATTTTCTTTCTTTCATCTCGTTATCTTGCTAATGCCACTCTTCTCATTTATTCATTTTATTCTCTATTTTGAAGGTAATTAGCTTAAATTTCTTCTTCGTATTCAAGACTTCGGTGAAATTTCCGATAAATGAAGGTGGGAAAGCAGTGAAGCAAATAATTTATGAGAAACAAAAACGGAAGACACGAAATCGAACAAAAAAAACATCATTAATGATTATTTTTCATTAGAGCGAATCACCAATTTCACATTTTTTTGCGGGGGAAAAAAACAATAATCAATATCTTATTAAACAAAGGAAAGGATTCCATCCACTTGCATTGTCAACACATATCTGTTCTTCAACGCTGTTTTGCGGATACTGTTTGGAGTTGCATTCCGGGAATTTCGATCACGGTTTCACTAGGAATCCGGGTTCGCCAACCAATATCGTTCCGGCTGAAAGACATAAACCTTCCGTTCTGTATATCTTTTTTTTCTTTCCCAGAGCCTTTTGTTTTTTTCGAAAGATATTAAACCCGAATAATGTGAAAGACGATTGTGTTTTACATGGAATTGTTCTAGAAGCTTCGATATGTTTATGATGTTTTTTTCAAAAACTAAATTGAAACAAAATCTATTAGGAAAAGCAGTTCAATGAAAAGTAAATGGTTGACAGTAAAGGGAATTTTATGTTGAAACAAAGTTCGGAAAATAACTTATTCTTCTAATAACTCAAGCGAGAAATACAACATTTACAGGCAAAACTTTAAACAGTAATAGCTAGTAGATCAACGTAAGAACCCAACCTCATATTTTTATTTCTCATACTACAATATCGTTAGTAGGAATATTGAAACACTTTCTCCAATTAACTTTTCCATATTCATTAAAAAAATCCTGTTAAACGATGCATGTTGCCTTTACTTTATCCTTCATTTCTAATTTATCAATGTACATTCCCTCTCTCTCTCTATCTCTCTTTTATCCAAACATATGACAGCCTCAGGGGGACAAATCGAAATTACCTTATCAAACTTCGTTCGCTTAATGCAGCTATTTATCAAGATAATTTTGTATAAATTGGTCAGCAAAAGATTGTTTTCCAAATTTGATTGTCAATTTAAGTCTCTTATTTAACAGCCCAATTACAATTTGCACTGATATTTACAGATATGCACATATCATCTATGAATTAGTTTTCTCAGAGCAGGAACCAGGTTTTCTCCTCTTGATAATCTCAAGAAAATACTTGAAAGCAACTCGATATCGCCAAAAGTAAATAAGAAAAAGATAATTAAATATTAAAAATGATTAAAATATGTTAATCTATAATACATTTGCTAAGTCGACTCCAACTAATTTCACTGAATATCAGGGATTAAACAATGAGACGAATAAGATAATATTCGTCTTTTTTAGAAATGCAAGATAAGACATTATTGCATCAACTGAAAAGAGTTAAAATATCTTTCATAATGTAACATGGAATGAAATACTTAAAACTTAAGTCAGTTTTACTTTAATGAAGTTACGTATTTAAGGTATTAAAAGAGCTGCAATGATTTAAAGATAAAAAGTTCTATCTGGTATTTAATTAACTATCTGGTAATCAACTCCGAAAATTCAGAAACAACGCTCTTAAGATAATTAAGTTCATTAGTTAAGTTTTAGGTAAATCTTTTCTAATACGAAAAGTTTGGACGACCAAAAATCGATCAGAAAGTGAGAGGTTTTTTTCGATGTCAGTTTATTGCATATAGAACTATAGCAAGAAATCATCTTTGAAACCGTATGTTTATACATCTTTGATTCAAAAAAACCAACGGGATTTATTTGGAATACTCTGACTGACATGAGTACATTTTTTTGTATAAAGCTCATTGTAGCCAAGTTTGCAAAGGAATAAATTTACATATCAATCCCGAAGAACCCGCGTCCTTTGGACAAAACTGGATTTGCCAATTAGTTCTTGAATTTTTATTGAAAATGGTTTTAATCTTTCTTCGTAGCTCAATTCTCCAAAACGAAAACTAAATCTGTAATATTGGTATGCAACGTTCGAATTCCGCATGATAACATCTTAAACGAAAAAAAAAAAAAAACTTTTCAATGTCAAAAAAGAACTTGGAAAAAGTGGCTAAGAAAAAAGATTGCTTTGGAACCTAACACAGAAAGAAAAGTGAAAACAAAAACAAGTCAACAGTTTAAAGTTTAACTAAGAGACGAGAAAAACAATGTGAACAATAATTCTTGAGTTCACAGACAGATAGGCTTCCGTATTTCAACTTAAAATAGTGTTCTTTTGACCCCATCCTGTACGGATGAGAGTCGCGTGTGTGTGTAATACCTCCATAACCTAAAAAGTGGTGAATGGACAAACTTTGGATCCATCTACACTGAATTGAGTATGCTAAAACCCTGGTTTCACGGAACTACTAAAACTAGATTCCTCGCATTTTCTCGTTTCTGAGCATCACATGACCAGCCAGGGCGGAAGTCGGTAGCGCTGTCCGTATTTTGACAAGTCGGTATATCGGACAAAGTCGTTTTCAACATGGCAGCCACGTCTCAACAAAACAACATACAGAATGGAGTGAAGCAGAAACTGTAATTTTACTAGAAATGTGGAGAGGAAATATTGATGATCTGAGGCGAATGAAGAGAAATCGTCGAATATAGGAAAAAATGACGCTAGAATTAAATGAATCGTACAAAATACATAAAATCTGTGAGGAAATCAAGAACAAAATTTCGGTATTTTCCCGTCAAGCATTTGGAGCTGCGACTTCATAAACATAAAAACAAACATTTGTCTTAGGCCTTGCTGCGAAACAATCACTTTACTGGTTGGCGCCATGTTTGTTTAGCACAATCCCAGGATGCATTGCACAACAACTCGATCCCAGAATGCACTGCAAAAAAAAACTAGTTTTTCTTCTCTCATATAAAATCACTCAAGATACGACAATTCGTTTAGGAATACGTCACAAACATACGTCACAGGACTGAACTAGTTTTATATATCGACTTCTTCTCCAGTGAAACCAGGTAAGAACGAATATAATGTCTCGATCGATGTTGGCACTTCCGATCAAGATGCCCATTGGCCATAGTCAACCAAATAATGCAAAATGGGATCTTGACATACTAAATGAACTCAATGCTGGCATCGATTTAAATTGATACTTGTAACTGAATTACAACGGTTTGCAGTGGCGGATTTCCCAATAGGCGCAGGAGGCGCGCGCCACGGGCCTCATCAATCAAGGGGGCCTCAAAATTTACCTCTCAAAATAAAAAAACAAATTATTTTTTGGTTGTAAAAGCAAGATTTTCTTTTTTTTTTTTTTAGTTGTAAAAGCAAGATTTCCTTTTTTTTTTTGGTTGTAAAAGCAAGCCTAGGGGGCCTCATCAGTCAGCCTAGGGGCCCCATCCACCCAAGTATTTCCTTTTTTTTTTTTTTTTTTTTTGGTTGTGGAATAATGGAACTCCCGCCCCGGGCCCCCAAAGGCGTTGGTACGCCACTGGTAATGAAAATATTTAGAGGGGGCCTCAAAATTGAATAGCGCCTAGGGCCTCTCAAGTGCTAAATCCGCCACTGACGGATTGAATAAAATGAATGCATCAATTGCAGTATCACTTTGAACAACTCAAGTGTTTCATAAATTGTAAATTACATACGGGATCGCCTGGTTTGGGGTTTACTATAATCCTGTGAATTTACTTGTTTCTCTGTAAAGAGTATTAAAGTTTAGATCGGAATCTAGATTGTTTTATGCCAGTTAGTATCTGTTCTTATCTGTTCAGGAAAATCAATAAATGCTTGGATTCTGTGATTCTCAAATTCTTTGTACTTTTCAGATATAAAATTGGAGTGTTATATTTTTCAAATGAAGTTTTTCTAGCAAACATAAGAAACTGTTATCAGTCAGTGACATTTATCTTTTTAGTATATAAGAATACTAGAAATAAGAGAGAAATGAAGCACATCAATGTATATTTAACTTAAAGAGTTCTTCAATAAGAAGAGGAGGATAATTTTTTTTTGAAATATCAAATTCTATTACAACCAATAAAATTGTTCTAAATAATGACTTACATTTCAGAACATTTATGTTCTTTCATTTTATCGTAACAACAATAAATTCCTGCTTTTACAGTGTTATGTATTCAGAAGTTTTTATCATCTTGTTAAAAAATTCAAATACTTCAGAATATAAAGTCATTTTATATTGTATTTAAAAGTTGAATAATATACAAATCAAAATTTGCATTCTCTGTATTTTTTTAGTTAATGGAATATAAATTTCATATTTATGAACTTATACAAATTTTATATATAGGTAGTATTTATGAATTCACGATGGAGACAGTGACCCCTCAATGACGAAAAACAAGAACAAAAAGTGGAATACAAATCATTTGGCAGCAAGCAATAACAAAACAAAGGGTAAAAGGAAATCAATTAATTCAAATAAGAATGCCTTTTTAAGTCGAGCTGATACTCTGGGACGGCCGTTTCGAGCTTCTTGGGCTCTCCTCAGCCAGAGCTAATCAGCCAGTGCAAAACTCAAAAGGCTTACGAGGGGAAGAATTGGAATTCACGATGGAGATAGTGACCCCCTCAATGACTATACACGAGAAAATAAAAAGAGGAGAGCCGAACAAGGTCGAAACGGCCATCTCAGAGTATCAGCTCGACTCAAAAAGGCATTCTTATTTGAATGAATATACATGAACTTTGTCAATTTTATTTAATTGTTTAGATGATTTTAAAATTACATTGTGACTATATATTCAGCAATCATTATTGGATTATTGGATTAAGACTTAAAATGGATTAAGCATTGTTCTGATGGCGAAGTTATCAGAAAGCTAGTTTCTCTGTGATATGTCATAAATTATCCAATAATAATAATTGAAAGTATTCATTGATAACAATAATTTTTCGAAGCTACATATAAGTCTGTGTGTGAGTTACTGAAGATTTGTATGTTAGAATTGGAGCCGTTAGGAATGGGTCCAAACTGTTCAGTGTTTCAATCAACAAACAAAACACGTTATTGGTTAGAAAGGTTGACGCTGTTCTTAATTGGTGTAAATATTTTATATTAAGAACCTTTGTAAAATTAGATGTAAAATCGTAAGCAAAAAAGGTTTTTTGAGTTAATCCTTTTTTCTCTCTGCGGATTATACATAAATTAAGGGGTGTTAGACCGAAAACTAAAACATCCACATATTCTGTTTATGTAAATTAAAGAATCGTAGATCACAAATTCTTCCTGTTACTTGTTTGGTTATAATTATAAATTCCTGGATCTTCTGAATACCTTTAAACTCTGGCACTAATTCAATTCTTTTTGCTTATTATAGGATATCTCTAGTTCGCAGGACAATACTCAAACGTTACAAAACAGAGATATTAATTTTAATATTAAACTAGCAACCCGGGAAAAGTGGATTCTCCCAACGTGCGACTGCTTTCTCACAGCTATCCGATAAAAGTGGATTCTCCAACCCATGACTGCTTTTAGAACCAGAGTGTGCTTGTATTACATATTTTTATTGTTTATAGAGATAAGAATATAGTCCCCGTGGCCTAATGGATAAGACGTCTAACTTCGGATCAGGAGGTTGCAAGTTCGATTCCCGTAGCGAACTTTTAGAAATTATTTCTATTTTCACAAATCACAACAATTGCGCCAGACAGACAGAGAAATAAAAGATTTTAGTAATATAGCTTTGTAAACGTAATTCTTTTGAGATTCTTTAATTTAAAACTTCAATGTTTTAGCAAAATGAATGAGAAATAAATTCAAAATAGAATTTTTAACTACTTGTTTCCGTTCATTGCCGAGAACATTCTGTATTTCATCCATATTCAATAGAAACCAATCAATCCACACCATTAATCTGTCTGTTGCTGAAGGCAAAGCTGTTTGATCGATGACCACAACGGAGGGGAAGATGTTTCCTTCACTTTTTGCTGTCTGACTTCCCACGACTATTAGACCAATTACTGTGTGTAGATGAGAAGGAAGACTTACTCTGGGCGACAGGATTGATTGCCAAGGATAAATCAAACAGAAAAGGGTGATATTTATTTATTTATTTATTTATTTATTTATTTATTTATTTATTTAT
>JAFIDM010000002.1:40591681-40618529 GCA_023159025.1 Thereuonema tuberculata
AGGTCACAGCTACTCCTGGCAGTGACCCCGAAAACAAGAAAGACAACAAAATAAATGTTGTGTTGTTTAACACAAACAAAAGAGCCTTTTCCTACAACTAGTAGGCAAAAAGACGTTAAATTACAAGAACTAAAGGTTCAAAAAAGCTATTTAAGCTAAATAAAGCATTTACCGTGCTTTGCAAATTCATTAAAAAAGGTGGAACAAGAACAAAACCAGCACATGAATAAATTAAAGTAGCCTTTCTGTTTCAATTATTTTAGTTTATTGAATTTATTAAAGTATGAAGTGGATAATTAATTGGCCCTTACTTTGTAACCTTCGGCTACAGTTACAGACTTTTCCTCCGATTAAAAAGAAAATATTAAAAAGAAATCATGGCAAATGGAAAATAAAGAAAAAATTAACTGGATACTAAAAAAGGCTAAGTTTTTATTGTTACATGTAGGGAGGGGCCCAGTAAGTTCATGTTGCTTTTAGGAGGTTAAGGGTTAGGGGATGCAGCCTTCCAAGCTGTATTTTAGGCTGTATTTCAAGCTGTATTTTACAACACACAAAGATGTTGATGTTTTCTGGGAAAAAAAGTTCTTAATACATCATATATTGTTAGTGGTGCTCGTCTCGTTTGACACTTAGTAGTAAAATTATTACAAACAAAATTTGTAAAGAAGCCACAGTTTTCAAGAGATTTAACCTTATTAATTTCATACACGAGTGTGTTCGTTTGTAGTGATTTACATCTGATCATAAATTTAGTTAAGAAAGTTTATTTCAACATCTTGAATTGCATAAGCACTTTTAATAAAGCCCATATCTTGGAAACCTGCCGAAAAAATCTCACTTCATCTTTAAACACTGAATTCTATATTAGATATTTGTTTTCTTAAAAATGTTAAAACCACAAAATAACATATTTTGATGTTATTGTTGATGTTATTGTATGAGTAATTTCAAATCCGTTCTCTTTATCTGGTCACTTGATGCAAAGTGCTTAGTGAAGGATAACCGAGGCTGAGAAGATATTATTATCAAAGTTCACGCGTTTTCCACAACGCTTAAGGCTATTGCTGTAATTAGTGGAGGTTGCGGAAGTGGTTAGGACAGACGCCGCTCTCTCCCAACCCAGCAGGAATTCTAACTTCATAATTCAATCATGAATAATTCCCAGAGGATTAGGTTTCATTAAGCCTGTCTAAAGCCCCCAAAGTTTACTTTGCGAAATACTTACTTACCATTAAGAAAAAAGAAATTGCAGGGAAATACTTCCACTTTTCTTTGTCCTTGAATTATTAAAAATTCTTTATAAAAGGAGCTGTTAATTATTATTAATTATTATTCACTACGATCATTTTCTTTGTTGGTTTGTGTGCATAGAATTTCGTGTCATTCGAAATTGTCTAATGATTACATTTAAGTTGTAGATTATGGAGAAAGAAAGGATTCTTCTTTAGAAATCTCGATTCAAACAGAAAACTAGCAACAATAATCACTTTCTGAACAACATGAGACAAAACTTTCAACTTTGAAATTGGGATTTTTCATTTTACTACATTTTTCTTTCAATTCAATGAACAATGAATTCGAATTATTTTTGGAGGAAAAAAACCCCAGTAAATTTGAGTATGTGATACAATTTTTTATTGTGAAGTGATTCTAAAATTAAGGCGCAGGATTAGTTATGTTATTTTTGATAACTGTTCTCTCATTACTTAACAATGGTCGTTAAGCCAAATGTTACTACGTCAGGAAAGGGATTGAATTTATAAAAGCATGTTGTTGATTCATCAAATTACCCGAACAATTCCTCAACAGGTCAAATGAATAGTTCATCACTTTCAGCTACCATTCTACACTAGCATACATTGAGTGGCTTAGAAGAAGGCAGTAGAAAGCAGTTTCTGGAAGACTCATATAGGGAAGGGACTTCCAATGATATTTTTGCAAGACTAATGCATTCCATTTCTAATTCTTATTCAATGCCTCTCAGTTGATGCAATTGTACTGTGAGATAATCGAGAAGGAGTTTATAGCTCTTTCGTGTTTAAAGAATTGAACCAATTGTTTTTCGATTTTCGTTTGGTTTAAAAAAATCTATTATTCCGACCAAGGCATTGCAGAGAAAGAAACCTGAGTTTATGGAAATACTTTCATTAAGAACAGACAAGAGAGTTGTTCAACTTGAAAGTGTGAGTAGAAAAGCCCATTCTCATCGCCATTGATCATCGCCCTGAACAAAACAACTACTTCAAAATTTAAAATGTGAGACACTTTTTTTTCGTTTGCACAATTATCTCTAAAGTGTTTTTGTTAACGACATTTGTTTTTAAACAGATTTTTCTGAAATTCTTCAAAAAGTTTTCATCCAGGTTAGACTGGATATCACACCGGAACTGCGCCTCAATTGTTAGCGATATTTACTAACTTCTTTCTGTAGGACAGTAAATTAAGTACAAAAAGAAATGTTCGACATTGCTGAACTTCTGAGCTTTGGTACAGTTTGACTTGTTTCTAAGAAGCTTTAGTTCATTTTTGAAAGGCGTATCATTATTATTCAGTGCTTGAACTGCAAGAAAAGCCTTTTCTCTTTGTTAGTTGACGGGAACCCAAGCTCCATTAAGGCTTATTGAAAAGTGATTGGCCGATAAGAGCAACGCCATTGCTACTTGGGGAGCACAAATGGACCACTCCAATCGACCACTGCCTTGTGAGTGGAGTTGTTTTTGATCCGTTAAAAAAAGACTTCCTATGAGAAAACACCCACCTGGAATTGCAGAAATAAGTGGATGCTGGGGGGGGGGGGGTCTTGTGTCTCAATCAATACTCTTAAGGAAATCGAAATGTAGAAACTTTAATACACCCTTTTTTCAAGAAAAATAGAAATATCAATACAATACTTTAAATTCTTTTGAATATAGTCGAATATTTTTTGTTTTGTTTTATTTTGTCTTGAGATTGACATGGTCAAACAGGAATCTAGAAACTCCTAAGGGATTTCTAAATCTGAAGGAAGACATGAATTGGACAACAGCATCGCCTAAACGTAAAATAATGCTTCCCAATATGAAAAGAATTTCAAGTTTTGGTCAGAACAATAAAATGGTAATAAACATGAAATAGTTAGACAAAGTGGAGAAGTTTATTTTTTATTTTTTTAAAAATTAAATTATTATAACTGCCATATCTAACCAGTTTACTTTAAAAATTACGTACTATGACTTCAATTCTCTGCAAGAAATTAACTCCGATATTAGATTTATCGAAAATGAGGCATATAGAGAAATGATATTAATGTTAATATTTAATTTCTATATCAGACAGAAATTAAAGGAATCCAGAAACAGAATCTATGGGTCACAAAATAAAACAAGGTAAGTAACATAATTGTCATGAAGAACCAGAAATGGAATGCGAAAGAACGTGTAGTTAGAAAAAACGATCATTGGTGCTGGATAAAAAAAGATTCGAAACTGGAAATAAGAAACATAGAGAGCCGCGTGTAAAGCAGCTTGGTGACTTAATTAAAAGTACTATTTGATTTGCATTGAAAAATATAACAATGAAATCCGTATTCTGCAGTGGATTGACAAGAGTACAAAATCTATTCTTAATGACAAAAGTTTAATTTCAGTGAAGTTTAGAAACTTTAAATTTAAAAGCATAGGGACAGCGCACTACAAAATTGCAGTAAAATGGGTTGAACCAGTCACCAATTTTACTTGTAGAACGATTTCATGATGTTTCGAAGTCAATAACTATAGCAGATATTTGAAAATGAATCAATTTCAAAAACTATATGATAAATTGATCGTTACGCATGAAAGTGAATTTTCCGTTTCATTTTTTTACTTATTCTATGCAGTAATTAATAACAGTACATTGAATAGTTAGTTACTACAGTGATAATATAACCAACAATTGTTTTAATATGCGCGTTCATGATTAGCTATTATTTTGAATTAATTACTAAATAAATAATGTAAATAAGTAGAGATTAAAATGATATCACTTTTTAGGTTGTCCAAACTAGATATTTTTACTATGATTAATTAAATACCTATAAGTTATTAAAATATCTATCGCTAATGCACTAAATTTTATTTGGAATTTTATCTCAAAACTTTTATCTCAAAAGATTTCAGATTGTCTAATGATTTTTAGTGTTACCATTCAATATCTGAAATTGCCACCAAAGTCCGAATTTCTCATGTTGACGGTATGTAAGTCCCCTTCCTAATATTCAATTTTTTTAACTATATCTAATACCTAATACTATAAAATATCAGGATATATATCAACTATTTCTTTCTTGAAGATTAAATTCTTAATGTATTGCTTAAAGAGTTATAGAAAAAATATTTCGAAACTATACTGAATAACTCTCCGTATCCTGAATTTAAAACTCCTTGCTTATTAATGTCGTAATCTTGTCAGGGCTTATTTATATATCAACATTATATACAATAACACAATATATGACTTGCTATAAAGTTATATACTGTGTTGTTCCTTCCGGAAATATCCAACGTTAGTTGGCCATTTGCCATCTCCCAGGAAACCGTCTTACCAAATAAGACGTAAAGAGTTTTTCTTAAGGATTTGGAACTCTAAAGAGCTTTGAACAACAAAGTTTATTGGTAGTCGTTGACAATGTCTCGTCAGGTCACGCTGTTTGAACCGAGACGGCGCAATTCTAATGCGTCTTTGAACTCTTTGAAAGCTAACTTCTCCAGAGAATAACAAATCATAATGAAAATAAGCCAAGAAAGCTGATTGGTCTTTCGAATACTTTCAAATATGCAAAATGAATTTGATCCAACGTTCCTCTGAGGGTCTAATTTGTTTGAAAAGTCGTGACAGGAGCTGCAAATTTTAATGTCCACATTGGATAGTTGAAATAACAAAAATGAACATTGTAATTTCAGCTTCTGTCGCAATATTACAGACTGACAAACAGTGAGTGGGCGGTAAGCTTAGTTCAAGTTACAATTGCTGCCAATTCTAGTTTATTTAGAAATGCTTTAAAGAAAACAATGGACGAACAGATGATCAGTATTTTGTTGAGGACTTCTTAAGAAAAAAATATGTGTCTTCCTCTAATAACTTTGGAAACGGGAAATGAAACTTGCTTTTTGATGCTTGCTATTCTAATTTGCCGTGGACAGACTGATGTAACTTCTTTATGAATCCAGGTACAGAAATTGAGAAATTTGAGGAATGGAAGTACATGAGGAATTTTTCTTGCAAAATTCTATATAACAAAGCAGAAGAAAGGAAAACAAATTAATTTCTATCTACGTCTGTTAATGTTAATTCTTTTTGGTTAGACGAATACCAAAAAGATATAAATAAAATTAATTGGTTTTAGGCAGCTTAACCAAATAATACGGTTCTAATTTTCAGAAAAGCTTAGATTATTTTTAAATTGGGCAAATATTACAATTTACAAGGAGATTTTTTACAAATACAAAGACATGTTATTGTGAAGACGATTAAAAACAAAAGCAAAAAAACGAAATCAAAAACTAATTAAAAAAAGTTTTAAACAAATTAGGATTAAGAACTTTTCCGGAACTTTTTAATTTTTTTAAGACACAATTTTTATCACTTTCAGATCAGCTTCAAGGTTTTCACAATTGAAAGTCATTCTGGAAATATTCACAAATTAACTTGTTGCGATCCGAACTTCAAAAGTCAAATTAGTTGGTCAACGGACTCATTGATCTCTTTTACCTTGCTTCTACTACATTTCAAAATTAAATGCCCTTTAAAAATTTAATTTAAAAATTCCGAAAAGCTAATTTTTAGCATTAAAAGGGTAAGACAAGTGTTTACAAATGACATCCCAAAACAGCTGTTTCTCGCTAAATTGGCGATCATCAGTTGAGAGTAGTCACAGTAAGCACATCAGCTCTCAATATAATGGTAAATGCAAATGGAAGTAGGATTAAGTGTGACATCTCCAGAAATCTAAACTAAAAATTATTTTTAATGCGTATTTTGCTTTTAGTTTAGTTTTCTGAAGGTGTTACACTGCAATCGTACTGCAATTTTTCACTTTTACAAGAAATAAATGATAATTTATAAGAAAAAGAGGCAAAAATTCTATTGGAAAATTAATTAGATTTTAATAAATGGGACTTTTCATAAACTTAAACATAACATTTAACATAAACAATTAGTAATTTTGAAGAATTTAATTCAAGAAGAATCAATAATTTTACAATTTCCAAATTAATGAAAAAAGAGAATCAAAGACAATGAATCAGATTTCTATGGTCAAGATGAAATATTACTTGGGAATCTTACATTTCAACAGAAGCCCAAATAACAAGTTGCTTTGCATTTCTCAAAGAGAATCCGGTTCATCCATTTCTGTCACGAATACATTTCAGATCCCTTTATTAATTACTTTGTGTTGATAGCTTGTTGTTTGGAGAGATTAGTAAATGAGCATCATCTTTAGAAAGAAACTCATTAAGAGAAGTCGTTTCCTGTAAGACTCAAAAGAAATTTGATTCAATCACTTATTCTGGTCTGCAAAGGCTAATTAGATTTAATACCTTCAGAAGCAAAAGGTTGTTTACATCTGACAAGGAAATGAATTAAGCGTTGATTTGATATTCAAGAATTCTCGTTTTGGTTTTGTTGTGATGAATATTTCAGATCTCATAAAAGATGAAGTACATTAGGAAGGAAGTTGCCAGCGTTTTCAACTGAAAGTTAAGACTCAGCAATTCAAATCCTGGATAAATGAACAATACAAAACTAGTGGCTTTCATTTCTCCATTCTTTTCATGTCTTATTATTGATATCATAATCTTAATTTGTGTGAATGAATAGATGAATATACTTAAGCAAATCTTTATAGATTTAGGTACATAAATAAAATTAAGTTAGGTGTACTCTCAGGTTTCCAGCACGTAATGGGGCACTGAACATGCAGCACGTTGGGAAGAGGCATTTCAAGTCTGTAGGAGAGAGTGCGAGACAAAAAAATCGTATTCCTATTTTGAATTGATCATCAAATCTTATCAACTTTTAAGTCAGCAAATTGGAAGTTAGTGTTCAGAGGAAAGAGGTGGAGACCAAAATAAAATGGGCTTATGTTTGAAATAAGCTGCATACCAAATTTGATAGAAATCTATCCAGATGTTTTAGTGTGATGCGCAACAAAGAAACAAAAATGTTCAAATTGAATAGTAAAATCAAAATCATTTCCTACCTATTCTATAGTAAAACTTCGCAGGATTCCCATGCTCAGTAATCATATCTCGTGAATGATTTTCTTATTTAGACTAAGTCAGTCATCATCGAGAATGGAAACTGAGCAAACAGCTGTAGGGTATCAAATTTGTGGACAGAGGAAGGATAAAGATCAAAATAATAATAATCGTTATTGGACTCTAAATAAGCATCGTACTAATATTTTAAGACAACACTTCAGTCAATTAAGCTTCAGGAGGGGGATTAGAGGACTAAGAACCAAAAGAAATGCGTCTATGCTTTAAGTTGGCACTAAATAAACTAAGTAGTTTTTTTCGAAACTTTGGCGTGATGCCCGAGACAAGAGATAAACAAAGGAGAAAAATGTTCCAGTAGAATAATGAGAATTCAAAAAGTCAAAATGCTCAGTCAAAAAATAACGTTTTGGGGCAAAAAAAAAAAAAAATATGCCATAAATATTCAAATTTTAAGCTGAAATTTTTTCTCACGACAGTTTCAAATTGTAATGACAAAAAATATACTAGCATTAAAAAAAAACGAAAAAAAAGAAAAAAGACCCCCCCCCCCCCGGGAAAGCTAACAATTGATACAAAAAAAAAAAAGTTTTCTTAAGAACTTTTTCATAAAATTGTATATTAAAAATTTCAATACAAAAATAACAAGAAAGATTAAACACATTTTGAAAATTTTAAGTAAGCAATTTCTAAAAATAGTTGTTTCACAATTAACAATTTTTCATAATGATAGCATTTGCAATTACAAATCTTTTTCAATGTAATTTTAAAATTAGCTTACAGAAGAATTACTGCAAAGAATCAAAGTGCTCCAATGATATTATTTAAGAAATAATATTTTAGAAGTTTTCAGTTAAATGAAAGAATTTAAAATTTCATGAAATTGGATTCTACTCTTTACAAAATTTGGGACAATTTGGGACGAGGCTTCTTCAGTAAATATCCACTGAAAGGATTTTAAATTAAAAAATTTTCAGTTTTCTAAAATAAATAGTGCTTTATTAAAACATTTATTGTGTAGTTGGTAACTGTGAAATTAACGTATTATTACCATTAATAATTATAATCATGATTGCATTGCATTTGTTCTTCGTCAATATAGTAACGAATTTTCTGCTCAATTATTCATCATGCAGTTGATAGGCAGCATAAAACTGTTTGCAATTTATTAAAGAGCTCTGAAGTTGAAAAGCCTCCGACCATACACGAAAATCATTGTTTTGCTTCCGTGCTTTGTTATGATACATTAATTTAAAACACTTATATATTATTAATCAAAAATTAGTTGGATGGATCAGATTGAAGATATGATGGTTTAGTCCAACGGCATTCATCTTCATTATTCTTCACGTAGATTGATTGATTACTATATCAAAAATCGGCTTAGATATGTGTAAAAAATCTTGTGACGAAATAACACTCTTTGAAAACCTGGGAGACTACGACCACTTGACAGTGTCTTCATAAACACGTCAGCCAAATATCGTCTTCTCTATCCAAATATTTGGTATATGTGACTGTTTTCCTTCCTGCTGGACATCTTACTGTTTTTTTGTTTTTTTTATTACTTTATGATTCTAATATCAATTTTAATTTCAGTTACTTTCAAATTAAAATTCTTATCTCCGAAGCATTTTCATTTAAAATATCAAAATGTCTCTAGAGATGGCGGCAATAAACAAAAAGCTCCCTGCGCAGAACTATTACACATATATCTTATTCTTCACTCTCGGTTTCTCTCTATCTGAAGCTCTCATCTTTGAGACGAAAAAATTCCACAAGGCTTCTTCACTTTACCAAATCTCATTTTCCTTCTCCTCTGTCTTGGTGTTTCTCGACCCACATCACTCTCTATCACTACTGCCTTTCAAATCGATGACGCTCAAGGGATTTTGCATGCACTAACAGCCCTTCTCTACATTTTCATGTGTATATTCAGGATCTTGGTCTTTTAAAAGATTTTTTAAATGAAACACTTCATGTAAGTTGCTATTCAAGTATAAATTCCCTTTTAAAAATAACTTAACAAATAGATAATTTTTATTAAATAAATAATGGAACTCCCATTGGATAGCATAGATTTTGTATTAGGTTCGTAAATTAGACTTCCTTTATCCATACATTGAGTATATGTATTCGTAATCTTTCACAATCAATCTAAATTTAAACCCATTAATATATACCATATAGGAAAAATAAGTAGTGCATATGAAAATCTGTAGAATGTAATTTATAGATCATCGGTTTCAATAGCTAAAGCGAAAGCTAGAAGCTCAAGCACTAAAGATTAATTTAGTGTTTTCCCTGTCGATTTCAATTCCAATTGGATTTCTTAGTGTTTGATTAATCAAAACATTGCGATTCTAAACCTAAAAACCATGTAATCGCAATGTTTTGAGTAATCAAACACTATGAAATCCAATATTTTTTTACTTCTAAACCTGAAAACCATGTAAGTAAAAAAATATTTATCATGAATCTTAATGATAAAATTTTAATTGTCCAACCTAAGATCTCGACTGATTTCAGAATTTGAATTCCATCAAAAAATAATCTTCTAAATCTAAAACACATAAATATCTTATTTTTTTTCCTCACTTTATGCAACAATTACTTCTTTGAATAGCCATAACTTAAACGGCAAAGTTCAAATATTGTAAATTTTCAATTAAAATTCACAATGGTTAAAATTTCCTTTCACAGGTTTAAGACGAAATAAACGAATGTTTTCATTAATGCGCAATAATCGTCAAATCGTGAATGAACATACGTTAGTTTCAGGTAAGTTTATGAAAAGGAAAAAAAAATGTAAAATAATTACAATGAAAACTCAATATAAAAGTCACAAAATTTTAATTGTGAAACTCTTAATAGATTCACCACCTCTATTAAGAGTTCAAGTTAAAAATACAAATAACATCACTGCTGATATAAAGATAACCTGAGAGAAGGATTGAGGAAGATGTCTCTTTAGAGAAAGGTTGTCAATCTTATTTCAGCTGCTACTTTGCGCGAGCATAAAGCTGCAAAGGTATGCAAGTGAGATTTACATTTGATTTATATTTTACTATTCTTTGTCGTAAATTTTGAATCACGATTGTTAATTTTTATCAAGTAATCTTCTCCTCCTGACCAGAAAATTTTCTATCTTTTAATTTGCAACTTATATTATTAGTTTAAAAAAATACTGAAAAACTACATATAAAAGCCGTGTCAGGGGAGCTCTATCAAAAACTTCGAAGCTGATACAACGCTTATCTTTTAATTATGCTACTTCAAATGTTTTCATTTAAAAAATAAAATAAGTTATTAGCACAAACATAGAATTTCTGAATCCTTTTAGCTAACTTGTAAATACGGTACTCTGCAAATTAATTGCGAAAAGCTTGAAATAGTCATTATTCGCAGTTTACGTGCATTTTGACCTAGGCTATGCATGTCTGTACTTCCTGAAAAATAGAGTCTTGCATGTCTAGACTTGAGTATGATCTGTTTCTCTTGCGACTGCGTTTTCCATCTCACTCTGCTTTGAGAACTCCGCGAGTTCTCCTCCTCGATCCTGTTTTTTTAAAACTTTTTTCAAAATGGATATTACGCTTCGAGAAAAGGTCTGAAATTATGATATAAACAATACAACTAAAATGCCTTCTTAAAAATCTTTCTTTAATTACGATATTTCGTTTTCTTCAATAGAAAACTTCTTCAGGTTAAATTGAGGACAAGAAATCTTTCTTCTTTCTCAACTGAATTCGATATTATACATTTCTATGACGAATTCAGCTGAGGAAGAAGAAAGAGATTTCCTGTCCTATTTGGAGACTATATGTATTATACAAGATCTAAAATTGTTGCCTTGAGGAAAAACACTTCAATGACGGTTCGGAAAACAGCCAAAGTAGTGAATGTGGGAAAATGCGATGTGTGAAAATCGATGATCTCTCCCATAATTTAGTGTCACGAGGAGACTAGAATGACGGACACTGCGCGCAAAGACAGGTGTAGCCTAAGACGAAAACAAACACCCAGGGTTGATACAATGCTTCGAAGAATAAAGTGTCAATGACCTAGAAAGACAAGCGAGATATAAAAAGGGAGCTAGCAACGACCCATGGGGGTCGTTGTCGACGCCTCGAAATTGCGCCATCACCTTGTGGAGTAGGACACGCACACTGCCCTGTTAAGAAGCAGCTCTTGGCATCCATCATGAAGACGAAAAGGTTGTCCTGGGCAAAGAAATATGAGGACTGGACTGTGGAATATTGGAGGAAAGTGAAACACGTCTGACGAAACACATTTTGAAGATCACGGGGACAAGTCCCGGCAGACACCAAAGCATCCACCAAAGGTAATGTTTTGGGGATGTTTCAGAGCTTACGGACCAAAGACCCTTCACCCCATTGAAGGAATAATGGATAGCACGAACTACGTCGACGTGTTACAGACGAAATTGATCCCAACAATGCAGAGAATGTTTCAACGGTGACGGGTTGTTCAACAGGATCTGGCTCCCTGCCACATATCAGAGCTCACCAAGAGATCTTCATGAAGGAAAATTTGACCGGGTTGGACTGGCCGGAAAATTCACCAGACTTTTAAACCCCATAGAAAATTTGTGGGCTATTTGTAAGGCTCGGATCCGCTCAGATGTTAGAGTGTGTCATCAAAGTATGGCATCGGGACGCAAAAGTGAAGAAAATGTGCGGGAAACTCATTGATTCAATAGTTAATAGGGTGAAAGAAGTAAATAAATTGAATGGAAATCACATTTCCATTTAAGTGTAAAATAATAAATAACTGTTCATACGAGGGTTGTAAATAAAGTAGCGGCAACATTAAAATTTAATGAACTAACATGAAAAATTGCATTTCATTCCTTCAATATAGTCACCCGCAAAGTCTTTAACCTTTTGCCAAATTTCGGGAAGCCGTAGGGTACTGTTGGCAAGGCGTTCTCTGTTGATGACGGCGATGGAGCGCTCTACTGCGCGGAGTACAGATACCACGTCAGGAAATCGGCGGCCTCGGAAGGGTTCCTTCATTTTCGGAAACAGGTCAAAGTCGTAAGGACTCATGTCTAGTGAGTACAGAGGGTGTTCCAATACCTCCCAATGCCACCGTTGCAATAAGAGCTGGACATTGTGTGCGACATGGCAACGTGCGTTGTCATGGAACACGATAGGGCGATCGTCTCGCAAGAAACGTGGACTTTTGCGCCGCATAGCCGGATGCAGATGTTGCGCCAGAAATAGGCAAAAGTAGACATTGGTGACGGTTTGTCCCGCAGGCACAGCATGCGTAAGAAGTCGTATGTCACAATCACCATAAGCCGACTGGGTTCCTGTCGAAATTTCTGTTGATGTGGCGAACCTGGGTGACGCCATTCATTCGATTGACGCTTTAATTCAGGCTCGTAGGCTCGTGCCCACGTCTCATCAATGGCGACAATACGCTGCAGTTTCATTTCGACCCACATGAAACGCCTTGATCCATCGTGCAACCGTCCGATACGGTAATGCATTCTCGCCACAAGATTCAAGTACTCCTTAATAACAGTCTGATGCAGTTTTGCCACGGACAACCTCGATTTTAATCCACGAACGCTGTTCAACTTTGAAAACATGCTTTAGAGCGGTGAAATCGATACTTTTCACTTCAACGCCACACAGCAACAATACTCCCACCTGGATGCCTGTCACCTGCACACTACACATCGACAGCAGCGCCACCTGATCGCGCCCATCTTCTATGTGCGCATGCCCGATCTCCTGCGCGTGTATGGCATACGTTGCCACTACTTTTACAGCCCTTGCATTAGGAATTTGTCTCTAATTTTCTTGTTTGCCCCAATTAATTTGCACAGTACTGTGCTATCAAAGTTTCAATGTTGAAACTTGTGCTTCAACAATAGATAAGATACTTGGAGACTTTTTCTTTTTTGTTTTATTTTTATTTTGTTTCTGTGTTTTTGTTTTTTTGGTTTTTCCACTTGCTAGTATATAGAAAATCATAAAACTATTTTCTACTATCAAACTATAAATTTCCACCCCTTTGTTTTTTTAAGCCTTCAATTCTTTAAAATTACTATTAAGAAAGTTAAATATTACTTAAAAAAAAATAAAAAACTCATACAGTAAAAAAAAATACAAACAAACAAACAAAAATTCAGTCAGTTAATTTTGGTTTATGTACTGGGAATCGGAGACGGTACCGTTTCAGGTTGCAACACTCTCATCAGTCCAATCCCGCCCAGTATACCTAGCTCATTGAAGAAGGATAATATACAAAACGGACAAACGAACAGACAATAACCTTATTTTAAAAAACATCAAAAAACAAATCAAGAATAAAAGGGGAGAACAATCAATCCACGATAGCCTTAAACTTAGCTGATTAAGGATTAATTCATTTAAAAAGTTAGTATCACCTCAAATTTAACGTGCTTGACAAGATTATTACTTAAAAGAAAATAAGAAAATCAGAAACCAAAATTAGCTCAGTGAATTTTTTTTTAGTTTTGTGCGTTTCTTATTTTCTTTTAAGTAATAATCTTGTCATGCACGTTAAATTTGATTTGATACTAACTTTTTAAATGAATTAATCTTTAATCAGCTAAGCTTAATGCTAGCGTGGATTGATTGTTCTCCGCTTTTATTCTTTATTTGTTTTTTGATGTTTCTTAAAATCAGAGGTCATTGTCTTGTTCGTTTGTCCGTTTTGTATATTCTCCTTCTTCACTGAGCTAGGTATACTGGGCGGGATCGGACTGATGAGAGTGTTGCAACTCGAAACGGTACCGTCTCCAATTCCCAGTACGTAAACCAAAATTAGCTCAAAATTTGTTTGTTTGTTGGTTTGTCTTTTTTTTTGTAATTATGTGCGTTTCTTATTTTCTTTTAAGTAATAATCTTGTCACGCACGTTAAATTTGATTTGATTTTTAAAGTTAAATATTATTGCTTAAATGTTCGGATCATGATTTCATTGCACTACATTCACTACCTTCACAGTTTCGCCTAAGGTAATTCAATAGCAACATAAAACCATCTATTTTTCTTCCCCTCCAGGTATGAGTCATTGAGATTCTGATGTTTGTTTAGTGTAGAATTAAACTAAACAATGAATTCAAATCTTTTTTATTAAATATCCAGAAGCATGATTTAAACGTTGCATGAAATTTAATCTTTTAATCCATTTCAAGAACAGTTTCAGCAAAAAAAAAAATTGAAAACGGGGATACAACTAATTGGCGGTGTCTTTATTGTTGGAATTCCTTCGTTGCCTACCGGAAAATGTAATCAATATTTATTCTGGAACCCTCCGAAGTCTGCTTTTTACCTCCATAATTGCAAGATGGAACAAATCTCTCCAGGATACGAACGATTATCTCTAAGAGCAATTTTTTGGTAAAAACTGCCAAAACAGACAACATTTCCGAAGAGCCTTTAATAACTTAAATAAGTTTCTCAAAAACAGCTTTTTAAAGATCATTTTTTCCTTCAATTACTTAACTTGGTTTTGTACATGGTGATGCTGAAAAGTTTGCCATGTTCCTATGTATCGCACATTGGGTAAAATTCCCTCAAAAAACAAAAATTTAGAGGGACAACGTTCTTGTCTTGTAAGCTACCAGAAGGCTGTGACGTCCATTACTAATACCAATTAAAACAGGTGACGCAAGAGCTTCTACATTTACGCTTCCTAGACTCACTTCAGGTTTTAGTCGTGATGTTTATAAGATATTAAGTGCTTTCGTTTGAAGGCTTCAGAAGATGACTCGAACTATCAAGCATTTACGGAAAACAGATAAGATGATTAGGTCTAAAAGATATTTGAAGAAAAACTATGTACCTACACTTATGATTTGTGGGAAATCATAAGTGTAGGTACATAGTTTTTCTTTTAAAAAGCTGATTTCTTTTAAATATAAACTCTTAGCAACCTCTATTCTTGAAATTCCATAGAGCTCAAAATAAAAGTTGACGAATTCAACAATTAGCTGTCATAGGAATAAGTTAAACAGTAATAGAGTCTGACTATGTATGAATTAAGATTTAGGTTTGAATTTAGAATTTACCCTCAAGAAGAAATAAAGAAGAAATAAATTGTTGGAAAAAAGGAAAAATCTCCAATCATTTAAATTAGAAGCAAGAATTAGTTCTTATTTATTTCAGTGCATGATGGAAATAAACAAATACCAATCCATGCTTCTAATTTAAATTGACGAAATAAACTATTTTACAGGCAAGTCTAACTAACAAAAATAAAGATTTATATAAACTAATTATTAAATAGAAAATTAGATATTTGTTTTATTTTGTTATTAAAACTTCACAGAAATTGAAGTCTCTGCTGAAGCAGTCTCAGCCAAAACTAAATTGTATTAGTCTAACACTCGAAATACAGAATCTTTCTCTTACTTTATAAATGAATATTATAAACATAAAAAACAGTATCGTTTAGGCACTTAGACCCGTTTTGTCTTTATCTGATCGCCCTATCTTTTACGTCATTTTTCTCTAGTGCATTTCCCTTTAGATTGTTACCGTATCATATATAGTATACGTTTAATCATCCATCCTACAAACATTTCCTACAGAAATTTCAACAGTTGGCAATGGTAAAAGTAATATTCACATCAGCTAGCTCTTGACAGATGTCCTCATTTCATTGAGGGTTTAACAATGCTTAACCTGTTAGATGTCTATTCGTTTTAATTGCCTTTGCAGGGAACTGCAGTGCAAAATTCATTGAGTCATTGCATACAAAAAAGAGATAAAGTAATAGGAAAGTTATCTTCTCATTGTCCAATTCAATGTGTATGTTCAAGTGCGATCTCCGATACGCTTCAATGGAAGGGTCTTGGAAATAGTCTGGGGTAAATACAACGTAAGGGGCCCAAGAATCAAGCGATGGGACTTTTCCGTCTCATTTTGGAATAGATATTGAGGAGGTTTTCCTTCCTTCCTCATGAAACCGTTATGGAATGGTTTCAAACATGAAGAGAAAATGAAGTAGAAGCAGACAAATACAGGAAATGGAGAAACCATCCATGTCGGGGCCGGGATTCGAACCCAGGTTCAGACCACAAGGCTGTGCCTGAACAATTCAATTTGATAACAAAGGAAAGATATTTGCTTGAGAATGAACATTGAAACTAAGTGGGGTTTTATTACACCGTTCTACATATTATATGGTCATCATCTAAGATTTACGTTTAACGAAATCAAACTTTTATTAATAACTGAATTTAAAACTGGAAAGATGTGTAAACTTTTTTTAAAATAGAATATTTTAAAAAAAAACTAATTGCATTGATCATGCATAATTCGTACGAAAAAAATTATAACTGATCAACATTAAATGTCTAAAAATTAATTGACCACGAAAACAATTGATTTCTAACAGTAAAAAAAAAAGCAGATAAAAAAAAGCTGTTTTATTAGTACTACAGATTTAACCAATCGTTATATTTTCAAATTTCTAACTATGCTATGGTTTCGAATTGGCCATTCCTTCAAAAAAAATTTACAATTTCTTAAAAAAAAAATCACATTTAATGCATTAAATGTCCAGTAAGTATTTTGCCTATTATAAAATCATAATATTGTAAAATAATATTACAAAATAAAATATTAATATTTATGTTAATTTAATAAATATTATTATCATCTGCAAGCCTTTTGAAATCTTTATCTTTGTCTACAACCATAAATGTTTTCGTTCTAGTTCAGGAATTGAAAGTCACGTATATTTTAATAAAATATTTGGATAATATGTATTTGATAGCCGTGCTGGCGTGGCCGGTCTCGGCGGCGATCTGCCGTGGTGGCCAGTGCGCCAGTACCTGGGTTCGAATCCCGGCAGTGGCTTGGCTGTTTCAATTTCCTTTCCTGTGTTGTTCGTCTCTTCTTCGCTTTCCCTTCGGTCTGACGTCATTCCTTAATAGCGTGCTGGGGCAGGCACCAGGAAACCACCCCAGTATCTTTCCCCAGGCGTTTCTGGGAATTCCATGTGAATTCCATAGAATTGGACCTGTCTCCGGACAGAATACTATAGATGGATGGATGGATTTAATATCTATAGAATTTTTTAAAAACGATATTCAAATTCTTCGTCTTCTTTTTTACAAAAAATTAGTTTAAAAATTTTCTCTTACAGAATATTATTTCGCGAGAGTCAAAATAGATGATAAAGTTTTGAATAAAATATAGGTTAGTTTTTTCCTACCTGAGGAATCTTAAAGAGCCTGAGTAAGTTGGCCACCTGGATCGATGTAACGCTGGACGCTGCACCAATGACCCCTGAAATGACTTGATTTCTCATAGAGGCGGGGGTGGAACCATCGGGGCACTTATATTCACTGTCATCGATGTTACTAATTGAACCTACAAAAAAAGAAATCAATAAATACGTAAAAATGAATTATTTAATGATGATATTAAAATTAGAAAAAAAAGTAAACATTACAGTGTCGTAAATAAAATATGTTATTCAATTCAAAGTATTAAACATTTATGATAACTCATTTATTTTTTTTAAATTAAATAAGTAACTATTTGAAAATACATATTTAACAGTTGTTTCAACTTAAAAATATTTCCTTTTTTTTTTAAATAACTATTTCGCGGTCTAAGTTTTCAATATTATTCTTCAAGAATAATAAAACAACTGAAGTGAAAATCTCCTAAAATCGATGAAATTGTAAAGTTTATATTAAAGAGGCTTTGTTTGTATCGAAAAGTAAATCTAGTTCAAACACAGCTACAGAACTGTCCAAATATTCTTAAAGGAATTACTTTGAATAATCCTAATAAGTACAATAGAAGTCACATGACCATCTGCATACTATATATATAGAACTACAGATCAACGACTTTTTCTTATAAGTTCAAATTACAATAAACCCCCAATTAAGTTTGTACTCTTCGACAACCAAGTAATTTATTAAAACATCTTTTTTATAACTGTGATTATTTTTTATGTTTCTGCTAAAAAGTATATTTGGCAGAATCGGATATTTATCGATCGTCGCGTCGTCAAAATAACTTCTTTCTTAATTAAAAACACAAACTTTTAAGTAACTAGTAAGTAGCCTAAAATAAATCTTATTTATTTCCTTCATCAAAAAGTAATTTAATGTCCTACTCAGCAGATGTTTTTCGTGAGAACCTTTAGTAGATTCACGAATGCTAACCATAGTGAAATGAAGAGTTTCTGGTATTAACCCATTTAATGAAGGTGAAAGATCTCGTCTCTTTCATTGTGTGGGTGAAATCCTAGAAACTCTTCATTTCCAAGAAACGCGCCCACAGGAGCATCAATAATGGCGCTAACCATAATCCTGGCATCAACGCTATAACCAAGTTATATTACTTTCTATAACTGTGTGACTGGTGTAGAGTCTTTGCCAGACGATCACTCATTGATCTAATATTTCTTCGTTCGTTGTTTACTTCTGCTGATTGGCATCGTTCAAATTAGAGAAATTACAATACAATATAAATACTACGTAAAGACAACCGTTAACTTTCTAATGTAATATCTTGGCACCCTTTGGTCAACAGCTGTAGGTTTCCAGATTAACACAACATACAATGCTGTATCGATTAGAAGAGCACTGCTCTGTTTTTCTCATTACAAATTTTGTACTTTTCCCCTGTGATTCCACTGCACGCTAAAAGACTCTAGCTGATGAATGACAAATATTAAGTAAGAAGCTTATTTAATATCTACTAACTTTTATAGAAATATTTTTCAAACGCTAAAATAAGATCATTAGCGATCGACTGTAAACAAGTAAATATGAATTGTTTATAACTTAGGTTACATTTATTATTTTACAAAACTTTCCGAATAGCAACAAAATTTCCTTACATTAAGATTTATGATGTTAAATGTCCTTTAAAGCTGAAGTAATATTGTGCGCGAAATGAGTTTAATAAGAGAAGAAATCGAAGTGGAAGTTATGATTTCGTTGGGTTTATTTATTCTTTTTCGCGAATTCCTTAATTCCGTTTAATTCGTCTGTATTATTAAATGAAAGTCGAAATTCCAGTCTTTTAAATATTTTCCGCCCCAGCGATAATGAAAGCAGCCGAAACTAACACCGAGAAAAGAAATTAATTATAGAGATAGAAATGAATGCATCCCACTTAATTTCATTAGTTGAGGTCAAAGAAATGGAATTTGGTTGAGGTCAATAGATGCAACCCTCCTCCACCTCTCAGAGGAATCTAAAAGATCTATTTCGGTTCTTTCTACTTCTGATTTTCGTCGTTTTTGGTCAAAATCCAATTGAATTATTCCGATAATTAAAAGTCTCCTTTTATGTTTAACTGAGTGGAAATGGAATGTGATGTCGTTCAAAATAAGATATCAAATAGAAAATTGAAAGTTTGTAAAATTAACATTCTGAAAAACAGTACAGAGACGAGAGAATGTCCGTCCATAAATAAATATATTAAACTTCAAGAAAATCGGTTTAATAAGTCAAAAGATTTTAAAGAATGAAATCTTATAACAGATAACAAATAGGTGCTGTCTCACGATTTCATCTCGCTAATATTACAAATTAATTGTTTCAGACAAATCTTTACGAGTTTCGAAAGATCTGCAGTTAATGGTTAATGGTTAAAGAGAAAATGGTTAAAACTATTCGTTATTTAACAATTATTAAGAAAGGGCAAGTTTCTATATAAATAGTCGGAGATAAAAGACTTTCTTTGTTTTGAAAAGCAGCCTAATAAAAGGGCAAAACAAAGTTTTCAATTAGTTTTTAATTTGTAGCTAGTCAGATATCGAGCTACAGTGTATAGCGCAACTACTACATGGCTCAACAGATCTTAAGTCGTTCAGCTAGCATTAACAAGTAACCAGACAAGAAACTTAGCCAATAGACTATGGAAGTGACTGCTGGGAAAGATCAGAAGAAACGACACATTTTCAAATTAAGAAATACTGTTAGAAATTGAGTGTAGCTTCTTTTCGTCAACAATGCAAGGGAATATCCTTACAAGATCATTTTTAAAATTACAAGAATATTCGATATGAAGAATACTTATCTCGAATATTCGTTGAGTCAATAATAAGCTTCACCACCAATGATAAAAAGAAATAAGATTTTATAATGAACTTCATTGTGAAAAACACTGTAAGCAGATGCCTTTTATTAACTCTAAAATCATTATACAGCTTTTATTCTCCATCTCTCTAGTGATCGACCATAGGGAAACTTTTAAACTCCAAAACTACAAATGGAAACCGTAGAGTTTGTAGCTTAAAAATATGCTGATGTTTTCAAAAAAAAAGATTAGATTTGTAAATCCTCACTTAGGAATGTGCTCGAAAAACCATTTCGCTCACAGGTGCGAGATAATCTCGTATTTTCTGGATTTCAATGTTTATTTATGAAACGTTTTAATACAGAAGATTGAAAATCAATTTCTTCGTTTAGGAATACATACACACACAAAATCTGTTAGATCTGTTTAGTAATAAAAATTCTAGCAACGTAGAGATCTTAGTTTTCATTTTCTTACGAAACTTTCCTTTTCTTAACTTTTAATTTGAGTGTATATTTAAATTCCAAATCGGATTTTTTCTTTTTTTTTAAATAAAATAACACCTGAAATTTTCAGAAAGTGATCTTTTTAGCTGAATAGGATAAAATGTTAAAGATTTCATTCGCTATCGCCAATATGGAAATCACTCCAAGGATTTGTATTTTTAACGACCTCATTAGGGAAAATCTATTAGATTTCACGTGGCTGCCTGTGTGTGTGTGTGTCAGAGAGAGAGAGAGGCCCTCTACAGCCAAACCGGAAGCTGGAGCCTCATGAATGATATATCGTTGGACTCCCATGGGTTAAAGGGTCTGGGGAAAAAATCCGATTTCCGGCTCAGCCCACATCCGGTTTTTTGGTACCTCTGACCTGGTGAGAAAATGGGAATCGGACAAAATTGGAATCTATCTACATTGAATCGACTGTACTGTATTCAATTTGGATTCAAGATGGCCACTGATCTGAGAAAGCGATTTGCCCGAATGGTGCAAATTCTACGGGGTCGTTTGGTTTTTGTCTTGTTCAAAAGCCTTTTTCGTTCTTGCAACTTTTATTACTAATTCTGGATTAGCTTCTTTTGAGAAAATTACAAAAAACTTAAATGAAAATGGTAACAAAGGATTTGCACCCTAAGCGATCATCCACGCGCATTCCCACCTTCGGTAACGGATTTGGGATCCTTAATCTTTGCACGCACACGAGTTTATCACCGGGGGTAAATCTGGCTGAAGACGCCCAATAAGGCAGAAACGCCCGTCCCAGATTCCCATCGGTCATGGCTCACTGTGCAAATCTTTTATTACTGTACATTTTCATTTATTTACTTTTTTTTTTTAATTTAACACAAAGTTAAATTTCATTTTTATTTTGAGAAAATACCTGATAGAATTTCTAAAATTCTAAAAATTGCTTTACATATTGCCTTATGATAATAACATACTATTCTTGATATAGTATTATTATAGTGTATTATGAAAGTGTATATATTATGTATGTATTTCTAGAGTTCGAATAAAATTTTGATAAGTTACAGAGACAAGCATGGTCACGAAAAAGTTGCAATCTTAAATATTAAAGGCTTAGGTTAACAATTACCGCTTAGTATTTATTTTTAATAGTTGTTAATAATTAATTACTTTCAACTTTGAAATTAAGTGCAGTGAGCTTTTATTTTCTCTCACTTATGATACCACAGAAAAATACTTCTAAAGTAATTATTTTTCTATTTCGTTAAGGTTTTTTTCCCCTTGGAAGGAAGAAAAGATAAGTTGTTTAAATGAATAGCTTGTGGTTTATGAATCCATATCCGTTTTCAACACCATCCTCCCAGTAGAATTATCAAAAAAAAACCTTCTTCAAAGCGTCGCGAAAGACATGAATAAAAGGGAGGTGTCACGTGAGCTTCTGATTAATTCTTCTGTCGCGAGTCAAGCCCCTGAGCACGAGCCTCTCCCTCACTGGCAGTCGAGGTTTTACATAGATTTGTTTTGCAAAGAGGATTAATTTTTTTTTCCTTCCCTCACCTCATTTGCACTTGAGTCTGCAAGAAAGAAAAACATAGAACAGTTTAATTAAGGACTCCCTCTCGTGTCAAAGACGGAACCAATTGTAGAGAGTCCTTAAAGATGCCCTAAATCGATCTCCCTTCAAATATGATCCAGCGTGTCATAACATTTCTTGCTAATTTGGAATTAAAAAAAAATGACAAATAGATAATTGATGTCCTCCATTTATTACATCTACTTCGATTTAATGGTTTTCACTTCTACTGTTTTTCAATCTTGAAATTAGCCAGTTTATATCTGGAAACATCAGATGTCCTTAGATGCTTCAAGTTTTGAACAGACATTTCCCATTATTTTTTTCATATTCATTTGAAGGATGGATTTCAAGAATCTTTTAATGTATTAATTGAAATAATGTAAAAGTAATAATTTTTGTAAACAAAACGATGAGCGAGGTCCAAAATGTCCAAATGCAGATAATAACTATCTACTTATCATGAAAGACATTACAGTAAAGCACATCTGTAGCTTGCTTGAGTCTCTCGGTTGGCGTGTCGAGAAGATATGGGCTCTCACCGATGTCTTCTCGTGTACCGGTATTCCGTTTCCATGTGAGTACCATGACAGAAGATCCTGTGCACCTGGGTAGGTTTTCCTGTGGTTCTCCCATTTCCCCTACATTGTTTCCACCATTCTATTTCCACCATTCTTTCTTCATCATTCTCTCAGTCCAACCTTATTTCCGTGGAATAGTATAAAAGACCTACAGTCGCAGTGCTTACCTTCTCTGCCCCCCACATTTATGTAATTAATAATCAATCAGTCAATCAGCATCTTGTTTGCTTTTTTTTATGTTTCAGCAGAGATTTTGTTTTACTTCATAATAACGCTGTAGATGCAATGCCTTTTTATAATAAAAATAATCTTCTTCAACACATAATATCTTAAACTTTGAAAAATTTGCTCTTTATAAAATAAATATTGGTAGATAAGGGAGTATGGATGAGATAACGCCTGGAAAGTAAAAAAAACAAATTGGTAAAGTAGCGAAACATCAAAATCTTTATCCTGACAGTATGACTTCGACATCACATGTTATTCTTATTCGTATGTAAATCCTAAGATATTAAAACGTGTGTTCTCACACAAGAATAATATGATTCCAGGAACTTAATGTGAAGAATTCCAATGTTTGGTGGAGCTGTTACTGATACTGACACAAGATACTTCATAATTAATTAGCATTGGAATACCTTGTACATCGATCACTAAGCACTGCTGTTTCTTAATCTAGTTCAGTCGCTTGCCCTTCATTCAAGAAGTGATGGAAGCAAGTTTTTAAAATGTTAAACCTATATATGTATTATAACATTAGAAATTTAGAGTACGATTTCAAAATATTTAGTCAAATATTCATTCTGATTCTTCGTGCTTTCTAAAATGTTGAAAATGAAATAAATATTCAAGTCCTTCACAAACATTGAAATTGAGACAACATTACAATACCTTATGTGACTCTGGGATCGTCTAAAGAAATGTTTGTAGTTAATTTCTTGTATCTAAATTTCTTGTATTTTAATTATAAAGTATTCAATTATAATTTCATTGATTAGCTTTCAAGTCTTATAAGAACAAAATAAAACAAGGATGTTTGAAGAAGACCATCAGTGTCGCAGGTGCCTTTATCTATGTTTCTGATTACAAGCAAATTAGAAAGTGACTTTTATCCTCCTAATCCTGTCTTACTCTGTTATAATCCTAATTTATAGGACTTTTGGAGTAATCTAACTGTGAACAACAAACAAGCTTAAATCCAATAACTTCCAACAAGTAACATCAAACTTTTCCATAATTGACGTGTGCTATCTCCAGAACACTGGGAAATGAATTGCTTTTTAACATGGTAAATCGTTTAGGACAGCTTTTCTTTAAATTTATGCTTTTTTCATCGTATTTTAATATTTTTACAAATAAGCAATCGCTATTTTTTCTTCTGATTTTTTTTAATATCTGAATTTCTTTCTTTATAAGCAATTACGTCTTCCTATTACCACTATCAAAGAAGGAAGGAAAACCGCTGATATCCCTACGAACATTATTCAAAGAGAGGCTCCTATCTTCGCCACTATGTGGCGCTCTGCAGTGATTAATGACGCCCTATTAAAATGTCACCCGGAAGACAAAGACCTTCTGTGTTGGCAGAGCAACATGAAACCAATAATTATTTTCCATGGGAGTTTACAGGAAAAAAACATGAATCCTGTTCTAACTTATTGCCAAATTGCTACAAGGTGTTTTTCATGTAAAATAGTTGAAGAATCCCTTGTTACCAATATTTTGGCTGCTGAGCATCATTTAACAAATTTCAAGAAAAAGATATTAAGCAATTATTTTTGTGATGTAATGCTATGGGATTGAGAAGGATTGCTACTTACGTAAATTTCACGAATCATTGTTAATTAAATCTAAACACTGTTACAGTACTGAAGTATCAATTAAGAACGCGCTACAATATAATTTACGATAGATTATTTATATATTACATTTGCAATTTATGATTTATTGTTATTCAAAATTATTGTTAAATTTAAATTTTAATTCCGAGCTTTGTTTTCCTTTTCATGTATTTATTTATTTAATGTCATCTGACGACGAAGGAAGAGTACCTTCGCAACATATAATGAAATTATTTATTATTTATATCTCTATTAGCAGCAAAGCCTGTCGGACGACAGGCGTAAAAAAATCTTAAAAATCATTTTATTATCAACTATCAAATGTAAAGTAAATGTAATCTAAATACTGTGCTAACTTGTGAACGAAGCTTCTACGGCAAAAATGGTTTTGAGTTTTGAAATCAGCGTAAACAACTGAGTAAGTATGCCAAATTTCATTGAAATGGATACAGTGGTAACAAAATTATTTGGTTTTGAACGTATGTTTTATTAGAATTTCTGTTGTCGAGGTCAGTTCCCAAGAATAAATGTAGTGGATTGTAGATTAAACAATATGAACTTCATGAGGTGATGGATGTATTATTTGTTTAATAGTGAGAATGGATTGCTATGATCGCATTGTTAGGAGATAGCGACCTAGCGTTTGTTTAAGGATGAATTGTTGTATAGAATCAAGATAAAATGGCGTAACGTAGCAACATAAAAGAAGAAAAATAAATTTGGTGTATCAATAAGAAGAAATGGACGTATATAGACCATTTCAAGGATATATCGCAGTGAAGATTATGACTGCGGAAGTGAAAGGATATATGGTATTTCCTGGAATAATAAGTATCCTTGAAATATATTTATAATATGCAGTTGTGATAATTTTAGGATTGTTTTATGAAGTAACTTGAAAACATATCACAGTATTCAGCAGGATTAATCTGTTTTTGTTCAATATTTCTTTTTCTTCATGAGTATGGAAGGAAATCATTTAATAGGAACGAGCAATGTATCCTGATATTGTATATAACGAATTTGTAGGCGGGATCGTCTAAGGACTAACGCAGATATCTACTACGTAACAGCTGAAGGTAAACCCTAATTCTTAAAGGAATTCTACGGAAGTTCGCATTAAGAAGAAAATAAAGTAAGTTACACTTTATTACTTTAATACAAAGAACACTTAGGGTTATACTACGATACACAGCGTATATGACGAAGACATTACAAGTTTTTAATAAGGATAAGGAACTTTCAGATATTACAGAAAAGAATACCACTGAGGATATAAAGTAAATAAAGTTACAGTTTCCATGTTAATAAGAAGGATTTGCTACAGACTTGATTAATAAAGAAATAAGCAATTAACTTTATTAATGGAGAAATTAATCAGCTTATTGCAAGGTTAATAAACTTTACTTGAAATGTTGATAATATTCATCTAGAGATGACCGGGCTTTTTATTAGAGTAGAAAGTACAATTAATAATCACATACGGTGATAGAACCACTCTAGGTAATAATTGGAACTTATATTATCATACAAGTAGTTAAAGGATAGTATTTTCACATAAGGTGAAAAACTTTAATGTTTAAGAAAAACCATTAGAATTTGAATAGACTTAATCTAGAGTCTAGGAGAACTTAAATTACGTTTACTAGATAATTATTTATCTGACAACGCAATGTAAAATGTTAATTAATATCATTCATCTGATATAAAATTTTGTTGTTATAGAATTGAATAAGTGTTACTGATTATTACAACATGATAGAAGATTTTAAAGTCGCTTTCTTATTTCATTAACACTTATCCTTTAATTGTTCCATACAACTCTGCTATAAATATATATCAATCACATAATAACTATATCACTTCAATAAAATTTCATGGAAACAACATGGAATGACACAATGAACTAATATTTTCATCTAATTTGAGTACTTTTGATTCAATTGTACCATTGAGAACCGTTGGATCTATTTTAATAGCTTAATTATATCGAGTTACAGACAGACAGACAGACAGACAGATGAACTAAGCCAATTTATATATATATATATATATATATATATATATATATATATATATATATATAAA
>JAFIDM010000002.1:40618629-40637229 GCA_023159025.1 Thereuonema tuberculata
TATATATATATATAAAAAATAAAAAAAAATAGTTACACAGTGTAAACGTTCACCCAAACAAACACAAAAAATCACGTTTAATCACTGGCATTTTCTTAGGCAAGACGGGCCTCAACCAGGGGCCTAAGTGTTGCTAAGGTATTGACGTAAAATGTTCGCAGTGCCAATGATGGCTGTCTTTTGTAATTCAGCTGTTGTTATTGCTGGTGCTCCAAGTCTGGTGTAATAGTCCATAAATTTAAGTGATAGTGTTCCTAGTGCACCAATGATGATTGGCAACACTGTAGTTGTTTTATTCCATATTCGTGTAATTTCAAGTGCCAGAGCCCTGTATTTGTTGATTTTTTCCAGTTCTTTTTCCTGGACTCTACAGTCCCCAGGGATGGCAATGTCAATTAGGGTCACATTTTGTTGTTCAATTAATGTAATATCAGGCGTATTAGCTGTTACATGCTGGTCTGTTTGAATACGAAAATCCCAGAGGATTTTAACTTGCCCGTTATCCAAGACCTTTTCTATACTGTGATGCCAGGGTTTTTCTGATGTATGGAATCCAAATTTACGACATAGTGCCCAATGTATATATATCGCGACATTATATGTATATAATGTCGCCGGTCTCGAATAAGCGCCGGGCTGCAAAGGGGATTCGGCCAAATAGTAGCCGGTCTCTAACAGTAGCCGGGTCTTTGAATTTGCCTACTGGTACTAGTGTAAGCATCCGTATCTTTATAGTCGTGCATAATATCTTACGGTACATTGCCTTACAAAATGCCGCCGAAACGGTCTTTTGACATTGCCTTTCAGATTCGCGCGATGGAATACGCGGTGAGGTGGCCGCCCGTCATTGCGAATTCGGACGACGAATAGCAGCGAAAGGATCAGAAGACATTGCCATTTATCTTTAACAGTCTTATGTAGCATGTGAAATTCAAATAAAGTAGCTGTTTGTAATATTAGCCGGTATTTATGTGTAAAAATATTGCGTTCTGAAGGATTTTGTTAATAAATGACCGGCCTCTAACAGCAGCCGGGCTCTATTAAGCGCCGGGAGCCAAGGCTAGTTTTGCAAATAAACGCCGGGGCCTCTATTGGAGCATATACGGTATATATATTTGATTCGTTTGATGATTTGAATTGATTTTTTTTTTAATGTTTATCAGACCTATTTAGATGTACTTCTTATCTGTACACCTGTAATATAGATTCTTAGAGTTTAATCTAAAGAATCATTTTCCACCCAAAAAGAAAAACGAAATACCAACCATATCTAAAGTTTAATTTATCTAAAGAATAATTATTATTTTTGACTCATAACGCCGAAAGGCATTTAACTCACATTTGTATAATCTAAATACTGTGCTAACTTATGAACGAAGCTTCTACGGCAAAAATGGTTTTTAGTTTCAAAATCAGCGTAAAAAACTGAGTAAGTATGCCAAATTTCATTAAAATCGGTGCAGTGGTAACAAAATTATATCGAGTTACGGACAGACAGACAGACGAACTTAGCAAATTATATAAGTTGATTGTTTTTGTGTGATTGGTCCTTTGTATTAATGTTTATACACACAGAATGAATGCTAACAACAATCACATATTAAAATATTTAAAAAAATACTTAAAATATGGAGCCTTTCGAGTCCCTATGAGGGTAACAACCGAGTAAATAACTAATACAAGATATCGCATTTTTTCGTCCCATTTTTTGACCTCTAGTTATCTTCGAATGATTTGTTGTGACATTTCACTTGCGTACAACGAATTGCAAAACGGAAAGCTTCTTTGAAATTGAGTGGAAATCGTCTGCGAACTATAAAGCCTTGAAGTTCACGCGTGGAATGATAATATCGAAAGAGATTTATCAATATTGCCTACTTAATTCAATCTGATCGATAACCGGCTTTGAGAGAATGCAAATCATTTACAGCGGAGATTCAACCCCTGGATAATATCGGAGGCCCACTGGTGTTAACAGGATGAGATTTTAATTTAAATTGGCTTACTGGAGATTTAACGAAAAATTTAATAAATTGCTCAGGATAATGACGGGAATTATGACGTCAGTATTAGGGAAATTACAAACACTGGAATAACTCAATTAACTCACTAATTAATCCAAAGAGGGAAGATTAGTCTAAAACACCGGAAACGCTAAGGAGATTAAATACCATTGATTTACCATCTCTAACCAAACCAAAGGAAAAGATTCAAGCTCTCCTTAAAATAGTTACAGTATTCAGAAAATACTTAATCTTCCCACAATGTTTATTTTAGTTTTCGCGTTTTGCAAAAATTTTAATTATTCTTAGCTTCCAATAACTTTCAAACTCAAATGTACTGATAACATTTAGGTTCATTATTTAAAGTTGAAAGATAAATATCTAGATTTTTATTATTTTTCTTAAACAAAATGCAATTACTCAAATCAGTAGCGATAGAAAAGAATAAATGCGTTTCACCCTTAGCCTAGTGGTGTGACCGTCAGCCTGCGATCAAGGAGATGTGTCGGAATCTGGGTTCGAATCCCGGCTTGGATGTTTGTTTCTTCTTCAGTGTTTGTTTCTCTGATTTAGGCTATCTCCTGGATAAAAATATCCAAACGATAGTTAAGCAATAAAAATTCCATCACTGAGTGTGACTGTATGATCCGGGGACACAACAACAATAAACATTCGAAAGGAAGAAATTTACGGATAAAATAATTCTGGTTCATGTTTAGAAAAAAAAATCTATAAACTTTTATCTAAAAACTTAAGTTTTAATATTTAATATATCATACAACGCACCAATGCCGTTCCGGCATAGCCTAGTGAATTATGCGTCGGAATCTGGGTTCGAATCCCGGCGTCGGCAAGGATAGTTGAAAATTTTCCTTTCCTGTTTCTTCCTCTTTCTTTTCAGGCTGAAATCATTCCTTAATGATTTTCTCAGGAACGGGAAACCGCCTCAGTACATTTTCCTTGAAATTCTATGGATTCTTCTTGAGGTTCGCCATGTTGAGAACACCGACCTTCGGACACGAAGATCACGCTTCTGTAGGAACCATACAAACAACAGATAGCGATTTTTTTTGGATACAAATAATGTCTAGACAGATAAGTAATTTGTGTTAAGTAATTATCTATTTCAATGAGTACCTACTTAATTATTTCTTGTAGCAACTAGACTAAATGTTTCGTTAATTATTTATGGTTTGAAGTAAATATTATAAGAAATATTTAGAGTACAATATTTAATTGAATAACTTGTAATTTTAGAGCACCCCAGGAATGTAAAATAAATGGCGTTCGAACTTATAAAGATTCGATAAGAATTCAAAAATATCAATCAAAAATATCAAAAATATTAATTTATTTATTAATAATATTGTACAAATAAGAATTTAAGAAAAAAAAACATTACTGTATAGCTCGTTCGTTTAACATAAACTTTCTGTGAAATCTTTTAATTAATCTCATGGCTTAAGAAGAGTTAATGTTACGTTGATAATAATTAAATTTAGAACTAGATCTTTAACGAAGTAAGTGGTCCCAACTTGCAAAATTGTTTCCGCTCTTAATTAATATATTTTCATTTGTTACAATTACGGAAGCAGTAATTGTTCATTGCTTACATTTAAAAATATTAATTACGCAAGTAACAATTTCTACTAAATAGCAATTCCTATTCAATAATAATTCCTATTTTGAACTTCTTTCTATTTACATTTAAAGATGAAAAAAGGACCTATCTCAAGCCAAGCCAGACTTACTCCAATAAATATTCTTGTTTTATTTCAAAAGCCTCAAAGCTTTCAAGAATGGTCCAAAACAATCATCTTCAAATCTTCACTTTTTAAAGAAAGTGTAGAATTCAAATTAAGATCATCACGACAGTAGGTTTACAAACAATTGTCATTATTTTATCTATAAAATATGAACTGTAGTATGCTAACTTATGTATACAAATTATAAGCTAATATTAAAACATGTCTGCTAATGTATCAATGTGAAGTTGCATCAATGCATCTGCATGTGCAGATTTCACATTTTAAATATAGAGTTTGTATTTATTTACATTATTTTAAAAGTAATAATTAGCATTTGTTTCGCTTAGGAAGTTGGCAACTTGCTTTATGGTGCACAATTTAAATCATTTCGAGCGAGATTATCTGATATCATTAAAGACAATTAAATAAATTCATTTCGTAATAATATAACGAAAATGTTACTTTAATAAAAAAGTAGTAAAATTAACATTTAATAAATGTTAGTTTAATAAAAAGTACTTTAGTAAAAAGTAGTAGTAGTAGTAAAATAAAAGTAGTTATCGAATACTTTACATCAGAAATCATCTCAACAGTATGATGAAAAATGAAATTGCAATATATCTTTCCTCAATCCATCAACTCTTCATCAAATGTAAAGACTTTAGATACTGATGATAAAAGACAATCATTTTCGTTATAGAAATGTTTGCAGAAGAAATGAATTCTTTTCTTGGAAGAAGTTTGAGAAGCCTATTGTATTCCTTTTACACTCCTATTGTATTCCTTTAATTCTTCAAGAATTTATCCTCTCATTAAAACTGGAAACTAATGAAGATATTAATCAAAATTATGAAAGTGAAAGACTTCTGCTTCAATCGAATGGAGGCGACATTTTCCATTGTAGTGCCACTAATCATTGGAGGCCAGATTCTGAAATCTGATATCCTTTCCATTAATGGCCATTTTCCCCTTTTGTCTTTTTGTCAATCCATGATGAATTCTTGGAGCATTAACCCCAACATTAATCATTGATGCTATCTGAGGGTTTCTATGTAATAATCAACCTTGGCTTAGAAGCTGATAATCCGGAACAGGTGACATTAGATTCAAAAAACAATCTTGCTTTAGAACTGCTCATAGGTACTCAGCCACGGATTAAGGTCAAGATATAACGCCACGGTAATTACACAGGACTGGGATTTGTGCAAGTGTTTGCCTTCCCTTAACCCCTTTCCTTGTTTCGATCGCAAATTAAGAGTGGCTGCAAGAGAAATGCTTTTGGCCTCAGGTCGAACTGAGTGAAATCCCTGTCCTTAGGGAGAAATAACCATATTTCATCGAAGATAAGATAAATCCAATGCCAGTCAAATTTAGTAAATACCACGGGGGATGCAACGAAGAGCGTTTCTAATAATACTCAAGGCTTTATTGCAGTTTGTATTTTGAATTCTGTCAACAAACATTTTCTCAAAAAAATACAACAATATGAATGTATATTTCAGTAGGAAGAAAATTATGTGGGTTCTTGAATTCAAATTTTAATGTAAGATTCATTTATTATTAATATACGTAATCGTTTGGACGTAATTTCAAATAATTATAACTTTCTAATGATACCAGGAATTCAGAAGGTTTCTGTCAGATCTACATGGATCCTAAAGTTTAAATATACAAAGACAATATTAAAGGTTTAACAAGTACAATGCTCAGTCATTCTTTTTTTTTTCTTGCAAATATATATAAATAATAAAGTAATAAATGTAACAATATGGTCGTGCTCTTAACAATACTTGTCTCACAGTTCATTGTCATTCACTACTTCTTTCTCAAACAGAAACCAAAAGAAAATATTTTAAACCTAATGTTGGGAAATTCGAAAGGGACAGACCACCATAATCAAATTATATACTACGCTACCGTTATCAAGAAACAATATTTTTAATAATAAAATCAATAATTGATTAGAAATAACACAGATGTTTATCAGCATATAATTAAGTTTCTGTTCAACAGTCTTTCGTTGTAACTTTCTATATTCTTTAATACTGTATATAATGAGCAATTGAAAACATTTCAATCCAATTACAATAAAAAAGAGATATTAAAAATTGATGACTTATATTGTCTTAAATGTAAAAAAAAAACAATACAGCAACAAAAAAATATCAATAATTTTTTTCGTAGTATTTTTTTTAAGACAGATTTTTGTTCTTACTATTTCACAATGTCAACTTACATATAGCTGTATGTAGATATTGAAGAAATATGGTGAAAAACACGGAGTTAAATATGTAGAAAGATATAAGAGTATAAACTTTTCCCTAAGATTAGGAAGTAAGATGCTACGGTAGACGGAACGTCTTTGCAAAGTAAATCTCTTCCACCAACCCAATTTAGTTTTATTATGAATGACTTCCGCTTCCCAAACGAGTCTGGTAGAATAATTATTACTCACTACGATAATGTTTACCGTAGGTGTCGTTGACGTTGAGCGATGGGTCTCTGCAGCCTATTTCGTTATTATGATACATGGATCTAATTTGCCTGACAACAGCAAAATGAAAACATGTAATGAGTTAAAGAAAAGGAAATATTAAATCTAGCTTGTGGTGTATGGGATAAATAAGTACTTCAGAATTCTTCAATTAACAGACCAAAAACTTCAGGCGAACTGATTAAACTACAACAACAACAATGATTACCATAATAACTGGATAAAATTAATTTAAAAGCAAGAAGAAATCTCAATTAGTATGTTTAAACATCGTTTCAATGATCCAAAAATGTATAAAATAATTATTCTTTATACAGTGATTGTAGAACAATTAAACTAAACTGTAGTTTGAATTAGAAATATTTAAACGTTTTATTTCTAAGCCTAATACAAACGAGGACAATTTAATATTCACGAAGCAATTGTTTGCAAGTGCAACACAAGAAAGGAACTGTGTCAACAATTATTAACAAGTAGTTAATAGCAGATGTTGAACAGCGCGTAACACAACACTGTTCAACAATGCCCGCAAGGTGCAATAGCCAAGAAACAGCAGAACGTAAAGAAATCTTTGATGGAGAAGAATCAACCAAGATGGCTGATTCGAAGTACGATATTGTAAGATGTTGGAGGAAGAAGCCTGAAACTCTATGAAGATAAGAAGAGCACAGGAAATCAACATCCGTACGCCAATAACTGGATTGAAGAATATCGGGAGATATTTTCAAGATTTGTACGATTCCCAAGGAGAGGAAGAAAGGTGCAAATTCGAATCCGGAAACGTTCGATATCTACAAGACAAGATTCTACGATTCAACTCATTATAGTAATACGATAATATGGAAAGAGTCAACCATAATCGTATTAAGAATAAGAAAACGTCTTATTACAAGCATGAAGATTAATGCAAGTAAGTAACCCAGTTACGTTTACCTTACGAGGACGTGTAAAGTCAACATTAATCTATGAACTTTAGAATCAGGATATAATCAACAGTTTAAATTAGCAAAGTAACGACGAAAGCGTTAAAGTTAAAAGGACATTAGTTACGTTAATTTTGTCAACTTAGATTAACGAGGGATAATCAACGCAAGACAAAAAGAGACTGTTAATCTAGATGTTAATTTACAGTGATTGAAGTTCAAGTAAATTTCAAGAACAAGCTGTTAATAAATATAACCTTAGAAGAAAAGAATATAGCAATTTTGTTAAACGTATTCGAGTTGTTTTAATTTTTGGATATCATAGTTCATTTCTTTAAAGTTCAATCACCTAAGTTAAAATCCAGGGGCAAACATGTTAATGATTTATTTTATTTAAATCACCGATTCACGGACAATACCTCTTTATCTGAAATTAAGAATCTTAAAAGAATAAAATAATTTCATTCCCTTTATCATAAACTTTATATTAAACAGAGGTTGAGACCAAGTTATTTACAAGATGACATCTCAGAACGGTCGTTTTAGGCTTTATTGGCGATCATCAACTGAAAATAGTCATCCGTAAATAGACTACTCATTTAAGTAGTCTCAATACATAGAGTCTCAGTACAAAGGTCATTAGAATTAACCGTGAACAGGAATATGACACCTCCAAAAATTAAAATAAAACAGTAAATACACATTAAAATAATAAAACAATAAACAAACTACGAGGACCAAAGTAATCTGGTCAGATGATAGAAGGCAGAAGCAGAGTGAGAGAATGAAGAAATACTGGGAGGAGAGGAAAAGACTATTCATCTAGTCAATTGTTTACCGCGGTCCATAGTAGGCCAAACTCGTAAGAAGAAGAAGAATAAAACAATAAATACACATTAAAAACTGCTATTTACAGATGACCTGAGAGGGTCATCTGATCACCACCAATAAACCGTGAAACGGTCGTTCTGAGATGTCATCGCGTAAATAACTTGGTCTCAACCATGTTGATTTTACAATTTTAGGCTTATTATGTTTGTCTTTTTTATAATTAAGGGAATTATAGTCTTAGATTTTTTGATTTCAACAGAAATAAAAAAAAAATTCAAAGTAATTTTTAATAAGAAGAATGTAACATTTTCCGGAAAAGGATATGAAGATTTCCCACAATTCCTCAGTTTTCTTGCACATTTTCACTATTTATCTTTACTCCGATTATTAAGCGTTTATCGATCTCCATTCAGAAATTAAACAAGTTTCTGGTTTCTTATACACGAAATCCTAGCGAGACACAGTAGTTGCTTCATTTTAGGCCACTTCTTATGAGATAGAAATTGACCGCAGACCAGAACTTGTATTTTTATCCACTTCTATAAGTCATGAGTTTTTCCAATAAAAAAATCACTCACGTCTATTTGACCTTTAGTTTGGGCTGTTAAGTGACGAGAATTTCATTTTCGGCCACTTCCACTTCATGTGGAGACCGGAAATGAACACAGATCAAAACTCATCTTCTTCCCTCCCTCTACAAGTTGCACGTTTTTCAATAAGGTAACATTCATGTCTGTCCGACTCACAGTTTGAGCTCTAGAAGTGGTCAGATGAACAGACAGACAGAACTTTCTTAAAAGCTTAATCGGTGGAGTTTGGCTGGTTGATGAGTCCTAAAAAGGACGAAACGGTCCGTCCCAGTCTCTTCACGATGACAGCTCGGGGTGCGAATCCTTCTTAATTTGTGCGTGTTATTGTTTTTCTTGATTAGTTCACACGTTGAAGAACGTTTCCTAATGTTTATTTACGACGTAGCTCTTATTTAGTATCTTTATTAAATTCCTTTTGTGCTTTGCGAGTTGCAAGCCAAGGAACTATTGTATTTTTTAACTTTGTTGATTTTTGTTTTGGATTTCTTTGAGGGGAAGTCCCGCTCTTGGAAGCAAGAACCGGGATGGTAACCTCTCGCGCCTTCTGATCATGTCATCGGCGGAGTTTGGCTGGCTGATGAGTCCTAGAAAGGACGAAACGGTCAGTCCCAGTCTCTTTACGATGACAGCTCGGAGTGCGAATCCTTAGCGTAATTTGTGCGTGTCATTATTTTTCTTGATTATATGAATTAGCTTATCATTTCTAGACTTTTTTTTAAAATTAAATCTACATTTTACATAAACTACATTTTTTACTTTAACTGTCTGCATAGAGCTATTCTGCATTACAATGTTTGCATAGAGTGAACCTTTTCTAAGCTCTTTTTTTTGAAATTTCAGTTCTAAACTTTTCGATAGAGCTGGAAAAGATAGATGTTGGCGTTAAATTAATTTAAATATAAAAATAACGCTAATGTAACTATGTGGCATATTTAAAGGAAGAATGAAATACGAAATCATGTGGTGTTTCAGCGATATGTTTGGCTAAGAATCTATGATTTTCACCACACTGGAGGGGGGGGGGTTGTTACTGCATTTGGTATCTGGGCGCTGAATTTGATGTGGAGGGGTCTGTGCAGTTCTCCAACAGGACTTGGACTTACATATTTATTATAATTCAATTCTATAAAATACACTCCTAACTGAAATGACTTACGAAAAAATAAAATTTCTACTGATTTCCAAGGACTTTCATAGTTTTGGACTTCGCCTTCATTACAAATTTAAGCTCCGGCGAAAATTAGAGCAGTATTATTTTTTAATACTGTTCCTATTTTTGAAAAAAAATGACTATTTTAGTTAATGAGAATTTTACTTAATGAGAAGAGAATGACATTACCAAGAGTTATTATGTTTGCATGAGCAAAGAAGAAAACATCTTGAAATAAAAGATTTATTAAACCCTGCAACTTTAATTGCAGTTTCACTTGAATCTCTAACAACCACCTGGAAACAGAGATTAATCTCGAGGAACTTCTTAAAATTGAAATTGTGAAGAAATTGCGAAGAAAATAATGTAAATTTTAAAGAATAATTAAAAATTTCAGTCTGATTAAAAAGTTTGGAAAGAAGAAGAAAAAGAAAGATTTTTTTTTGTAGAGATTAAAAAAAAAACTCCATCGAAAACTTAATTAACTTTAAGACGTAGCTCTGGAATGTTCAGAACTAAGGAAATGGGAGATACAAGAAAGATTCAAATCTTTCTGTGAAACTTTTAGGTGAATAAAAAAAAATCAATGAAAATAATTAAAAAAAAATCAGTCAATCGATTTCCAATTTCATAAGAGAATGGTAGAAGAATTTGGAACAGATACCAACTTACATAAATGTATATACTATGTATAGTAAATACGTAGAAGGAAATTGAAAAACAATGTTGTAACGATTTGGGTGCTCTGGCACCTTGTGAAATACAGTAGATAATAGATATTTGTTGTAATAGAAAACATTGAATAAAAATATATTATTAATTGCTTTCCTTTTTATATTTTCTTTTTGACTCTAAAAGGTCAAAACAAATATAATCATCAGATAGTGAAATTACTTTTTTTACTTAAGTGTAGAAAAAATGTTTGTGAAGCACTTGAGAAAGATGAAATACCAGAATAACAACGATTATCTGTTAATATTCTTAATTATTTTTTCCATGTTAAAAAAACGCAAGTTAGAATTGAAGAAATGGGTTACGACTCTTCATCAATTTTCCAAATTACGTTAATTAACCATTAAGAGATTATTAAGAGGAAACTAGAAGCTAAGACACAAACTGAAGCCATTTAAATCTAAACTATTTGAAAGAGCTGTTTAAAGTACACGACTTCTCCTGTTTTACAAAAAGAAAGTCCTTAAAATTCTAAAAGAATCCTGAAAGCCCTTAGGATTGTAAAAGCAATTTCCTCTGTGAAAAGAACTCCTGAACTTCTTCTTGTAGAGACTCTGGAAATAGAATTCTTAATCAGATTAGAGCTATTAATTTAGTTTCTACCATTTTTGCTTTGGCCTCGATGATGATCGATTTAGAATCTACAAGTAAACAGCATTCTTTGAGTGTTTACTTTCATCGGAGTTCAATTAATGTCTTTGACGAAGGAACTCAAAAGAGACATTCAATTAAATACAATTGCAATCGACAAAATTCATCTGAAGACAACTGAACACCTTGAAACAAAAGCTCTCATCAAGGATTTGTCGAATTAAAAAAAAACAGCAGATGAGATTATTTACAACTTTTATTTATGTTTTTAAGTTAATTCCAGAATTTATGCGACCAACGGAAAACTTTATGGACTATCAACAATGCATTATCTAGAGTTTAAACTTACTAGGTATTTTAAGGTAATACAAAGGATTTAGCCTGTGTAAAGAAAACCGAGTTTCAGCACAGTATCAGAAGAATAGCAGACACATTAAAAAGTTAAAAAATATAATTACGTGAAGGAAATTTCAACAAGATAATTTGTTTTGTTGTATTAAATTACTCAAAATATGACTTCAGTTGCACTTTTATTCAAATTTATAAAATGTTAGTAAATAGTAATCTATTTTTCAGTAAATGGTAGGTCGAGTCGGAGAGTTTCCAAATTCAGAAATAACGATAATTTAGTTTATAAAAAAAATCAGTTGTCACCAACATTGATAAAAATAATGGTTGAACATTAATGGAAATGAGAAAAAAATATAGAACCGGTTTAAGGAAGCTCAAGTCTGTAAAGGTAAGATTCGAATTTACGTTATTTTTCATTGATTTATTCATGAATTACTGATTTCCATCCAATTATTCATTCACTAATTTTAACAATGAGATGCTACAAGAAAGAATTCAGAAAACCATTACATCTTGTGATGCGACCAATCACAAGGGATTTCCACAGGGCAATCATTCTTGCTATAGCGGTGAGCTGCTCTAATTCATAAGGAGACGATATACCTTGTATAAACGGAATTTAATTCTCTTTTGTGAGATGAAAAAATATTTTTGGAATGCTTCAAAATTTATTTAGGTTTAGGGGCCAACACTCAATCGATTTCGACCTTGGGTTTCATTGTTTTTGTAGTATTAGCTCATTAACTACCTGTTCGTTCGATTTCAAAGGAAATGTTGATGTGCCGTAATACGTCAGCTGAGGTTTCGAGATATATAAAATGCAGAGTTGAATTTTTTTTTCCGTTTCTTTATTTTTCTTATTTTTTTTCCTTCTGTTATTTTTTTTCTTTATATTCTATTTCTTTCTCTTTCTTTATTGAAGATAATGTTGTTTTTTTTCCCCCGGTTGTATTATGAATGTTAGGCAGAAAAGTTAGAAATAAATAAATAATATTCTCCTTAACTTTTTTTTTTAATTAGAAGTACTTTAGTTTAGAAAAGTAAAGATAAACACTTAAAATAAATAATTTAATTAAGTTTTCTTGTCTTGTCTTCTTTCTTTTTTATTCTAATATGCTTTTCTCTTGGCATTTTGTAATATTATTAATATTTGAAACGAATGAATCTTTATTTTTTGTAAAAGCAGCTCGAATAATCAAGGAAAAGACGAAAGGTAATGCAAGAAAGAAACGAATATCAACAAAGCAGAGCTGAAAATTAAATCCACTACATTGCATATTGGATTCTTAAAAGTTAAAGAACTTTTAAATCACAATATCCTTTCTTTACGATTACATTGTTGTGATTTTAAATTTAGTTTTTTTATCTTTTTAATTCCAATCCCCATTTCTATTACATTTTCCGTTGGGTTTTTCGTTTATTCAACCGGAATTTGAAAGATGACGGAAAAAAGACGTAATGGAAAGCTTTTTTCAAAGAAAGAAATGAAGCATGTCGATGGGAAATTGTCTTTGTTTTGGTCTTAATTTAGGTCTTACTTTAAGACTCAATAACAATGGAAAAGGAGTAAGGGGGTAAGCGCCTGCGCAGAGTTGCCGTCGAAATTGCCGGAAGTGCATTTAGTTCACGTGCTCTGCGGTGCTAGCTTCTCTCATATCATCCTATTCCTTCCAAGTAAAGCGCCCCCTACCAGGCAGCAGGACGAACATTTTCTGGTTTCGCGTATTTCATTATTGAACAGCATTATTCCGCAAAAAGATCGCTGGTTCAACGACTGTAACAGATGTAACCGGAAATGGGAGTCTTTTTTCTTCGTACGCCACCTATAGATACCAAATGCCTCCTTTGCTGTCAGTTAAGTTCTTTCTAGAAAGAAATTAAGCAATTTCTTTTCATGTTCTCTTTTCATATGGTTAAAAAGCCTCCAAAATTAATGGGTCTCCCAAATCATGAAATGGAGAAGTCATTAATTAGAAGCGTTTTTCAGAATCATTAATAAACTCCAATTTTGTAGCTGCCATTTTGAATCAACTAGTGAACCGCACATTCATTTACTACGACTTTTTTTTTTCTTTTTTTTTTTTAAACTTCATTTAATCAAATTAGAAGACAGAAAAAAAGAGAAGATAAAATTAATACATTTGACATCAGATTCTTTCACAGAATTATGAGGTTATTAAATTTTTAATATGTTTAAAAGTTTTTTTACTACTAATTCTAAAACGTACGTGCATACGTTTCACTTTTCTGCAAACTAAAGAGACTTTCAATCAGAACTAAGTTAATTAATACTTAATAATTATCGTAGTTTGCTTAAATATTTTCAAATTAATACTTTTAGAGTACAGATATAGAAAGAACAACAATATTGCTAAAAAGGAAAATCAGTAAACAGAGAGAGTAATTGGCTAAGTCGCTTAAACCCACCTGATCGCCAACCTTGAGAGTTTTTAAAATAGTAGCAGTTGTAATAAATTAGCAGCCATAACTTCATGTAACATAGCTCTGCAAACACACCATCATTTCTTATTGCTTATTCCAAATTTCTTGCATCATTATGAAACATGTTTTCTTTCTATTAGATCACTGTAACAATGAAATTTTAGTTAACATTGTTGATAATTGCGATGCCTAATAAATCATCTAACAATCGTTCACAGAAATTGAGACAGACTTTAGGTCTGAGTTTCACCTGACATTTAACAGTAATATTCTTTTAATAAGCCTATAATGCAACAAAAGGCAAGACATCAAGTATTTTGTAAGTTGTGTGCGGTTTTTTTTCTCCATCCATCCATAGAATTCTGTCAGGAGACAGGTCAACATTCCTGAGGAATTCAAGAATTCCCATCGAAGCACCTGAGGATAGAAATTGAGTTGGTTTCCCGTGGCCTTCCTCAGGAAGCCACTAAGGAATGGCTGCAGACCGAAGAGAAAGTGAAGAAGAGGCTGACAAACACAGGAAAGGAATTTGAAACTATCAAGCCACGCCCGGGATTCGAACCCAGATTCCGACACAAGGTCCCCACGGCAGACCGCCGCCCAGACCGCTCGGCCAAGCCGGAACGGCTTTTTCTTCATATTTCAACACAAACATTTAACTGTAAACTAAGACAGCTCTCTCATACACTTACTGGTTCCATTTCTGCTTATACCTACAGTAAGCACTTTTTGACACCATGGCCAACTAAAAATACAGCCCACGGCGTTGAAAAGAAAAGATCCTAGCTTTGACAGCAATCCTAAGACATGAATATACTTTGAATACGGATAGCGTTTACAACAGGAGGTTTCAAGCAGGTTATTATCTCAATGTATTATATTGTATTGATATTTTGCGCAACAGGACTACAATGTGGATTTTTCCTTTCAACGTAATAACCTTTACTTTTAGTTCTCCTTGCTGTCACACTTTCTGATGCTCTGTTGAGACAGACATCTGCCGAATATCAATGGTTTTTCAGTTTGATCGACTGAAAAAGCTGTTCAAACTTAGGACCAATTTCCCACAGCAATTCTCCGCGTTGCAAATTTTAAATAATTGTAAACGGTATAAATTCATTCCGTGGATCTAGTGGTCTAGATACTAGGCTAGAGGCTATAGGAACAGAATTCAGTCGTCAGTGGAGGTCGTGAATATTTCCTAAATATTTCTCCTCTGGACTGGCACTAAGTTATATCCAACTCTCTGTAAAACGGAACCTGAATGGAATCCCGGAGTAAATACTGACGAGCATTGGGCTGACCACGCAATCTCAATAGTAATTGAATCGTTGGAACCTATCCTGCAGCATCCCATGAGCCAATGGAGATTGTATACGAAATATCTACCAACTACCTAACATCATCTGTTCCTTCCGGATATTTTTAAGTAACAGATTTTTTGAAATTAATTTAGATGTAGATAAAATACTGCAACAATCAGAACAAAATGCTTAGAAAAGTAAACATTACTGGCATTGCTGATTCTCCTGCTTCATACGAGAATTAAAACTAGCGAAATGTAAATCTCAAATGAATCGAAAAGGGAAAAGTTTCGATAGCGCTTTTATAGAAACAGTGAGATTTTAACCTCGACCTCACAACCATTTATGATGTTATCTGAAATATAGATTAGCTAATGAAGGAATTTACAATGAAGATTCATCTCATCGCTGCAGTACCGAAATACCACATTTTGTTGTTTTGTATAATTCATTCACCTTGACAGAGCAATCGTTCCTTGAAGAATTAAGCAGTATTCATTATTCAAACACACGGATTTGTTTCTCCCGAGCTCTTCCGTTTTAGTAATGGAACGAAGTCTTTACATATTAATACCGTGTTTATAATTTTGTCAAATAAAATTTTCAAGCCAATTGCATCAAGCCATTCAGTTAAAGACTCGATTCATTGGCTGGCGTCGTTAAAGTAAGCATTAGAATACATTTGACTAATGCTCTTCCATGATAATGGAATGACACCTAATCTACATTCTATATTTTAATCAAATTGCGGAGTTTGTTGCATGTTGCATGTTAAATAGTTTAGAAGTTTATTGGCAGGCAAATTTTTATAATTGCTACAACGTTATTTTAAGCTTAAACTGTATTTGTTCATCGTCGTTTGTATAGTCTGTAATTATTCATCGTAGGCTAGTGAGAGCTTCATGCCTGTACATCATATGTCCCTCCAAAAGTTTCTGAACGGATCGTCTTGAGTTTGTATAGTATACGATATCATTCCTCCTTTGTAGCTAAATAATTCTTGCTTTCAATATGGTGGAGATCAAGTTGTAAAGTCAATGTATTCGCTTTGCCTTTGTACGTGTTTACAATTGACACAGGAATCTGAAATTTCAAATCTTTTGTAAGAAATCTCTTTAAAAATTAAAAGTAAAGAAATGATAGCCAAAGTTAGTTTAACTTAAAAAAAAAAATATAAAGTATTACATGTAAGCTTTGAACAATAAAAAACAATAAAACAATAAAAAATAATTAACCGAAGAACCTTTGACAACGACTTTTGGTAATAAACTTAAGTAAATAAAGTTTCAAGAAGGGCAATTTCAATTTGCTTTATTACCTCAGGAAAGTAAAGTACAAGATCTATTAATTAATCTTCTTGTTTGTAAATAATGCTGAATTAAATCCAGGCTATAAATTTTGGGTAATTAAATGCATTTCGATTGATATTTTTCTTGAATTATTCGGGCACGTTAAACTTCTTTTATTTAAATGACTGTAACTTAGCATTTTATGTTAAATCGATTGTCTTAAACAGTCCCAAGTTTCACATATCTTTAAAATTGAGAATCGTCTCTTCTAATTCGACTGAATCTATTAAAAATACTAGAACATCAAATAGGAAGGAAGTAAAAATGAATAAAAGGAAGGGAGTGAGTATAAAGAGAAAACTCTGTTCAAAGAAGACAAAAGGAATTATGTGTTATAGAAAATTTTGTTCCTCATTTTGCATTGGGAAGAAAAATTAGAAATTAAAGCACCTCTTTGACTTCCAGTAGATAAATAAACAAATTGTAAGAACTGGTTTTTTTTAATCAGATTATCTTAAGCATTCATTTTTTTTTAACTATACGGTATATTAAGGAATGTGAATTTAAGATATATACTGATTTTCTACTTAATACATTCCATTAAAAAAACTTATCCTCAAGCTATTTAACATTGAAGGGACTAATTCTCAATATTTCTATGAGTATAGAATTTAAGATTCAAGATAAACAATTGATTATTGTTTAGGCATGTAGCCGAGGGGGCGGGGAGGGGGGGGAGGGGCTGAAGTCCCTTCCGAAACATCTAAACAAAAGAAAAAAATTCTCTCCGAGTTGAAATCAAATGAACAAGTCATATCAATGTAAAACTGTCGCCTATTACGGTATCCACGGGAAGACTCGGAGTGGGACTATTCTTACTAAGGCCAATCATAGCACGGCATTTTTTTCCTAGGAATGAACCCTCCCCTAAAGAAAATTATGGCTACGGGCCTATTACCATGGTTATCACAATCGATAATAAGCTGAATTTAATGTTCGACTAGTACTCCCAAAATAAATCTCTCCACAGTCTCTGCATTTTAATTTGCAGATAACCCCATGGTGTTCATATCGTTATTATGATGTTCATTAACTTTATTAATTTTAATTAACTTGCTGCTCTAAAAAAATGATTTGAATATCATTCTCTTTACACAATTTTTTTAACTGATTTATCTAATTTAATGGCTAATGGCAATTTCAGGATTTTCTTAAATACTTTAACTTCTTTAATGGATTCTTTTGATTTCATTTTTGATCTATTTTTTAAAAAAAATTATTAATTACTTTATTTATAAATTTAGTTGGATAATCATTTAATATAAAAATTTGTCTCCTTTGGTTGATCTTACCTTTCCATAGATTTTTATTCTCAGTATTGGTTATAATTCTTTTAATACAATTTTGAATAATAACTTTTTTGGTTGAGATGTTAGGTTCAGATTTAAAATTGAGCACATGGTTACTTTTAAGTTCCTTTTCAAAATGTTCATATGTGATATACCGATAGTTATTATTATTGATTAAAAGCAAATCTAAAAAAGGTAATTTCCCATTTTGTTCCTCTTCCATTGTAAAACCTAAATTTTCATTAGTTGAATTTATAAAAAATTTCGCAATTTTTTGCAAGAATGTAAAGAGAATGATATTCAAATCATTTTTTATAGAGACAACAAATTAATTAAAATTAATAAAATTAATGAACATCATAATAATGATATGAACACCATGAGAGTTATCTACAAATTAAAATGCAGAGACTGTAGAAAGATTTATTTTGGGAGTACGGGTAGAGCATTAAAAGGAAGAGTTCTAGAACATATTGGAGCTTTTAAAAACAAAAAAACTGAATTTAGTTATTTCGATTTAACATTACATATTGAAGTGTTACTGTTTTGTTGCTTGCTTTTTTTTTTTTTTGTTAACACCCTAATCTTATGTTGCTCTAGGTAATCTGTCCTCAAGTTTCGTGATTGTGTAAAGCATCCTTCAAAAAATTGAAAAAAAGTATCTTATGACATAGAATAAATGACATTTGGGAAGAACAATGTTTGCAAAAATAAATACTTCATCTACGCTTCATAAAACATATTTTAATTCCGAATTTTCGGAAGAACTTTTTCTTTCTTCCTTTTTCCAAGTTTGTTAATTA
>JAFIDM010000002.1:40637239-40653866 GCA_023159025.1 Thereuonema tuberculata
GCGGAAGAGCCACTGGATCAATGTAAGATGGTTATAAACGCAGAGGTAAGTGAAGGTCTTGTTCTACAGCCACCAACAACTGGAAGTGAAATGTAGGGGCCATGAACCGCTGACAGGTGGCTGCACTTTCGATCCGCGCCTCTTTCATTGTTGCCTAATGAAGACAATCGTAAGGTGAAGTCAGTTCATGGGTCAAAACCTTGAACGGATAAATTCAAGTTCCAATATTTTTCTTTGAGTCAATTGAATCTGGGATCAAATTAACGAAATGCGATCGAAATACTATTTTCGAGTTAAGTAAAAGTATTTATTTTAAATAATTACATACAACAATAATTTATTGCTTGAATTATTATTACCTTAATTCTTTTTTATCTGTAAATTGTCAGTTTTTACCTTTAAACAAAAAAATCTTCAATTTTCACCAATGGACGCGTGTTTCTTCCATCAGATAAAATAGTACGAAATAAATTTGTTTTCGATTTTTAAAACGATAAATGTTTTATAACAATAAATAATCTGTACTCAATCTCTCATGTTAACTATTTATTAAGAAACTATTACTTTTTTTATTCTTGTTATATTTTGTTTTTAATAATTCATGTTTAGCAAAAAAAAAAAATTGAAAGACACAATGCTCGTAATTTCTTTTTAAGTGAGTGAAATTTTAAAAACTTAGTGGAAATATAGAAAATACATATCCTTAAAATAAGTTTTTGACTTCACTGTTATTACTCCATCGCTGTTAAATAAACGATGTTGTTTATATATAATTACATATGTAATTAGCGTAATAGTAATAAGATTGTAAAAAATGAAAATAATAAGCAAATAAATAAATGAATAAATAAATAAATAAATAAATAAATAAATAAATAAATAAATAAATAAATAAATAACAAAACTTATTCAATTGAAAAATTGAAAAAGAAAAAACCTGAAAATGAAAAAGATTATATAAATATTTTCAATTTTATATTTTCATGAAAATTAGATATTTCAACTATAATGCTCCACACGTTAAATTATTGAAATATAAAATATATATATACATAAAGTAAATTCTATTAAACGAATTGATGTTTACAAATTTTTACAAGTAGTAAGCCACTGAGGAGAACTCATCTAATAATTAAAACTAACAATCAGGCTTATAGTCTCCACGTGATTTCGAAATTGCTTTCTGGCTACAACTCAGTTGTTTTCAAAAATCTGCTGTTTTTATTTCCTAGTAATGTATACGTACAGTATACACGCAAATGTCTTGCGCACTTTTTAAAAAAAATAATAAACTCTTTTTTTGGAAACAAGATAATAACTTAATGGACTGAAATGAACTGCTATATACTTTATGTTATATACATTTTAACTCTACTATATCTACATCATTATCTAATTAAAAAAAAAAAAAACAAGAATCTTTTAACCAGATCCTTCGCATGGGAGTTCACCAGCAAGAAAGAAGAATTTTTAAAAAAAAAAAATATACTAACGATATTCTTAACAATTATCAAACTATGGATTTACTGAACACCAAAGTTTGAGTTCGGTTTGAGTGATTTATTGTTGTTATTTAATGTTAGACTGAGTATAATAATTCATAAGCGTTTACTAAGTAGCCGTAGTCACAAGGCATTTGATCTTAAATTTAATTAGAAGAATCCTATTCTTTTAGCGGTGAATTTAATTAAAAGCATGATTTTGAATGAAAGATGAAACCTACTCATAAATCATCACTTCATTCAAAGCGTAGCATTCTTATTAAACCTACTCCAATTACTTTCATAAATTTCGAATTCTTTCTAATATAAAAACCATGTCATTTAAAATTTAAGCAGTTTGGTCAGTAGGAGGGATGACAGGAATAATAACCCCGGGCGCCAAAAAACCTAGCTATGTCGCTGCCATAAGATTTTAGCTATATTATTATTCCCAGTCCTTATGAATGGAAGACAAAACAAGTCGAAAATGGATCGATCTTGATACTTAAGCCCAAGAAAAACTTCCTCTACCACTTGAGGTCCCAATGCACAATCACTATTTAAGCATTACAATTTAATAATAATAATAATAATCATTATTGTAAAATAGGAATATTAATTAAAAAGAAATTTATAAAATAATAACCACTATTCTACATATATACAGTATACCTAGCCGTGTATCGTCACTTCGCTCCGGAACCCTTGCATACAAAACATAAAGAAAAAAAAAATAAAAACTTTATTATAAAACTTTATTATTTAGCAAATTAATATCGAGATCGGAAAATATATGAGTTCTTAGCCCGTTATCGCCTTCTCCGGATAACTTAGGCCACACACCTAAACATATATCGAAAAGGCAACTTTAAAGCGAAAATATAAATCCTCTTTATTCCCTATCCCGTGGGAATTTCGAAAAATCCGGCCTTATTCCTTGTCTACATCATAAAGGGAACCTTTGTTCAACATTTCAGTTTTCTAGGTCCAAGGGTTTGGGCTGGGCGTTGATGAGTGGGTGAGTAAGTGAGTCAGAACTTTTCTTTTTATATAGTAGATTAATAAAACTGTTGTATTTATTCCTTCTATAACAACTCCAAACAGAACATTGACTATAAATGAATTGTAGGTTATTAGTGCTTATTCAAAAAATCCTGTTCAGTTTACAAAATACGAGTAACTTTATTTGTAGAAACAAACTGATAGAAATGTCAGCGAAATATTGGTATCTGGAGTTGTTATAGGAAGAATAAAAACAGAGAGTTTTATTAATTATTTCAAAAGAGATTTTTTTTTAAATGGGATTCATTGTGTATATAAAACATTAATAAGAATCCAGGACCATACACACCAATATAAGAACAAGATAAACTTTATAAACATAATTGGAGTAACATGTTTTGAAGAAATTATATCTTTGTCATCAGACAAGAAATACAAGCAAAATTTAACGGACCTTAGAACACAAGTTACATCGTATTTAACAATCAGGTTACATAATAAACCTCACTGACATCTTGTTTCAAAGTTAAAAGAATATTACATTACCTTAACAATAGAACACGTGATTTACAAATCATAAAGACATTTTTAATAGAAACTTTATTATTATAGCAACTTTTAGTTTTAATAATGACGGATTCAAAGAATTTCCGTCAATAATCATCCTTCTGTTGGCCAAAAACAATAGGTTTATCTGTCATTATTACATGTCCGGTATCCCTACGATGCAAAGATGTAATATATGGTATAATCCCCTTTTTTAAGAACAGAATTGGTAAATTTCTGATATTTAAGTCTCATCAATATAGCACCTAACTTCTTCAGATTTTTTTTTATCTATTTTCTAATAGCAAACTGAGTTCATCAAATCTGTCAATCAGTATATGCGAGTTTACGTGTATATTAAACTAGAGGATGATCTCCTTGAAACTTGGTATGTATTTTCGAGTGTTATCTACTTTTTATATTGGAAATCTCTTCCAAGTGGTTCCTTATCGAGAAATCATCGCTAGAAGACGACAAAAAAATCCCATAGAAATAAACTGGAATCTAAATTATGGATTTCTATCCTATTGCTGTTAAAAATATATTGTCTTAAATCATGAAGATTAAATCTTAGTTAATCCATTGCGTTTGGTTTGATTGGATTAAATTAATACGCTTAATCCAGTTCAAGCAGATAATGCTGATTTAATTCATTTTGCTTTCTTAAAATGAAAAATTTAAGTTTTTTATATTCAAACGTTATAATAATTGAATATTAATGGGTTTTTTTGCTTGTTGTGGTTTTAAGAACTTTAAAAATAAATAAAGAAAGAAATTTTCATGAACAATACTTAAAGAAAAAAACCACTTTCTTTCGAACTTCTTGTGTGTGTGTGTTTGTATTTTTAATATGAACAAATTTTACTTCGAGCTCTAAATCAAAAGTCGGCCCAAGTTGGCATAGCAATTACATTAAAAAGCTTTTTTTGTTATAATTGACCTTCAATTAAAGTTTGTTAATTTTCCAAAAAAAAAAGAATTCTTACGTGAAAATGTGAGAACCTTAACGATCTAACTCGAGTAACCAATAATAATAATCTGCTATTTTATATTCTGATATAAGTAGATTTAGAGGAAAATTACAAGACCTGGGCCAGAAATGTTCTATGAATATATAAATAGAAGTTTCTTTGGGTAATTCGTTGCTGTTGACCAATTCCCTTTGGATGGGAAACGTGAATATTAATCCAAACCTTAATCGAAGATTAGTAATTCGCTGTTGGTTTAAATCTCTGCTTCATTAACCAATCCTTGGAGCCTGAAATGTGTTGGTCTTAATCACTTCCATTAATGGGAAATTCTGGCGCCTCTCATTAATTTTCAAACGGACTTTGGTATCTCTAAAAGATTGATCTAATATCTAATTAATCAAGATAACTCATTGAAGTTCCTCTAAATCTAAACGAAAGGAACAACTAATACAAAACATCGGATTACACAAAGTTCAAAATGGATTCAATGGGGTTAGCTTCAATATAAAGGAAATCATCAGAAAAAAAGCATGTTGTTGTTACTAAGGAAATGGCATTCGCCAATGTTTGTCCATCAGTTATAATTTCATGCAAGGTTACAAAACCTAAAAAGAGAAAACTAATATAAAATTTATTCTGTTGGACATAGAAGCTGTCAATGAAAAACAAAACGCTTTTAAATTTATAGAAGAATTTTCAGTTTTACCATTAACGTATTATCTTACTTTTGATAAAGAGAGGGAGTGAATAATCAATCGATGAATAGTCATTCATCTATTACGGTTTGGCTGCTACACAGATCATAAAACATAAAATCACAGCTGTCTAGTTGAGACAATAAGAACATAAAATTATAGATTGCATGTAACTTGCGTCATTCTGCTAAGTATGTTCCCAAAGTATAAACAATCTAAGTAAATCTACATTATTAAAAGAAAAGTATCTCTTTCCGTATCTCCTTCGAAACAAAAAGATCTTACTGAAAGACAAGTCATACTGATTTAACGAGACGGGGGGGAGGGGGGGGGGGGTTGAAACTTCCCTGTACAAACTTTTAAGGTAGATCAGGAATTTAAAAAAAGACCGTATTCATAGTGGAACGTATGTCCGCAAACGCTACCCGAATGTGCTAGAAGCTACACTAAGGTTCAGAAATAAAAGATGACAAGTAAGGTAGTCAACATGTTTATTAGCCCTACGTTTAGAAAATGACAGAAAGGTGTACAATTGCAGCTTCACAGTAGGTGCTCAAAAGTTTCTTCCACCAAACGTTTGATGTTTGGGCACGTCTGTACATGAACCCTCTGCTAAATTTCTCAAACAGAGCTCAGAATTCACGATACAGGAGTTCGTCCGTTTCCGTTGGCTGACCCAAGGACTAGGTGCATACCTGCCCTCTCAGAGTTGATGAAGCGATACATTCTATTACAAAGTCAACGTCTCAAATGACGATGGCTCACACTGCTCAACTAATGTGCTGCCAAACAGCGCCCTCTAGCACATTCGGGTACCGTTTGCGGACATACGTTCCACTATGAATACGATTTGTTTTTGTATTCCTGACCTATCTTTAAAGTTTGTACAGGGAATTATCAATCACCCTGTATAAGGGAAATAGTTAATAAATTACTATTTTTATTCATATAATCAAGAAGCAATGATGCAAATCTATGTAAATATCTAAACCTAAATAAATTCAAGTAAAAAAATATGAAAAACTTTAAAACTTCAATACCATTCTTTTATTTTTTATTGCTTTGTTAAATACGCTGGATTGTTTCCAAAAAAAGATGAAACTTTTGATTGTCAGAATTTGATTCATTTCTTTCCCACGGAGAATCTTTCCAAGAAGTATTTCTTCTTGTAATGCTATAAATCATAAAACATTTATAAGTGCTGCTGTATTGTTTTCCTCTTTTACAACTTCCCTATTCAGGAGACGACCTTCTCATCGGTTTGGAATCGACCTGCATCATCGAATAACATCTCAACAATAAATCTGTCGAAGAAAGTGCAGACGAGAAAATGGTTCGTATTTCAAAGAAATCGAAAGACCAATACGACTTAGGAAGATAAAGAGTAAAAAAAAGATACTACAAAAGAAAATCTCATATTTTCTCTTGGGAATTTTATTCGAAATGTCTTAAATAAATTCGTTGCTTTCAATGTTTCAAGTGACAGAACAAGATAGAAGCATTTTATGTCTTTGATATAAACGACTAAACTGGAAGAGTGGAAGCATAAATATCGAAATTCTAAATCACTGCGCTTCAATAGAAGCAGAAGAAAAGAACTTCGAAAGACAATTTAAGACAACCTATTTTTAGCATTCTGTCATTTCTTCCAGATTATTATTACGTAATCATCACAAAATTCTTCAACTGTGAAAATGCAATTTTATGCTTATTATGTTTTTCAAAGAGTTCTGTGGAAAAACAATCCAAAACGAAATCCAATTGACTATATTTTTGCCTGAACAACAACAGAATGAAAATTGTGCTTTTTATTATCCAAATATATCTTTATTTCCCATTTAAATTTAAAACCAATTTATTTTGGCGAATTGTTGGAAGTTTTCAATTTACTTTTCTTCATTACATTCTATCTTTTATAAAAGAACTCTATTCTGAGAATTTATAGAATTACCACAGAGTGCTGCTAAATGAATGTTCTTCAACCTCAACAAATACTAAATGAGAGAAGATCCACCAGAGAGAAGTATTACTCGGTTAGTGCGTCTGGCATAGTTTATAAGTCCTGCCCTCCCTCCTGATAATTGTTAAACATGGCGTCAGCTATGGATTCTGCAATTCGGAAACTAAACATCAACATACAATAGATTTCCGTGGTATTTCTTGCAAAACAATCTACCACCAAGCACGACAGATTATAAACCATATGTATGTGCACTTCAAGACTTCTGCAGGTGAAGAAAATAAAACAAAACTCTGGAAAGCTACCACTGATGCAACAGCCGTAGGAATTTCAACTGTCGGCGGCAATGTAAATTTAAATTTCATTTAAAATAAACAATTCTTTTCATAACTTCACTTCAGTACATTGAGCTCGTAAAACATCCTAAGTAATAAATTAACAATTTCATTTAATATAAAGAATCAAAAATGAATAAAAAATAGTAAATAAAGGAAATTGAAGAATAAAACGGAAGCGCGTTGCGCTCTAGGGCATGCAATCGTTAAGCAAAATATCAATTTTGCCCGCAATTTTCCTCTGAAAATGGGAGTGGTCCATTTTTCTCTGATGTGACGGACTATAAAAATAACAAGGAAATTTTTAATTTTACTGCAATTAAAATCGATAACACAGATAAAGAGAGAATGAGATTTGTGACTAGTAAATAATTTGTATTCTGTACATTCATTATAAATCTGTTGTCTTTCAGCTTTAAATCTAATCAACTTCAAACCTTTCTTTTCCAATAAGCCTCTTGGATCGGAATTACTTCATTATTTGCATTATGTTTTGTTAATTTACCAAACATTTCTAACAGTTATCTTCTTTAAGTCTCAAAAATTCTATCAATACTTACAAGACATCATAACATTATATGCCTAAGACGCTGCTTTGATATAAGTTTATTTTCCACTGGCTTTGTGACTGATCCTCTGGGGATTCGAAAGCGGACAATCGGTTTCTGGCAAAGGATGGGGATGGGGGAGATTGCTGCTTCTTCATTGTGACGTGACTTTTATCCTGTTGCTTTAGCTACTGCCCAAAGTCCATTCGGTTTTCGAGAACTCAAAAGAGAGATGACAATATGGAACAGATTTAGCTGTGACGCTCGGAAATATGTGTTCGAAATAGATTCTTTAGCTGAAGACATTCTTGCTAATAAATAAATGAATCGCAATGATTAATGTATACAAAAGGGAAGATTTAATGGCAATGGCTGATTTTTTTAAAGTCAGTAGTTTACAGTTTATATCTATTTTACAGATTCTATGTCACACCAAAAATAGAGAATTATTTTCGCAGAATTATTTCCTGCAAAAGTGTCTACTGGCTTTAAAATATCTATTTTTTTTTTAATAAAATTAAACCTCTGCTTTTATAAAATTTGTTATTTAAATTTCTAGGCAAATTCTTAGCTAACAATAAGTTTGCTTAAGTTTTGATAATTATTCGAATATTTTGCTGAATTTTAACTCACATGTTAAAAATGTTGAACCATTTAAACACTGTTCTTTTGTAAGAGTTTTACAAACTTTCTGAAATGTGTACAAAAATTATACTAAAGGTGAATGTAACAATGCAACGGAAGCGAAGTCTTAACAATAATTCGGAAAAACATAATTTGAAAAAGTAAAGGCTAATCTTAAAGACAAAGAATCCTACAAGAAAGAAGATTACAGAACCTTTCAATTGTTCCTCTAGATTCACGAAAGGTAAAACGGGGAAAATGTAGATCTCTAAAATTCTCTTATTTTATTAATTCTCTTCTCGGCTGCTTATCACAATCACTTTACATTGTAAGGACTACATCTGCAGACGTAAATATTTGAGTATTTCTGAATTCCTGAGTTCCTACGAAAGCAACTCGACTTCCAATGGATTGACATTCACAAAACTCAGCTACATTAATGAAACTTAACTATCACTTCAAAGTTTCATGGAGGGTTGATACAAATTGAGGGATGAATGTTTTATTTTACCAAAAACGCTGCAAAGCAAATGTCAAAAACCCACATTTGATGTATCTGCAACTAGTGACTGTTTTTAGAGCAACGAAAGTGAAGTAGCTTAAAATCACCACGGTTTACAATCAACATTTATCGATATTTAATCTTACTAACAACGTAAGAATAATGTCAACGTATTCTAATGAAGTGCTTAAGATATGTTCCTCAATTTTTAAACATTATTAAACTTTTCAACCTTATTCGTTCCGTTACTTACAGTTCAGTTCATGAAAGAAAAGCTTTTGATGACGTAATTTCCTTACGGATTGATATTTCCAGGACGTAACAGCGCCATCTATTGCTAAGATTCGCAACTGAAATCTTATAAACATTACGAAAACATTGTGTTTTAGTAGTATCTACAATTACGAATACATTTCTATACTATTGTTTTTATTATTTTAATAATAATATGGGTTTGTGAAGATTGTTTTATTGAAAATGTTTTTATTAATTATCATTTTTTTGTTCTTTCTTGGTCACGCTTATGCGATCACAAAACGACGCCATCTTGGACTGACTGCTCGGAGTTCAAGTTGATGACGTCATGACTGGTGACGTTTATTCCAGACAATCGCTACTTATTCCAGACAATCGCTTCGATCGCTACTTAATGACCATTTATGGGAACCCTTTTTTTTTTGCAAAATACTACAAAACCATTATTGTTTGGATCATTACTTTAAATTAAAAAATATAAACAAAAAATTTTACGTGCGTTAGAAACATTATATAGTAAAATAAAACAAAGAACGCACATAACTAAACAAAACACAAATTCTCAGCTATTTTTTGTTATTCTGCTGGGAATCGGAGACAGTACTGTTTCGAGGCTAGTTGGCCTCTCATCAGTCCAATCCGCCCAGAATATCTAGCTCAGAGAAACAGGACAATATACAAAACGGACAAACATACAAATCAATGACCCCTGAATTACAAAAACATCAATATTCTTGATTTTTGTTTTGATGTTTTTGTAATTTAGGGGTCATTGATTTGTATGTTTGTCCGTTTTGTATATTGTCCTATTTCTCTGAGCTAGATATGCTGGACGGATTGGACTGATGAGAGGCCAATAAGCCTCGAAACAGTACTGTCTCCGATTCCCAGCACAATAACAAAAAATAGCTCAGAGAATTTGTGTTTTGTTTAGTTATGTGCGTTCTTTGTTTTATTTTACTGAATAAAAAATATAGAATTTACTTATGTTTTCCCAGTTGTCATCTCTTAAATAATACAATTGTTTTGTTGCCACTAGACAATTCTGCGAAGCGCATATCGCAGAGGCCAAATCTCCTTGTTTACATACATATCAACGGTGATTTCATCTCTTCAAACAAAAAACATTTAGGTCATTTTTTTTTCTTAAATGTTTATTTTACCTTTAAGGAGCATTAATCTTAAAAGAAACTGTTTGTTTTTCTTCTTTCTAATTTCTATTTAAATTGAGATTTAGATCAATACTCATTCTTCTAAGTTTAATTCCAACCGTTAAGGGAATTAGCTTTTTTTAGGATTTCTGCTGTCGACGGTGATGAAATCCTATCTCTTTAAATGTTACGTTTCTTCAAATGTCAGCTTCAGGCAAAATGGCGTTAATTAATTTTGTTTGAGAGATTCAATTTGTTTTTCTTTCGCTTTGGAGGATCTTAAAGTTCCTTGATTGTTCTCTGACGTTTGAACTTTGCAACAAGTCTCAAAGCGATTCGTTAGATGAAGTCGGCATCATTTGCTTTAGGTTATTGAGCTCTTTATTGTTTAAATTCTACTTAAAGGGAAAAAGTTCTTTAAGTTTGATTTCAGGAAATCTCATGAAATAGGGTATGATGGGTTTTTAAAATAGTTAAGCATTTATTTGTACCACGGAAATTGAAACTTAAAATTCTTGGGAAATCTCAGTAGAAATAAAAAAAAAAACATTAAAATTCTCATTTCATACATTAAAAATACTATTCTAATCCCGAATGGCCACAAAAGAATGGAGAGCATTTTTAGAAACCATCTCTAAATGTAAGCTAATGTACCACTTGTAGAAGTGAGAAATCTGTATAAATTTCATTCTCTTCTTTCATTCTCATCATTATCATTTCACTGCAGCACGATGATTGTAAACTTGTGAGTTTTAGAATATCTTCGAAACTTAGAAACCTAAAAAATTGAAACTTGAAAGGTGTATTTAACGAGTTCTTACAAAATTTCCTCTCTGCTTGGGTGCTTTCTACACAAAATATGCAATCTGTGGTATCAAGATATAAAAGAAATTTGAAACTAGAGTGAACCTAAGATGCAGACAAGTTCCAATATGTCAGCGACATAATGCTGTACGCTTCCACCCTACGTCGCTGTCGTCACTTTCCAATGCTAATATTGTAAAGGCATGTTACAACGAAATCTACAGGAAATTAATAAAATAGTTCAAAGTCATTTCAGTCTAAGGGTCAAAATTAGATTTGCTAACTTTTAATTGGGACGCAAATTCTGGTTTGATTGATCTGAATGTAAGTAGATAAAGCAGTAAACCTTGAGCTGTTCCTCCAAAAAGAGCAAGTTCGGTATACAACTTTTTTTCCGCTCCCGTAGTGAGGTTGCTTTCAATTTCATTAAATTTAAGAAAGTTTTCTGGATTAAAGTTATAAATAGAATTTTGAACTAGAAAAGAAAACAAGCTAACATTTGCAAATTAAACATATACCTTCCCAGGTACCCGACCGATTGAATCCACTGAATTGTTGTCACAGAATGTAGGTTTATATCCATGTAGTTTTCCATACGGTAAGTCCAGAAGTATCAAAGTTTGCATACAGAAACTTCTATCCAGGGAAAGTATTTACGTATATTTCCTTTCTACTAACAATTTCAGTTTTGAGGGAACTAACACTTTGCAGTTAAAGCTTTAAGGGCAGAGAAATTTGCTAATTAACTTACTTTTATCTTATAAACATCTCTCCCATTCTGTTCCAACTTAATTTTTCCTCTTTCAACTTTTCTAATTCTGTCAGATACTTAACTCACCTGCATTTAAGAGAATTTAATATTAATTGATTGAATCGAGCATAGGAAAATATTTCACCTTTTATTTCGGCCCATGATTCCGCTGAAAAAGGTAATTCGCTGCGTTGTCGAATGGCTAAGGCACGATCTCTTACCTCTTTGAGGAGTTCGGTTCTTATATAGGTTTCGTTTATATAGGCTTCCCTCGGCTTACCCAAGTTCACCATACATAACATAACATAGCAAATTATTTGAATTTGAAGTTATGTCTACTTCAGTGGCATACATATTCCTAATTACGGTGGTTTTATGCTCTTTTGATTCATTTCTAATAATTTTCTAATGGAATTTAGGCTATTTCAAAGATCAAAGCTTCTTTTCCACTAAGATATTTTTACTGTCAAAATGTATGATTAATTCAAAGAGTTTCAGCTTAAACTGAATAAGATTAATGACATGACAAGTAATTAGAAGGATTATTTTTAATAAGGCCTCCTAGAGTAAGAACTAGCTATCATTTCAGGAGTCGCAATGTCTAATTAAGAAAACGCCTGAAATCAATTAAATCAAACTTAAGAGAAATGTTTCAAGCACATATTCCATGAAAACTCCTTCAAACAGAGTCGTTGCTCACAGCAGACTATCAAATTATCATCTTTATTTGGCAAGGGGATTAAAACAGGGTGATTTAATTCCGAGACACAACGACTTGGACGTGAGTAATCCAGTCTTAATGAGGGAATTACTTTTTGTTGGAATCCAACGACCCCCAACACCTACCCGAAGAGAGTTTTGTTTGAAGGGTTCAGCGTTTGATTTATCACCCGGGTGTTTGCTCTTCCTGTTCCCCACATTCCTCTCCAGAACAAGTAATGAATGCAGGCAATGGAACAATGGATCAGGGGAGAACCGGCGCCGTTGAAAAGAAATGGCATCGACTGCTGGTTATTGCAATGACCTCCGTATCTAGCTTAGTATCAGACGACTCTTTAAATCTTTTCTTTTTCCTTTGCTTCACGCCCTTATCCGTATATTTCACTTTTAATATATATTAGAAATTAAATAAACTCGATACACAAGGATATTTGACAAAAAAAATTCACAGACATTTAGTAGAAATTACATTTAATCCACTATTTAAAATAGAATTAAAATTTAATACGAAAACCGAGTTTATAAAAAATGTTTTAATAACATAAACAAGTAAAAGATATGACAATGTAATTTCTAAGCAATGGAATGGTTTCCTGAAAGTTTTGAATTTTTGTTGTATCATTACAAGCTTTGTATTCACATAGTCATTTCTATTCGAATTGAAAAGACATTGGTCTAAGTAATATTCTTTAAAATGGTAATCCTTTGGTCAGCAAAAATTTTTATTCTGAAATCAGAAAATTACTTTAAATTATAAAGGAGAATGAGCGGATCTGCCCCACCCCTGTATAGCGGTAAAATATATACTTAACGAATGATCTCCATCAATAGAACGCTTTTTATCATTACGACTTGTCTAAATTATTAGTCCGTTATATATGTCTAGATATGACTTTTGAGTCATTGATTATAATGAGTGTGGGTGGCGGAGAAGCCAACCACCTACAGGCGGTAAACGTATAGAAATTGAGGCAAATCATTTAATTTTATTAGTGAATTACGTAAAAGTTAATTTTTTTTTATTTTTTAGCGTAAATCTTATTAGAAATAGTTTTGTTTTTCGATGTTAAATTGGGATATGGAAATGTAGTTCTATCTACAATCTTTGGGCTTCGGAAACAGACAAAACAGGCAAAATACTATTAAAAACCCGTTGGTACTTAAAAGTTTGCAACAAATAAAAAAAAAGTACATTAGATAACTGAAACAAAAGGATGAAAGAATATGCACAATTCTACACTGTATACTTACACTAATCAGTGTAAAAGTTAGCTTACTTCTGCAGTCAGTTTGAAGACGTGTATGCATCTAATTTCACAAAAGTTTAGATTGCCAATTTTTTTTTTTTTATTATTTTAGAAATGAGTGTAACTTCTATTTACGTGAAGAAATAGAAGGAGAGAAGAGGGGGACTCGAGGCTTGAAAGTCAATTAGATGGCTCAACCTAAGTTGTAGCATCGTAAGTAACTATCTAGCGGCGATGGTAGTACTAATAAACTGAAATTTAAATAATAAAATAAATTACATAAAAGAAATTGTAATGTTCTTCTTAGTAATCAAAATTATTATAATTAGAGCTAAAAAAGAAGTATTTCAATAATTTAAAAAGTTAGAATTAAAGTGAATTAAACTACATATCATTCACCCCAGTATTTTAAATAAGTAGATTTATATTCAGGACTAGCGGAAAGACCCGTTCTTCGCTCGGGTTACAAAAAACAAATGTCCAAATGTAGATGATAAAGAAATTGCAATTGCGAGGTCATTTCGAAACTTTCCCGGTTGCGAAAAACAAAACAAAAAATAACAACAACTCAAAAGGTCTGATTTCATTACAAATCTATAGCTATCCCAAATCCCTCGTAGAAGTATCTTTGAACCATGTTGCCCATCCACTCACCGTCCTCCCAGTGTACACTCCTAGTTCCATGTTATTTGAATTTTGTAACTCGACATACATAGATATGAAAATAATATAGAGATCGGAAAATATAAGATTTCCCATCCCTTTCTCTGTCCCGTTTATACCCCTAGTTCGAGATTATTTGAATTTTTTAACATCATAATCCTATCACGTCAGACCTTTTCTAGTTCGTAAAAATTCATCTGATCACTATGCACTATTATTCATAACCATAGTTTAGGTCAAATTTGTTGCACAACAATAGTTTCGTGCCAACTGTTGCACAACACTATGGGTATAGTTGTCATTGTCGCCGAGCTCCAATTGTTGCATAACAATATTTGTGTGGAATTCACTCCTTTTCAACCCCTGGGGGTGGTGTTTCCAGGTTCTAAGGTAGCCTATCTTTTCCGCAGGGTCCTAAAGAATAATTCTGCAAAGTTTGGTCCAGATAGGTCAAAGGGCCTAGTATAAAGGACAGACAAAGAAAGAAAGAAAGAAAGATACATTCATTTTTATATATATATATATATATTTATAAAGAAGTTTAAATATTAATCATAAACTTGAATAGAATTACATTAGACATGGAAATAATGGTTTTAATTCACTGCATTAGTGCTTCAGGACAAATAACCAGATGAGCTGAAATTATTAAATAAACCCAAAGGATAGTTCTAGAACTGCTATCTCCTCCATTAGGTCGAGAATATCAGAGATCATTTAACATCACAGTCATCTTCTCACTAAATGAAGCTCGTAGGACTTCCATATTACAACGGAACGAAATTGGACTTGACTATCCGCAGGATATATTAATGCTTTATTAAATACAGGTCAATTATAGAACAAAACGAGTTAGAATTCTGATGATCAAAACGAAGATGTCTGGAAGGAATTCGTGGAAATTTAGAATACATCAAATACAATAACACTTGTGAATAAGTATTTTCTATTTTGAATTTTATTAGGCAAAAGGAATATACAAACACTCCTTTTACATGTAACATAAAAAAATTAAGAATTTTTAATTCAAAAAGATTCCAGGGAATATTGTCACGAAAAGCGGGTATTAAGTAGATTGTTTAAATAAAAAAAAAATATAAATACAGAGTACATCAATTGGATTCGTTCAATTTTGCATGCAGCAGCAACAACCAAGTGGCCTGGTCAATTTGTATCGACTTTTTCGGACTCATCGACGCGTATTAGAAACAAACACAGGCCTGCCAAAAATCAAAATCAGAACATTTACGAAATCCCATGTCAAGTTCCACCAATTAATTCTAGTCTTAAAAACCGTAGAAAATAATGACTAGAAAAATTGCATTTATGAAAAGAGATATCTTTTGCATTGGCATATAAAGTCAACATGATGGAAAAAAGCAATACAAATTAACTAATTTAGAAATTTAGCAAGAGAAAAACTAGTTTCTTATTGTACCCGAAAACACAGCAACTTCATACGTGATTCATTTCTGACCAATTCGTATGCGATAAGAAGTGATCACAGACTTCCTGTCCGATTTGCACTTTGGGCTGTAGAGGTTGCGACATGATCTATTTCCACTACCAGACCGGAATTCATACTTCCCCATATCTAAAAGTCTTAAGCTTTCTAATCAGGTATCAGTCATGTCTATATGACTTTTAGTTTGGGTTACAGAGGTGACGGACGGACAGACAGACCTTCTTAAGAGCTCCCCCTTTTGCTCTTTGTGAACAGGGTCGCCAAAAAATAAAGGCAAGAACTGAAAATAAATGTTTACTGGTTAAGAAATTTACTTAAAAACTGGAGCAGCACTTGGGACTCATCTGGATTTTCTGAAATAGTAAGAAATGCAGCCATGTTGAGCAACGAAATAGAAAAGAAATAAAAACTTCAAATGTAATTTTAAACGTCAAAATTTAAAAGGACAAAAGATTAACAAGATAGAAATATTAAAAAGATAATAAATTGCTAAAATATTCCTACAGTGTAATCAGAAACATAGTAAAAACATAAACTTTAATAAAAAATATTGAAAAAAATATATCACAGGGCCAATAAAATACAGAAAAGAAAAAAACATAACTCCAAAGGTCAATAATAGAAAACAGAGTAACGCAGAACAAAAATATACTTCTGTCCGAACAGATGGAATTATAGCCATAAAATTTAAAAAGTTATTACAACATATGTTTGTGAGAAGATACAAGATAAAGGAGCTCTTAAAGATTTCCTCCAGCCAAAATGATAGGAATCCAGTAACAATTGTAAACATATTCTAAATTAACGAAATAAACAACAATATTTGAATAAGTTATAACTAAATGTTTTAACATGTCGGAATATACTAGAAAACGCCTGCTTTTTCGACACCTAATCTAAGGACAAA
>JAFIDM010000002.1:40653876-40667528 GCA_023159025.1 Thereuonema tuberculata
CATTGTAAAATTTCCTCTACATTTAATATAAAAAATGAAGCTTTTTTTCTCTAAAATGTAAGTAGTTTTGTAAAATATTTGTTTAATATTTTTTAATCCAGTTGCTTACTATTTTTTGTTTCTTTCTCACATAATACTTATTGTTTTATTTGTTATTTGCATCGATGCTGACACTGTTTTGTTTACTCGATGGAATAAATGGGCTGCCAAAATTATAGTCAATATATTTTTTTGTAAATACTTTAATGGGCAACAAATTATTATTATTATTAGTAGTAGTAGTAGTAGTAGTAGTAGTTCAGGTCAACCATCATTAATCCGATTCCATCACTAATCCGCACTAATTTCGGCTAGCATAATTTCAAACTTTAAAAATGTTCGCCGCACCAACCTGCCGATACTGTTTGGTGGCACTACTTGCTGCACTACTTGCTGCTGTATTTACTGTTGGCGTCACTTGCAAACACAGTCAAGTAATTCTAATTTATTTTTATCCATTTATTGTTATCATCTGCTCACTTTTAGCCCCAGCCATGGTTCCAATGAATAAATGAAATATCTTTTCACTTTAGAAGCGGCAGTGACGAACAGAATTACCTGTACCATTCTTTTACCTGTGCTTCATTAAAATTTCACATGATTTTCATTTAATGTTTCTTTTTTATTGATACTGATTACTTATACTAATTTATGGGGTATCTTAAAGGTAGAATGAAGTGGTTAAGTGTTGGATTAAAGGTAGGCTATATTCTATCCTAACCTTCTGTGATCCAGTAAAATCACTAATCCGGCACCCTACCGGTCCTAAGGTTGCCGGATTAACAATAGTCGACCCGTACAATAAAAATTCTGTAAGGCAATTCTTTTATAATCAAATATAATGAAACTGTGATCTTAATGAATGAAAATGCAAATAAATCAATGAGGAATCAAAGAATTAAGAAAAGGTTGACTTAAAAAAAGCATATTTGTTTAACCTTCCACTCTTTTCATTAAAGTGAAATTAATGTAAATTATTCATGTATAATGAGAATGGAATATAAGTAATACATAAAATCTTATACGAATGAATTTCTACATCTGAATGAGCAATACATCTACTAACAATTGAGCTTCTGTCTCTGATGAGCCATCCTTCACAATCACTGTTCAAGAGTTTTATTTGCAAGAAAATAGAAACTTTTTCAATTGAGCAAAATGATTTCTCGATTCGTTAGGAGATTCTCGGAGCAAAAACAACAAAACGCTCCACATTAAAGCAGTCTCCTTTTTTTTTACCAAGAAACGACCTCATAAAAGAAAACAGTAGCCTATTATTAAAATATTTCAATGAACTAATATTAATTTTAGAAATAAGAATTAAGCGCCCGGATATATTCACGGTAGATCGTTTCCCCTTTATGTGCAAAACCAGAGTAGACCTATACGCGTTCTTGAAAAGCGATATTGATCGCTTTGTTACTGTATTTCCCGCACGTTAATTATCCTCATCATCATTAACAATGTCTTCTAACAGACGGTTCTATGTTTTAGTAAGATTTTGTTTGTTAGCTAAAACAATTATCAAAAATGTTGCAATTATTATTTTAAAAGGAGGAAATTCTAATTGATTTAGAGAATTAATTTATGTGATGCAATTCTTCATTTGAACTTGTGGTTTATTTCGTATTAGCACACTAACTATGAACCAAGAAACTTACAAATCTGTAACTTGACACTTACATATTTGGACTCAGAAGTCCAATAGAGATACCAGATATCAACAAAAATTACAAAGATACTAGATCAAGGTTGACAGAATATTTTATTTGGACTGTCCAGTCAACGCCGAATTAATTGTAATAATGAAGTTAAATGAAGAAAATATTTCTATTCTCTTTGTGACATACATCCTTTTACGATAAATTTTGGTTCTGTGGTTTGTTTGTATTGTACTTAATAGGCTTCTAAGTTAATCATACATTGCAAAATTACATACAAATTAAACATAATAATACATTAACATCACTGGATTTAATACACACTATATAATAGATAACTTCATATGCTTTCCCCGTGTCTTCATTAACTAATTGATAACAAAAAAGCAGGATGAACTTTACATCCTCGATTAATATCGATTTGATGGTAAAGGAAAATTCTAAGTAAGATTTATGGAGTTATTTATGACCAAGGTTTGTGGCGTATCCGCACTAATAAAGAACGAATGGAATTATTACCCGAGCCAAGCTTGGTTTCAATTGTTAAAAGTAAAAGGATCCAATGGGTATGCCATCTCCAAAGGATGAATTTGAACCGTGGAGTTAAGAAACTCTTCATTGGAAACCCTGGTGGTAGAAGATTAAAAGGAAGACCACGACTTAGGTGGCTTGATGATGCGTAACGGGATATGAAAAAGCTGCAGGTACGAGGATGGAGGAGAAAGGCTCAAGATAGAAAAAAGTGGGCTCATATTGTTAAGGAGGCGAAGGCCCTACATGAGCTGTAGTGCCATGGAGTAAGTAAGTGAGTAAATAAATTTTATTTATATTTTTTTTTATAATAAAGGCCTACGAGTTATTGAAAACAAAAAATTTCTGTGCATCTATTACTTTTAACCTTTTTTTCAAAAGAAACATATTTACTGGAATCAATCAACCTTTTTGATATTTTATGTACCCTAAGAAATTACAACATAAATTTATTGTTTCCTATGCTTTTTCTAAAGAAAAAATCCTCTTCTTACTGTTTAAAACTTCAACAGAGGCCTAAAAGAGACAAGAAATGAAAGATGGTTTCCACTGTTCTTAATGGACTAATTTCTACTCACTTCAATAGCATAAAACGTCTGTCTCAATTTGTTTTGTCAACAATCAGTGAGTCTTGGCATTAATTTCTTTCTGAAATTTTAAGAGAGTTATGTTTTCTGTATCAAATCATTTTCATTTAGTATCATATTGACCACAGACATGGGTTCAAGTGACAAGACTGTTAGATTTTGTTTCTCTAGTTTTCTTAAGAATAATTTAAGAATGATTTAAGAATTTTTTATGAGGAAAAATTTGAATCAAGGGCAACCTTTTATTAACTGATAATCTTGCTTACAATTAATTTACTCGGGCAATTTTTCCATAATGAAACCTCTCCAATTGTCAAATACGTTAATTTTAACATAAAAGATTTTAGGTATTTTTTTTTTCTTTTTTATTAATTATCGTACGCGAGGAAATCCAAGTGGAATAATTTAAAGAGTTCCTTTGTGGGATATTTTTTACAGATTAGCCTCGCTTTCGACTTGGCTCAGATCCAGATTCTTTAGTCGCATTTCTTTTCCTTAAGAGAAGGAGGAATCTTCCTTCTTTACTTGTCGGATTCCTTCACTTGGATCGTTGATTTTATTTTCCGTCCGAGAGGCGGCGTCTTCCCAGGATACCTCTTTCCTAGGAACAAGTGAGCAGCGGACCGTTCAATCTCTACATACCACTTAGCAGGGGAGGGAAACGGAGAAATGGGAGTCATTAATCTCCTGCTAACCCAATCCTTCCCTGACCTCCTTGCCACTTGTCAGCGCCTACAACGATGAGGTTTGGCTTCATTTCAGTGCAAAGGAACTTCGTAAACGACTTCACCTTCAATCAATGAATTCGTTAAATCGTAAATAAGTTTTTAAAACGAAGTTCTTTTATTTCCTCAAAATAAAAAAAAAAAAAACATACATCACTTTGTCAATTTCACAGCGATATTTAAACTTATTATTACAATTCGTAATGAGCCAAGCTGATAATGAAATTTTGATTTAGCGTTCGGAAAGCATAGTTGGCAAGCGAACTTTTTCTAAACCCAGAATTATTATTATTCAGATACTGACTACTAATTTGCAGGAGCTTTGTTTTAATTGATGTTTTTTAATATTATGGCAGCATTTCCAGAGACCTTTACTTTGGCGGACCGAAGTTTTTTTAACTGTGAGCCAATTTAAAGCAAAATCATTAAAGGTATCATCTATACTCAGCACACCTATCACAAATACTCAGCACAGGTATACCTTGATTTACCATGAGGCAATTTACGTTGAGATTCACGATGAACCGACTAATAGATTATAAGTTGATTTGGTCGTAAGTCTAAAAAAATTATAAATGAGAAGTCAGTACACAATACTAACTTTTACATATATGAATTCATATATGTAAGAGTTAGTATTCTGTACTGACTTCTCATATAAGGTAACTGCACCAAGTAAGGCCCACCTAATGTTTAAAGATTTTTTCATATTTCTACTGCAAGAGTGAAAATTCTGAAAACTGTCTTGAAAGGTTGTTTAAGGTGTGCTGTTATGAAAACGTGAATTTAGAATTAGTTGCATTTGAAATTCTTTCTGTAATAACAGTTTTGAAAATATAACTGAAGGACCTTATTTGGATCCCCTGTTCAAATATAAAATTGTACTACATTATTCTACTCATGACATACTTTAAAATGACATAAAACATGTCCATGTATGTTATGTTGCCAAAAAATGGGGACGATTTTTCAAATTAAGTTGAAATAGTAGCGAGAAAAGCTTTGGACGACTTTTACTGTTCAACTGAAACAAACATGGCGAAATAGTCCACTTCAACGGACCTAATTTTTGGTGTAGCCGCTAGAAGCCAGGACCAAGAAACATAACTAATCTTGGTAAATTGTCAACGTTCTATTAATAAAACGAAGGATGGGCCTTATTTGGAACCGGGCCTTATTTGGGCAACCTACCTTATTTAAATAATCAATAATGATAATTAAAAAAAAATAATAGGACACAGTACGATATATTTTTCAGTAAAGAGAGAAATAGTAGCGTAAATAAAGAGTAGATACTGTTATCTGTTTATTACAGCTGCAAAGTACTGAATCTCACAGTATTATAAGTTCGATGTGTTCTACACCTCTGGCAGGGCAGTCGGTTTGTTTACGTGGAACCAAAAGCGCACAGAAGCAAAGACTTACGCCTGCGACCGTTGCCAGAAGGAACTCGAAAGGTAAGTGAAGGCTTAAGGTATCTTTGTCGTAACTTAGAATCGACTACTGCTATATCGAGTCTACCTGTATTAAAGTTTTAGTGTTTTAAGATAACGTTTCACAATAAACGTTTCGTGATGTTTTTCATTTGCAGCCAAATCTGAGATCAACAGAAATTATCATTCCTCTGATGAAAAGTTTGGGTTATTCGAACAAGGAAATTGAAATTGAAAATAAACATAAAAAGTAAAAAGTAATTAAAAATTAAAATAAAATGGAATTCAGTGATGTTTCGGTTATTAAGAAATAACAAGAAATAACATTTGCTCAAGGAAATCAATAAATTAACAAGAAACTAAAAGAATACATAAAAAGAAATTGAGAAAATGGCAATGTTTACTTGTTTGTTACTAATGCATATAAAAATCTATGTTATTTTACTTTTTTTTAAATTAAGTGTATAATTTTCGATTTATTTGAAAATATTGACGTGATGCTCTCCCAGAAATACTTGAAAAATAAGAACAAAGAAAAAAGAAACTGTGAATAAAATAAAGATGAATTTTACGGAATTCTAAAATTTAAAAGAATTTTAAGTTTTAAATATTAAGTTAAGAAAAAAAGTCATCGAACAGTTCGCTAAGTTCATGTTTACCATGCATTTGCTCTGTGATATTTTCCATTTTCTCTGCCAAAGTTTTCTCATTTCAATTTCGCCTTTAACTGTCACAGAACAATTGGGTTGATGCAATTCCGAACTGACCAAACGCAGACTTGGAAATTAGCAATCACAAGTCCAGTTCCACAAGTGACATGGAACGACCTCTTCAAATTGCCACCAAATAATCCCGTGGGTCTTTGAAGTAGAACAACTCAACCCCTCTCATCTGATCCAGTCCCATAAAACAAAATCGCTTTCACAGACGAACAATGTGGTTCTAAAAACATGACCCTTACAAGCAGACAACGATTTGCTGTTTCCAATTACAAGTTGTCGAAGCCAAGAAGATAAATGGCACCATTTTTACCATTGTGTTTAATCCTTTAATACATTATCATGTGATTCCCTCTTCTCCTCTCTTTTTCTTTTTTATTAACAAGCTACATCCTTTTTCTTCTTCTTTTTCTATTTTTCATTTTCTTTTCCAAAGTGAAAGAAATACTTGAAAAACAAAAAACCATCATTCGAAATTATTAGGTAACATTGTTATAAATTATATTAATTTAAAAAAATGAGAACAAACAATAAATCTTTGTCGCTCTCTTTTTAGCATCCAGGGACACGAAAAGCGTAAAGAGGAAAAACACTTTTATTTTTTTCTGTCCGTCTGTCCATTCGTTCATCTGTCATCAACGCTACAGCCGAAACTACAAGTCGGACAGATATGAATCATATCTTATTGGAGTCCTTATATCTTATAAAGGTGAGGAAACTTACCAGTTCCGGTCTCATGATAATACTTAAGAGTTTTCTCTTTTTCCTTGTAGGCATTTTGAGTGGTTTTATTCAGTCGTGTTCGTAGCCGTGATCGCGTATCATTGCAATCGTGATCGTGATCATTGCAATAACCCAGGTTTCTGATCACAGTAATTCTAAAAAAGCAGCAACAAGACAAACGATGACTTTTCTTCATTTTTGTTTTCTTTTTTTTATTTATTTTGATTTTTTTTTTATTCTTCTATTTTTGTCAATTATATTTTATACATTTTTAATCATTATCTGTAGAAAATCAAATAGAGGAAGGTGACCATATTTCGGATGGTGCCTTAATTTCGGATAGCGTGATAAATCGCATACCGGTCAGCAGATTGCATTAGTGTCTACCATGAGTGGAAGCTCTGGCCACCATATGTAATCTGTCTTGTCGTCGTGAGCCTTTGATCTGCATGTACGCAACAATAAATAATTTAAAAATATTCCAAAAAGTGACTTTTTGAAGATGCCAACTTCGAACACAGCTGGAGCGCAAGTGGTAAGTTCTAATAATTTGTTTTGAAGTGTATAATGAAGTTCATAAAATGTAGTTTAAGTAGCAAGTCGCATCGTTGTGTATGATTTTAAGGTTAGTTTCAAATGTTGATTCAAAAATATTTGTCATAACGTCCTAATTTCGGATAGTCAAAGGTAACATGAAAATAGGTTTTGTATTGATTGGAATTTGTGTTTTTATTTGATTTGAAAAAAATCGGTATAACGTTTTTTCAATTTTTTTAAGGTCAAGAAACGTTGACTGTGAGAACGCAGCGAAAAAACAAAAAGGAGATAAAAAGGGTAAAGCATTTTTGGTCACTAGGTCTCCGTACAAAGTAGCCCTTGAAGAATCATTGCCCAAAAGTTATAAAGTCATTACTCAAATAAATAACTTGCTATATTTGCATTGTATGTTTCATTTAATTATATTATCATAATTATTACCCTGAAATTCTTATGTATCCGAAATTAAGACCCCATTTGCTTCACAACAAAAACAGCAATGTTTTGCAAAAAAAAATAATTAAACTATCTATTTTTTATAATGGATATTTACCAGTTCGGGATCTAAAATTATGTTATTTATAGAAGAAATCAAAGTAAAATTCTTAACCAAAACTTCAATATTTTAAATTCTTTACATTAAAAACAAAATGGTATCCGAAATATGGTCACCTTCCTCTATGTACGGAATATAGTTTCATGTACAATATGAAAACCATTTTGTTTTACCTTTTTTTTCAATATTTGCTTAGTAAAATTGAGAAACAGATCTTGAAGATGATGTACAGGCGCTCAACTATAGTCTCGTAATACTGTACTGGGGTTAGGCAGTGCATAAGAATACACTACAACCTCGTTTATTCAGCCCTCGTTGATCCGGATCAGTTTTATAGACATTTTTTTTTATTTAATGTTCACATAGATAATAATTTAACTAAGATAACAAGAACGTAACTATAAGTACGCCAAACATTCGCTTTTTATTTTGATTAAATATACAGTTACTGCATAGATTGTACAATAAATTATGGTAATAAAATGCTTTTTGTCGAGTTTAAGAAAGCTTTACTAGAGTCTCACAGGGCGTTGAAGCTACAAAACATAGTTTTTTATCATAATAAACGGTAAGTCCGTTTATTTAAGGATTTGTTTTGCTTATTATCCACATTATCCGGATTATCCGGATTTTCGATTTTCCGGATTGCCTTTGGTCCCAGTTAGTCCGGATAAACGAAGTTGTAGTATATACATATATATCATTAAAACTTCAAGTTGAAACGATAATCTTAATCTTGACTTACCATAAGCAACATAAAAAACCAAATATAATGTCAGCCTGCTATTTACTTATTTAAGAAACAAATCCAAGAAAGGGAATTGAAGAAAATTAGAGTATCAATTTACTGGCTCGATCATCCAGATCATCCTGATTTATATCTGTTTTTAACATCTATAATTATTAGTAAAAGTCATAAACGATTTTCTATCTTATAATAAAAATGTAACTGGTATTCTCCTTATCTATTTACCAAACATTAGCTTAAGCTGCCGATTAGCTTTAGATGATAAATTTGAATAGATCATCCTCTATATTTAACCAAGATGATTTTTTTATTTTATGATAATTCCTGTACGGCAAAACTATTTTTTAGATTTTTATTCAAGTTGCCACCTGCAGTACTAGCCTTTAAGAAAATACCAAGCGTAATCAAAATTGATTTGCAGTTCTTGAAAAACAAAAAATGTGAATACATGTTTGAATTGATTGTAGAAGTTCGCTTCGGTCTAATAAGATTAATGCCACTGATTTATTGAACGATTGAACACTGACGTCACCTGTGAATGCAAACATACCTACACAAACCCGAGTTAGGCTATTACATAATTTATTATTTTACAAAAAATACCCCAAAAGTCCAATTTTGATAGTTTCCTTGACAGTCTCACAGCCAACACATAATCCTCATCAGGATACATAAGTATTTAATTATACTACAACAAAATTAATTTCAGTATACAACAGCTAATCTCACACAAACCATATCCATCAACCAGCTAAATTCCGTTATCCAAATTTCCGAATCATAGCCAGTAAAATTTAACCTAAAAGTCATTCAAAACAAGCGATTTTTAAACCTTTCTCTTACGTACAATAAATCTTAGCTCGAATTAACGAAACAAAATCTAAAGGGGGAAAAAATCTTCACGAAGTCAAATTGAAAAAAGAAAAATCATCAAATTTCAAGGTTTGACTGATGAACCATTTTCCAAAGTCATTAAACCAGAAAAGTCTTTTAAAAAGAAATTTAAATTAAACAGAAGACCGTGTTTTATTCCTACTCTTCTGTGAAGACTCCCATCAAAATAGTTTCAAAATAAATGAGAATCATTTCATTAAAAGAAAATCTCTCAGACAACGTTAACTGTTAAATTATCTTCTTTACAGTTGGATAGAAAAGCACAAGGACGTAAGAAGGTAGTGTATGTTTCATCCAATGGTAATCATGCGAATTTAAACATAATGAATGAAGCAATAAAATCTCAAAAAAAAAAGAAAAAAGATTTAACGTGCGTGCATTATTAATAAAAATTGAAATAAAAGGCCAACACACTTGACTGATTTTCAAACAACATTTAACATTAAAAAATACAGAACACAACCAGTTTCGCCTCCATGACGAGGCATTGACGAGTGACAATAATTACAGAAAAACATGGTTCCTCTAGATTTCATCCCATGGGGCTACAGAAACACTTAAATATCCAAGTTTTTCTGTAATTATTGTCACATGTCAATGTCTCGTCATGGAGGCGAAACCGGTCGTGTCCTGTATTTTTTAATGTGTTAAAGGTTTTTTAAAAATCAATCAAGTGTGTTGGCCTTTTATTTCAATTTTTATTAAAAAGAAAAAAAGTCTTCAAATGAGGAAAATCGTAAAGACTCATTAAATTTTAGAAACAACAGAGTTTAAGGAGTTATTTATTATATTTCTAACCAGTTTTCCAACTTATAATAACTTATAAGATTTCTGATAGAATTCGAAGCTTACAATCTTGCTTTTTATTTTCATTTCTTTTCTGTTTTTTTCTTACGGCTTTTAAAATAATAAAAGCTGCCACTTTACTAAAAAAAAATTAATAATAATCTATTAATATAACGTTATGGATTTATCATTTTCTGAAGAGAAATTAATAAAATCTACATTGCTCAGTTAAATTTGTCTGAATCCAATTAATTTTAACCACATTAAAGATCGGCAGACATATTCTGAGGTTCAATAAGTGGATTAATATTCTTTGTTTAGATATCGATAAAAATGCATTGTTTTGGTTCCAATGCGCTTCTGAAGCCTAAGTCACATTTGATGAGTTTATAGCAGCGACTGAACTAGCAGCAAGAACTCGCTCGTTAAATCGCTCAGTCTGACAAAGAAATAGCTATTTGCCGACTCACCGAATAAAAAATTCGCTGCGAGAAGAATTGACGTTCACCTTTTGAAGTGAGTTGATCGCTTTTAGCTAGTCATATACGAGGGCCCGGTGTCGGTCGGGGTGGACACTTAGGTCCGGTGTCATCTTCCTTCTCTTTTTGCCGTATCTAGCAAAGTAAGGGACTTGCACGAATTAAAATATAGTGTAGTTTTTTTCTATTTGTTTTCTTTTTTGAGGTTTACAATTGCTTTTTGTCTTCTTTTTTTTTCACGAGTGCTGAGAGATGGTTCGGAGATCAGGTGATAAGGTTCCTAGAGGTATTTATTTTTACGAGGCGATTCAACGGACATTGATGACATGATAGCATTTTAAAAAATGTCTAATAATACAAATAAAATAACACGGCAAAAAAAACTTAATACATTAAACCAAATCAGAGGAATCGCTTGGACCTTCATATTGATGAGACTGACCCTCACTGCCAGCAATCGCTGCTACTAAGTAAGAAGCCAGAGCCTTAGCACAATGTAATAAGGTTAATCGCAGCGAGAACTCGCAGCTATAAAACGCAACGACTAATTTCCCTAGCGTAACTTAGGCTTAAGGGATTTTTTACAATCTTCTCGCGCTAATTTCTTGACAGGGAATTTAAAATTAATTTTTTTTAAGGATAAGAGACTTCAGTTCGTCTCTTGTCCATAACTGTGTCTGTCATGTTTCAAGCACAGAAGTTAGTGAACACGGAAAAACACACACAGACTGGCTGGTTTGATGAGCCTACTGTGCTAACAAAGGAAGCTAAAGAATCCTAAAAATTCAAAACAAATGAAATAAATTCTAAAATTTGTGACCAAACAGGACCAAACAGACCTCAGAATTCCTTTGAGAAAGGTGAAAAGTAACCGAAACTGCTGAATTACATCTAAGAAAACTGAACGACTTTTAATTTATATAAAAGCAGATCCTTTTAACATCTTTAAACATTATAACATGATATTAAAAATAATAGTTTTCTTTTTAAGATACGGTGATATCAGAAAAAAAAATTCCTACAAGATCTTTAGTTGGATTTGTGCTGCAACATTTAAGGTTGAGTCACGAAACGCAGTATTAAAGGTAATTTCATGAAATCTTAAGAATCTTCAATTTTCTCCGAATCAAGAAAATCAAGTGGGTTATTTCCGAAAGGAAAGAGATTCAAAGGAAACACAGACGAAAACTCAATTATTTCGAAGTTTTTCTTGGGTTATTATAATTTCAGAGCAATTTAAAATTCTTGGGAGTACTATTTCCCGAGGCATTTTTCTTCCCACTCAATTCCTGTTGGGAATGGAGGCAATTTCCAAGTCAGGGTCTTCTCGCCCATTTTGCCCCTAATTTCCGTCTCTTTCCAGACGGATTTTTTTTCTTTCTTTGATAAAATAAAACAAGTTAGCGCGTCCTTAAGTTCCATAAGTGGTGTCCTAAACTAAGTTAAATTTTGGTATAATGTCTTTTCCCGCCGAAAAGAGCTGCTCAATAATCCTTTGTAAATTCAATCGAAGAAGAACAAGGTGTGGGTGTTAAGGAAGAGATCCCTGCGACACCGGCGTACAAAGAGATTTTCCATCTCTTTCTGGAAAACAAAGTTTTACTCTGACTGTTGGATATTGCTAAAGTGGATTTCTTAATCTAGAGTAAGTAAAACTGAAAAAAAACCGGCGATAGTTTCAAGAGTAATCCATGGATTTGAATATTTATTTTGAAAAGTTGTTAAAAACTACTATTACAAAGTATGTTTTGAATAATTTTAAAGTTAATTTTTAAAGAGTTGTTTTCATAAATTAGGAAGTCTCTGAACAGATATTTTGAGCTTCTTAGGCTTTTTTTGTTTTATTTAATAAAGATTTTCCTTTATAATAATCACAATCAATAAAAAAAAAATAATTCAACACTCCTTTTAAGAGCAAATGTTTTTTTTTACATGTTAAAAAAATTACAGACTCGAATTTCGGAGGTAATTTTTTTTTTTTTTTTTGTGTTATCTTACTCAGAAGAGAAAGTTCACCATTTTGTTTAGATCTTCTATTTTATAATGTATCAGGTCGTTCGAGGACAAGAAGATAGACTGAGTTCAAATCCCGGTATGGACTTAGATGTTTCTTTCTCTCTTCGATACATTTGCAAATTAATATGATTTGTACAACAGACCTAACAGAGATCATAGTGATAGGATGTGTTTAAAAATTTAGAAATTTACAAAAAATCTGCTGTATATCCAGTGAAGTACTTTTTTTTATGGTTACTAATTTTTAATAATATTACTTAAAATGATTTTGTTCAGTTTTTTTTTTGTTCAGTTAGATAGGTTTAAAAATCAATTCTTCATCTCTGCATCATTTAACCTTTCCTCGATTTTTCTAAATTATTAAGGTTTGCAATTATTGAGGTTAATAATAATAATAATAATAATAATAATTTCCAAGTATTACATAAGATAGCTTGTTACTTCCGATAAATACAGACTCATGATTATCTTCAGATATAAATGAAATTACAGGATTGTGTTGATAATGAAACTTAATAATAATGATTACTGTCGAAATAAAAATTGTTTTTATCATAAAACTCCATTCTATAGACTATTGTTGTACGAATATTTATTATTGTTTTATTTTATCTTATTTACTTCAAATATAGCAATTCCAGATAAATGGTGATGTATCACACAATATTCATTTACAGAAAAATGAATAAAAATTACTTAATGAATGTTCATAGGAAGCTTAAATGTAATTAAACAAGAAATCCATTAGTGCACACAAAATAAATTTCAGCACACTGAGCCATCATCATCGGGAATCCTATACAGCTAATTCATCTTTATTAGGAATCTACAGCCGGGTTTACCCGCCCATAATAGGCTCGGACTGTGCGAAAGATTATGGAGACCATTTCCGCTCCCAGTAGTGGCCTCCCCAACATAAAAAAGCAACAAAAAAGTAAAACTGTGAAATTCCTTTGTCTGTTCACTGAAAGAGTCAAAGAAATTTAAATATAAAATAAAACAAGGCAAGAGATCAATAAAAAATATAAATATTAATAGTCGCCATTTTGATTCATAAACTGTTTTCTTCCCTTTTTTATCAGAAATTTTTTTAGTAAACTATTCTAAAGATAGTTCTCAAGTTGTAGACCAAGGGACATAAAAAGGTGTTTCAGAAATCTGATTAATTAGTTTTGGGATATATTTGTTATTTTTTTTTAATTTTGTCACCGAATTATC
>JAFIDM010000002.1:40669498-40694197 GCA_023159025.1 Thereuonema tuberculata
GTCTCACAATCTTCCCCGCAATTGGCTCGACTTCTACGGCTTTGATTTCTTCTTTGGGGTGGACGCTCGCCAAACTTCTCTGCTTCATTCGCTCTCTCCAGGTTGGAGAACCTCTCGTGGCCGTTCGCCACTCGCTAACTCTCTCTGGGCGGTTTGCCCAACAAATCCTTCTGCTTCTCTCAGTCTCCGGTCTGGAGAACTCTTCGTGGCCATTCGCCACTCCCCCAACTGCCTCTTCCAGCCTTTGCACCGCATTATATGCCTGACTCTGACTCCGATAGAGTCCACTACAGAGAGGGAGACAAGGTCGGACTGCACTATTCTCACTGAGGTGGATTAGAGTACGGGGAATCCAATTTTTTTAGGGGGATGGACGATTCCACAGGTAACAATATAACTATAAATAATTAATAATATAATAATAATATAAATAATAAATAAAATATAATATAATATAATATTTGAAAATAATAATATTTTCAAATACACTTTAAAATAGTCTCTCTCCGACTCTTCCCGCTCTCTCCACTTTGTTGACAAACATACATTCGTTTTTTGCTTATTAATAGTATGATATCTCCCAAAAAAGTATGTGGATTTCTTTTGTGTGACATCTGTGTTAGTAGACGCAGCATCGCAATAATTATGCTATTACTGTGTAACAGTTACATTTGAATTGTATTTATGGTTACAATTGGAATACTTAGATTTTGATCTAATTAAAATCCAAACATTTCACACATATTTATGGTCAAAAATTGTTTGGTGAAAATAGTAGTTAATTCGTATATATTTCAAAAAAACACAGTTAAGTTTGTTTTTTTAATATCTTTTCCCAGAAAAGACGCATTTATGAAATCGTCGCTTTTGTGTGAGTACCTAATAATCTTCAAGGCAGAGGAATCTTCTCGAAACAAGATAAATTAGTAAATCTTTCATTAGTAAAAAATCAATTCTTCCCAACGTAAAATTAAAGTCTTAATGGCAGCAAAATTATTTTTATGGCACCCTCCATGTATTTGTTATTGAGCTATCATAGAAATAGGTTCGAAGCACTTTAAAGAATTGTGTGTAATAAATGTTGTAAGATTTTAAAAATGAATTCTTCATAATTGCACATAAAGATGTAAGAGAAACTGAACTACTGGTTATTACTAAAATAGAACCATTGAATGAGAAATATTGTTAAAGTAAGAAAAATAAAGGCGCTAAATATTATCAAACTGAAATTATAACATTGGTTTTCTTATTTATCACATCTACAAAATTTTAATTTCCTTCTAAAAGTGTAACTTTTTCCATTTCAGATAACTGCATCTGTAGATTGAATGACGCAAGGACTGTCCCTTGCGGTGCCCATCTAAGGGAGAATGAGGCGCCACCTGCGGCAGCCTAGAAAAGCACTTCCCGGGAGACAAGTCAGAACGAGAGACAAATTATCCGCCGATAAAGCTGAAAATCGCGGAGTGACAAATGGAGGTCTGAACTGAGAAGATGCAGATTCGCTCTCATCTTTTTGGAAACAACGTTAAGTCCCCAGGGATCTTAAGGGTAGGCTTTGGAAATTGCGCCGGTCATTAGCAACCTACCACTAATGAATCGAAGAGACCTAAGAAGGTTTTCGATGCATTCAAGAATATCCTCATTATCTACAAGCACACTGGATATAGTAGCTGAAATAGATGTAGGAAATAATCTATCATCAACTAATTGCATTAAATTCAGTTTAAAATTTTAAAATTCAGAAAAAGAATACTGAAATCTAATTATGCAATCGACCTTAAGGAAAAACCTATCTTCGGTCAATATCAATCGATTAGTTATCGATTAAGCGATGATGAAATTCGTACACTCACTGGCCAAAAAAATCACGAACCCTCCACTGCAAGACATAGAATATAGGGAAAATACATTGTGCTGAGTCTTATACATAAAGCATCACCTATTCGTTTACAGCTATTCTTGTAATAATAGAAAAAACTAAAAATATAAGAATTTAAAAAGTCTAATCTTTGGTGCTCGTCTATCAGGAGCCACCAAAATCAAAACCGACAAAGAGCCATCTGGAAGGTTTTTAGCGATTGGAAGACAAGTGGATCTTTCATTTCCAAAGACAGAAATGTAGCCGGAAAGCCTTCTTCGCACAGCGTGACTGTCATATTCCGAGGGGGAAACTTTGGACGGAAGGTTTTCCAGTGTGTTGCAACTGATATCAGATTTCAACAAAGGTTGGAGGCGATGCATTTCGAACCGGAACATATAGACATTTTTGAAAAAATAGTGTTTTACAAATGTTTATCATTTTGGAAGTTCTCAGAAAAAGTTTATTATATTATTGTTTAGTATATATAAGCAAACAGTCATGATGCTTCAAACTTTTCATTTGCTCCTCCTGATGATTTTCAACAACCATGCAGTAGTTCATAAATTTCTGCATTTGAATATTAAAAACAGAAATGTAAAAGTTTAAATAAAGATTTAAGTATTCCACTTCATGCCTGTGTGGCCCTTGGGATCGGATGAGGTGGGAAACCTTTCCTTGACTAAAGGGCGTTACTCAGTCCGCCTTTAACCCCCCTCCGGGAAAGAAGCCTGTATCCAATTTTCAGTGAACTCAATGGATCCTAGATCCCTACGTGGAGAAGAATTCGGCGTGGAAAAATCCCCAGCCCTTATTCCAAGGAACTGAACCAGGCTCCTCCAGCCCCCAGCAAAGCGCCTTACCACTGCGTATTTCCGCTGAATAACAATTTATTTAAGGAAAACACTATCTTCCATTTGCAACAGTGTTTCTTAACAGTCAATTACATTGTTTTAAAAATAAATATCGATACTTATTCCTTCTTATATGAAAGGATGTAGGTTAATAATAATAACAGTTAATAACGTATAAAAATTTGCCTCATGTCTAAACTCTTCAGTGCTCTCACATCTGATTTACTCACTCCAACAATTGCGTTGACCGTTGATTTGCGGTTAGTGTAAGAATACTTCTAGAACCTTCACAACCAAATATCGAATAAGAAACAAACTCATTCGATCTTGTAAATAGAAGCATGGTTATGTAGAACTTATTTATCTTGTGATATAGTAAATGATAGTTTCAGTTTTATCAACACGTTTCATCTCTTAAACAGCATTGAAAGACAACCGAAGTTGTCTTTCGGATCCAACGAAAACTTCATAATATTTCGAAGAAGTTTCCTTCGTGGATAATCGGAACATTACTGGAACAAACGTCGGATTCAGTAAACCACAGTTAATACTGTACATAATAGTCGACATTTCTCATTTTGGCCCTTCATAAATTTATTGTTCATTATTTGTCATATGAATAGTACATTTGAATATTAAATCTGACTTAACTGCATGTTAAATTTTAATTACATATTCCTATTTAATTTCTTTTTAATATCTTAAAATTGTACAAATCATTTACTTCTGTAACACCTGAAATTAAAATTTAGTAACGGTATATTAGAAATTTGGAAACTGGATTTTGGACTTACTGAAATACAAAATATTGCAGAAATACAATGTTTCATTTGAGAAATGTGTAACTAAAATGTGTGATCTCATAATTGCCAGGCCTTGGAAATCAATGCTAGCTCATTCTGTCTTCCCATTCTAACTTAATTAGTTTAGGTGCAAATTCGATAATTTCCTTAATAATTTTCTTTCTGAGATGGAGGTTCAAATTATTCTAGACAAACATGATTACAGCACTCTCAAAAAAGATATTGTTTCTAATTTTTTTTATATATCACTTCTACGTATCACTTTATATTCATATGTAAAAGTATTGCGTATTTTAAAGAAAGATGAAATCATTAAGCCGAAAATACATCTAAAACTAGTAGAAAATTTATATTTAAGTTCCTCCATATCTAAAATTAGTAGAAATAAATTTCCTTTCTTTTTATTCATCTGTTAGGGGTATCTACTCTTTATTAAACCAACCTAAATATTTTATAGATTTGTAATATTTTAATAAACTACGTATTAGAATTTTTAAAAAGCGAGAAATCATAGGCAGCACCTGAATAAGATGAAATTGCCTCTCTTGTTCGATTATAGGGAAGGAGTTGGGAACGGCCGTTTCGTCCTTCATTGGACTCATCAGCCCAACCCCGCCTTCCCCGATAAAAGAACAGAGGCAAGAGGGTCACCATCATAAGTGAGGGTCACCGTCACATCTGCCAGTGACCTCTCAAAAGCAAGAAAGGCAAGAAATTAATTAACTGTCAGGTGTGACGTTGACCCTCACTTACGATTCGTGTCTCTCTGGTTCTTTTATCGGGGAAGCGGGCTTGGCTGATGAGTCCGACGAAGGACGAAACGGCCGTTCCCAACTCCTTCCCTATAATCGAACAAGAGAGGCAATTTCAATTTATTCAGGTGCTGCCTTTGATTTCTCGCTTTTTAAGCATTTTCCACAGCACGCTAAATGATTTGTATTAGAATTTTATTAAGAAATATTATATTTATTCTAGGTGACTTGTATGAAGATAATCCTTCATTGAGTTATTTGATATACAAATAAAATAGAACGACTTTTTTTTTTTTAAGTTTTTAACCTGTCTTCCCAAGGATACCTTCTTTGTCCCACCTGCTTGTATTCACATTCCGTGATAAGAAATGATTCAACTTCTTTATTTGATAAGTTGTCCATGTGGCTTCTCGTGAAGGTATTAGCGTTGAACATGACAATAATTTCCATAGACAAACAAGTAGTTAACAGCAAACAATAAAGTTTAATAATACATGTGTAATCATTCGTTATGTAAAGTTTAATGTTTGCCAATGGCTTGATTTAATTAACATTAACTGAATTTGTATGATTATCTTAAATTTTTGTGGATTTTAGTTAATTTTCATCAAACAGAACAGTCTAGATTGTCATGTAATAACAAATTTAATGTGCGGAACTAATATTAACATCACAGGAAAAGATAGACATGCACATAAATAAGGATTGTTTTGAAACTAAATGCAGCTCAGTAAATTCTTGTTTATGTGCGTATATGTCTTTTATTGTGTTGTTTAGATTTTCAGTTAATTTTATTCTCTTTAACAGGTATTATAATTTACAAATGTATGGAGAATTCTTTTTATTGTTGTTTTCACGACTTTAAAATCAAAGTAAAAAAGAGAAACTTAAGGAAAGTAGCTGTGTGCTCTTAAAAAGAATTTTATGTTACAGGTACTCCTCACTTTACGACTGATCTGCTTAACGACTACTCGCACTTACGACCTCCGTCCTTGAAGGTACAACTTCTCTTTCACCGTCGTCATCTCCCTTACCTGGACCTTCTACAGCTCCAGATAACCAACTATACAAATGATAATATGTACATATGCATGTCTTTCATGAATAAATTTGAAGTTTGTTGCCTAATTTTTATAATTTTATAATTTTACAATGATCCTTTATTCCCGGCGCAAGCTCCTCTCATATCAACTAATTCGCTTAATGACGTAGTCATCGGAACGGAACTCGGTCGTAAAGTGAGGAGGACCTGTACTTTTCTAATGTAATTCATTCTAGATTGCAACAAACTACACAAATACCAAAGAAAGAGCTACAGAGTTTTTGGACTGTTAAAGTAAACGATCTTCGGTTTTCACATGTTGCTGTTTCTTCATTTCGCGGATGAGATATTCTTAATGCATCAGTACATAAGATAATTTGACAGTATCTGTTCAGTGGCTTCTATTAAAAAAAAATCACATAAAAAATCACGAGCTGAACTGTATTCAACCAATGTTATTATACAACAGATTTTTTTGTATTGCATTTCGAATTCATTTCAATCCTTGGCGAAATAGCTTTAAAATGTAAATATTCTGACTTACAAAAGCCTAATGTATCATTCATTCTATTTGCATGATACTATTGATCCGAATACAGTTTGTGATTTATTTTAAATAAAACACAAATGAATAATTCCTTTTGTTAAATAACTCAAATAGTGGACGAAGCTGCAGAAAGACTGACAATGGAAACTGTTTCATTGTTTTGAAATACAGTAATACAAACTTTTTAAAAAATAATTAAAACATTAAAAAACATTTGCTTAAAATAATTAATAATTATTTATAATATAGATAATTTATTTAATTATCTTTAAGAAACTTTTTAAGTGTGGTTTTGGAAGGTTAAATTTAACACACAGACAGTTAATAAATTGTCTGTTAATTGTCTTTACTTTTAATCATCTAATCTCTCTCTTGCTTGTTGTTCTTTTGCTTTGCTTTTTTGTTTTTTCGTGTTAAATTAAATAGCTGTATTGTTTTATTTAGAAACATAAATAAAACAGTAACCTCGTATTTTTTATCACTTTTTTTTGGATTTTTCTGCTATATCCACGATATTCCTCGTTCCAATACTCAGGCCCGTTCTTCCTAATTTCCTTTTCGCAAAAGATTTATGAATCAAATAGTGCCCATATTAATTTCCTTTATTGTCTTGTTTTTGAAGTTATTAGATATCTAGTAAGACTGCTGTTATCGATTGAAGTTGAACGTAAGTGACGTTTTGTGACAGATCATGTCTGGAGCTAAAAACAAAAAAAATATGTAGAGCTTATAGTTCAGTTTAACTTGTCTAATAAGAAATTAATTGAGAAGTTTTAACGTTGTTTTTAATCAGAATTTGCATAATACAAGCCGATAAATTAATCTTGTGAATGTAAGAAATAAAATCCGTAATGGAAAAGGTCATTTACGTAGTTGAGACGGGGAAAGATAGTAGAGATAAATACTGCTGTGAGAAGAAAATCTTATGTGTTTTTGACTAAAGGTCAGCCGTGAGCTATTGGAGATTGAGTTGCTGATGCCATTTAAATGATCAATCTCCAACAGCCAATCCCTGACCTTTAGCCTAAAGCTTCTTCCCACATCAATGTTTACCTATGTTACCTCTCCTCCCTCCCAACTCATTTATAGAACTTGTCTTTATTGTTATCTTCTTTCTTAAATTCCTCATCCTCTTGCATCTACCATAGTAAGAACTTCGGCAGCCGCCGACAATTATGCAAATTTTTAATATTTAAACCTAATTGAAAACCTTGTCTCGTTCAAACTTCTCGGTTTAATATTTATTTAATAAATAATTATTTTATCGTATTTAGCTTATCTAGCGCCAGTTTAATCATTGACCGAAAGCTTTGCATGAAAACAATATAAAAAAGAAAATTTTAGTTGGCGAAATAACTTTCAAGTATTCAGAAGTTCTGCAACTATGGATCTAAATTTTACTAACGTCATACGGACATCTCAGTGAATAAACAAATGTATTGACCTCAGAGAGAACAGTTGAAGAACGGATTACTTTTATCCTATTGTTGTTTTGCATGTATTTTTCTTAACTGTAACACAATTTGCGTTAAGGAATAATAATTCCCCTTCTGCAGTTAAATCATCATTGAAAGTTAATGAAAAATGTCATTGGATTTTCTAGAATAAAAAGGTTTTCCTGATTTTAATAAGAGGACGGAGTTTTTATTTAAAGCTATTTTCTGTAGTCAGAGGAATTTTTGTTCTACAATGTTCTTTACATTAAATATAGACATTAAACTTTTATAAATATTAATTCAAACAAATATGAAGTGAAGCCTATAATTGCTTCTTCACAGTTAAGATTCTAAGTTACAAAACCAATCAAAATAAAATAAAAGACATGAATGCTTCATATGTTATTAATCTAAGAGGAGGAAGAAAAGGTTTTTGTTATTATTGGCGATTTGTTTTTTTGGTTTTTTATAATAGAATGTCCTATTAAAGTTGGTCTACCAGTGTTTCTCGTTTGAAACAGAAACAGGTTACAGAAAGGACGTAGTCGCTGTACGTCAGGTAACGAGTTATAAAAAAGTGGTTATCAAAAATACATCAATCCAAAATACTCAGTTTCAGACTGATGTGAGGTCGTGTTTGCAAGAAACTTCTCTTCAAACTCAAGGAGCTTAAAAGTCAGTGGTTGGCGGGGTTTTGAGTTTCTTTTCTGATTATGATGAATTAGAGATAGATGGGAACGTTGAAGCTCCAAAGTGGTTGATGGTTTATCATGTCAAGCAACTGATACATTTAGAGAAGGAGGGAACAGGAAGTTAAGACATCAACAGAAAGAACAACTCTAATCCAACCGGATTTCGGACAAACATAAAACAAAACATAAAAGGAAAAACAACAAAAACAAACCAAAAAAACATGGATCTTGAAGAATATAATGTCCTTTAATCAAGAAAGTTAGAAATAGCGGCAAATTGAGAAACTAAAATTATTAATGCTATGATACAGAAGATTTATAAACGAATAAAGAATTTTTAAGAATCTTCTAGATAAAAAAAATGTAAGAGAAAAAAAAGGAGATACTGATTGGTATAGTTTTGATGATAGATCTCTTACCATCAATCCTGTGGTTTATCTTTAAAATACCACATAAAATTCTGACGAAAATACATGAAAAGGAAATATAAAATACAAACAAAACATTGAAAGAAAACTGAAAAAAATAATATTTTTTCACAGGGCTAGTGATAATGCCTTGATAATAACAATATCTTTTATTTTATTTACTTTTTTATTTTTAGTTCTCTTCTTCTATAGAATTTTCCCCATTTCTGAGGTTTTCCTCAACTGAAAGTCGTCCTCATAATTTTTCGCCAGTTGTCTCTGTCCTCTGCATCCACTGCCGCTAGTCCGTATCTGTCCAGATTTTATCTCAAGTTATCTCTCCAACGTTTTTTCTGTCTTCCTCTTCTGTTTCTACCTTCTGGTAGGTAATCTGTTGCCTCCCTTGTCACGTGTCCGAACCATCTTAGTCTTCTCTCGTCTATTTTTTTATAATGTCTGTTGTCACATTTAATTGATTCCTTATTTCAATGTTCGTTTTTCTCTCCAACCTCGATGTTCTAGCCGATCTCCTCCAGTAATCCATTTTCGTTGCTAACAGTTTTTTCTCATTCACCTTGCTCATTGTCCACGTTTCTGTCCCATAAAGTTATATGCTTTCAATGGCTGTATTAAAGATTATTTTTTTGTTCTAGTTATTATATCTCTGCTCCATAGCACAGAGTTTATTGCTGATATTGTTCTTCTTGTAGTTGTTATCCTTCTTCTAACTTCCATTTCTGTTTCTCCTTGTTTCCTAAATATTTGAAATCAGAAACATTTTTTTATCACCTTTTCTTCTATTATCAGATCTTTCTTGAAGCCTGACTTTAGGTATTCTGTTTTTCCAAAATTGATGTTCAGATCCCATTCTGTATATGGGTCCAAAAGTTTTCTCATCATATAATCAACATCATCATCATCTTGTGCAATTATAACTTGATCATCAGCAAATAATAAATTAAATAAGGATTTGTTATCATTCAACTTTATATTCATTTTTTCACATTTCCTCTTCCAGTCCCTTAACATCCATGTATATCTTGAGTAGGGTGGGTGATATGCAGCATCTATGTAAAAGTCCTTGGCTTGTTTTGAATTCTCTAGAAACTTTAGATCCCATCTTTATTTGACATATGTTGGCTTTGTACATAAGTCTCACCAAATTTATTATTGGCTTACTTATATTAACAGTTGTCATTGCACTCCATAGAAGCTTTCTCGGAATGCTATCATACTCTTTTTCTAGATCTATAAATATCATATGAATATCTTTCATTTTTTTCTGGCTTTTCTGCAATAGTTGTCTGATTGTAAATAAATGATCTATTCCTGACTTCCCTGTTGTAAAACCGCATTGTTCTTCAGATGTTACAAATTCCTCTTCTAGTCTATTTCTTTCTATTTTCCCCAGGTTTTTCACAATTGGGTTAGTGACACATATTTCTCTGTAATTTAAACATTGTTTTTTATCCCCTTTTTTATATATAGAAATAATGAAACCTTTACTCATTTCTTTTGGAATATTTATTTCTTGTATTCATTAGCATTTATTATCTAGTGATTAATTTAACATTTTTTCTTCCTCCGTACTTAATTATTACCAAATTGAATTCACCAGGTCCTGGTGCTTTCCCATTCTTTCCCTTAACCAATTTACTTCATCTTCTGATATACCTAGTTCTATATTTTCGCAGCAATACTCTTGTTCAATAAAATGTTGTCTATGTTCTTGCAAAAGTTGAGAAAATACTTGATCCATTCCTCCATTTTAATCAGACTTAAATTAATTCTGTGATTTTCTTCTTTTCTCATTTCCCTGATGACTTTCCACGCTTCCCTCGATCTACTAAATCCAATCTGGGCATTTATCTCTGCACATTTCCTCTCCCATCTTTCATTCTTAATTTTTCTAATTTCATATTTCAAATTATTTTTTAGTTCTCTATATTCACTATGATGTTCTTCTCTCCTAGACTGTAGCCAGTTTAGATACACTTCTCTTTTACTTTCAGCTTGGTTTCTATTGGTAACCAGCTGATTTTGTTATTTTTCTCTCTAATACCCAAAACCTCCTAAGCTATTTTTTTTGTTTTATTTTTTATGTAGTTATATATTTCTTCTGCTGTCTTTCCAAAATTTCCATCCAATTCTCTATCCATACGGTTTTGATAAAATATTCTAATACATTCATCCTGTAGCAAATCAATATTGTAATTTTCTTGCTGTATTGAGTCCTCCTTATTCTGCTGTTCTTCTTTTAGTTGTTTCTTCTTCTTCCATGGAAGAGGCATTTTGCTCTTCCAATGATCTGTTCCACATTCTGCCCCTCTATATGCCCTTATATCCTGTATTTGTATTGTACTTTTCTGTCTTCCTATGATAAAATCAATAATTGATCTTAGATTTCTGGTCTCATGTCTACATGTATATTAAGTATCTCTTTGTATTGGAAGAATGAATTTCCAATCCTTAAATTCAACTGTTCGCATATCTCTATAACTCTTTCACCATTTCCATTCTTTTCGTTTTCGCCATTGCCGATATATCCATGACATTTTGAATTTTTTCATTTTCTATTTTGGCATTTATGGCACCTACAATAAATAGTTCCTTTCTCTGTGGTATTTTTTTCTACTGTCTCTTTCAATAAATCCCAATACTGGTCTTTAATTGTTTCATTTGTATCGTCCGTTGGAGCATATGTTCCAACAAACGCTATTTCCCTAGCAAACATTTTTGTATGTAATACCATTATTCTCTCATTTATACATTCCCATCCAGTTATCCAGTTCTTGAGTTTTTTATTTACAGCAAATGAGACTCCCGCCTTCGCTCTTGAACTCTTTGGTACACCACTCCAAAGATGAATAAAGTCTCCCATCTGCTCTTCTCCTTTCCCCTTTTTCTGAGTTTCACTTAACACCACCAAGTCCACGTTATATCTCTTCAATTCTTCTGGCAACAGATCTATTCTTGTACAGATTCTCTGAACATTCCAACATCCAAAATTCACTGTCCGTTTACCATGCCAAGATCGTTTCCGTAATGACTGTCCGTTTCTATTTACTTTCAGTTTCATAGCTATGGTAGATTTTTTATCAGTTGGGTTACTGGCCCTACGTGAAAACCCCCAACCTGAAGGACCAGGGTGTCTCACCTTACCGTCGACCTGTGCGGCTTGGGTGTCCCTGCCAGTAGCTACGCTACCGCCGGCAGAGCTCTAAAGGTCATTGGTGCACGCTAGCCCCATCCACCACGTCAAGGTGGAGACATCATGGAGTTTTAGTTATGACCATGTTTTCAAAAGAGAAGATCGCTAGGTTGTTGTTTTTTTTTTAAATGTGCTTGCCAAGATCGTACAACACTGGATACTATTCAACCATAACTAAGATTTTCATCTAAAGACAGCGAAAGAAATATACTTCAAAACGAACAAGACAACATCTAACAAAACGTGGAAGTTGTGATAATTCTATGTAATGGCAGGACAACAGCTGAGAGGGAGTCTCCAGTGTATGCGCACCCCTTCAGAACGCTTCGAATCAGAAAAAAACTGCTCGACGAGCGAAAAATTCTAACGCGTTGTGATCTGAGATGCCGGTTCTGATCTGAGCGGAAGCAGTGTGTGGAGTTACATTTAAATTCATGGCTTCCGATTTTTTTCTAATCTGATCTGACCTGACGTTACGAGCTGAGACAGTGTGTGACCAGCCGAAACCTATAATTTTTAAGTAGTTAGTAATGTTCATTTCATTCTTAACGTAACGTAGTATGATATTACAATTGCTGTTGAATTACGTTCGGTATATTATAGCAATAGATGAATATTATACACTTTGAACTGCCTGTCAATTCAGACACAATTGGGAAAATACCTGGATGTTGCGAGAGCTTAATCCCAGAAGACTGTAAATTGAACTTTGAAATTGAAAATCGTTACACCAATGAGGCCGTTATCGTAAATTAGTACACCGACTATTGATTATTATTCATTATCCAATTTAATTTTTTTTCGGGGGGGGGATTTGTTTACATAAACATGAATATGTTCTTAGCTAATAAAAGACGTTTCCTTTTGGATATTATAAACTAAAGTACTACAGTAATATCATTTTCACAAAATATTTTGACTGGTTTTTCTTGTTGCCTGGCTACTAAGTAAATGGCTGATAAAGCTATCGAGGAAGAAACTTTCATTCAACATCTCCTTTTCTTTCTTCGTTGTACGAATGTTTCCTGTGGATCCACAAACAGCGGGATATCACATGATACTCGTCTATTTACTAGTATTCGTAATATAAGACTCATCACAGGTAAGTTAAATTAGAAAGCATTTCCTTAAGTGCCTTCGAAAGGACGGATATTGTGACATAGCCAGGATCTGATCAAGGGAGGAGGATTACAATGGAACGGAAAACTTTACATTGAACAGTTGGATGTAAGGGAAGCGCCGAGGTTTTGTGTCCTTGAGAAAAACAACTATGATTATCTTTCTTTGTTGTCTTTTTATTCTCAAGAGATATTGCTGATAAAATCTAGAATCTGTCTATGTATCATTAGAAAACATCAGCCCTCAGGACTTTGATGGATAACCTCATACTCCCTGCTGACAATCGTAAACTGCTTCTTTATTTGATTGACTACATCTATAAGAAACAATACATCAAATTTAAAAATAGTACGCATTCCCTTCTATAGAAGTTAAAAATTTTCTCCAATAAAAGGTGGAATGTATGAATAAGAGATTGTTTGTCTTTTTTTTCCTCTGTTAAATAACTAGTCTAGTTTAACAATAGTAGATTCTTTAGAATATATGATACAAGATTACATTTGAAATAATGTTTAATATTTTTTAACCCATCAATTCTATTAGTTTGAAGATCAGTGATCCCCAAACATGTCCCGTTTTCTGAGCCAATGCCTCCATTTCTTTCGGAGCTTCATTTGTCGAAAGCGGGAAGGAATAGGAACATCAGCTTGCAAACAGGCAGGTCACTGACTTTGCTACATATCAAATATTACATTCGTTTTAGCATTTTTTATTCCTTCCTTGACGGGATTTAAAATTGAACTAAATGTTGACTCTAAATTCTTCAATAATCTTCTTTCTTTCCATCTCAAAACTGTAGACAAATATAAATAAGCACTTCAACTCATCACAAAGTATTTAAAGGTTTATTTAAATACTGAAGCCAAATTTTCGGGAATCGTATATATTCCCTTTATCAAGCCAGAATACAAAAAATCAAACAAACAAAAACGGGTAGAACAACATAACAAAGCTCAAAGGCATAAAATGTTAATACATGACATTTTATTGTTAGAATAATTTGTAACTCAATATCATATGTTAATATCAATTGTGATAACAAAATAAACGTTCATCACGAATTAATCAATTAAATTATTAATATATTTTAACAAATTTTACAAATCTAAAACAGATCTAATATATATTCGAAACTTCAGACAATGTAAACAAAAATATTTAATAAAAAAACAACAACTTCTTTTACAGATATTCTGTAATTAAGTCCGAATATCTGTTTTCTCGCAAGAGATTGAACAAATACGAACACCGAGTGGAGCTTCACAAAATTCCATTTTCTTCTTCACTGGTGGACCATCGTAGTTGATTGAAACGCCGAAGGAAGAGTAGCAAGGGCATTAACTCAAACAATATACCATCGTTAAATTCAAGACTGTAGGAAGAGTTTATTTGATTTTCAAGCTCAATTCGCAACACATGATGGTTGTCCTGTCCTTATATATATATTTGTCTATCCGTGAACATACAAAATGTGAAAACAACAAAATAAATTTTAATGACATGAAATGATTGGATATTTGGGAGGAAAAATCAAAATTGCTTTCCAATGGGTATATTTTCAGAAAACAAAAATTACTTAAGCCAAAGTTAATCGTTTCATCTTTTTTCTTGATCAAAATTCAAATAGAACATTATTGTCTTGATATCTATTCATTTGTCAGTCTTTTAAAGAATTGGCTGAATTTTTCGGTTAAACGCCGATTCTTTTTTCTATTTTTCTGCATTAGGAAGGGATTCTGGAAACAAAATATGAATTAGATTGTTAATTACATTTCTTTATTGTCAGATTATTTTAAATCTATTTGTTTTAAAGTTCTTTGTTTTAACAATCCATTTATATTATTTTAGCATGTCATCTTCGTTAGATTGTTAATTTTGCGCAACTTATGTTCATTATGTAGGCTTGAAAAAGTGGAGACGTATTTTATTCTCCTCGAAAATGTAATATATGTTATTGGTGTTGGTGATGTTGCTTAATACACAACAAAATATGAACGAAGTTTAACAAATTAATTAAATATACTTATCTATTACGATAACATACAGAAACTCATGACAATGTTCTTCATCAATCTTCTTTACTCCTTAATAACGATATTTCAAATAACCTAACCGGTTATTCTTCATCGCATCGGGTTGAAAAAAGAAAAAAGAAATAAATTATTCATTCTATAGGATTACATTGGAATAAAGTAAATAACCATGAGCAATACAAGTATCAAACTACTATTAAGAAATGTTAAACATTCTACAAAACATAAATCCAAATAATAGGCATGATATGGTATACGTTTACAATATAAGTATTAATTGACAATTAATGTTATACGTTTACAACATGAACAATCAACCAAAACATAAATCTCAATAGTAGACATGAGATGGCATATGTTGGTATTACATATTAACATTGTATACCAACGTATGCCATCTCATGTCTATTATTTAGATTTATATTTTGGTTGAATATAAACATTTCTTGATTGTTCATATTGTCATATTTATTCCAGTGTAATCCTATAGAAAGAATATTTTTTTTTTTCCTTTTTCAACCCGATGAAGAATAACCGGGTTTTTAGATTATTCGAAATATCGTTATTTAAGGAGTAAAGAAGATTGATGAAGAACATTGTGATGAGTTTCTGAAGTTTAACAAAGTTATTCTGAAATACTCTGTGATAAAAAAAAATGAAGATTCCTTGAAGAAAGCGTCCAATTTAATGTAATGAAATTCACATTCAACTACCTTCTCATTAGAAATGCTTGTCAAGAAACATCACATCAAAATATCTTCGGCCAACGAAGATCTTTCGGTCCAATATGAATAACAGCCATAGATGCCTGAGAAAAGCAAAGTAATACTGTACTAACACTGTAACAGCGATGCTGCTATTACTCAATAAAAATGTATTTTTTTACTGTGAAATTTGAATCAATTACAATGCTCTTCATTCAAAATCGTACAACAAAGTTTCATTCAAGTCGAACGCATCCTTTATAGAGCTTCGATTTTTTTTTTTTTTTTTTTGTCACAGAATGTGTTTAAAAAAATTGCACAACAAAAGAAGCTGTAGGAAATGAAAACATACTCTATAACACTATTATTAGAAACATTTCATTTCAGCAATATTTTTCGTATTTATGATTGTAATACTTAAGTGTCCTGTTTTCTGATAGATTTTTTTCCCTTACTGTGACTTTTCTTCCAAATATCCAATGTCTTGGTATCGTTTTAAATATTTATGTTTTATTAAAAACAAATATCTAAATCTATATTATTAAAACTGTGTGTGTGTGTGTGTGTGTGTGTATATCTTCATCTAACAATGGAATTTCGCAACAATTTGCAGAGCCTTGTTAGGCAACATGAGTATTGTTGTATCGTTGACTCTGTCCGCAACTGTAATTTCGCACTTGCTGGAGTATTGGTGCATGGTCAACTCAACTGCGCAGAGCTCCGACTGTTACAAATGCATTTCAATATTCTGGTTTATGTATGTTTTAAAATTTAAACTTTAATTTATTTTTCGTTTTCGTTTTAAGTTTTTAGTTTAATTGATGTAATTTTGTTTTTTGAATAAAAATATTTTTTTTTTCTGTTACATATGCGAGACTTCTGGAGCAAAGCGACTGGCAGCCATCTAGTTTTCTTTTAAAAGGTTACATTTATTGGTTTCCAAAACAGTAATGATGGAAGTGAATTTTCGAGAAAAATTAGATATTGTTTAACTATTTTTTGAAAACTTCAACCCTTAAAACCGAGAACCTGAAAATAAAAGTTTAAAGTAGAGAATGCTTTATCCAGTTTAAAAAAGAACTGACTTTCTGTTCTGTTTGTAAACAACTTTAACTAACTTTTCAGGGTGAATTCGTCTTACTTCACTCATTATTGAATCTAGAACTTCTTACTTTCCTTTCATTATCTAGAATGGAAACCTGTGCTTTAAGTCACGTGATTTATTCAAGGCACTGCCGCCTACAATCACTGCTACTAACCCTTTTAGTTCTTATGGACTATAAAAGTACTGAGTTCCTCCAATCCTCATTAAATTAGAATCACTAATTTTAACTTCGTTCCGTGTATCCATAAAAGCGCGGAACAATGATTATCGTTCGTGAAAACGTTGAGCAAATGGGAAAGTGAAAACACCCACTCGAAGCGAAGCACAGACCGCACTGAGGAAATAAATGTGCAATACGATTCTGTTTGTGAAAGGAGATCTGAAAGTAGAAGCAATTAAATTAATATTCTGACCCTAAAAGGGAGCATGACCTCACAAGAAATGAAATTTAAACGAAAATGTCGACATTCAAGACAGAAAAGAACCGTAGCGTTAAATGTTTAACAAAAATAAAGTGTTCTTGTTAAGAAGAGTTAAGAAAAAGTTCCTGCGCGAATTGAGAAGACAATTTCCTTTAAATGATGAGGATTTTTTATCTTCCTTTATATTTTAGTCGTAAGATCTTTATATTTTAGTCAAGAATGGAAAAATCTTCATTTGCAGAATTGTAATGTCTGGCGAATACAAACTTAATCCTTACATTTTCTATTTGGTGAAACAATTTATTAAAAGAGCAAATAATTAAGTTGTCTAAATCCAATTAGTTTTAGTTTTTATGAAAGCACTGAAGGTGATGCTTGATTTTTAAACAAATTAATATCTATAGTAACATAGGAATTCAATCCACTTCTGATGGTTTTCTAAGGAGATTTTGTGTCGTTCACACGAAAAAAATTTCACATATACAGTGGAACCCCGCTATTCGTACACAATCCGTTCCAGGAGACAGTTCGAATGGCGATTTGTACGAATGGCGAATCATTTTTTCACATAAGATATAATGTAAATTGGATTAATCCGTTCCAGAACCCAGAGATGATTGCTTGTTTAAACCTTTGTAATAATATTTTAAGCTTAAAATACATAAAAACTATGAAAACAATAAATATATAGGCCTCTCTTACAGGCCCGGATTTAAAGACCCAGGGCCCCTAGGCCCCACTTACATCGGGCCCCCTCCCCCCCAGCCCTGGACTGAAACACCCAGGGCCCCTACACACTTGATATTTACCCCCCCCCCCCATCCCGAAAATCTACGACCCAAAAAAAATACGGAATCTCCCTTTCAACAACCAAAACAAAAAGAAACGAAATCTCCAATTCAACAACCAAAAAAAATCCAATACGGCGGGGCCCCTAGGCCCGGGTCTTCTAGGCCTAGGCGGAAATCCGGGCCTGCTCTCTTATTATGTCTTTCTTTTTCAGTATAGACGATATGGTTGATTTCGCCATGCCATACTGAGTTGCCAGGTCAGAGACACGAGTTCCACTTTCAAACTTCGCAACGAGTTCTTTTTTCAATTCAATTGTCGTTCTCACTGCTTTCCTTTTAGGCGTGGTTGAATCAGTAATCTTTTTTGGACCTGTGGCTGAACTATTATTAATAAAAATAACAAAAAATAACATAAAATAGCACAAAGTTTCATGAAGCTTGCTTGGATGATGCGTAGCGTACGGAAGCTAGCACGAGACTGAACTGAAGCTACCGCGTGGCGCAGCCAGTAACAAGGTCCCGTATCGCGAGCAAGCGTACGAATGGCGCGTTTAATTTTACTTGAAAAAGTTGGACGAATAACGAGTTGTACGAATAGCGAGGTGGACGAATGGCGGGGTTCTACTGTAAAAGTTATATTGTCTCTTATTATCAAATATGTAAGCCAGTCTTCAGGAAGATCCCGTCATTAGCTTAAAAGATACTGAAGGACACACGTAAACGGATTTCTTGAGTCATTAATATTAGGAAAGGAGGATAAAAATTATCTTAATAGGAATTTTCTTCATAATAGTTAATACCCAAACAAACAAAAAAAGAAAGAAAAAAAAACCGCTTTAAAATCAAGAAATTCATGAAAACATATAAATGGAAAAATGAATTTTTTTTTCCCTTAAGTTTACGCTGGATATGTTACTGAAAGCTTAAATTACGTTATCCTAGAAATGAATCATATGGAGCGCGTTTCCCAACCGGTGGGTCGCGACCCACTAGTGGGTCGCGGAAGGGTTACAGGTGGGTCGCGACTTGATCCTAAAACTATCAGAAACCATCGAATAAACCATCAGAAAAGATCAGAAAAATCGAAAATTGATCATATGTAATTGAAGGGATACGATATAAATATGGTTTTATTTTATATTTTCCTATTCCTATATATGTGGGGGTATTCCTATAAGGAAAGGTGGGTCGCCAGCTGAAAAACGATAAGGAAAGGTGGGTTGCCAGCTGAAAAAGGTTGGGAACCGCTGATTATGGAGTATCAATATTTTCAATTTCTTAATCAGAATTTTTTTTCTAATTTCTTCAAATCAGAAAACTCCTGTCGGTCTTTAAATTACAAATACTGTTTATGTAAATACTTAAATACTTAAATTACAGAAACTACGTAATTATTTTGAAATTAACCCATGTAGCGCTTGTGGCTGTTCAAAATACCTGATTAGTTCATTAAGGATCATTACAGCGGTTACAGTAAGAAAATGTTCAGTCAAACAGAGTCAGCTTTCACGATTTGTTTTCGTAGCTTGTGATTTCAAGTTGCACCTTGGCCACATTGGTCACCAGATCTCCTCCCGCCTTTCTTTCCGGGATTAACAGAACTTAAATCTGAGACAATTAATACCCGGTGAGGTAAGATCTTAAATCTGTCTCCTCGAAATCCACTCAATTTATAAAGAATTTTCTAAATTATTCACCCCTTTTCCAAGGAATGCAATCTGAAGAGCGAGACTTTAAACAATGTGATTTTTTTTTTCTATTTTGAAATATATTTCTTTTTTGCTGGCTGTTAATTTTACATTCTTATTGTTGTTACTCGTCTATTAAAAGACTAAGAAAGTCATCGTTATAATTTGGTTGCCTATTTTTAAGTTAATTCCTACTGTTTCTGGTTTCGATTGGCCTTTGAATTTTTATTTTTAAAGTTTAAAAGGGGCAAGAAAAGAAGCGACTATTAAGATCTTCCTTCAATATACTATTAAATTTATAAGGCAGTATTTTTTTCGTAAAATTTCCATATTAATAAATTATAGAAACAGTTGCGAGTCTACATAAATTTTAAATGATAAGAGACAGAACTAATACAAGCTCAGGAGGTTTACGTTAATTTCATTAGACTGAGAAGCATTGGAGACTCATCTTCCGCTACACTCCGAATGCTTTTTATCCAACAGTCTGACGAAGAATACCCAATTGTTCGAAACTGTCACTGAAATTTGTTAAGTGTTTAAACTATACTAAAATATCTGCTTTATTATATTAAATTTAATTAAGCGACTATTGAGATAATTTTTTTCATTAATTTAAATCTTTACTTAATATTCTACATTTTGCTACTTAACTACTGATTTGTATTGACATAAATTATATGTACTCTTTACTTTCCTTCCTTTTATCGAATTTGGCCAACTAGGGACCACGTAACTAGCTCAACCTGACAACGTCAGGGCGAGGCTAGTGAAATTCAAGAAAGGGGGGACGAGAATTATATCCCGTCCAGGATAACCCTGAGATAGTAAGTCCCAGGTGGGAAACGCACGAAACACAGAAGAAGAAAGAAACAGCCATGCCACCACCAGGATTCGAACCGGGTACTGGCGCATCGGCCACAACGGCAGCCCGCCGGCTAAACCGCACGGCCACTCATTACTTTACTGATTTATTAATACATTTATTGTATTTCTTTAAAAAAAGAAAATGATTTTTATTTTTATGTGAAATTTATAAACAAATTACCTGTAATACAAAATATGTGTTTTAATGGTAAAAATAGATTGTTTCTAAATGTAATTAACAGTTTAATAAATGTTCAAACTAAACATAAAGTATTTTGGTCTCAGAGAGCGATCACACTAACGATCTCACTATGCTTCCCCAGGAGTAAGGTAAATGAAATATAACTAATATATTAAGGCGATAACTAGTTGTTATATCGAGCAATGAAAAGAAGCATTTTTGCGAAGAGAAGATACGTAATGCAGAGAGGAAGTAAAGCTATATTTTATGTAGTTACCATATTTTAAAGGATACTGGTAAAAATACAGTTGTTTAAATATTAATTTGTGTGATCTACATAAGCATATAATATAATGTTTGCTGCATCAATCCAGGTCTACTCCCACAGTAAAAGTTAAATTTGTTTATGTGAATTTTTTTAAACTCTGATTTTAGTAATGACTAGGTCACCCCCTCCCTGTCTCTCCCTGGTAAGTATGAGATAATCTAAGAACAATCGATTCCAAGCGGTTATGGCAAAAAGTGATATTTTATTCCTTTTTGAATGAACTCATTATTTGTTAGCGCGTGAACAAATAGAATAAAAGTAGGATTGGATACCAGCAGTAATCCAATGATTATTGTTCCTGACTGCGTGGATAAAGGTCCTCGGTTCAAACCCCCTGTAAGGCGAAAAAAAAATTTAAAAAAATTAAAATTAAAATTTTATATCTGACTTTCTCAGCAAGGGAAACTAATAATTAACAATTGCGCCGGACCGACAGAGAAATAAAAGATTTTAGCAATGTAGATTAGGTTACGATCATTAGTTTGTCTAATTTTTATATGAACAATTCGAGAGACTAAAATTATGTATATAAAGCAGTTCATAATGCTTAACAATACAGTATTACATGCACGAAACCGACGTTCATAACTGTACAACCCATTTACAGTATTTTACATTTATATAGGAATATATGGAATTATAGTTTCAGTTCATTATTAACATAAATCATCTTTCATGTTTTGAAAACTGAGTTAATCAAATGTTAATTAACAACAATGGTAAATTTAAAAATCTGTATTTTTCTGTCTTAGTAACGAAGTCCATTCGCAGATCTTTTCAAATCATTGAAAGTGAAGAAATGCACAAGAAAAGTCTCTGAAAACAAAGTATAACAAAGTTGCAAAGTTCGCCATTAGATGATAAAGGGATCTTAATGCGTTGGGATTACTATTGAAATATTTTAAATAAGAAGTTCAAAACAAAGTTTTGACGATGACAACTATTACTTGATGGCGCTTTTAAAGTTCTTTGATTATGGAAACAAGTTTTAGAAAAATAGAGTTGCATTAAAGTGATGTGCAAAGCGTCAGTCTATTGACTAATCGATTAACAAAATATTATGAATGGATAGGAAAGGTCGTTCAGTTAGAGCTCTCAAGCAGATGAGGACAAAAGCACGAAGACAAAGATATTATTGGAAATATTTTCCGAAGTTGCAGAGAAGATGAGTTTTACTAACGACAACATACAGAAAAGACAAAGGACAAAAAATTATGGGAAAAAATTATGGGCATATTCTATTTATATATCAGAGATATATGAGGTATATTCGATGTACATTCTACAAATATTCTGATGACCTTTGAAGCTTTTTTTCCACTATAACGGAGAAGTACATTTTCATCACTTCAAGAATCCAATAACAGAAATCTAATGATAGAAAGGCATTATATATAACTAAATTGGTGAAATGTATCATAGGTCACACGTACTATAAACGTATTGATGCCAAATAGTAGATTCTCAGTTAGTCGAAAAAAGTCGTTACTTTTTTCTTTTATTCTGATTCATTTTCGCTGTCCTAGATATCTATTCGGGATCTATTTATGCTTTGTAAGCTGAAGATGGAGATTAAATAATGTAGATTGTGAAGAATACGGTATAAACCGAAACTAATAACAGGCAAGCCATTGGGTCTCCACAAACCTTCAGCAATAATTAACAATTAAAATGAATTCCAAATGAGACGGTCACATCCCACCAATTGTTACAGATTGTAAGATATCGAGGAATTTTACAATTAGAACGAATTTTACAAATGAAAACTACTTTAATAGATTCGAAATTGTAAATGGCAGTAGAAAACAAATAGTTACATTTGTGACTGATTATAATCCTATTATTTATTCTCTCAATTTGAAACATCACATGTAAAGAAGAATTCACTTTGAATTAAAATGTCCAAGAGAGAAAACTGTTTTTTTCTTAAACTTCGAGGAACATCTTCGAATCTCCAGAGTTCGAGGTGAAGGTTGTTGAGAATTCTTTATGTTTATTTAATAAGGATCTTATATAAACCCTTGTTTAATTAAAAAAAGACTTTAAAAATAAACATTTTCATTTGCAGATCCCACTCTTAAGAAAACATTCTACAACGTCCACTAGCTTGCTTTTATATTCCCCCCCCCCCCCCCCATACACACTTACACTCCATTAGAAGAGCAATATTTCGAAAGTTAAACTATATCTGTTCTTTCGAATGTGTTGACAACATTCCTTATCTTTCAAAGGCAAGGTTTATTCAGTCTTGTAGACAATATTTTCTTGAATTCTGAACAAACTCAAATTTTACGTATAAAATGAATTATTCTAAATGTTACACAACAAATGTTTCAATTAATATTCATCAGAATTAGTAACCAAATAAACATGCAGTTCATTCACAACTAAAAATTAAAAGAGCCGGAAAACCTTAGCTGTTCTTAGCTTTATCTAAGGATTGTAGAAAGACATTAATTCGAACTTAAAATAAAAATATTATATTTCATTCTACGAGTGGAATATTCCCAAACCAAGGGAAAAAAACAATTAAAAAACATTTAGCGACATAAACATTTTTTACAACTTACATAAAACTTAGTTAAGATTTTTAAATTTGAAGATTTTGTTTAGTTTGGATTAGCAAAGCCGATGATGTAGTAACGCAAAGTACAGGATATGACATTAAATGACAATTACAATTCTAAGTTTTCAATCTCTCAACTAATGCTGCATATTTAAACAAGTAGTAAGTACAGAGCACAAATACAGTAAACTCCCGATTATCCGCGGACGGATTATACGAGGACCTCTCCTGTTTTCATTTTTTTTTACAATAAATTACGGAATTAAAAAAAAAATTAAAAATCTAGAACAGGGGTCGGCAACCTTTTGTTGTAAGAAGGCTAAATATTTTATGTGGGGATTACTGCGGGCCGCACTTGGCCAAAATGGAAAATCTTATTTTAACAACCAAAAAAAAAAAAATTGTACTGATACTGAGTAAACCTCCAAGACGCCTCGTGGCCCGCACCAAAACGCTTCGCAGGCCGCATGCGGTTGCCGACCGGTGCTCTAGAATACGGTAAACAATAAGAGGCTAACAAAGTAAATGAAGACAGTTATAGATACAATTTTAAAAACGATCTTGTGGGCGGAGCTGAGGCCGGCAGATTACACTAAATTAAGGGAGAGCCTTCCCATAATAATACAATTTAAAACTTAATAAATAATGTAAAATAAAATAATTGTTTATAATGAATGTACTGTAACTGTATGTATTGCCATTTTTAATGTAAATAAAACATTTTTTTAAACGTTCTTTAACGTGCGGAGTGAACTTATAGAGAATAAACAATAAACAAACATAAATTACGCAACAAGAAAGGATTCGCACCCTGAGCTTAGAACGAAACGGTCCGTCGCAGTCTCATCCCGGTGACAGCTCAGGGTGCGAATCCTTTCTTGTTGGGTAATTTATGCGTGTTTATTGATTGTTCTCTGTAAATAAAACATGTTAAAAGTCTTTTTGAGTTGATTTTCGTCCTTTTTCGGATTATCCGCGGAATTTGTAACAGAATTTTGTTACTTGTAACAGAACCTTATTCTACTATTTAAAGGTTCTGCAACAAGTAACATAATTTTCTTAACAAGCAATACTCACAAAATGATAACATTTTCAAATTTATTATCATAAAATTTACTTTATATCTTGTCGTTAGACAATTCATAAATATTTTAGGGCCTGGAGAAAATGGACAGTATTTATTTATCTTACTTCATCTTTCAAACTAGAAGCTGTTGATTTACTGAAAACCATGCTGAATTCAAATTAAAAATTGCCTACCTTATATAAGCACGAACTAGGTGTGAATTA
>JAFIDM010000002.1:40694207-40709469 GCA_023159025.1 Thereuonema tuberculata
GGTTTGATTCATGTCTAATTCACACCTAGTTCGTGCTTATATAAGGTAGGCAATTTTTAATTAGAAGCTGTTGAATTTCCTCTAACCGTGTTCGCACATTAATATTGACAATTAATAGCTAAAAAATAAAATACAGTAGTAACACTGACACACCTACGTTTCTGATGTATTTTATTTTTTCACTTTTAATTGTAAATATTAACGTGCAAACACTGCTTAGAGGAATTTCATAATATTTGCACGTAAAGACATTTTAATAGAATCTGTTGACATCATTAAGTAACTTCTTCTTTTATTTCAATAACATCCTTTTTTTTCGTGGAAGCTTCATTTTTTTTGTCTTAAGAAGAAGGGAATGAATTTACCCTTCTAGTTAATTCATTCTTCTCAACTTTGTTATCTTTTCTTTTGCTTTGACTATTCCAAATTCATATTAGTTTTCTTTTTTAATATTCTAAGTTCAGATATAAAAAGCTATAAAGCAATAATAAAGTGAGAAATTATTGTTCCAGCTTTTAATGCTTACACATTGATTTGTAACTTCATTTTTTTTACCTTTAGGCATTTCTTCTACTTCTGAGTTTATTTATTTATTTATTCTACTCCAGAAACAGTGAAATTTCAGATGGGAAAGTGGAGTGGTTTGGCTTCGCCACTTTACGACTGGAATCAGCCAATGCTGGGTCATGGGTGAAAATAAACGATGGCTATCTGTGAAACCCATTCTGTTTTTGGCTGCATAAACCAGAAGATCATCTGTGATAAAAGGTATTCCACATGCAAATGTCCTCTCGTTGCGTCTTGCAATGTCAGCGTCTCAGAATGGAAACCCTAGCAAATCGCAAGATTTGATATTTTTCTGCCGCCCGAATAAATCCCTCCACAGGCTGCTTATTCTAAGAGTAGCAGCTGTTTATGAATAAAAAATAGAAACCTTTCATTATACTAGTAAGGAACGGAAACAAAAACAGAGAAGATAAGAGATTCCATAAAGAAACATATTCAGTCTGTGCTGCTGAAAATCCATGAAGCATCACATCAGCAGCACAGACTGTAAAGAGGTTACTCTTCACACAGAAGCTTTTTTTTAAGCATTGATAGAATCAAGAAAGAAAAATAATTTTGTAAGTGAGCAACTGTATACTTTTCTGACTACATTCAATAAGAATGCCACAATTACTTTGATAATTTGACTTAAGGCAATAGATAGCTGTTGTGTAATGGATTATGGGACTTTTGTGAAAGAATGCAAATTTGGTTTTATCCCACGAAACTTAAGGAATATTATTAGTAATAGTGATGTAGAGATAGAAGCAGCTGTGACTATCCAAGTACCTCACATTAAAAACATTTCAGTTGTCCGAACTCAACATAGTGATCGTTGATATATATTATGCATTAAAGTACAGATTTTTTTTATTTGGAAGTTGACATTGTATTTGATCCCATCAATTTCCATTTCTTGGAATATCTGCTTAGTAATTCTTAATTGTTTTGTTATTTTCCAATTACAAACACAATGTAAGGTTGAAAGTCTAAACTTTTAGGTTTCTTAAATCTTTTAATAGAAGTCTTATCCAGTATTCATTCTACTGAATCTCTTCCTTCCATTTTCATCAGCTGGCTTCAAATTTAAACCTTCACTATCAACCACTTTTACTGTTTTTCCTAACGCTTCTGCTGCAAATAATAAAAACTCAATTGCTGACAGTAAACTGAAAAAGGTCATTGGTGACTAAAAGGTCGTTTCGAGATCAGCATCAGATTTAATGGAGCGGTCATCAAAGCAGAGTTTTAATCCAACCTTTTACACTTCAGAGGATAATGGAAAAAAGAAAACAGAGCAAAAAGAATTCAACTAAAGAAAAATCAAGTTTTTTTACCACTTTCACAAAACTTTGTCTTATAAGGACTTAAGTAATGAAAACGATATGCAAAGATCAGATCTTAAAAAACATGAAAGGTTAAAAAAAAGTACGTATTTACTTAGCACAAAATAAAATAAATTAATGCAGCTGGTATATTAACTTTACTAAACTTAGTTTTCATGGTAATTTGTCTGCTATTTTGCAATAAAAGATGAAAAAGAAAAAAAGAGTAAGCTTCAATAATCAACTGCGGCCTTATCTTTCAATTGAATAAAAGAGAACAGCTGTACCAATTTTACCATCATTAATAAAATATTTACTACTTACGCATGGTGTATTAATTAAAGCGGTTTCAAGTGAAGAACACGAATGTAATTAGTATTGCTTTTGCAGAATATGGTTTATTCATTTTTAAATATTATCTTCTCAAATTTATGTTTTTCTCTCTCACATAGTCTATATTTTAAAGTAGCTTCTTTTTTTTTCAAAAAAAATGCTTTCCTCTAAAGGTGTTGTAAGATTTATAACACCTTTACGGTACTTACTATTCCTCAGAGATTTTACGCAGCTGCTAGTTTTCTATTTAAAATCAGACGACGGGGGTGTGGAAGTGGGCGTAGAAAGAATTTGAAGAAATGTGGATGATGGATCTCGTGTCTGTCCTAGAGAAGAAATTGTATTGTACAGGAGTGCAATGAATCGAACTGCTTTATACGAGAAATGTAATGGATCTAATCTTATTGTTCGGAGTAAAAGACACCAGCCTTCACCTCCCATTCAATCTGTAAATAATGAGCAGCCAAGAGGTCTCTTAGAAGGGCAAGGACAAAGGCAGTGGTAGATAAGTACTTCAGCAAATGGGTATCAAAATTTAAAAAAAAAGGCCTAATTACGTCGTTTATTCTCTAAGCAGTTAATCCGACTTAACTTCGCTGACATCTGCTTTAGTAACGTGGGAAAGCTTTCCACCGACAACAATAGACTGGACAGGTACAATTGCCATTTCCCCATTCGAGCTTAGTGAGCTATTTCAAGTGAAGATTCTTTTAAAGAGTTCTTTCATTTTATTTTTGTCAACAAAGTTCTTATTTGAAGAGGATATCGTTAAATATTAACGTTATTGAGCCTATACACATCTTATTCTGTAATTAATGGATACACAACTGTTTGCTTAAGAAAACAGTGCTTAAAACTTACTTAAAATTAACGTAACCGGAATAATATTAAATTTGATATTCATTAGAGAATATTATAGCCACGATTTTCTATCATGGAATGGCAGTTATACAAGTAAAAAGATCTCCCGACATTACTATACGTTTGCAGAACATGAATATGCGGTAATTTCTATATTTTATCATAGAATATATGGAGAGAGTAATTTAATAACAATGGACCATAATCATAATTCTTGTGAGCTTGGAGGCCTGTATGGGATTATGGCAAAATGGAATATCTTTTGGGCACGTGTGACTTTCGTTCATGATGCTCGCCTTTATTCCCCGGAAAAAAATGTACGAGGGGCATTCAGAAAGTAATGCCTCCAAGCCCACTACTTGGCCAATAGTACCGCAAACAATCTGAATTTTTTATCATTAATGCGCTGATGTTTAAGCTATAGAATGTCACTTGTTGTACCTTCCTATCTTTCTCGTCCCAGAGTAATGGAGCAATCCATGACATCCAGTGGTGACGTCCGGTTGAAACAATTCGGTTTTTAACAATTCGGTTGACAACAATTCGGTTGAAACAATGCGGTTTCAATGAAACGAGCTGTCATTGAATTGCTGACTGCGGAAGGTTGTGCGCCCAGCAATATTCATCGCCGTGTGACTGCAGTTTAGTCCGGATATTTCGCCCTGCGCCTTTTGGCTCTTTCCCAAACTAACGGATCACCTTAAGGGTCAACGCTACAGTTGTGACGCGGAGGTGGAAGCAGCAGTTCAGCAGTGGTGTCGCCAGCAGCCATCACAATTCCTCGCCGACGGCATGCAAAACATGATGGCGCAAGTATGTTGCAAGTATGTTAAAAATGATGGCAACATTTGTAGCTGACATTGCAAGCTTTCCACTGATACTTGTATCGGTGCTATCTGTCACACACAAATGAAGGTATCACCTTGGAGGCTTACTTTCTGAATCACCCTCGTGGTATCGATTCTATAGAGGGCTGATTGAATCCTGGCTCCGTATAGAGTAGAACTCAGCGTGAATCAGTTACATTCGCACGTATATTGTAGAATTAGTATAAGTTTGGAACTTAGGCATGTCACCTTATAATAATATCAATTTATGGTAACAATAGTCTAATTAAAATATATTCCAAAGAATCACAATTAAAGAAATCACAGTTTATTTTCTAGCAACCATAATAAGGAATTTCGTATGTACAGTAGCTATTTAATACTATTTGGAGAAGCTGTGTTTATAACTACGCAAAAGCTAGAGCGATTCACAGTAGGCATATAAAATGGATTTTCAACAAAATTCACAAATTAATTTGAGACGAATCAAAATGCTGCTTAAAAAAAATTAACAGTGATTGAAGTCTTATGTACTGTACTTGGTATCTAATATTATACAAAATTTCAGGAAATTGGTTTTTACGAATGCTAACCCTTTTCTTTTATGGATCAGTGACCTATTAATATTATAAGTAAGCTTGGATTTTTCTCGATGGGTTTTTTTTAAAACAAAAACAGATAAACAATCACAAATGTATTCACTGTAATAATTGATTCAGATTCTGATGTCGTTGTAGTCATAACAAAACAATATTAATGACAGGAGTGATTTCAAATTAATACTTAACACTTGTTGAAAGGAAGATATTAATCAATGTTCAAAATCGGTTCGATGTCAACGTATCAGCTGTGACCCTGTTAACATCAATTGGCAGTTCCAAATAGCAATTAAAACATTCAAATTGCAATCCACTAATTGAATTTTAATGTGGAGTTTTCTCTTGCGATTAGACTCATTTGTAACCTCAATTTCATTAATCATAGCTTCTCATTGAATCATTTTATGGACTGACATAGAAACGAGGATTGTCAACATCAACTTTAAATACAAATGCGCTTTCATAAATGCCATGGCTTTGCTGGAGAAGTTTCCATTTTTAGATTAGCTGGAGACAAATGTATTTTGGAAGACTGAATATTTTGGATAACTTAAAAACGATGAAAAAATTTTAGCTTTGATTTAAATGTTTAAAGAGCATGTTGATCTTGTTGTGAAAACTTAGTCTTCTAGTAGTCATTTCCAGCGGACTATTGCAGGACTTTTCACCATACGTGCATAATCTTAGATGCAATGAAATATAGCAAAGTTCAAAAGAATAAGTTTAGTTTGAATATAATAAGTTTGAAAGGTAATCCCCAGGTTTACTTAAACGCATTTCTAAAATTACTTGATATTTGAAGATGTGTTGCTGTTAATAACCCCCCCCCCCACTCGCCCAGTATTTTGCTCTTTCACGAATCAAGAACCTTTACTATACATTGTTCATAGATGAACCGTTAACCTTTATAATCACAGATAGATTTCTGATAGATTTCACATAACATAACATTACTTAAGTACTGAAATCATTTATAAAGCCGTACACCTGAATATGTTTGCACAAAGATAATTTATACAAAATTAAGTACACAAATTGACTAGTTTTTCCGTCGAGAGACGGCATTATCAAGTAATGATCATGCCGTCTCTCGATGGAGAAACTAGTCAATTTGTATACTTAATTTTATATAAATTATCTTTGTGCAAACATATTCTGGTGTATGGCTTTATAAATGATTTCAATGAACTCTGCACACGTAAAGCATATCATATATTACTTAAGTACATTCGCATTATTGTTGTTTCTTGGTCGTTACATTACCAAATCTTTATCTTTGTCAAATTTTTATCCGTTACTTTTCTTTTAAGTAGATCTTAAAATTTTAGCATTGCTTGAAAATCCAAGAGCTAAGTCAACAAATCCCATTTCCAAATGACATCAACCTTATAGAAACAAAGTAAAATAGAAGTATAGAGAAGCTTTACAGTAAGAGCAAAAGAATATATTCTCCTTCAAATTTTTGAGAAAAGGTGCAAAGATTCAAAAGTGATGTAACTCGAGAAAGTCTTGTAAATAAAATAGTAAATGAAAATGAATGGTAAAAACCTGCCGTTTACCCAAAAATAGTACCAACGATAAAAAATGCGGATGGATATTTTCCAAGTAATCCAAGAATAAATGCTAATATTTCAAAACTTGTCGAATTTTATGTATAGTTTTTTTTTTTTTAATAAAACTTGAAAAAACATTACGAACTGGATAATGTATCAAAATTTTATGTTGTATTTGGTCTATTAAGTATTATGTAAAGTTCCCATATTTCTTTTGTAGATCCTTCCTTCTACAGCCTCTACCATTAAATATTTCCAACATTACACTAAATTTAAATGTAAAGCAACTACATTTAATACTAAAAAGCAAATTTTCAAAAGACGTAATCTTTTTGAAAATTTGCTTTTTAGTAATAAATGTAGTTTTTTTACATTTAAATTTAGTGTGATGTTGGAATTATTAAGTATTATACCATTCAACTTTGGCGAAGAAATAAATCTTAAAATTGTTTCACATCTTAATTCATAAATTTTTCAGAAGTGTTAATAAAATACAAGGATCTTTTATTATATTGGATGTGCAGATTTAATCAAGAGAATAATATTATTGGAGGTAGGGCCAAAAACCGAAATGTAAAAATGAAAATGTGCCGAAGTACTTTTTTTTAAAACTAGAAAAAAAATATGTTTGAGAACTTAAAGCTCCAGGAGCTACAACTCTTTAAGAAAAAGAAGTAAAAAAGAATAAGAAGAAAAAAAGAAAAGAAAGCACTGAATTAAACGTTTTATTTACAGAAACTTTTGCAATGGAGACAGCAAAGCATTTTTTAAAGTGATTCCTGAAATATCGTGAGTTATTTGCTGTAGGGCCAAGCACAAGTTCGCTGTTTGTTTACCATGAATACAGTTACTATTCATAGTTCTTCCTCAAAAAATATACATGAATTGTTTTGTAAAAATATTCTTTCTATTTGGCATATTCCGAAAAATTCAAGGTCCTTCTGTTTTCAAGCGCAAACAGCCAAAGAACTATTTCAAATATCAATAATTAAACTAAGCACAACAATTTATGTTGTAGAAAGGAAATAAGAGCAAGAATTGGCTAAGCAAAGAGGGCATTCATGGAGAAATATAAAATCCTCACTGCAAGAAATAGGAACATCGAGATAAGGAAAAGAATCGTTAAAACATTTGTATGGTTGGTTGCGTTGTGTGCATCAGAAACATGGACGAGAAACACCTTGAAGCTTTTGAGATTTGTTACTGGAGGAAAGTATTAAGAGTAAGCTACTTACAGAGAAGAAATACAATAAGAGAGTTTTACAGGAAATAGAAGAAGACAGAAAACTAATTAATAACATCAAAAAGAGAAGATTGAAATGGATGGGACACCCCCTTCGTCACATTGCCCTTCTAAGGACAATAATTGAAGAATCTTGGGGAAGAAGAAGAGAGGAAGACCTAGGAAAACATTCATCAGATAGATGCAAGACGTGGGAGCCATGATACTCTAGAGATGGGTAGAAGACAGAACTGATTGGCGAAATTGTTGTGCTGTCTCCAACCAGTCTCTGTATTGAAGGACGAAATGATGATGAATTTATGGTATGAAGCAATTCTTTTAGTTTTTAATTTCTTTTGTAGTCATATAAAAACATATTGATTGAAAAGAATAACTAATTCCTAGTTATGGGTAAAGAAAATTCTGCTAAATTCAAAATGCAGGTAATTCCTAAATTACATCCTACAATATTATCTTATACAATAGTATCATATTTAATCTTCATGTTCAATTATTCCTGAAATTACAAGACAAAAGGGTCAATAAAATTGAAATTTTTATTGTTATCGGATCTTCAATTCTCCTTGAAATGCATAGGATTTTATGTAGAATTATTACAAAGTATTATATAAATTCACTGATCATATTGTCATTTGGATCTTGTTTTTCTAGTTTTATATCACTTCTTTTAATGCAATTCATAATAGATGTAGAATTTAGACCTAATGGAATTAAATTTATGCATATAAGATTTTATACTATAATAGTATTTTGTATTCCCAAGTCATTCTTATATTTTGATATGGATCAGGTTGTAGCAATGTTATACCAATCAAATGCCTAAAATTTCGGGGAATTTGATTCATTATTAAAAGGTTTATCTCGATATATGACTCAGGGCTTTCTTTAATCACTGTATTGAACATCGATGAACTATCAATATTTCTTCTCCAATGCATCTAGTAATACTGCCAACGCTATTCCGACCTTTAGTAGACCTACAATCCATTCCCTTGAATATAGAACAGTTTGGCTGTTTTCATCATTAGTTTAAGGGAGAGTGTCACTTTGCCAAAAAAAGTAATTGTTTCCTCATTTTTATAACTTCAAAATTTCTCCACCCTCGGATTTGTTCACAATCAATGTTACAATTCTTACAAATACTAACCCTAGTCTGTTTAATACTTGATTTATGTTTAAATTACATTTGATTTAAATTCTTCTTTTGTTGCAGGATTTAGAAACTTAGTCTAAAACGGTTGAGATTTTCCCGGTTTGAGTTTTCTAAAAAAAGTATTTGTGATTTACTTAATTGAATCTAATTGAGTCTCCCGACACATATAAAAGATTAAACTGCACCGCAACAGGCCATGCAGGTACAGAGTGCGCGAGAAGTTTAGGCTTGCAACGATTCTCGACCAAAGAGACCAACTGAGGTCGGGTGGTCAACCAACAAAAAATCTTGAAAAAAAAAAACAAAAAAGCAAAAATTTTAAAAAATTAAAAAAAAATAAAAGACAAAATCGATTTCGCCGCAAACACTGCCAAGCTTATTGAGGTCTTGACAAAATCAATTGTGTCTCTTTTTTATTTTTTAAAAATTTTTTAAAGTTTTAGTTGGGTTTTTTTCAAGATTATATATATGTTTTGGCAGAAGTGACTCAACAAAACCCTTATCCACACATGTGTAAAACTTTTATTCAGTATTTTGTGATTTTAATACCCTTACTTTTTTATAAATAGATGTTGCTTTTGAGAGTGTATCTTATCACTAAAAAGTTTCAACTTTCTAGAAGATTTTATGTTACCTTGATGATGGCAGATAGGAGGATGAAAATATGACGTAAAATCATATTTTCTAAAACTATTTTTTCTCTCCTATGAATATTAAGTGTTAATTTTCATCTCTCATTATTGTAGAATATTTCCTTCGGTGATTTACAATGGGGATATTTTATAAAAACCTTAACTACTTATAGAATAGTAGGATTATATAATGCTTTAAGTAGAGCACATATTTCTTAATATTGCACAATCATTTCTATTCAAGTAATTGATGCTTTTAAAAATGACTTTACAACTGATTTATGTTTCTATTCATAGCCTTGACCCTCTTATGCGTGAGCTAAAGGATGACAAAACGACAAAGAGAAATGTTCTGCCAAAATTACACAATTTTAATCAACACAGCCCTCTCTGTCAAATGTCGACTAGAATTTATTCATTCACTAACATCACATTTGCTCCTTGAAAAGGAGCATTTTAGGTTTGAAAAGTTCCTAAGCCACTTTATTGCCATCGGAAATATTTGGTTGTTGAAGCATTCCATATAGAAAATCATGTTTTATTCACGATTCTACATAAATATTTATATTTCAATAAAATGACTTAATATTGCAAAGGAACGTCGATTGAATGGTCCGTCAAAGCAGATCTATTTGCATTTACTTCATGGTGTATCACCTTTGACAACAACTGCCAAGGGATTTATCAGTTATGTAACATTTATAGAAGCCTAAGTTTATTTTGAATAATCTAGTAATCGAGATGTACAGGTCTCGAGTGGCACTAACCTATTTCGTTGCTATAGTTTCCACTGCGTTTTTGATTAACTTTAATTCTTCTGAAGATGCTGTTACCATGGCAACTGACAAGAGACTGGAGGACAAAGATATCACTTTGCCATTAGAGATTGATGAGGAGGAACGAATGGAAAATGAAAAGAAAGAAGAAAGACTCGAAAACAAAATGAACAACAAATTGATTTTACCACCGGAGTGACGTAGAAATAAATAAATCAACAAAGCTATTGTATTCAGGATAGTTATTTAAATAAAACTATATTAGGAGTGGCTGTTAACTCATATTTTGAATTCAAACAATACATTTTCTAAAAACAAGGAGTTTAATGAAAGGTATTAAATGATTAAAATTTAAAGCGAACACAAATTAATATATAAATAATACTTTACAATATTAAAATACATTATGTTTGGAAATTTGAATATTTTACTAGTATTTTGTATTTTTAATGTTTGTTACCCTCAATTTCAATAATATCATTCAATTTTATTTTAGAAATAAAATTATACCACAATTAGATTTTTTTTACTGTCTTAGCTCTTTTCTCATTTTATGTAATTAATTTTAATTTATATATAAGAATTTAAGAAGATAATGTAAAAATATAGAAATGAAATATTTAGTTTATTATTTGCTATTTTTAAGATGAAATACATTTTATTCAGTACAATTCATTTTATAGCACAGAATAAACAGAATAAAATAGTTCCGAAAGTTGGGTAGGACCTGAGGCTATAGAACACTTTAAATTTGATAGAAAAATTGTTATGTGATTATCAGTCATATTCATTTGTATGATTTTTATTAATTTAAATTCTTGTTCATATCGCAACAACCTAACCATGATGTTGTGAAATTTGAATGGAAATAAGTGATATGTGACCAAATGAGCAATGCCTACCAAAAAAAAAAATCTTAGATAGTTCAAAGATGGAAGAATTTCATCTTAACAGTTAATAAATGTTTATATTGAATAATATACAACGCTGTTTATTAAAATCAAAATTGTTCTCGCTTTATTTTCATCAACTATAAAAAATAAACAGTTTATGAAAAACCAACTGCATTTTTGTATCAAATTACACACAAAAAAATTTTTATTTTACAAAGCAGACTGGGATTTTTTGCTCTTGTTTCAAGGGTTTATTGGAATAAATTTCACTGACTCAAGATGAAACGACTTACTGAATTCTATAACTGGCTTATGGTCGAGTGCACCAAATTTCAATTAACTTTGATGGCCGCATTGTGAACGTAACTAAAATTAGTGGGGGGTGCTGCTCCAGAAAAATTTTAGCCTTTGTTTTAAAATTGTGTGAAAGGAAACAAACATGTATAAAAAGAAATTTATCAAGTTTCTGAATAAATTTTCTTTTTATACATGTTTGTTTCCTTTCACACAATTTTAAAAACAAAGGCCAAAATTTTTCTGGAGCAGCACCCCCCCCCTCCACTAATTTTAGCTACGTCTACAATACAGCCATCAAAGTTAATTGAAGTTTGATGCACTTGGCCATTAATATCTTTTCTTGAGTTTATAGGTTAATTTTAATGAGTTTAATCACAATAATGGTAATTGTAAAGCCATCGGTCTTCGTACTGGACAAAATCCTTGATAACAAATAAGAAACAAAGTTTTTATTATAATTATTAAAAAAACAATATTTTATACGTTTATTTCTTGAACACATGTTCAAGAAAAGTTGTTTTTGTTTTTCTTACTTTGTACCTCAGTTATCAAGGCATAATGTCCTTTCTTTCATATTTTTTTTAAATATCAATCCATGTAAATTATTTATCCAGGAATTCTTCATCCTTCCTTTGTAAACATTTTGCAATCATCACATGAATGTAAAATTAAAGTAAAACAAATACTTGATCATTTGAATTAATCAGATGAATTCTTGTACTTTTAGTACACAGTAGTCGGATCTTATTTCATTTTAAGCATCAGGCTTTCAATTGTTTATTTGTGTAGCAATGACAATGATGTTTGCTTTCTTTTTATAAAATCGGTGGAACAACTATTCATTGATGCAATGCTATAATAATAGAAAGAAAGAATACATTGAAGAAATTTCAGAAGGATTGAAAGCTTGAAATAAATAAGCCTTTATTTTGTTTTACATGTCTCAGAATCAGAATTCCGATCGTTAATGGTTATTTGCGTGACCTGACTGATCACAAACACATTATTAAACATCGGTGCTGTTATCAAATATGCAAATGACTTTCCCAGTGGTATTCCATACAAGAAAGCAACACACAGTTAAGTCTTTGTTTCTCATTAATATTAACTTCTTAATCAAAGTGTCCTAATCAATAAAAGGAATGCAGATAATATTAAGGAATCAAGTTAGGATTTATTGAATAGTGTCAACTAATATGTTAATTTAAGATATACGGATTTAAAATCTACTGCCAGTTTACTTATATTTAAAGAAAAGAGGAAAATAGATTACTTGGCAATTAGAAACGAAATATTTCCATTTCTTATTCGAAACAAGTAGAGATTCTAAAAGTTTAGATTACAGCTTTTACATATGAATTCCCGATGAAGAGGATGCATACATTTTAATCACATTTTTATTGTGTTTTACATCAAATGAGCAAGAGACCACAGTCACAGCTGTGTCATTAATTAAGCGGTGACTAAAGAATAGTATTTAATTATAAGTAGATTAGATAATTTTCTTAAAAAGAGGCAGACCAAAGATAAAGCTGCTTACATTTAAGACTATACTGTGAGCTAAAAAAAACTCACATTGCATTAGTACTTTTTTTTATTAAGTTGCTTTTGTAAACTGTTGGAATAGAATTCATAATCTCTGAGCTGTTCATCGTTTTACATCTGATCCTAATAAGATAAAACAACTATCCAGATTCTCCTTTTTAATAACCTTTTTTAATTTAACAGATTAGATTATAATAACTTGTGCTTTTATAATTCTTCATTCTTTTCTGCTCTGTACTATAATACTGTATATTAATTTACAGAGTAAAAGAAATAAAAGATCTGTCCTCGGTTACTGAAGAGATGTGAAATCCAAATTGCTTCTGCTTTAGTATTACTTTTTTACACATTTGTTTCATATCGGAACCACATCCGATATTAAACACTATCTTTCAATTGACATAAATCCTGAATCTATAGATATCTCAATGCTAAAATGCGAATTTGTGAACAAGGCATTTGGTTGTTTTGAAAGTGACCTATTTTTTAATAAATCGAAAGTCATGTCTGAAGAGCAATGAATACTTAATATGTAAAGTTGATGTCGGCATTAAGAATGGTTATTTACAATATAACCTTTTGTATAAGTAGACTTCGATTTGCAAACTACATTTCATTAATACTCTGAAAACTTATTGAGTTTAAAGTTTCTTGCTGGACAATGCATGAAAATTATTTCCTGGCAGTTTTGGCAGTTCTGCGATCTTATAGATTTTTTAGAAGATCAACAAAGGGTAATGAAAGACGACCTTCAAAAAGCTTTTTCGACTCATCTCGAATCAATAACAAGGTACAACCTTAATCTCTGACGGCTATTGTTGACGAAGACCATCAAAGCCTTAAGGCTCTGAAACAGCCGGAAATGAGAAGAACGCATGCCCAGACTCAAATCTTTTGATTAGAAAGTATTAGATTAAAGCCATTGAGCCACCACAACTTATCTAAGAATAAATGAAGCTAAAATTTCTTCATTTTTAGATGGTAAAGAGAATGACTTGGATGCTTTTATGGGAAATTAAATAAGACTCTACAACCATTTTAAAAGGTAAGATTCAATGAGAATATAAATAAGGCAAATAAGACAGATATTAAGGAGAAAAACAGCATTATCAAATACTGTAATGTCCAGTTAAATAACACATTCCACTTTCCAACTAAACACAGTTCTGAAATTAGCGTTGCGTTAAATAATGTTAAAATGAACAACAATTCCTTAAGCCTCAGAAAAGGTTGCTTCTAACCCCGACAGAGATCATTGCATAAAAATAATCAATATGATAAGAAGTAATCACGTGCTTTTTAACATTTCCATACTTAACGTTTTAATTTCTTTGAAAGTTTAGGGATCTAAAATCGGGGAAAACTAAATTAATGAAGCATAGAGCTTACAATGCTTTCATTTTTCCTTACTTACATTTTTTAAATTGGATAACATGAATTTTGGAATATCCGCTTATATTAAGATCTAAAAATAAATGTTCAAAAAGAAAGTACATAGTCTAAACTCAGTATAGTCTACCAATTACTCATTTGTTTCAATTAAATAGATTTCGTGACATTATGCATTACAAGCAACTCGTGTTAGAAATATTTAGCCTTAGCCTTTTATCTATATTATTATGTGATGCATTTATTTAAACCTATCCCGTAGTTTCAATTTGCTAAGTTAAGAATTACTTAATTATTCTCACTAGTCACATGAAAATGGGTTTTTCTATGACCATTCAAAAGTTTTTTTTTTCTATCTATCCAATGCATTTGTAAGGGTTCTTATAAATCTTAGGATAGCTTGTAATATCTTTTACAGTTGTAGCTGTAAAAATGAGGGACGAACTTCTGTCGAATAAAGAAAAGAAAAATAAATAAAATCACAGAAAGGTTAACGACCTGTTCTTAGCTTTGTTCTGTAATAAAGAAATACCTGACATAACCTGGAAGCGATGTCTTCCAGAGGAGATTTTTTTTTTCCTTCATCTAAGAATTCTTGGCATTGTTGAGCGTTTCTCTCGCACAGCATTTCTCGCCCTTACGGTCGGAAAGTATTCTGCTGAAAGAAGGCGTCCTTCGCTGTGAAACGAACGCCTTTCAGAGACGTGTTTTGATTAGCCCAAAAGATATTTTTAGGCGCGTATCACAGAGAGGGGGTCCATTGTTGGTGTAATAACGGCACAACTAATGAACCAGTTTCAGTGAAATTTCGCACTTGAGACTTACACTGAATGTGGCAAGGTAATTGCGATTTTCATTCCTTAGGGTTCGTTGTAGAAATGAATGGCTGTATACACTGCCTACCAAAAGTTCTGGACTAATTCAATTTGAGATGGTCCATAAAGGCACTACATCTTCTTAGACCCCATTAAGTAACTTTAATAGTTAGTTCCTTTCCTGTTATGCCACCTGGTTTAATCTTCATGTATTCAACATCAACGCTAACTATTTTACTGGAGGGTCGATTGTTCTGAAATAAATTCATTTTTTTCATTTTCTAGGAAAAATCAGATGTTTCTTTAGCGAGGCGTTAGATTACACAAACAATCTAAAATTTTATTTATCACCAAAACAAAAGAGTAATAATTTAGGAATCAAACACCAAGCCGACACACCTGCTTATTTTAAATAGTATATTTAAAATATAATTTAAAAATACAACGACCAAGGTTTCAGTCACTATAGCATGAC
>JAFIDM010000002.1:40709869-40759683 GCA_023159025.1 Thereuonema tuberculata
TTAAATTATGTTTTAAATATACTATTTAAAATAAGCAGGTGTGTCGGCTTGGTGTTTGATTCCTAAAGACATGAACAACACACGTAAAAGTTTTAAGTATTAAAAGAGTAATAATCTTTAGGAAATCCTTGAAAGTTTTTTCCCGATAGAATATCAATGTTTTGCTTTTTTTTTTATCAAATTTTTTTCTAATAATAGGCTACTATTCAAGACTCAAACAAACGATTGAACTTAAATGTGTGTTGTTTGTCCAGCTGTTGACGAACTTAATACTGCAGAAACAATTCTCTTGATTTGGTTTCCAAGGTTTTTCAAAAACAAGCTTTCTAAAATAGGCATCGAATAAAAGGCAGCCGTTTATGTCAACATTTGCATTAGTAACGAAATCTGCTACAGAAATACAAAGCGAAATCGGAATAATATTTACATCATTTCACGGAATTGATAAAACTGTATTTCTGATCTAATTAAAATTTGATTATGAATTATAGCTTAATGAGAAATGAAATGCAAGAAATATAAAACAAACAAAACTAATATCCAATTATAAGTATTGTATAAAACGATTATAATACCTCTTGTATTCCTTAGTTTCACTGAATTATTAAGCGACCTGGCTATAAGTTTTCACTTTTAAACAGAATATTGTAATTGTGTAATGGATTAATGCTTTTGAAATTATTTAGTGCACCAATAGAGACGATGAGATTCACATAATTCAGACATCGGATCTAAGCGTAGTTAATCTGGGCAGGATTCTGTTTTAATCGGGTTTTACTCATAGAAGTATTGCAAAAGGAAAATCTGAATAGACAGATAACGGAAATCTTGAAACAACTTTAAAATCTCTAACTTTAGATCTCAGGATAAATTATTTCAAGGTAAATGGAAACCATCTATGAACATTTTAAAAGTGTAAATAGAACAAATAGCTAATGGACCAAGCTTCCAAATATGAATCATAGAACTTTCATGAATATAATAAGCGACTCTGAACAATACATTTCTTTTTTTTTTAGCAAAAATAGATCTACTAGATTTCTTGTTCTTGCAAACTTCCCTCAAAAATCCAACAAAAGACAACTTTTTTTCCTTGGAAAAGTACCAAGTGCTTATTGCAGTCTAAAGCTACAGACCTTGTTATCAATTAGGGGTATCGATCTGTCTAGATTCGTGAAGTAATAAGTGATGACTGTACAATATTCTCTTTGAAAGTCTTTTTCAATTAAAACAACCAATCAGATCTCAAACCAGGATTTACATAAGCAATCAGTGATTTATCATGCACTATATACCTATCACTTTATCTTTGCAAAGGCCTCTTCATACCGGAAAAAGAGGGATGGTTAAATGGAAATTCATACAGCCGATGGGTGTGGGGTTTATTCTGTTAAGTGCTAATCCAATCTGTTCATCCCCAGGAGATGGGAGGGGATTCCTTCTGATTCAGCATTTTCTTCAATGTACAAGCAATTTTACAAATGGCTTCATTCATAAAGTATTCATCAATAATCCTATTGAGAGGAAATGATGGAGATAATTGGCTTTTTTATGCTAGCTTGTCAAGGCTAACTATCAAAGGGATATTATGTATTTTCTCTAATATTCGTTATAACATATTTCAGAGAGGGGAAAAGACCCTTACAATGAAAAAGCTTTTAAAAATCAGACTTCAGTAGACTGACATTGCTATATAGTCATTTTACCAACTCCGATTCTGATAAAACGTTACTTTGACGTTTAATTATGAAAAGATAAGAATATGACTTTAAAAGTTGGAATTGTGTATTTCTGTTAATTTTAAACTTACTTTCATTAAGTCACAGGATTTTCATTAAGAGTCAGCTAAGCTGCTGTATAATTGTTTGAAAAAAAGAAAGAAAAAATATATTTTTCTACTTTGATTGTTGAGGCCTTAGGAAGACAGTTTACCTTTGACAACAAAATTTTCGCTTGCAATGTATGGTTCAGGTCAAGCAATCGCTTTTTTCGTATTTTGGACTGCAGGCTCACTATAGACAAATTGTTTGAATTATTCAGACATAGTCTAGCAATAATTGTATATAATTGTGCTTGGCATTAAATGCATTTCTACAAGTAGCTTAAATTATACTTTAATTGTTTAATAAAGATATATATACTTTACACATCTATCTGGTGTCGTCCTCATGTGAGGGTGTGAACAAGAGATCTCCATTTATTGCGGTCCTCTGCTCTTCTTTTCACTTCACTATAACAGCCAATTCTGGTCCACTTTTTTATGTTGTCCATATACGCTAGACGCCTCCGTCCTCTCGGTCGTTTCCCCTGGATTTTGCCTTCAAGTGTGGTTAAGAGATTGGTGCCTGCCGATCCTCTGAGTATATGCCCGGTCATCTTCATTTTGCGCATCTTAATTGATTTGAGCAGCTTTCTGTCTGTTCCCATGCGTTGCAAGACCTCCCTGTTTGTGATGTGATCAGTCCAGGGAATCTTGAGTGCTCTTCGATAAAAATACATCTCCAAAGCTTCCACCTTTGACATTACACATATATAAATAAAAAATAAAATATGATGAAGAGGATAGATTTAAGAAGACGTTATTATGCTAGAATATCCATTAATTCTATTCTTTTCGCTGGATTAAGTATGAAACTAACAAGTAAGGGAAATGAGAAAGTTTCCATGACGGTGCTTGTAGCTGTTAGATCCCGTTGACATAATTTTATGCGCAGCTGAAGGCAAAATTTCAGAGAAGGCCTTTTCATCATCATAAACTAATATGTATTCGCCTACATGGAGTTAGCCAATCTCTACAAACAACTAACAAAAAAAGCAAGATAAAGCTTTAATCATATCCCTAAAAAAATTAAGTAGAACGACCTTTGGATTCCACCGCAATTTCGATAATTAAGTCACGTTGCCGCTAGCTGGTACTGCCCAATTTACAAGTAGTGATTTAGTGGGTGGTAAAACTTGAGTGTATGAAGAGTACGTCCAATCGAGAGCGAAATGTTCAGTTTTGAACTGCAAAAGACTAAATAAAATTCTGTTGCATAACGGGGTGATTTCCCTTTTCTTTAATTATTCTTATCTGCACGTTATTCCTTATTTCTTTCTATTTCTCAAATATGCCTACTTCGCCGATCATTGTTTCGCCGACAAGTATTTTTAATCATGATCTAAACGAGAGCAAAACGCGATTCGCCGCTCACACGTGTAAAGCGACGGCATTTTCCCTATGCTGCAACTGGCAAACGACAAGTTTTCGAGCGTGTTTGAGACAAGTTTTCGAGACCGTGTAAAGCAGCTATTAGTCTTGGTTCATTTGCTTGGCAAGATCATCAACGAGTAATATAAGCCTCAGTCACAAAAGCATTAACGTAGAGAAACGCAAATGCATCCAGTTACGATGGACATTTTCTCTTTTTTAATTTTAATTGAAACGAACAAATGTAATATTAAATCCTCTCATGAAATTAAAAGAAAAAAAACGATTGACTCAAACAATTTTCGTCATATTTCCTTTTTTGCTGATTTAGCGATGATAAAGTCAAGTAAATATTGAGAATGAGCTCAAGAAGAAAGATAGGTACATTCTGATATCTTGGTTTCGTAGAAGAATGGCAACATAATTGAATAAATTTAGCCTTTCTGTTTGACACTGTGTTTTCCTGCTGATGGATTTTTTGTTATTTCTATATTTATAACATTAAAAATTCTTCCTCTGTTTCTCTTGCGCTCATTTAACGAAACACTTTATACGACATAATAACGTCAAGAAATTGACTTTATTGATGGTTTCAGCGCAGGCATTAAACGATCTTAAAAGAGATTTTCTCAAATATTTTGACGCCAAAATAAAAAATATTTATCAAACTGGAACTGCCATTCAATTAATAAGAATTATGAACCAGATTAAAAATGAATTTTTTCCTTGTATTAATCCTTTCTTTTTTTTTGCTAACCTTATATTATTATTAATTATTTCATAATAACTTGGAGTTGCCACCAAAACAATTTCCATGATTTCTATCTTTCTTATATTTTGTTCTTTGTGGTAATATTTGTTCTAGATATTGCTATTTGTATTAATTGTAATAAAAAAGAAAAACTTCACTGATTTATAATTCTACTGTGTTAACAGAAATATACATATATTAATTTTTTAATGTGAATTAATGTTTCTCTCTAAAATTTGTTTTATTTTAAAATTATTCTTTTTCCTATTTCATGCTTACATATCTTAGCGAAATTTTGGTGTTTAGTGCGAATCATACCATCTTTTGAAGCTCTGTATTTTTATCTTAAGTTTTGGGACTTCAATATATTGCTTTTCTCCAATGCACAAATTGCGTATCTCCAGAGATTGACAAGATAGTATTTAAACACCGAACCAATGCCCTTAATCAAGGCTGTTACATTTCATTTATGATACAGAATTTTTTTGCGTTACCTGTACAATTATTGTGTAGTTACTGTAGTCTTCAAAAAATGAATCGCACAAAATCTGTCGGTGACGGAAGATGCCAGCTTCCTGATTCCATCGGATTATTCAAGATAAAGAATTTAATAAATTAAATATCTTTTCAAAGGTTTTAGAGTTTATATTTGATAAACACTGTGGATTAGTATTTATAATTCTAATCAACGGTGATGATGTTTATCAAACATAAACTCTAATACAAAATACAAAAATATAAAGAAGATAACTCAAATGACTTTTCATCCGATTGCAGACCCAGGTTATTGAGTTAAAGTGAACCGTACTGAGAAGAGCCTTCTCCTTGCTTTTGCAACTCTCTGCGATCTCTCCCACCCCCACTTCTAATCCTCTGCAGAGCCAGGGACATTGTCAGTCCAAAGCTTATCCTGCTCCGAGGGATTGGGTCTTAGACGGACACCGACGAGAAAGTGACCCCAAAAGCTGTTTTCCAACCGAAGAATACAGGTCGTAGCTGCTTACCTGAAGATCAAAGTTCTAATTCAATACAAAACTACCCAAGGATACAAATACATTAAAAACGGAAGTACTTATTAAGGGAAGAGATCAGTGAAGTCACTTTTTGATCTACAGCTTAATTTAGTCAAGGTAAATTAAATTAAAGTTATTTTAAATATCCTCAGTGAAATTTGAGGATATTTCTTTGTTTTCCTTTTGATTTCCTCTAGATAATATCATTGGCTGAAGATCAATAAACCAATTTTCAAACGAATTACACATATTTTAAGTTCTGTTTAGTATAAACATAAAATAAATACTTTTGGTCTTTCACCAAATGGAAACTGAAAGACCTTAAATTTTGTTCGTTCTATTAGTTAATTATAGAAACTTAGGATGAAAAATCAATACTCTGCTGAGAGATCTTCTGGACAGTCTCACCTGATCCGTAATTTGAATATATCCATAATTTGAACCAATTGCAGTTCTCAAAACCTTAGACTTTGCAATATTTAATTACTGTATAAGCTCACTAAATTGGAAGGTTACTGGGTTTTTTTGGAAAAAAAAAGTATTGATAGAAATTTAGGTGCAGTGTTACGATAGAATGAATTCATTCTAATCAGAAACTTCGAAGAATAACGGAAGCCTAAATCTCAACTTATTAATCTGAAAATGGAAATTCTATGAAATATGTACATCTTTATTTCACCACGTAATTTAATATTAAAGCAAATTTTCGAAATCTTTACTGCCACTTCTTTTTAATATTATATTATTTAGTGAAGTAAAGTTATTTATACAAGCAATAAAGCAAATTAACATGCGTTCAATAATTAATGCTAAAATTTAATGTGGCCAACGCACATATTAAAAGATAAAAGTTATTTAATTAAGATGAATGTGTAAAGGTCTGTATTGAAATATATATATATATATATATATATATATATAGCCGGACAGTGATGTGGGATTTAAAAATGCCAATACAAAAAACACATCACTGTTTCTGTGAAGATACAGCCAATCTATCCTCACGTCATCAGTGGCAAAAATTCAGATACAATTTAGAAAACAAGAACGCAGTATACCAAGAGATTGCTCTGTTTTAATTCAAAAACAAAACCATGACCAAATTACCTTAAATTTTAAAAAAATTACTAATATAAAAAAATAAGCAATAAAGACGGCTTGTTTCCATATTACTTATTAAATTTATTTTACAGTATCTCATACATTTAAAATTTACTTTATTACTTTTAAAGTTAAGTTAAAGTACCCCTCGCTGCAGGCCTATACAGGCCTATTGGGGCGCAGGAGGTCAGGCTCCGGCGATGCAAACCACGGGACGAAGTTGGGGCCGGGTGGTCAGCCCGACGCCCGCCCGCCTTTAACTCTCGGGAAAGAAACCCGGTACCCATTTGAGAGAGGGCTGGGTAGACCCTAGGATCCGTTTGGAGATGAAAGGAGCGTGGAAAAATCCCGCCCTCTGCCGAGGCCAGGAATCGATCCCGTTACCTCCAACCCGCAGCCCAGCGCCCTGACCACTGGACTACCGGGCCCACACTTTATTACTTTAACTCAATATTATAGCTAAGCTATGCTTATATATTACAGCTAAGCTATAGCTTATAGCTATTGAAGCTAAATCCTACCATTATAGTTACAGTTTTCCAGTAAAAATATTTCCTAATTTATCTTTATCACGTAAAGAAGAAGCGAATTGCTTAATTACGACTTAAACTGCAAAAGTCTTAATTCTAAAGATATCTGATCTTCATGATTTGATTAAAGATTGTTAAAGCCTTTCATCAACTTATACTCACTTTGAATTTCTAAAAATTTAAAAAAAGATGATCGTTTTTTTACTATTGCTACAGAATTCGAAGTAACATTTATCGTCTGTAAAGTAATTCTGCTTTTATTCAAATTTTATATAAAAAAAACGTTTCCACTAATCACACATTAAGCAAATTATCTCATGTATGTAATAGGTATTTTTGTTCGTACCTTCAAAGTCGTCTCAAGATTTTTAAATGATATATGCTTTCTTTCTGTTAGTCACCAATTAACACCAACAATTAATAATGATAATCCTACAGAAACAAGTATAATACATTATTATCATTCTTAGCCAAACACTCAACGGTCAAAAGAAATCAGAGAAGGATTGAGAAATTCTGGAAAAACTCTGTCTGCAAAATAAATCTCAACAGTCGTTTCAACTACGCAAACGTAGTTTCATGTTTCTTCCATGAGCTTTGCATTGGATCATTATTTACAATCCATTCTTTTTCACTGAATTTTGGACATCCTTTATGAACAGTAAAAATTACAAAGCACAGATTGAAAGCTATCAACGAGAAACAGTTTCATAGTAAATTATGAAAACTAAATTAAAGAGCCATTTAAAGAGCATTCGTATCCTTCAAACATGAGTCGCACGAAGGAATCGAACAGCAAATATTATTCGCAAATCCCTTATTGGTTTTAGGTCTGTAGAACTTCCCCTTATATATCAAGTTTCCCGATAATAAACTGCCATCGAGACAAAGCAAATCCACTGGCAGAGCAAATGAACAAGAGTTCCTATTGTCTTGGGGTAAATATTATGATTGGACCAAAGGAAATAGAGTCGCGAAACTAATATAATATAATGGAGTCTATTTCAAAAGAGCGCTGCAGAGGTGTCAGGTTTTCATTTAATGCTTTACTCCCAAGTTTAGTTCATCGATTTTCAATTTCAATGCAGTTATCTCATTAATGCGAAAACATAAAAGATCTGGAAATTAATTAAACTTCAGGAACGTGCGGAAATACCACAGAAAAAGAAAAGAAATATATTTATATTAAGGCTAAAAAGTTATATAACAACGCTATCGAACTTCAATAAAGTATAAATTCATTCAAACGCTGTGAGGCTTGTAATATATTCTATTCGTTAGATTAATGAATTCATAGAAAGGCATAAGCAGGCATAAATCTGTTGAACTGTATGCTGCTGTTTTCAGCTGAATTCTAATCAAACAATGATTTGGAGATCAAATGATTCTCCAGGTTCGTTCATCCATCAGAACAATAAACAAATGTGCTTAACGGATATCTGTTTTTCTTTAATACTTTCTAATCAAGGAATGTGATATTCTTGAAACTTTGCGTCCACTGGCAGCAGATGCCTTTCTTAACATTAAGGATTAAGGATTTTTGTGTAGGGATCCTTGTGTCGGAATATTTGGAAAAAGATGACAAAAATTAGCGTCAGATTCAAAATAATTAACCTTCTCTGCAAACAAATAACGATTTTTTTTTATTCATTGTAAGAAAAAATTAAAGACTGACTTGACTGGATTAAAATTAATTGGATCTAGACAATATAAAGTAAGTATTTAAGAAGGTCGCGCGGCTGGCGATGTTGCTACGACACTGGCCTCTCACCTCTGAGTACCGAGGTTCGGTTCCCATGTGGGTTTCGTAGATGGTGGCGATCCGCGCTGGGCAGGTTTTCCCGGGGTTCTCCCGTTTCCCTGCATTTCTCACACCATCCTTTCTCAGTCTTTGTCTCCGTCTGTCCTTCTTTCCGAGCGATAGCACAATAGATCTTTCAGGTCGCGGTGCTCGGCTGTCAAGCCACCACGCTCACTACATTACATTACATTACAAGTATTTAAGAAATAATCTGTTTTTACAAATGGAAAGTATGCAGGTAGATTCTTGATATTCGAAAGGTATTTATTATAATTTATAAATATGGAATAATTTATAAGTATTCATTTTATTTTCATGAATTTAAAAAACAACATTTAAACTTTAACTTCTTTCAAAACCTTCTTAATAGTGAACGTTAATTATTCATATTAATTTCATACGAAAACCATGACAGCAGGATATTAAAGAACATCATCAGCATTTTATGGTATCTATTTTGTAGGTCCTTGTTTGCTTTGTCATGTTTATCTAATAGAAAAACTCATATCGTTATTTCAATCAGTAAAAATAGCAGTAAACCTAATCAATTAATCTTAAGAAAATATTACTATTTTTGAGAAATAATGTATTCGGTTTTCCGATAATACTGACACAGTCTCCTGAAACTATGGAGGCAATTAATAGATTATAGGATCGTTAAGCCAATTAAAATTTAAAAGCAAATTCGCATGTAAGAAAACCGTGGATTTCTCGCAATGACTGAATAACAAAAATCTATACTGTAAACTGTATCTTTTATTAGGGCAGTTCGCTTATTGTTACTAATATGCATAATCTATGGGTTGTCGAGAAATTTCCAAAGACAAACGAATCTTACATTATCATTACTTTAGTGGTGACTTGTTTAAGGGAAAATTAAATGTCCTTAGTTTTCTAGCATTCAGATTGAGATCGATCAATAAATTCCATTGATCTCGCTATTTAAAGCCCCGCGAACACCATGCTATTTTTCAGCAACTTAGTCGTCCGATTTTGACGTCACGAGTTGATATAGACAGTTTTGAGCCCGTTTATATGCAAATTGACTGCAACTTTTGTCATCCGACTCGAGTTGTTTCTACATCTGCAATTCGAAAAATTGCATCGAAGTCGCTGGGAATTACCCAATCAAGGTCAGCGTTGGAACACGTCAGTCGTGACGTCACGCCCATGGAAGAAATGGCGTCGAAAATGATATTCGCCGATTCGATTCGGATACATGCTCGTACTCAATGAATATCAAGAGTATTGCGAGTTTCTTTCATGCATAAATAAAGTTTATACTGAACTGCAGAAATTGTATGCGGCAGAATTTATCAGAGAGGTTTCAAAACCTCGCTTTTTTCGGATTTTCCACATCCGGTTTGGGAAACACATTGCATTATGGGATTCCTTCAATCACCGCCGACTTCATATCGAGTTGCATGGTGTTCGGGGTTTGACAAAAATTTATATTAACTCGTGACGTCAAAATCGGACGTCTAAGTTGCTGAAAAGTTGCATAGTGTTCGCGTAGCTTTAGAAGATTCCTAAGCATCTGGGGTCCAGCGCGATTCGAGTGACGGACAGACAACTGTCTTTAATAAGACTTAGCAAAATACAAACAGGTCTATTAATAAAAATGGAAGTCGTTGCTACAAGAACAAGGATGATAGAATATCTAACAAAGCAGGACAATCTATTTCTTTCTATTTATTTCAGAAACAGATAGTGAAATAAGTGGATATTGGAGGAACCGGATCTAGGGAGTATGGGGATTTTTCCCTCCTTTTTTTTCTCTTCCACGACAGTCTGAGATTTACCCAGCCCTTTGTCCAATGGATGCCTAGCGGAATAAAGGCGGCAAAACGTCCCTAACTCCCAGATCTCAACTTCGTTCCTGTCATCCTGTGCTATCAACTCTTTATGGATATAAGTGTGACTATAAAATGAACGCTTATTTTGTCATTTCTAATGAAATCAAACTTGATTCTTTTTTTTTTCATTTTTTTTCTTTCAATTCCGGAATTATTAGTAAAGAAAAAACACAGCCTAAACAATAAACCTGAGATGGCCTATTCTACAGACAACTAAGCGTTCTTATCCTCATTCAAATTTACTCTATGCAGTTTTGATTCAGCGACTCCATCGTTTCTGTCTTTCTCTCTATTTATACGTTTTCTTGGTTAAGATGTGGAAGCAGAGACTTACATAGAAGATTTACAATCGATTTCTTCCATGACCTTCATTCTTAATCATTCTTTTCTTCAAATACAGATACATAATCTGGCTGAAAACTGAATAGTACTTGAAATTCAGTGAAGGTTTTCAATGGCGAGGTAATGATAAGCCATTTCCTTGTGCCACAGCTGCAAATCGATCTAGATCATTTCGAGCTCAATTTCAAAAGGTGTTTTAATGAATGTTTCGGTTCAGTCAAGTTTTGTGACAATTCTTCTGCTGCATTAAAGATAGTATGATATGTAGTACGATAGTGTTATTGTAAATAAAACTTACTTACATGTAATAAAATCGCATGTTAATATTCCGTAGGCGATGTTTGAATACAACAATTTTTTCAAACTGTTTGTTAGGTGCGCGGTTTAGTAAAAGGGTTCGGTTCTGTTTGCAGCTCTGTTATAACAGAAAAATAACCTATTTATGTTTTATATGTTAATGCTATTATTCCTAACGCACGTTAAATCTTGTTGTTAAAGAACGATAACCTCTTACACTTGTACCCTTTTCAGGAGTACGAAGATGACTCGCCAAATTTAAGAATTTTTTCGCATTAATTATAGAATAACCAAGTCTTTAATTCAAGCAGTTTAATTAAGGATCGACCTCTAATTAATGAACAATGAACTTAACAATGAAGTGAAATGTTATTAATTATCTAAACCAGCACCTGCCCTAGAAGTCTGCTGTTTTCGTCAAATGTTTCTCTTTTAAATGGGTTAATTGATTAATAATTAGCGCATCTGCTGTTACTTCATCTCTTCCGTTTCATCGCTCTTTCTTCAATTTCTTCTAATATATTTTTCGAACATTTCGTATAATTTTGATAAGCCCCATTTTATTAATTTCAGTATTTGTTTTACCAAAGGAATATTCGGAGAGGAAATGAAAAAAAAATACCACAACGATTGATATAATTAAATGTGACTTGAAAACAATTTGAAGCCCTGATTGCAACAAGAATTCGAGGTTTTTTTGGAGAGATTTGAGATTTTATTATTCAGATATTTTGGAAATTTCGAGAATTTCTACTTTCATACTTAACTGTGAAATTGCTTTTAGTTTTTTGGAATTGTTTAAATTTGTAATAATTTGTTCAATTTCGTTGGTTATTTGTTAGTTTATAGTTAAAATTCGATGGTTGCAAATTAATGGGCAAGATAAAGGATTAATTCATATCTACCATCGTTTAATTCAAATAAACAGAGATGAATATGACGAAGATTCTCTTCATATTCATCGTCAGAAATAACGGGGAAAAAAACATCACGGTTTTCACGATCAACATCTAGTAAAGAGTGAACCGGTATTAATCACAAGTCATAAGCTGATTTAAAATAAAAACTCAAAACATTTTCACATTATCAGTATTTAAAAAAAAAAAAAAAAAAACAGTTTTTAACGTGTGCATAAATGTTTAATATTTCTTCGTATATAGGCAGCACACTTATATTTAAAACTAAATGTTTAAAAACATTAAAAAACCGTTACATGGGACGGCACGGAACGTTAAAAAAATATTTAAGTTTAGGAACGTACTTATTTTTTTGTTAACCTAGAAAAATTTTCTCAACTGGGCAGTAAATATGCTTTACTGTCATCACACTGACACTGTCATCACACCCAGCCATAAACGGTTAATTCTGAAAAGCTGTTTTTATCCTTATTAGGAATCATCAGCAGAATTTACCCTTGATGTTTGACTCAGTTTGGGCGAAAGCTAAGGGAAAGCATTCGATCCCTGGAATGGGCCGCCGGGATAAAAAACAATCAAATAAAAACTAATCCTGTGAAATCCACAGTATTAATCCCTTGTCCTTTCACTGAAAGGCACTAAGGAATTTGATATACGAATTATTATGGACGTTAAATTTTGCTTTTCCTAGAAAATTTTTCCCAAAGAAAAATTGAAATATTTTAATATAATGAATTACAAGTAATACAATTCCCATAATTCATTATATCAACATCTGTTCTATTGAATAGATGAAATTCTATTAGACGAACTTCACTATAAACAAACCGAGCTTTTTTTGAAATTCATCTGTTTAGAAAAGGAACATCTTTTTCTAAACCTTATATAAAAAATACTTAAAAAGAAGAGGGTTTTTTTTTTATTCAATACTTGCTTTTTGAACAGCCATACAATACTGAGTCAGAACTATGGTAACGTAATGGAAGGGACATAATAGACAGGAAGTAGGAAGCAAAAAGCAAACTTGGATGAAGGACCAAGAGGAACCAGAAGTACAATGGACGGACCTAAGAGGAAGAGGGGAAAAGAGAGAAGGGAGAGGGTCACAGAGTGTTCTGGAAGCGAAAGATGGAGGGAGGAAATTACATACCAAGTCAATATGGGAGAATTCCATGAAAATCCCATGAAACAATGCAGAGTAGATTCTCTCACTACAGAATAACAAATGCATTTCTAATGATGAATTAAACTTCTATGGAAGTAAAGAAACGAACCTTTGAAACATTTCTTCTGCAATGGACTTTATCTTTCAGGAAAAGCATTGAAAAAAATAACTTTATCAGCTGTACATTTCTTACCATTTATCCATTCTGGTTATGATGTCTAACAACTACAAATTCCAGAAGCTGAAATTTTGTAATAAGTTTTCGCTCATTGTTGATGTTGATACAAAATGGAACACGCCTGTTTGGACTGTCATTATACGTGAACGCCTTCTATGTGGCAAGAGAAACCTGCAAGGCCAACTATAATCTTCTCATTAACTATTTAGATTAATTTCTTCTAATTTTAATTAAGTATCAGCTTTGTTATTAGGGTCATGTTTTAACTACAAAGTTGACAAGGGCAGGTTTATGTCTGAAGATGAATTATGCCACTGAAGCTGCGTGTTATCAGCTTGTCAAATTGAATAGTTTATGAAAAATTACAGATAATCTATATTTAGTAACTTATTAATTAGAAACATCAGCTTCGGATAAAAGTTATTTATAACCGATTACTTTTAATTTATAGTTGCCATAAAACCTTTCTATCTATTTGGTATTTAATTTATTACTCTACCTGGAGACATATTTCATTTCGGATAAACCTTTATTCCGGGAATTACACTATTATTTATATATCGCACATCTGTCGATTACACACGAAATTTTCTATTAAAAATACTTTATCGTAAATCCATACTAAAGTTTATGAAATGAATAATTGCTGTAATTAGTTTCCAGCTGTTTTTGTATTACATGGGATCTCCTTTATATATTGTTATTTTATAAATCGACTGTTCCGTAAAATCGTAAAGTTTAAGAAAAAAAAAGGGAAAAAATTGCAAGAAATGAAATACACCAAAAAAATAATTCAAATTACAAAAGAAGTTTAAAACTATCAATTGGTTCTTCAATTTTCCTTTTAGTAATTATTGATTTTTTTTTTCATTTGAATAAAATTATTATTATTTTTAAAAAAATAAAAATTTGCAAAACAAATTTAATAAATGTTTGTTAATCTATATTACTAGAATCTTTTATTTCTCTGTCTGTCTGTCCGGCGCAATTGTTAATTATTAGTTTCCCTTGCTGAGAAAGTCAGATAGTAAAATTTTCTTTTTTTTTTGGCCTTGCATGGGATACCTTCCTCCTCGCAGTCATTGCTAACCATTGGACTATTGAACGCTAACCATTGGACTACTGCTTGTCCATCAATATCAAATCCTACTTTTATTCTATTTGTTCGAGCGCTATCAAATAATGAGTTCATTCAAAAAGGAATAAAATATCACTTTTTGCCATAACCGCTTGGAATCGATTCATCTTGGATTATCCCATGTTACCAGGGGAAGACAGGGGGATAGCCTTGTTTTTCTAAAAATTGATCTTTTAACTGAATTTCTTTTACAAATGAAATGAAAACTTTTATTTTTCCTCAAATGTCCAATATTTCAATGAGTATGTGTTAAGTCTTATTTCCCCATAAACTATAAATTGGAATTTTAAGACTGTATTTGCTCACGAAGTTATTTCGTACTCAGTGTAATATATCTTTGATTTTTCAAATGTTTAAATAAATTAAATTCGTGAAAACTCAAAAAATTCTTCTTTAATATATAAATACAAATAACTCATAATAACTCCTTCTTCCACTTAAAAAATCTTTACTCAATATTTCTACTTCTTTAGCAGAAGTCTTCTTCAGGAAAAAACTACAGAAAGTGTAGAGAAAAACCTAAAATTTACCTCTACACTTAAAACAGAATTCAAAGCATAAACAATCATGGAATCATTCATGATACAAACTTTCTTGAACAACAAAACAATTAAATCTCGTACAATCCTTCGTTAAAGAAATAAATTCATGCAACATATAACGAATACAATTCTTATACAATTCTTCCTTAACAAATTTATATATATACACACACATAACAATTTATGCCAATTTCAATTTTTGATTCAGAATTTTGTTATTTTTTATAATTTTTTCAAAAAAACTGAATGAAATGGGATTAATTTTAAGTGCTTTAATTTTGTTAATACAATTTGTCAGATTAATAAAGCCCGATTCCAAAATGAATCTTTTTGATTCATCTTGGGATACATATATAATATCAATAATTGGATCAGGATTATGGGCCACATTTCTTGTGTGATACACCCAATCCGACAGTTCTGGTTTATTGTCTCTATAAGCATTAGTATGTTCCTTTAACCGTTCTTTAAAGGATCTTCCGGAGCTTCCAATGTATAATCCACCACAGTCCCTACATTCCAATTTATAAATTACTCCCATTTTATATAATTTGTTAATCTTTTCTTGCCTTCTTTTTTTGAATAATACATTCCCTTTATAAAATACTATTTTAATTTTGTTTTCTTTCAAAACTTTTTTTACGTCACTATCAATTACAAAACCAATAGGAAACCGAATTAATTTGTAATTTGCAACTTTATTAGTGTTTATTTTCTCTACTTTCTTAATTTTTTCTTTACGAAAGAACTTATCAATACTTGCTTTAATAAATCCTCTCGGATAACCATTCATTCAAATGAGAACAGCTTCATCAACCAATTAGAAGCCAGTGATAAGCTTAACTAACGCTTAATCTGCGCTTATCTGAAGTTTCTGCGCAAAGTTTCTTATTCACCCCTTTGCTACAGGTTCTCTAACCACTAATTTAATACGTAAAATTGTATCTGGTTCATATCTTTAAGTTTTTTTTTGTTTTTTTTTTTATTTATTTATATAATTTGAGTTTTTACAGTCCTACTAGGGAAATTTCCCTGTCAGTAGGTTCTGGAGTTTTATAGTTACAATCTGATTAATTTATGGTTGATAATATGATGCAAAATACATGTAATCTACATATCTACACAGTACAATCAATAAAAATGTAAAGCATTTAGGAACATTCACTCTAGTATGAAGATGCAGACATGTGTATATGTCTCTGTGTATATGTATAATTTACACACACAGGAGCGTAAATACACATATGTGCATGTTCAGACTTATATATGTTACATTAAAATTATAAAAGTTCAAGAATAAGAGGATATATATTTAAATGTAATTTAAATATTTACATATAGTACAGATATACCTTAATATTATAAAAGTTCAAGAATAAGAGGATATGTATTTAAATGTAAATTGAAAATAGTTACATATGGTACGGATATACATTAATATTATAAAAGTTCAAGAATACGAGGATAAGTATTTAAATGTTTCTACTCGCTACAACTTCCTGTTTGTTTGTTTTTTTTTGTTTTTTTTTTTTTATAACCAATGCTGTAGTTGGTTAGGTAGGTGCTTTTAAGGAAGTTCTAGAGAAGTTCTGTACAAAAGAGAGATATTTTCTGGAGTTTGGATTTTAAAGATATGTACTTATTTAAGCCATTTTATTTTGTTTTCTGTGATGTAATTAAAGAGTTTTCTTTTTAACTCTTTAAAATTTGTTAGGTTGGTTAGATTTTTGTCAAATTGATTAAATATGTTTACAATTGTTTTACTTTTTAATCTTAATCCGTAGTTATTTCGGGGTTGTTCAAATTTTGGTTTATTATAGAAGTTGTTTCTGGTAGGATAGTGCGTTGTGCATTCGGTGTTATTCAGAAGAGTAAAATAATTCTTTAGTGTAATTGTGTATATTATTTTTTGTTGTGGATATAATATTTTGTGCTTTTTTAGGATATCAAGTTTTTCAGAGCGTGACATTTGCTTGAAATTAGGGAAGATTAGATTTAGTATGTTATCTATTGATTTGTCTATTAAGTCTATTTCGTTCTTGTTAGCATGTATCCAGTTAATTATGCCATAGTTTAATGTTGAGTCAACAAAAGCTTTATAAATTAAGATTTTTGCTTTTAAAGAAAAAGAATTTTTAATTTTGTTGAAAATGCAAGTGTAAGTGTTGAGTTTTTTGAGTATTGAGATTATGTGAATATGCCATGTAAATTTATTGTCAATATGAATACCAAGATATTTGCAATTGTTTATGTTTTCTAATACTTCACATCTGCAATTAACGGTTTGTTCATTGTCTTTGTGTAGACACTCAAATGTGTGTATTTTTAAGCTTGGTATGGTGCTTACGCTTTTGTTTTTAGTTTTGATTACCATGAAGTTTGTTTTTGCATGGTTTATTTCCATTTTGTAGTCATGGGTCCACTTGACAATTTGATCTAAGTCGTATTGAGTTCTTTGAAGAATAGTCTCCATTTCATCGGAAGCATTTATTATTATGAGGTCGTCTGCGTAGGCAAACGCTTTGGAGTATTTGAGTGTCGTGAATATTGTATTCGTATAAATTAAGAATAATAACGGACCAAGATTAGATCCTTGAGGGATTCCTGTTTTTAATTTGTAGAACTTACTTAGATTGTTCTTAATGGATATCTTGAATTTTCTATTTTTTAAATAGTTACTTATCAATTTTTGTGCGTTACCTCGAATGCCATGTTTTTCTAATTCTTTTATCAATATGGCATGATTTAAGCAGTCAAAGGCTTTTTTAAAGTCTATAAACACAATGGACAATATTTTGCTTTTGTTTAAATTAGCGTTTATGTACTCGTTAAAGTCGTCTAATAAGTTTGTTGTACTGGAATTTTTTTGATAGGCGTACTGGTTAGTGTTTATAGTTTTATTTTTTTCTATGAAATTGTATATGGTGTTTGTTATATGTGATTCGAAGATTTTGGAGATGTTAGGTAAGATTGATATAGGACGGTAGTTGATTATCGAAGTTTTTTTCCCACTTTTGTAAATGGGGATGATTTTTGCCCATTTCCATTTTTCTGGGAACTTACATGTTTTTATGATTTGTTTTGAGATTTCGCAGATGATTTCTGTATACGACTCGATGTGTTCTTTGATTTCCTCTATAGGTATTTTGTCCAGTCCAACTGATTTACTTGATTTCATATTGATTAAAATTCTATTCACATCATTTGGAGACATTTCATTTAGTACTATAGAGCCTGAAGGTGTGTTGAGGTTATAATTTAGGAAATTGATGTTACATTTGCATTCTTTTATGTTGCCAATATTGCCAAAATGTACTCCAAAATCTTCTAGTGTTTTGTCTGTGCCTTGCTTATTTATGATATAAGATAAATTATTGCCTGTGTTTTCTTTTTTCCTTGTATTTATTGTATCGTTTATTATTTTCCAGTATTCTTTATTATTGTTGTAGTTTTTTTCAAGCTGGTCAGAGTAATATTTTTCTTTGGTTTTTTTTATTAAATTCATTGTTAAATTCCTGACCTTTTTGTATTCAAGGGCGTATGCAATGTTCGTTTTATTGTTTTTGTGTTTTTTATACAGCTGATCTTTTTCTTTAATGAGTTTATAAATCTGATCTGTCATCCATATTTGTTTAAATTTTTGGTTCTGATTTTTCTTTGCAGTTGCCAAATCACTATCATTTGTATTGATGTGTTGTCTTGTGTTCTTGCAGGATTTGTAGCGAATTTTATAAAAGTGTTTGAGAGTTTTGTTTACATCATGATAGTGTGAGGTATGTTGTTTTTCTAACAACTTACTTATTTGTGAATTGAAGTAGGCAACGTCAGATATAGGCATAATTAATTTCTGCTTAATTTTTCTTTCGTTGTTGGTGGGAAAGTTAATTTTGGTATTTGATAATTTGATAAGTATCATATTATGATCTGAGATATTGTTATCAATTACATAACCTGTTACGATGGAATCTTTTATTTTTCCAAAGCAGTGATCTATACAGGTTTCAGAATGCTGGGTTTTAGTCGTGGATTCTCTGGTGGTTTCTGTGATATAGTGTTGTAAGCCATGAGTAGAGCATATTTTTAGATAATTTAAAGTTTCGTAGTTGGGAATTTTTTTACTTATGTCTATGTTAGTATCACCAATTACCAGTATATTTTTGTAGGTTTTGATTAGTTGATCTAAATTCTTGTCTAATTCTTTACAAAAGTTGCCTTTATCAAGATGAGGGGGTCTGTATATTGATAGTAATATGAGTTTATCTTCTTTGTTACCTTTCCCATTATGCTTTATTTCGCAAGTTATATTTTCGTAATTAGTTGTGTTAATTAAGTGTTCTGTAATGTTGAGGTTACTTTTATAAAATATAATGATGCCGCCTCCTCTTTTTTCAATTCTAAGTTTATGAATGGTTTGAAAATTTTGGATTTGATACCAGATCATTTCTGAGTTTTTAATGTTCACTTCATTCAAAACAATAATGTCAATTAGATCCAAGAATTTACTAATGCTACAAATGAAGTAATCAAAGTTTTTTCTTAAGCTTCTGATATTTAAACATAAAATTGTCATTTGATCAGATTTGTACAAGGTAGTCTTACCTGACTCGTACCAATCATCAATACTATGGAAAGAGTTTGATTTTTGTTCATCTGTCATTCTATCGGCCATTTTTTTTTTTTTTTCCCTTTTATTTTTATTTTTTTATAGCTTTGTTAGGTCTTCTTCCTTTGTTATTTTGAGGATCCTAGATGTTGTATCCTTTCTCCCTAATATCTTGCTGTTTTTTACCCAAATGAATTTATAGCCCTTTGCTTTTGCTGTTTGCTTAGATTTCCAAAATAGTTCTTTTTTCATTTTTGTAAGATTATCGTTCATGTAGATTTTGGAATAATCATTATCTTGATAAATGTCATTGTTTTGTAGTGTTTTTCTCTCCTTCATTTTGGTTATCCACATATCTTTGGCTTTCAAAGATGTGAATTTTATGATAATAGGTTCAATTTTGTCCTTATTATATGTTTGCACCCTGTGAAAGACATCAATGTTGTTTAGTTGATCAGTTGTTTCTAGTTTATCAGCTATTTTCTCAATAATGCTTTTGAGGTTTTCATTGGGATAAGCCTTTACACCATCGAATCGATTTCTAAATTGTAGGCTCTAAGTCTTTCTTCCAGATTTTGCACTTGGTCCACCAATATTTTTGTTTTTTCTGCAGTAATATTGTTCTTAAATTCAGCTTGAGTTACTTTTTCAGTCATGTCCATCATTTGTTTATCGTTTGTTTTGAGTCTTTGAAGGATTTCTTCATACTGAGAATTTATGTAGTCCATTCCTTCTTTGATGTGTTTCATTTCATGTTTGATTTCATTTATTCCTGACAGTTGTGACCTTATTTCTTTGAGTTCTTTAAGAATGGCTTCATTCACTTGACCTTGTGTGGGGAAAGTGTCCATTGTCCCCTGCGGGGGGAGTGGGTCCATTTTACTTGGCAGGGGGTTGGGTTGTTTTTCTCGGGACGGGGATGAATCTTTTGTGAAAATTGAATTTGTTTCGCAATGATTATCGTTTTCATTCCTATGCTTTTGTATGTTGTTCCTGCAGTCTTGGCATTTCCATTGCAGTTTCCTTGAAGGGCTTAAGTTGCCATCCTCCGATTCCACGCATTTGGTGTGAAATGCAAGTCCACAGCCGTTGCATTTCAATGGATTACTTTTCAGCTTTTTTTTACATTTTCTGCAGTTTATTTCAGTAGGTGAGTTACCTCTACTTGCCATATTTGTACTTGGATAAAAGTTAAATCAGATTGTGATTTTTTAACTGTAAATTGTTGTACTTACGTGATTAGAGTTGAGGAGCGTTGACAAATGCGTGTAATTCCTTTTAGAGTTACAAAATATAAATTATCATTATAAATTAGATTTTATTGCCTAAATTAAAAGATACTCATCAAAATGCAACTAAACTCCCTTCAAAAAATAGCCAATCACCGTCTATTCACTTCTGTTAATGAAAATGTTAATGACGATACTTCATGATGATCTTTTGTCTTTTAGTCTGACTGCTGCCATTAAGCATAAAATTCGTTTTCATTACATTCCAATTAAAAATAGGAATATTTTATTTTTCTAATTGTTAATTCTGATTATTCCGCTCAAGTGAAGGCTTATAAGTGACTAGGCCATCTCCCGTGTACAGATTGTTCGTTATAGATATTTGAAGAAGAGATTTATTTAGATGGACGTTGGTTGATATAGATGTTAAATGAAGATCATAGCTTATATACAATACTCCTTGCGACGAATTGATTGTGACCATTCTTTCGAGTGAAGATAACCAAATTCTGATGACTTGTGAATCTAGACAAATTTTCCCCTTTGGCGGAGACTTCAGACAAATTTTACCTGTAGTCAAGAATGGCCGAAATTACGACATTATTAACAGTTCTTTGAAAAGATCTCATCCTTTCTCTCGTTGTCCATTTCGATACTAATTGATTATCGATGATAAAACGATGGTTTATATGAGATAATCCAAGAATAATCGATTCCAATGAAAGGGGTTAAAGCAATATTTTGAAGTTTTGAAGACTCTTTTCAAGCCATCTCTTTTTCAAGCATAATAAAATTGGAATAAGTACAACAAAACAAAATAGTTGGAAGCTTAAACAAATTTCAAAAACACGTGAATCAATAAGTTTAGTTGTTTTTACAAAAATATATTAATAAAGTACAATTCAATTATTAAAAGTAATAATAAGAAGAAAATAAAATTTAAGATAATCTAACAAAACTCGATTCCAAAGATAGCAGTTAACGCAACATTTTGAAGTTCAATAATGCTCATTTTGAATTTGTCGACTTCCTCGTGACAATAAAAAATGAAAAACCGTTTTCCATTGTTGCACTAACATTGGGGCACAACAACAACACAACAATTGCGGAGATATAAGTAAAAAAACAATATGAAAAGAGTTGTTGTCCCTATGGCCTAATGGCTAACACATCCGACTTCGGATCAGAAGGTTGCAGATTCAATTCCCGTCGCGGAAATTTCATTGTAAAAATTATTTCTATTTTCCATTCGCACAGAAAATTGCGCCGGACAGACAGACACACAGACAGACAGAAAAATAAAAGATTTTAGTAATATAGATTGCTTCTTGTTATAAATCACGATGTAATCAATACCTGTCATTGCAGTACTGAATCTTTCCGAATCTATCCACTTATAACTTCGACGCTATTATGTAGACATTAGATATCATTTCTTGTAGTACAGCAAAAAGGAGTTCAAAATAATAGAATTAATAAAAGATATCAATAATTTAACATTTCGTTTTTGTCTGCATTTTCCTGTAATCCAGGATTTAAAGAAATACCGCTCTTTTGAAACCTCTTCTCCCTCGTTAGTCCTTTAGTTTCATTAGCTCGAAATTAATAAATTGAAATTTATCTGAAAAAATTCTGAACGGTAGCATTTCAAGGTAACAAATAAATTTCTGGTTTCTTTTCTTTGACTCGTTGTTCTCTGGACGAAATTTTAGCATAGAAAATATATAATTCCATTCCTACTAATTTCTTCTTAATACAGATCCCAAAAAATCCAACAAAACAAACCATTTAAGAGAACCATCATTTTGGCAAAAAAGAAAGTTATTGATAGTTTCAATCACCGAGGACGTAAATTTATGGGAGAAATAGCAGTAAAGGATGCCTGTGAATAATAGAGGAAGAAAAGAACCCATTTCGAAGTCACTTGATAGAATGGATGGAGAATCGTTTTGATTTATGAAACACAGACTCACTAATGGCAAATGGTTCAAGCGACTGACAGAATTCAAATCGAGAAATTTCTCGGTAGTGAATACAATTCATTTGCAGACAAAGACGTGACTATTGTGATTACTTTTCTGAAAGTCTTCTAATGTTGGAAATACAGACTTGGAGTTGTCCAAAAATATTGGAACAAGACAATCATCATATTCTTGTGATGACAGATGAGTGCATCATCACACTATACTCTTATATTTGTTATTTGTTTATTTATTGATATAAGGCAACACTGTTTATTTGTCAATCCAATAATATAGAAGTTTACCTGATGTCTGAAGAAGTAGTTCACTTCATATACAGGAATTAGATAGAGAAAGAAATTAATTAACTGGAAACGTACGATACTTGTAGAAAACGTTATCAAACAAATTTCCCAAAACTACTATAGAAGATATTAAAGTTAAAATATCCAACTACAGGCCTACGTTACTCTTGTAGTGAGGTAAAGTGGTCAGCCCGATGACCATCCGCCTTTAACTTCCCGGGAAAGAAAACCCGGTACCAATTCTACAGAGGACTGAGTGACCCCCAAGACCCGTGTGGAGTAAAAATACTAGGGAAAATCCCACGCCGGAATTGAACCCAGCCACAACACAGTGCCTGACCACTGGACCACCAGGACCATGTAGATGATATGCAACAATAATATATAAAAATAATTCTATCTGTGATCATCCACAGATGTAAAACATGGATTCTATTAAAAGTTTAGTCATTTGAAAGTAAAATTAGAAGGAAACTTTTAGACCGACCAACCACAATACAGAAATAGCATTTATCCTTTGAGGGTAATTTACCATGAAGACTTAGAAATGCTAGACTGTATTTTACTAAAAAATTTACCAAAACTAGAAAAAGGATAAGTGATCAATGGATTGCCGAAGATACAAAAGAAATGTTAATGGCGCCTCGTAAAAAGAAGGATTGGATGTAGTTCATTTTGTTTCTGTTGTTTATTTTCTTTGGATCGAATGGAACGAGAAAAGAATGATGAAGACAAGACAATATTTCTTTCTCAATTGAAAAGAGGGGAAAAAAATGCAGCTAGATGTTCTTTTGTCCGCGTACAGTCCAAATACGACGAAATTCCACATAAGAGGATTCGCATAAAAGCAACAGTCTGTGGGTCTAGGAACTCCAGCAAGCGAATCAGTAGCAGCTACGGTGGAAAATCGGAGTCAAGCCCAGAAGAAATTGAAGAAAATTGGCAACTGCAATAACTCCTTTTCTCGTTTGTATTCCAACTAGAGGATGAAAAAGTAGACAAGAAAATACGACAAAAATTCAATGAATAATTTGGATATTATCAGTTACAATTGTAAAAGTAAAATTATGAAGTAAAGTAAATTTGCTGTTTATTTTTACAATTTTTTAATTATGTAGGTATTATTAATTATTCAATAGAAAAAGTTGCAAGACGAGATATTATAATTTTCAATTTGAAAAATACGAGAAATATGTTGAAATATATGTTTAAATTTAGAAAGTTTATTTCCGAAATTTATTACATCCTGTAGTAAAACAGTAATTTATTGGATTTTAAAATTTGAAAATCTTTTATACTGCAAATAATAATATTGAATAATATTAATATCAATTTATTTATAACCATGATATTATTAATTTAAATGTATCGGTTTTAACAAAAATTACAAATTTAATTAATTTTAATATTTTTAATTTATATGTTAAATGTATTAAACACTTTATATTTATGATACTGCATATTTATTTATTTATTTATTTATTTATTTCTATATCTTAGCTTGTTTTTGTTCCTTCAGTAAATGTTGACGTGATACTGAAAAGTACTGTTATTTTACAGCAATTTTGATGTGAAAGAGGATTTACATTTGTGCTGATTGGGTCCAGTAACAGAAAATTAACGAGCTGCGTGAGAGGCAACATAAGAATAGAACAGTCACACATGTATTTAAATATTCAATTGCATTTAAGTTTATGTTTATTTGATAAATTTACCACAAGAAGTTGTCCTGTTTCGTATTTTATTTTATACTTTTTAATATCGAAATTCAAATTTATTTGATAATTAAAAATTTAAATTTAAATTTATTTATTTATTTATTTAATATCCTATGTATTTGAAGAAGCATCCATCTCAACTGCCAATTTGAAAAGCAACCCAATAGCCGGCTTCTCTGCAAAGCACTGTTGTAAAGACGGAAACCAAACTTTAAACGAGTTATCAGGAAAGTCTGCTGCCGTTTTCAAAAAATCTTTTCTAATGAAACTACTTATAGGGGCGTTTAACATGCAATAAAATTGAAATATGAAAAAAAAAGAGGAGTAACGAAACTGTATATTTCAATTCATGCATTTGATTTATCGTAAAGCGGGAATCTGGGACGGCTGTTTCGTCCCTGTTAGGACTTTTCAGCCATATTTACCCATATTGACGATCAACTCGAAAGGCTATCGGGATCGTTCCCGTTCCCGGAACGGGAATCTCCACAAACAAACAACAATAATGAATTCACTGCAATTAGTACAGTACCAAAACCTTGGCCAGCCACAACTAGACAAAAAAGACATTTAATAAAGGGACAAAACAAGACAAGGACCAACGAGGTCTTAATATAGGGGAGTTTTCTTTTTTGTTTCATGTTTCAATTTTATTGCACGTAAAACTCCGTGAACATATGATCCTCGAATTACATCAAAAAAACTTATTTTTTCATAAAATCTTTAATTTAACCAAATGAAGCACTACTCATTTTAAGAAACTTATCCTCATTACAACAATTTCTACTATTAATCAAACATGAATTTTATTTCAATTTTGACAATTGAAATAAAATGGGGGGTGTATTTAGTCTGACTTGCACTCTATTTTTGGAAGTACTGGGAGAACTTTAGGGGAGAGATTGACTGAACATATTAGAGCTTTTAGGTATAAAAAAAAGTAAGATTTCTGACTGGGCAGATCACTGTGAGGAAGTGGTACACAACCCAGACCCTGAAGAAAAAGAGAGACTCATGATCGAATCATGTTTGATTAATAGCAGAAATTGTTTCAATACGGATAAGTTTCTTAAAATGAGTAGTGCATCATTTTGATTTGTTAAAGATTTTATGTAGTATGATTGTATATTAGTTTAATGTCCTTTTTTTTTAATTTTGTCTTAGTTAAAATGGCAAAAGCATGACCTAACTACTGACCCGTAATTTAATCTGCAAACTACAGAATAATTTCAATATCCATTATTGTCTTCGGCTTTTTCTTATTTTTATTTCTTTGTAAAGATTGTTAAACTTACATCAATGTCATTTTACAGCATTTTTTGAGATAAAATGATAATTTTCTATTAATGGATCATCAGAAATGTAAATCATCTTACCTGATGATCCATTAAGAAAAAATTAACGTGCTGCGTTGAGATTCAAAATATGAAAAAACTGTTATGAAAAATATCATTACTAAACACCTGCCAATTACGTTAACGTCGATAAAGAAAAGAATCGTACACGAAAGACTAAAATACATGTTTTTAGAGGAAAAGAATTTTCTGGAACGAATATTCCTGCTATTAAAAATGAGAATAGTATCGTTTTTTTATATCCTAGATCTTAAAAAATTAATCTGTATACTTCAAATATTTCAGATATACTTGTTATCATCCGATCTCCCCGAAAACAGTAATTTTGTAATTATCAAAAAAAAAATATTGGTAATATCTCATCGATAAAGTTTTACAGGAAGCGCCTAACTGACACTAATTTATAATCTGAATATACTTTACAAAATGTTTCAATTCATCTATCTTTAACCTCATTTTGCATTTGGGATCCATGAAATTACGGCTTTATGAACAGGAAAAGCCTTTTATTTCATTTGCCTAATTAATCATTATCAAATTAAAGTTTCAAATTAAGTGTTTCGATCAATTCCGAGATTGTGTCAATTAAATAACATTAAAATCACTTTATATGCAACCGATGACTATTGGATCCGACCAGAGATGCACGTCAGGTCACCAACCAGATGATCGCTCTCATGTCTCTCTCTCTGCGATCTATTAACCAATAAACAAGAATGGAACCCAAGGCTTTGACATTAGTCTGTCGTCAGTTCACAAAAGCAATTGGTTCTGATCTTTGAGCAACAAATCTACCTAACTTTGAATATCAAACCAATGAGCAATATCTAGTTAAAGGAAAATTATTTTCCGCGTTGTAACTCTCATGAGATACAATTTATAATCTGAATATACTCAATTGTCTCAATTAAATAACATTAAAATCAATTCATAAAAAAATGACTCAGGAGAAATAAACACAGTTGTTTCTGAAAAAATGAGGAATAACATATATTTTGGCACTTCCTGATTTTTCATTTCTTATTTATTGGTTCTATTTACTCTAATTCAATTGAGACCTTCCTCATTTTGATTGCCTGGCTTAGAGTCTATTTAAATCCAATCGAAGATGTATGGGATGAATATACTGCATATCTTGTTAAAAGATAATTATTTTCCGCGTTGTAACTCGGTTTTGTAATACATAAATACTATTCTGCGATGCGAAGGGAAGAAATATAATTCTTTCTAGAAACACAATGGACACGCACAAACTACGCAAGGATTCGCAACCTCGAGCTGTCATCGTAAAGAGACTGGGACGGACCGTTTCGCACTTATTAGTGCTCATCAGCCAGCCAAACTCCACCGATAACATGCTGAGGAGGTGCGAAACTTTAGAAACTTATAGAAATTATTAAACTTTCTTTCTATTTACAGCGTAGTTCTTATTTAATGCTGCTATTAAATTCCTTTTGTGCTTTGCGAGTTGCAGGCCAAGGAAGTATTGTATTTTCTCATTTTACTAATTTTTATTTTGTATTTCTTTGGTGAGAGGTCCCGCTCTTGGGAGCAAGAGCCGGGATAGATAAAGTCTCGCACCTCCTGAGCATGTTATCGGTGGAGTTTGGCTGGCTGATGAGCACTAATAAGTGCGAAACGGTCCGTCCCAGTCTCTTCACGATGACAACTCGAGGTTGCGAATCCTTGCATAGTTTGTGCGTGTCCATTGTGTTTCTAGATTGTTCACTCCGCACGTTAAAGAAAGTTTAATAATAAATATAATTCTTCTTTTTAAATTCAAACAAAAAAAAATTGTTTGATTGATGTAAGGTACTCCCAAGAGGATAGAAAAACAATATTATTTCAAGTCCTCAATTGTTTTCCTGTTATTTTACGCTAGCAATATATCCATCAACAAATAATGGATTTTGGTTGTTTCGTACCAGATATAAACGTCAGAAAATTTTAAAGCCATGAGCTGTGAGGATTATACAGTAGAACAACTTTCAATAGTATATCTACAAAGGTATAATAGATATTTCCAAAACGATTCTCCAAAAGTAAGGATTATTCTATCTGAATTCCACAGCTGATTCAGAAATTCAAAATAATAATAACAACCACTTGAACGTAATAATCATTTTCAACTGACCCGAAATAAAGCCCCACAATTGAGATTTTGACACTCACTTTTACTGGCTTTTTGTATTAGGAAATTTGACATTAAAGAACGTCGACATTATTAATATGTAATCCTGAAATTTTCTTTTTAACAGGAAAAAATAACAGCGTACCAATAAAAAAATCTTCAAAAAGATATTCGAATAAAATAAATGAAGGTTATACCCACAACAATTCAAAAAATTTCATAAATTAAAAAAAAAAAAATACAACATAATATCAATAGTTCTCGATTCTCCTACAGATGCTAAAATAATGCCATCGGCTTTTCGTAAAATTGGATTTTTATGTAAATTTGCAGAAATACTTCTTCTTCAGAATGAAGTTCAAAAGAAATTCATGGAAACATTTTTGAAAAGCATCATTGAAACCTCTAATCAAAAAATCTGCTTGTGGAGAAATGCAAATAACTTGAAACAGATTCGATCAAAAAGATTTTTTTTTATTATTATTTAGTGATCAGTAAACAATTTTTTACCCTCTGTAAAAAGCGATTCGTCAGCAAATAAACAGATTTCTTAGACATTTTTTACACTGTTTATGAGGTAATGGGTTCAGAAATACAAAAGAAACTTCTTTTTCATGAAGTAGCCAGTAATGTAAATTACAATTCTGCGTTGGAGATACTGTGATGTTTTTTTCACTCTTTCACATTCTTTCCTTTCTTTTGGGTGGATTTAATAACGGTTCGACGTCCAAACACCCACAAAAATTCGATGAATGATAACCACTATATAGTTTTTGTTCGTTTTTCTCGAAAGATGATTAATATTCGTTGTCAGTTTCAGACATTCAATCATGTCCGCTGAGGGGGTTTTATCTGACTGGCATTCACTGTCAACCCCCGAAATCCTTCGCCCGGGAATCTCTAACGTGAGCAAGGAAGAGGCGAACATTGTGTGTTGGTAAAGGCCGTTTAGCGCATTTAGCATAGACTGAGCTGGTCTGCTCTTTACAAAGAGAGCATCCATCATCTGAGGGCCTAACCGCACTACCTCAGCCTACGGAGGCAGGGAGTTTCGAATGGGGAAGGGGAGCACATCGATCACAATCGAATAGAAGAAAGATTCCCCCCTATCCCTCCCATCTTCTCTTTCCCGCCTGTCACAACTGCAAACCTCGCTGCCAAGATTCGTGGATCCTACGGGTAAATCAATACGGAAACGAAATTATAAACTTAGGTCTCCTTGGGGTATCTTTAGATTTTTTTTATTCACTATTTCACTTTAAAGTTTTCTCTGTCAGCTTCCTAAGATTTTATTAATGTGATTTATTCATTATTCCAAAACTAATAATGAGAATCCAAGTCCAAAAATTTACGAAACTTTCTGTACCACTTTTTACCTGTCGATCCAATGTTTCTACTAATAAATATAAATATCTCCTAAAAACCAAAATTTTCATTAAGTATACTGTTTCAGAACAGTCTTCAAATTTATATAAAAATCTGAATTAAGAACACTTAACAATGAAGATATTTTGCTTCAATAAGATATTTTGCTTCGTACGGTTTTCAAAAAATATCTAATGCTTCATTAAAAGAAAGTTTCATTGAAGATGTTTACTACTGTTTATTGCTGTTTAATATTTATATTTTGCAAATTTGGTTATTTGAATTTTCTTAATGATAAATTTAACGTGCGTGGAAACATTTTACAAGCAATAAAAATGGATAAAAACGCTAAATTTATCATTATCTATATGTCTTTCTTATAGTTTAATCCTTTATAAGCCAGCAGGTGACTGGCGGGGATTAACTAATTGCCCCTTTTTAATTTTTTTTTTAATTTTGATGTATTTTTATATGAAGGGCCATTCTTATGTTTACTTGTGTTTTGTTTATATTTCTTTGATATCACTGAGCAGCAGACACTGGGTGAATCCAGCTGGGTGAATCTCCTGGGTGAATCCAGGAGAGGTAATAACCTCGAAACAGACTGTCATGGATTCCCGGTGTCAAATATTCCAAAAGTAGCTCAGTGATTTTATTTGCTGTGCGTTTTTATCCCTTTTTATTGCTTGTTGAATTTTCTTTTTGGTGTATTTTGAAAACTTTGAACTTCTAATTAATTATGTTCTTTTGAATATTTTCAATTTGAAAGTTTTTTTTTTTTTTTTTTTTATTTGAATCTACATTTGAATTACATTAGAGTCCCATTAGGAGCTCAAGACTCCTATCAACAGGTGCTACAGTTATTTTTATTAAATATATTTACATCTATATGAATGAAACAAAACAAACTAACATAATAATAATATTATTAAAAAGATTGTATAAATAGAGATGATATATGTATATATACAGTAGTTCAGATATAATAATAGTATATATATATATATATACACATACATACATACAGACATACATACAAACATATATACACATACATATACATATACATACACACATATACAAACATATATACACATACATATACACATACATACACACATATACATATAAATACATATACATACATACACATATATATATACATACATACACATACACATACATATATATAAATTTACACATACACATATATACATATAAATTTACACATACACAGACATACACATACATACAAATACTTATAAATTATAAAATGAGTTAAAGATTACATGAGGTACAAAGATATATAAAAGAATACACAAGTTTGTACAATGGATTTACAAAATGTGTAGAAACGGTTGTACAGAATATTTAAAATAGATTTCCTTAATTTGTATTTACATAAATAAAAAATTCATATAGATATATTTGTTTTTTCTTATATATGAAATTTACATTAAAATTGCTACTTTCTGTGGTGCAGTCAGTACAGCATTAGAAATTTTAATGGATGCCTATTTAAGAAAATTGATGTTTTTTTTTCCTTTCAAATTTTTTCACTATTGTTAACAAACCATTTTATTAGGAATTTTTTTAGTTCGGAAATTTTTGTAAACGATCTAATTTTGTGAATGCCAATCTTGTTGATGGTTTTTTCCAAAATATGTAAATAATGCATTTTTCCATAATTATTGTTAATTTTTGGATATTCTAATTTTATTGTATTGTGATCTCTTAACTGATAATCATTTTTTCTGATATTTTTCCATTTGTAAATGAAGCTATAGTAATTCTTTACTATTAAATTATATTGGGCTTTTTGATAAGGCGTGAGTATTTTGTATTTTTCCAATAAATGTTTGTTTTTATGGTTATTAATATGTTTTTTATTACTGAAAATTAATTTTAGAATCTTTTTTTGTTGACCGTTTAGGAGTTTGAGATTCTTTTTTGATGTCCGTGTCCAGATGGTATTTGCATAATTTAGATAGGAGTCGAAGAATGCATAATACAAAATCATTTTATATTTAATTGGTAATATAGTTCTTGCATGATAAAAGATAAACGTCATTGTATTTAATTTTTTATAAATTTCTTTGATTTGTAGGTCCCAGGTGAATGTATTGCTTATTGTAATACCCAGATATTTTAGGGTTTTTACAGTTAATATTTTTGGACAGTTGGTACAATTAGTTGCCCTATTGTGTAAACAATCATGTGTATGAAAGTGCACATTCGGCTGATAATTGGGTTTTCTGTTTTTTGTATGTATCATAAGAATATTTGTCTTTTTTTCATTAATCAGTAATTTATTATCGTGTATCCAGAATTGTATATTGTTGAAATCTTCTTGTATTTCCTTGTTAGCTATATTTGCATTTTTTCCATGTTTTAGTAGTATTAAGTCATCTGCATATATAAAAATTTGTGAGTGCTTTATGTAGTTTACTATATCATTAATGTAAATAATAAACAGAGTAGGACCTAGGATGGATCCTTGTGGTACGCCTGTGTTTATCTTGAATTTGTAACTTGAGGTGTTGTTGATATTCACGGTGATTTTTCTGTCTGTGAGGTAGTTCCTAATTATGTTTAAGACAAGGCCCCTTATTCCAATTTTTTCTAATTTTTCGATTAAGATGTCGTGGTTGATCATATCGAAAGCTTTGGAGAGATCTATTGATAGTAAGATTGAAAAGTTATTTTTATTTAGATTTTCATTTATATTTTCATTTAGTGTCTCTAATAGCGTCGTTGTACTCTTGTTTTTTTGATATGCATATTGATTCTGGTTAATAATTTTAAATTTTGTTAAATATATATTAATTTTATTTACTAGATAAGTTTCGATGATTTTACTGAGTATTGGTTGTACTGATATGGGTCTATAGTTTGATATGTTATAAATGTCATTACTTTTGTACACTGGTGTTATCTTTGCTGTTTTTAATGCATCCGGGAAAGTCTGTGTGTCTATCATGCTGTTAATTAATAATGTGATGATGATTGAGAAGGATTCTTTGTTTTTTTTAATAACTGAAGTTGGGATTTTGTCATTTCCTATAGATTTTAAGTTTTTTAAATTAGTTATTATGTCTTGAATCTCGCTGATTAATGGCTCTTCCAATTTCATTGAATTATTGTTGTTTGTGTTTATATTAGTTAAAATAGTTATATTACATTTCTTTAAAATTTTATTTCCTATTTCTGAGTAGTGTTTGCCAAAGAGATTTGCTAGTTTTTTCTTTCTATTATTTCCCGTCATAGACTCTATTAATTTGTCTAATTCTCTACTGTTAGTTTTTTTATCATTTTTTTTCCCAATTATGTCATTTAATTCCAACCAAATATTTTTAGTTACATTCGTTTCGGAGTTGAGTTTTTTGTAGTAGTATTGTTTTTTTCTTAATTCTATCATTTTGTTTACTTTATTTCGCATTGTTTTATAGTTGTTGTAGTGTATCTTATTTGTTAAATTATTTTTATGTTTTCTGAATAGCTTGTCTCTTTTATTTATTTCATTTATTAGTTCTTCTGTTATCCATGGTTTCTGAAATCTGTTATTGTTTTTGGGTTTCTCTATGGGAATTTTTTTATTGCATTTGGAGTTATTGATACTATTTAGAATTTCGGAGTAAAGTGTGTTTGGATCGAGAGTATTTTTGTTTTCAATTTCACTGAGGACTTTCTTAATGTTGCTTTCTAATAAATTATTATCAAAAATTGTTATATGTTGTGGAATATCGTTGTTTTTTTCTATATTAGCGCTAATGTTAAGAGGGCAACTGTTTATTTCTAAGGCTGTTATGTAATGGTCCGAAATGTGTTCTTTACAAATTATTCCTTTAGTGTTGGTTTCATAGTTGTTAATGAATATATGATCAATGCAGGATTTTGACTTATGATATTTACTCTCTTGTTGTCTTGTGATTCCATATATACAGTTTTTAAAACCATGGCTGAGCAGAACTTTTATGTATTTTTGCATAGTTAGGTTTTTATTTTTTTGTAATATATCAATATTGATATCACCTATTATGATGGTAGTACTGTTTCTATTTGTTATGTTTTTTAGGATGTTATTGATTTCTTCTAAAAATAGTTTTTTCTTTGTGGAAGGTGGTCTGTATATTGCTAGAATATTCATTTTATTATTTTTAGTTTCATCATGCATATTGATATAAATATTTTCGCAATGATTAGTTATAATTTTATTTGTGTTAATAGATAGATTATTTTTATAATATATTATTATTCCTCCACCTCGTTTTTTGCTTCTTAATTCGACTATTTGATTAAAATTGATAAGTTGATAAATTTGAGCTTCATTTTCTTTAATGTTAACTTCAGTTAATATTATTACTTGTAAATGCTTCAATATATTATTTATTTTGCATAAGAACAAATTCCAATTAGTTCTTAAGGACCTAATATTAAGATGTAGGAATCTGAATGGATTAGTAGTATTCGGTTTTTTTTTCTCTATTCTTACAATAAAGTTTTGCCATTTTTTAAGATTTTTGATTATTATTGTTTTAGGTTCTGTAATACCTTTTTCTATGACATCTATTGAATCCATTTAAGATATAAGAATTATTATTTTTTTTTCCCAGATAAATTAAATGATTTTTTCCAAGTCATCTTCTCCCTTTATCGTGATAATGTTACTGCTGTCTTCCTTTCTTGCTAGGATTTTTCCCGATTTTGTCCAAACGAATTTATATTTTTTTTCTTTGGCTTTCACCTTTGTTTTCCATAGCAGGGTTTTGATGGTCTGTGACAGATTTTCATTGATAAAGACGGGACTGTGGTCATTATCGTTAAAGATGTCACTGTTGCTGATTCTGGATTTTTTTCTTTTCTCTAGCCATTCAGCTTGTGTTCTTCTGTCTTTGAATTTGACAATTATTGGGGGTGGTTTGCTTGTATTCCTGCTAGCAATTCTGTGAGCTATATCTATGTTTCCTTTGTTTTCACTTATTTTCAATTTATTTTCTATCTTATCTAAGATTTTGTATATGTCTTCATTTTGTGTTGTTTTCACACCATGTACTTCTATGTTTAGAAGCCTCGAATGAGTCTCTAATTTGTCCATGGAATCTGCCAGTGTTTTCATTTTGTCTTTTGTTTCTTCATTTTCTTGTTTTATCTGAATGATAAGTTTTTTGTTTTCCTTATTTGATTGTTCTGTTTTGTTTTGTCTTTGATTCAGATCCTCATATTTGTCTGACAGGAACTGGAATGACGTTTTTAACTCATCCATGTCACTCTTAATTGTATCTAATGTTTTTAGTTTATTTCTAATTTCTATTAAGAGTTCTCTTGTTGTTGCGTCTTCTTTCTCACCATTTTCTGGTTCACTGAGATTGTCTTTTGATTTTAGCTCACATTTGCTGCAGGACCATTTTTTCTTTTTTTCTTTGCTCATTTTTTTGTATTTTTCTTCTTCAATTGAGCATTTATAGTGATAATCCCTATTGCAGGATAGGCAAAGAACCTCTGTACCCTTAAGATTTTCTTTACAAGAAACACAAATTTTGTTGTTGGCCATTGCGGGTTTTTTGGATGGGGATGGGGGGTCTTTACAAGTTGTTTTTATGTTTCAGTCTTCACCCTCTCCCTTCTTTTTTTTTTTCAATGGGATCATCCGCTGACCCGCACTTTTCTCTTTGTATTCGAGGTCTAGGTCAAGGTCACGTCAGATGGCTCTCAACTGACCCTCCTAATACCCTATCAAGTGTCTATATTTTAAGAAATAAGTAAACTTACAGTTTCTTTTTCAGCTGATTTCCACTTCCACACTGTCTGCTAACCTCTTACGAGTGCTTCTGTAGCTTCAGTTCAGGAGAAACTAGTCTTAATATTATTTAATTCTGTTGTAAACTGCGGAGCCGAGAGAACGTACGTCTTCTCAGATGCGCCACCAAGCGGCAATCATGGTTTTATCATTTCATCAAGTTTGAATAATTTTACTCTTAAAATTGTCAAAACAGCTTTAAACACTAAATCTCGTGTTTTCAACAACTTACTGAAATTTGAGATCACTATCTGCCATATTTTTTTTTACTTATTCAAATTTCATTCCAATTCTTTAGCCTAATATGGCAGCTTTTCTCTCGCTTTCAAAACCTTACCCAAAACACGCTAGAGTTCTAGTGGCTAGAAAACTTGCCACTTGTTAGGTGCAGTAAATTGAAATAGGCGTTGCTTTACAGTAGGGAGTAAACTTTCAATAGCAAATCTCGTCTTGCTCTCGTTGATAACGCGATTTAAAATGCCGTGCAGTCGAAGCAACAAAGAGGTTGGTTTTCCAGCTTTAGTTTTGCTATTAATTCTCCAGTTATCCCACAGCAGAGACAAAGAAAAAGATCCCGGAACAAGAAAAGATGATGGATGAAGCCAGGAATGGAAACCGTGAACAGAAGTACAGTCATATTCCAGCGTTAACTTATCTGTTGTTTTTCAAATCAATTTTTCCCGCTGCTAGGCGCGATGATGATTATTTGCTTCTAAAACGTGTCGAGCAAGCGGTAGGTTTTTTTGAGCAATTTTCAGAGAACGTGTAAAGAAGCCATAAGATTGGAATCTATTCATTGTCCATTTAGATCAAAACTTTTTGATATAAAACATGCAGATGTGCGTCAGGATAAATGAAAAATGAATCTCTGAGTGAAAAGCTTAAAGGAATGTCGTAAAATTTTAATATAGCTTATGTCCAGAATGCTAGTGGCGTGAACTCCTGTATGATTTATAATGTAAGTAAATCATACACATGAAATGAGAAATTGATGAGAAATTTACGTTCTGGAAAAAAAAAGAAGAACTTTATTGAAACTCAAGTGAAATGCTGACAGAAATCATGTTTACAAGATTTTGTAATCCATCTCTTGGACGAAAATCAACCAATGGTGTTAACATTTCATTGGCTGAAACATTTCTTAAAATGAACCGAAAACTTTAGTGCCTTTAGAATTTTAATTCTTTGCTTTGTTCGTTCATCTGTCGTTACAATCTTAAGCCATTTACCCTATATAGTTCAAAATTTAATCATTTTCACTACGTATATTCTGCGAATTCCTTCCCATTATTGGTATCTATTAGCTTACAGCATTGTAGTAAGGGTAAAAGAAACAACAATTAAATTTTCATTAGAAATTTGGAAAGTTCCACGTCAACTACAATTTTCTTGTTTTTGTCTGTGTTCAGCATTTTATTTTTATTAGAATTTTTCGTTTCTTTATTTTTTTAATTAAAATCTCCTAAGCAACTTCTAGAATGTTCCTTTATTGAAAACCCACTTCCACGTATTACGTCGTCAAATTTTTTGTCAAAGGCTTCTTCTTTCTTTTCTTTTGACCTGTTGCACTTTTTTTGAAGGTAGGGAACGAAGAAAAAGCCAATCATGTTTCATAGACACTAAGTCCAATTTTCAAAAAAAAAAAAAAATCCTTCGTCACAACAAAATTCAATTATGTGTCGTCATCCTTTTTTTCTTTCCTTTCTTCCATCTTCTTTAGACAGTAGTGATTGAACCAATATACAATTACTTAGTGGCTCTGATCAAAGACGAATAAGAGAAGAAAAATGCACAAGACCAGGGATCAGGAGTCGTCGTTTCATCCATCGATCGAATAGAAATGAAAGACTACTCCTCTAAATCCCCTACTCGAGTAGGGGTGGAATTGATTAGTGTACATAATAGAGTCTCTCTTTACTGTACTCGTCAACATTAAACTGTACTGCATTCCGATTAATTAAATATTAAATCACATTTATCTCGTTATCTGCAGATTTGATATTAACTTTTCTAGCCCTAATTTAGAAGGATGCATTCTTAATAAAGGGAAAGAGCAGAGATCGGAAAATAGAATTGGATTAATAGCTAAATACTATTCATTTCAATTTCATAAAAATACCATTTTAATATCCGTAAATATTTTCAAATAAATTACTTGCCTGTCTTATTTGTAGAAAGATCTAGAGCCTCGATCTAAATATATAAGTAATTGAGATTGAGGAATTCCAACTCCATACCGTTAGCAACAAATTTTCACGTACTTCATCTTCATCAATGGAATTGAAATTAGGTTAGTGAATAATTGTAAATGGATTAAGGGACCGGTGATCTAGTGGTAAAGCCTCGGCAGAGGGCTGGACGAATCGATTCAATTCGCGAAGGAGGTCGGGATTTTTTTATTCACAAAGATAAATCCTTTTTCTCCTTCGGCTAGGGTTTCCCTACGCCCTCTATTAATAAATTCAGAAACGGGCTTCTTTTTTGCAATTAAAGGCGTCGGCTGACCATCAGACCTTAACTTACTCCTCTAGTACCTCTCCCTGACCCCGGATTTTGGGGGGGTCAAAAGTGGTCGCTTCCGATAAAGAGGAAAACGGCGATAGACGTCCCCACCAATATCGACCCTTCTGAACACATTTTGTTTATAAAATTGGGCATATTATGGGGCCGCTTTGCTTTTGACACTGTCTAAAAGCATTAATTTATCTTGTTTCCTTGTTTACTACCTTCTGAAGTTTTTTTTTATTCTCATTTTCCCTCCTTTCACAAACATTCCTCTTTCTCCTATTGATACATGTATTTTCCTTCATACTCTTCAATGAAGTTTTCAAATCTTCTTTTCCTAGATATGTAATTTTGTTTATATTTATATGTCCATGCATATTTTTAAGTGCGTTTGTATTTACTATATCTAATGAAATGCATTCTTTTTTTTTTCTACATCTTTAATATTTATCCTATACCTCTATGTGGAGGTTGTTTGTTGGTTGTACTCTGTATCTTACTTAATCATTCAACCTGTTCTTTGCCTTCAACTAATTAAATTCAAGGTCATTAGATCTGTTTTCTCCTGACGGGCGGTTACAGTTACGAATAGCTACCCACACACGCAGGGGATTTTTGTGAGTTTTGATCTTAAAGAACAATTCGCATGACAGTTAAATACTTACTTATGTTAAAAATATGCAGGGGAGGTGATAGGTGGGGTGGAAATTTGTCAGATATTGGTCACAAAGTCCTATCCTTCAGCTCAGCTTAACGAACAGATTCTCATTAACTATCAGTTCCTTTAATCATCAGTTGACAGGATTTTACTTCAACTTGCCTAGACTAACTTTCGAACATGAATGACAAGTAAATGACAAATTGATTATGTAATTCACTTTATAGTGACAGTAATACTAAATTTAGAACTATATTTTGAACTTTTATAGGTATTATACATCTGATAATTGCAAACACAGTTACAAGAAGTTCGAATTGCAATAGGAAATTGTCTCTTTTCTTAATACAGTGAAGTTTAATTTTTTAAAAATGTTTTTAAAATAATATTTTTTTAATTTTACAATAGGTAGTCCTATTAGGATTACAAATTAAAATCCCGTCAACAGATGCTAGGAATTAAGAATAAATTAAAATTAAGAAGAATAAATTAAATTAAAAATAAAATTAAATACATACAAAATAAGTCATAAACATATAAATATTAGTAAATCTAAAAATCTTAATTCTAAATGAAAATTAAATTTTAGAATTATAAATCTTTATAATTTAGGATTTATATCCAACCAGAGGATTTATATTTATTATTAGCCAATTTCTAATGATTTTTTTTTAATTTGATATTAGAAAATTTCAGTAATTTTTTTGAGATTTATTTTTATTAATTATATCCGATAATAATTTACATGGGTGGCATAATTATTAAAAATTTTGATTGTAAAGTTACATAATATCTCTATGATTATAGTTGTTATTCGAATTTGTATTGTTCATGTAAATTAATTGAAAATAATTCTTTATTATTAAATTGTATGAAAAGTTTTTGTTCCGAATTAAGTATTTTATTATATTTTAAGAATTCCCTTATTATTTTATTATTTGAAGTGTTTTTAAATATATTACTAATTTTAAGTTTTTTTTTTTTATTTTTATGAAATATTTATATTTTCAAGTTTTCTATTTTTATTAGATCAGATAGAATTTGCTTAATTTAAATAAGAATCAACAAAGGAAAAAAGTTATTATTTTATAATTTATTGGTATAATATTTTATATAATATTATTATAATATTTTTTTCAAGAAATTGTATTTAATTTTTATTCTTAAGTTTTAATTTGGGTATCCCAAGTAAAGAGTCCTTTAAAATGATACCCAAACATTACTCTTTGAATGATATTACAATTTGTACATTTTTTAAATTTGCCACGTAAACAAATATTTGAAATGCAAACACAGTTAAGTGGCTGCTAGAGCTCTGGGCCACGCTAAGGGAAACTTTCTGGATTTCTGTCAGGTTGAAATTCCAAAATCCACCCTAACTTGGAAGGTCATTTCTGCTAAGGGTTCAAGGGTTCCTGCTTAACGCAGACTTTTGGTAAATCCGGAAATAATGCGTTAACCCGAGGGAAAAGACATTTCTAGTTAAGCTGTAATAAAATATTTATTACAAATTTGTTCCTCAAGGGGCGGAGATGTGAAGGGAAGACAGCTCTCCCCTCACAGGACCCACATCTTCAATCCCTTCAGATCAGACCTCTACGTGTGTGGGTAGCTAATGGACTGTTTTCAAAACACTATTCTATTCCTCTACCTTTACAGCCTCTGGACTGTAAAACAGAGATCAAGAATTTGAAGATAACTCTGCAATAATGACTTGCAGAGAGAGACCAAATAATATGTTTGTCAACTCAGAGGAAGCAGCTCTGCCTTAACACAAAAAAAAAAACGCAATTTTAATCAGGAACGTTTCGGATTTTATTCCGGATCCCAGAAGTAAATGTATTTCCAGTATTGGATAGGAAAATAAAAAAGATATTCTGAAAATTGTCCCTAGTGGGAAAATTTCAAAATTGCTTTTGAAGAACCTGAGCGACGGGAATCCTTGCTTTTATTAAGTTAGGGTTTGTGTTCCAAATTCCCAAGACATTGAGTCACTTGAGGTTTACCTTGACAGCTCATCGATCTTGGAGTTTATAGTAAGTGTAAATTCATGGATACAAGTCAATAGAAGTCATATTATTCTGCAGACTTTTGCAATCAATAAACTAGGGAGAGAAAAAAGATTTCTAAAAAAGATAATGAAAATATATCTGAAAAATTTCGATAATATTATTTTTTCCTACTAACTTTTTTGAATTTCAGTTTTCTTTAAGATTATCAAAAGCTATTTTCACTACATCGATCTACAAGAAATATTGTTATAGTTATATAAAGAAAGCTGTACTTTCTGAATAAACAAAAATCATAAAAAATAAATACCACACAATTTTTATGTAAATCACTCCTAAAAATTTCAAAATTTATTCACCGATAAGTCATTGTAATGTAACAGCTGTTCCACTTCTAAATGTAACTTTCCAATTCTTAGAATATCAACATTAATGTATGAACTCTGCAATCTTCGACAAATTTCGTTTTCCAATTGATAACAGGTCGTAAGGAAGAGAGGATTAAAAAAAAAGGACTAAAAAATGTAGCGATGACTTCGAATCATATTCACTTGTCAGATAAAAAGCAAGCTCTAAAAAAAATGCCCATTATCAAACCTTCCCCTTCTCTCTCTCTCTCTCAATCAATTATCTATTGGAGAAGGAACTTCTTGACTCAAATTAAACAAGAATAATGTTCTGGAAACTTTTTCCTGATAATTCCGAGTAGCTGAAATAATTACAGCCGTAATTTCCAGCTTGATAAAAGTTCATTCGAAAGTGGCTTAATTAACCTTTGCTTTCGAAGCTTTTAGCATCGCTCTCTCTTAATGGTAGTTCTGAGAAACAGAGGTTGAAGTCTTGGTAGCCTCTGAATCTTTCCACACCAAAAGGGATTTGTTAATGAGACGACAGGTGTAAGATGGCTAACTAATGGATTACCATAAATAACACTTATCGTTTCAGATATTCAATTACAGAATATTTGATCCAGTGACAACAGTAGAAAAAGCCAACTGTGGTAAAGGTCAAAGGTAATTTTTTCTTATTTTTCGTATTATGCGCTAAAAAAGGATAAGATGATATCGTAGATTGAAAACATAATTTCTGTGAAGTGGTTCTGCGAAATTTGACAATTAACAGAAACGAACAAAAAGTTTTAAGGTTCTTAGATATGTAAAAGGAAAAAAAAAGAAATTTAACGTGCTGTAAGAATCAGTGAATAAAGTGAATAAAGAAAAGAAATTCAGCACTTGCATAAAAAGTAAATTGCCTTTCTAATTCGATTACGTGTTTCTAAATATAAAATCTAAAAACAAATCTGCCGTTGCAGTAAAAAAATGTTTGTTTAGCTTTCATCATTGATATTTGATGATATATGTAATTCTTTGCTTGAATTAATTTCAATAGAAACTTCAATGTTCTGGTTAGTTACGATACTGTACCTGTACGTCAATATTTGGCTGGAATATTAGGTTAAGAAATTTCAGTATTGTGAAACATGCACCCGAACATCAGTTTGTTAAGTAATCGTCGGAAACGCAGTGATTCCTTAAAAGCAAAAATAAACAATAAAAAAATCACTAATGAAATATTAGTGATGCATGTGATTTTTTTTAATGCATAAAAAAATTAAATCTGCGCATTAAAATTATTAATAATGCCCAGATCATACCAGCCTATTTTTTCAAATTTGTTTTGCTACATTGAAATGAACATTATTTTCAGTGAAGAGTTCCCCACACCACCTTTATCGACGAAATATGGTGAAACAGTACATATGATTGGCAGAGCGCTAGCCAATCAGAGTTGAGCTGAAAAGATTTTGGCGGTAACCCTAAAGCTTTTCCCAGTTACGAAAAGACGGCGTTTAATCTTTTTTTAGAGGTTAAAATCGTGTTTCGGCAACGCAATTTAGGTAGAACTTGAAATGACTTTCAGCAATCTGTCAATCTGTTCGAAACTAATTGTACATTGTATTCGAGCATCTCTACTACTTAAGCGAACGCGAACTGAATTCCGAATGACAACAGCGGGTATCCCACAAGCCCCTGCGACCTTAAAGCAGCTCAAGAAGAAATGAAATCTCTCTTTAAAAAGTTGACATTTGCACATTCTGACGCATAGAATTAATTTATTTCAGTAAAAATATTGTTTATTTTCGAAAAATAATCTCCTCACTGTGATATTTAATTCCTAATAGCCTTCGGATTCAATCGAAACGGTGGCCAAAATGGCGCTGTTCAGTTTGTTCGATCTCGAAGGTGGTCGGTTTTGATTGGAGCTTACTAACGATCAGCACTGAAAACAACGTTGCGAATAGAGCAGTTTCTAAATTTTTCCAATGATGGAATCAGTGATAAAATGGTCAACAGAGGCAAATCACACGATCATAGAGCGTCAATGATAGGGTCAATGATGAAAACAATGTTGAAAAATATGCTGGTGGGATTTGGGCATAAGTAGCAATGGGTGATACCAAATTGTTTACCAAGTGACATTCTGGAACAGCAGATTCTCGCTCTTTGACGATCATGAGACAGGAGCAGTCACCGCTCCTGTAAACAATGAGGTCTCAGTACTGAGGCTAATAACAATAATAGTCGGAATCGGAGCGGTGCCTTAAAAGCAAATTGAATTTTTTATGCCTTAAAAAAATCTTTGAGGCCGGCGGACTGCTGGCACATAAAGTTTCTCACTAATATTTCATTAGTGAGTTTTTTTTATTGTTTATTTTTGCTTTCGAGGCACCACTGCGATTCTGGCTGATGATCTGACTGCTCCTGGCTGATGATCACCAAAGAGCGCGAAACAACTGTTCAAGGATGTCACTTCGTAAACATCCATTTGTTCTCACCCATTTATGAAGTTCATTTGTCAGAAAAAAATTGAATATGAAGTGAAAACTACTTTCACCTCCCGCTTCTCCAAACTCTTCATGTAGGTGCATTACTGAAACAACCAACGATATCATGTTTTGTTTTGTTTTTTTTCTGACAAATATCCATTTGTGCGAGATAGCGTTGATTAACTTGCAGCTGCATTTATTCTTCACCTACACAATGAAAGAGAAGGAGTAAAAAGAACAACGAAAACAATCTACTAATTTCAACAGTTTATTAATGAAGGTTACTTGGGATTTAATTAATGATTCAATGATAAAACGATCCCTACTTCTAAAGTCCTCGTGAAGACCCCGGGCAGTCCTTCGACACAAAAACACGAAACATCTTCAATATCACACTAGACAAAGGCTATTCAAAGAGTCACGTGATAATGCATCAACCAGTCAGATGCATCCTTATTGTTCTCCTGGGAAGAAAACTCGCTCTCCTGAGGAAAGACTCTTGAATCCATTACAATAGAATACACTTGAATGAAGTGAGATTCTCTTTGCATTAGATATAGGATCTTTTAATATTCAAACTCACGAGGAGCCTTCCAACAAGAAAACGGAGTTAGAGAACAAAGTTGAGGAAGATTTTGTTATTTAATAGGGATAACAAATAGATCAAATCAAATCTTACTTTCTCAAAATACTTTAATATAAAATATCATAAAAATTTCAGTTTTTAGTAAATTCGAAATTTTTGTAAGAAAATCGCAAGTTCTCAGGTACTTTTTATCAATAAGGAAGCTTTGCGAAAACAATTTTAATTTTCCACCTGTCTCAGTTTTCCTGTGATATGTTCTACATAAGAGAGTAATGGAGAAAAAGTTGTTTACAAAATTTGTCAACGATCGTCCAGCATTTAGAGTATTAAAAAAAATCTAATTTATTGTTATTTATAGGTTAGGTACGTCCCGTCCCGATCAAGAATTATCCTTTTCTTTAAAGGTAGATGTCGTATTGTGGAAGATGTCGAAAAATCTAGTTGAAAATCCTATGATATTTTTCTGTGTAATGCGATATAAATAGATTAAATTTTATTCTCGACAGGAATTTGCATTCTTTTTTGTTCATTTTTACAAGATCACGTCTTTAAAAAGACAACGTTTTGTAAGAGAATTGTCTGCTTTTAACTTTTATTTTTCCAAACTTTTCCAAACTTCCAAATGGCATCAATTTCTGTTAGAAGCCATTCGCTATTTGAGCTCTAACACTGATATTCCTGATGATAACTTCAATTCCATTATCCATTATAAAAATGAAAAAAGCTGTTTCCATGGTAACGGACAGAGGGCAGCTGTACCTGTTGCCTGAATCTCTGTTGACGTTTTCCCATCTGGGAGAAACATCCTTCAGACACATCAAAAACCTCTCGAATCAAAACCCGAAAACTAAGAGAAAAAGGAAAATTGAAAGATTTTTCAACCATTGAATCGATTTTGACTTTTTTTGTCCTGAAATTAATACTCAAAAAAAGAACTCTAAAGTCATTTTTATAAAAAGGTAGGCCTACATTAATTTCAAAGAATAACGAATTAAGTGACGTTTTGAATATTAAGTAATGCTTATTTTTTTTAAATTACATTTTATTAATGTTTAATTGCAATTTTTGTCGTTGGTAATGAATAAATTCGTCCAAACAGTTTTGTTTGTTAGTTGGCTTGTTTGATTGTTCCTTATTATTGCTTATTTTTTATTTATTAAAGACAAAGTACAGAATGTAGACATGAATACGAAGGATTTGAGATTAGCCGCCCTCACATCTCCATTTTTGCCTGATTTTCAACCGAAGATGATGAACGTGTTTGCATTTTCAGTTCACTGAACACGAAACAATGAAAATGCTCTATTGAGCATCCAAATTAAACAGCGCCCGAAGGAGTCTATTCTAAAGCGCTTTTTAGTTTCGTAAGGGACTGATTATTAGCTGCAGTGCTGCTAATAAAAATAAACCAAGACCATTGCCAATTCGATTTCGAATGAAATAAAAGTCTATTTAGTGGAACACAAGATACAATCCGGCAAAGCTGCTCGCATTTCACGTCTGTCTCACATACCGGAAACAGCATCCGTGACTTGGCTGAGATTGCATCCGTGTTCCGGTCAAAGTCAACATCCAACCAATTCTCAATTCCAGTGGCAGTGTATTTCACTTCCGCATTCAGGTGCTGACGATCAATCGTTCAAAGGCATTGAAAATGAAGAGAATTAAAGTATTTATCGAGACTTATCTGGCAAGTATCTGAAATTAATAAATTCTAAATAAATTTTATGTTTATAATTAAAAGTCACAAATTTAACTACCAAAAAAAAAAACTCCAATACATAAAATTCACAAGTTTAAAATGGCTACTATTAAGGATCTTGAGTTTTAGAATAAAATTTATTTTATAAAGTATTATACCTTTCCCTTAGTTACATAGGTAGACTCGCTTTCAATAACTTAAATAATTGGGTTTTGCATCCTACTGAAACACATGAACAGAACTAGGTTTTAAACTAAGTGAATACTAAGAAATGATATACAATCAATCTTACAATAAGTTGTTTTCTCCGATTAAAAAAATTGAAAATTCATTATAGTACTTTTCAATACGTGTATTTCGTATTAAAAAACGTAGAGCGCTCTTTCCAAGGAAATTTATATCTATTAAATAGAGTATTATAAGTTCGGATTATATGCAAAATGCATATTTGTTATTAAGAGGTATATCAACAAAATTGTAAGTTTTCTGTGCATATCTTATGTTTCTTTATTAAAATAATCCAATTAAAAAATGCATATTTTGCATATTTTGGCAACTTCATGCATATTTTAGGAAATATTGCATATTTGTGCATATTTTCTTCAAATCACAAATTTCCGATTAAAAATTTTAGTTCAAGGGAAAAATTGGAAAGTTAAACGAAAATGACCCGATTACAAAATATGTTAAAGGGAAAACAACTGATAATTCGTAAGCCGGACACAAAGTATCCTGCTGAGTGTTTCCTTCGTAAATTCGTTTTGAATGGCTATAATTCTTCCAATCGGATTACCTAATTATGAATTTTCGAGAAATTGTTTCAAGGGATGTGATCTGAAAAGTACAGATTTCTGAGAAAGGCTTAATTACTAGGTTTATAAAATGGCTTGCCTGAGGCAAAATCAATTTATTTGTTCTCTTTCGTTCATCGTGTGCAGTTCAACATGCCGAAAACACTAAGTTTAGTGTACTCGTGGATAAAAAGTTATCCCGAATTGGTGTTCAACGAGGACCAAGCTTCACAAAATAAAGTATTTTGTAGAGCATGCGGAAAAAATGTAAGTACTCCTATCTATATTTAGATACCGTATATGCTCCAATAGAGGCCCCCGGCGTTTATTTGCAAAACTAGCCTCGGCTCCCGGCGCTTAATAGAGACCGGCTGCTATTAGAGGCCGGCCATTATTAATAAAAACCTTCAGAACGCAATACTTTTACACATAAATACCGGCTAATATTACAAACCGCTACTTTATTTGAATTTCCCATGCTACATTTCCCATGCTACATTTAAAGATAAATGGCAATGTCTTTGTGTACCTTTCGCTGCTATTAGTCGTCCGAATCCGCAATGACGGGCGGCCGCCTCACCGGAAGTTTCTTTGGCATATTCCACCGCGCGAATCTTAAAAGCAATGTCAAATGACCGTTTCGGTGGCATTTTGTAAGGCTATGAACCGCAAAGTATTACGCACGACTATAAGGATACGGATGCTTACACTAGTACCGATAGGCCAATATTAAAGACCCGGCTACTATTAGAGACCGGCTACTATTTGGCTGTGTCCCCTCTGCAGCCCGGCGCTTATTGGAGACCGGCGACAATAAGAGACTCGGCGTTTATTGGAGCATATACGGTATATATATTTTTTTTTTTTTTTTTAACAAAACATCTACAAATATATAGTTATATTTTACCCGACCTAGCGAAAAGTGTCAATAATTATTCATAGGCGATGAAATCACGACAATTTTTTCTCTTTTTGAACATTTTAGTTAATTTATCTGCTACTTCATTTTAACAAGTAGTATAGGCCTACTCGTAAAGGCATAAAAAAGTTTTTTATAAATGTTTTTCTAAAAACTTGAATAAATAATTTTTAAATTTAGCTAAATTTTTTAATGCCTGTAACATAATTTGTAATATAATGGTGTTTTTTTTTATTATTTTTTATTTTAAGGTGTCGTGTGAGAAGAAATTTTTAATTAAGCAGCACGTAGATACTGCGTTACACCAGAGCAAACTAAATAAACTCAACTCTGGAAATGGTTCTCAAAGTCGCCTTATTGAAACGTTTAAAAACATGGAGAAAAAGACGGAGGAACAAGAGTTCTCCAAGGACTTGTGTGAAGCATTCCTAAGCGCCAATATTCCATTATCAAAAGTACAAAATACGAAATTAAAATGTTTTCTTCAAAAATATTCCCGACATCATGTTCCCGATGAAAGTACATTAAAGAAGAATTATGTGGACCAAATTTATACCGATGTAAATACCGAAATTCGTTCATTAATTGGTAACCAATTATTTTATTTTGAAGTGGATGAAACTACAGACTCTTGTGGTCGATATATTGCTAATCTGTTAATTGGTTGTCTTGATTCTGAAAAAACTGGCAAATCGTATTTAATAAGTTGTAAGGAGTTAGATAAAACTAATAATTGTACAATAACTCGATTTATTCATGAAGGATTAACAAATTTTTTTCTGCCTAATCCAATACCAAATGAAAAAGTAATATTGATGTTATCAGACGCGGCCCCTTACATGTGTAAAGCCTCTGTAAATTTAAAAATATTTTTTCCTAATTTAATTCATACCACTTGTTTGGCACATGGCATTAACAGAGTTGCCGAAGAAATCAGAAATCAATTCCCTCTTGTAAATGAATTAATCAGTAAGGTAAAAAAAAAAATTTTAAAAGCGCCATTACGAATTCAATTTTATAAAGAATCATTTCCGGGTTTACCGTTGCCTCCACAACCAGTAATTACAAGGTGGGGCACGTGGCTAAATGCCGCAATTTTCTATTCAAAACATTATGAAAAAATTAAAAATTTAATTTTAGAATTCTCTGACGAATCTACTGCTATTAAAGAAGCCAAAGAATGTTTCAAAAATAATGTAATACCAAATCAATTAGCGTTTATTGAAGTAATTTTTCTGTAGTGCCCGAAACAATTTTAAAATTGCAATCAGAAGAGCTGCTTTTGACCGAATCAGTAAATTTAATAAACAAATGCCATAGAGAATTATCAGCTGTTAAAGGACCTGGAGAATTAATTTTTAAAAAGCTTAACTCAGTATTGAATAAAAATGAAGGATTCAAAATTCTGTCAAAAGTATCTAAAATTTTGAATGGGGAATTAGTTGATGATCTTGAATTAGATCCATACATTGTAAGCAATTTAAAATATGCACCCATTACTTCCATCGATGTTGAACGATCTTTTTCGATGTTTAAACATTTACTAGATGACCGACGACATTCGTTTAAAATAGAAAATTTAGAGAAACATCTAATTGTCAACTTTTTTAATAATAATAAATAACTAATATGTAATTATGTATATGTAAGTACCATAATAAATAAAAATTAATATGAGTTGTAGTTGTAAGCATATTATATGTATATAAATATATTACTCCTGTTATTTATTAATAATTATTGATTTCAGGTATTAGGCTAGTGCCTTTTAATCAAAGAATGACAGAATATTAAAATTTTTGTCAATAAATGGAAGGTATATTGCTGAATGTTGTATTTTAAAATGTATAATAATAATAGTAAATATGTTTGTTTATTAAATTGGAATGGACTTTGATTTTTTTATTGTTAAAAGTTTGGCATATCGATGCATATTTGGCATATATTGGAGCATATTTCTTAATATCTTGTGCATATTTTTGTGAAAATACGTGCATATATATGCGCATATTTTACGAATTTTTTCCATACAATCCGAGCTCGATAATTTATAACAATTAATACAATGTCATCCATCATTACGAAATAAACTATCTACAATATAGAATAACCGAAATACCGTCTTGACTAAATTCATAATTTTAAATTAATACTGATGCCGAGATTAAAAGCATCGAATTTCCAATATCGAAGAAAAAAGAGAAAGCGCCATCCGCTACAACAGTATTAAGATTGATATAAACCTTTGTCTTGAAGCTCTCCTACAAAATGCTCACCCGAAATCGTAAGAAACATTACGTAGAATAATGTCTTATTCAATGTTTTGTTCACTCTTCTGTTTTTACATGTTGATTAAAAGTACTTTATTATTTAATGCAACTATGAAAAAAATGTATTTTTAAACATTTTAGAAAATCATTTACATCTCGAGAAGTTCTGAAATCAAAATGTGATTCAAAATTCGAAGAGTAGCTTCGACCAAAAACACAGCTTTCATTCTTTCTGAGTTTGTGGGCGTGTGTGATAATGTAG
>JAFIDM010000002.1:40769683-40791275 GCA_023159025.1 Thereuonema tuberculata
TGCAAAGCCAATTTGCATAAAGTTCATTAAAACTTCTGCATTATTTTAATTGGTAAATTTGTGCTGATGGCATTGATTAAAAAATGACGAAGCAATTTCCAGAGTAATGAATATTAATCCATTAACAAATCAGCTAATCTCCTGGCTCATTGTGATTGGTCTTTTAAGAACAGTTGTTTCCAACACAGATTTTTTATGTTAACATGTGGGTTTATCTGAAACATGCACATTGTGAAACCAAAAATCTACAAAGACTTCTGGGACTGATTGGAAAAATAACCGATGAAACTGGAAAAAAAATTGGAGACCTTCACTTGCTAGGGATGAAAGACGGTTGAAAATATTCGTGGGAATCAAAGCGGAAGCTTCCAAAAAAAAAAACAACGTAGTTTTGCAAGAAATTCACAATAAAAAATAACTTTAAAAATTCATGTACCAGCATTGTTCAGTAGGATAGAGAGAAGATAGGTTTGCTGCTCTTCCAATTGCAGTAAAAGGCCTGGGTTCAGAAAACAGACGTCATAATTTTTGAGGTTCAGTTGGTTTGTGGACTTTGAATTGTGGACTTTGTGGAATCATAGCATCATGAATTAAGCCTCGTTAAACTTTTAGTAGATTACGATTCAAGATTGTGGTTAAAGGAAACACAAAAACTCTGAAAACCACAATCCAATAAGCAGCTCAACTTAAAAGATTGTATTTATTCCCGCATGTAAATTCCCCAATGAAGAAAGTTACTAAAAACAAGGACAACTTTCTCTTTCTCTGAAATGAAGTCATTCTGAAATAAAAGAATTGTAATTATTGTTCAGCAAAAATATGAATACAACACAAAACGATCTGATGTGATACCAGTTTACTTGACTTTAGCTTTTCCTGGTCTCGTGTAATGTTACTGAGGAAACATTAAAAAAATTTGGTGTTAGCCGATCCAAAATGGAATTCTTTCCATTTCCCATTTTTTATTTGATACGATCGATAAGTGAGCTTGAAAAATAACCAAAAGTTAAGAAGAAAAAAAGAGTGGAATTTGCTTCTACTTTTAAAAGCAGTTTCTCTGAAACTGATACGAAAGCCAATTTAAATATAGTGTATTTTATCGGTGAAACTCAAGCGTGAAGTGGCTAATCTTCTTCGACTGTTTACCGAAGCCAGTCGGTCTAGATGTCCTTGTGATGCTGAGAAGGGTTTGGTTCACCAGCGCTCCATAATTCCCTTATTCCTGTCGTTGTCAAGATCTCCCTTCACTTTTTCATTCCAAAATTAAAAAATAGAATCGATTTTTTATTGTTGATACAAGATCAGAATCTAACTTCTATTTATCACGAAGCAACCAATAATAGCTAGTATACAGAGCGCGGGAATCGCTCAAGAAAATGCATTTTCCTCTACCATAAATTGCGATTGTGGAATTGATTAAAACCAGACAAGATACAGAATAACTGTTAGGAACTAAACACCGTACATGCACGAGTAAGTACAGTAGGAATCGACCAAACTTAGTAAAGTTGATGCAATTTGAGTTTTCATCCGATACCATTAAAAATAAGTGCATGGTAGATTGGTAGGTAGTATATATTTCTTTTCGTCTAAAATATAAAAGATTACTTCATCAAACTGAGGTTTTTATTTAAAACAAAGCTGCTTGTGTCTTTTATTAAGAATTATTGAGCTTTTAAATTGTATTTATGAAAAATACAAAATTTAGGTTAATTAAAAATAAGTTCTGATGCTTACATTATCGTTTCTATTGGACTTCGCTTTATCACATTTAAAAGCAGTCGCTAATCTGACATTTTATCTCTGTAATAAAGTTGATTTTTTTTTTTATGAAATTCCGTTGATCTTTATAATTATCAAACAAAAAGAGCTTTACAAAGTGAATTTCGGATTCATTAAAATGTTAGTTAAGTATCATGATGAAAAGTATAGTTCATCATGATACTTAACTAACATTTTAATGAAAGTATATACTAAACACAGTCTGAACACCGCCGTTGTATAATGATTGAGCCTTTATACAAATCTAACAAAATCTAAACTTCTAATAAACTTTTTTTTCTAATTTTGGTTTGATTCTATAATAAGCTTATAGAGTGTTATAAGTCAATAACAAAAACTTAGTCCTGCAGAAACTTGAACGTTCTCTAGCACATTTACTTTATAGGCCATTGGTAATTTTGCACATAGAGAATATCAACTTATATAATTTGCTAAGTTCGTCTGTCTGTCTGTCTGTCCGTAACTCGATATAATTTTGTTACCACTGCACCGATTTTAATGAAATTTGGCATACTTACTCAGTTTTTTACGCTGATTTTGAAACTCAAAACCATTTTTGCCGTAGAAGCTTCGTTCACAAGTTAGCACAGCATTTAGATTACATTTACTTTATATTTGATATATATATATATATATAAGAGACCATAACACACAAGTCTTAGTAAACAAAAATATACTTTCACATAACATGTTTCGAGAATTTCTCGTCTTCAGATGTGTACATAACTAAAAACATAAAGTAACCAGAACTACATCATAAATTACAAAGAATATTCTTAATAATAACATCAAGTTTAAATAGTATCATTTTAAATCATATAACAATGCATTCCGGATTGACATTATTATTTTGTTTAATAAGACTTGTGTGTTATGGTCTCTTATATATTACAGTCTACACACAATGTATTACTTTATATTTGATAGTTGATAATAAAATGATTTTTCAGATTTTTTTTATGCCTGTCGTCTGAAAGGCTTTACTGCTAGTATTCTTTATATTAGTGAAATAGTTTAATTCTTAATTGTAATTACTAAACGGATAAGAGCAAACAGAAGAGCAGTTTTACAGCCATATGAAATAATATTTTCTGAAATATACTATTTGTGATATGTATTTTACATATGTCAATAATAGTAATTAAAATTCAAGTTGAAATAAAATTCAATAAACACACGTTTTCTAAGATGAAAAAAAAATATTAAAAGAATTTTATATACATTACATGTCGGAAACCGGCTTTTTTAAATAATAAAAACATACGATTTTTTTTTTTCAATTTTAATGTACTATTTATGATACATTTTTTAAAATCGTTATTCTTAACGAAAAGAAAAAAAAAGCTATGGAAAAATTTATGGGAAAAAAACTGCTGCTATGAAATGGGTTTTAAGAAAGAATGTAAACAGTATTGTTGATCCCAAGTGAAAACATTTTTTTTAATTACAAAATGAAAAATCTCTGAAAATAATTTGAATTTAAAATGACTGAACATTTGAAAAACATAGAAACACAACTGCATCGTACATTAGCAAACCAAGTCGCTTTAAATAACAGACTATAGGAAAAACTAATGGTACGACTATAAAGCTTTCTTTTTTTTTAAATATAACATTATTTTATTATAAAATAAGTGGACTTTAGTTACAACATTGAACTTTGTACTTAAATTTATTCGTTTTAAACTCTCTGAAAGCTATAATTATTGTAGAGGAAGTTCATCGAAACGAAATATTTCAGTGTTTGTGGTTCAGTTAATGTTATTCAACTCCTATCGGGGGTTTTGATCTTGTAATTTCAAACGTGTCAAAATCATTCACGCCGAATCAAAAAAACATAGCACCACTTTCTTCTTTCCAGTAATAGTCTTATCTCAATGTTTACTTGAAGGCTTTAAGAATATTTTATCTTCTATTATTTTTTTTTTCATCTTTAGCCTAAGGTCAAGTCAAAACAACTACTGGATTATGAAGAACTAATGGATAAATAAGAAATAAGAAACAGTCTCGATGGAAGAAGCTGGGTTAAATAATGCAGATCAAAATGGAATAGAAATAATATAAATAAAGAAAAATAATCACAGAAAAAAAGAGAAAACGTGCACAAACAAAATATGTAAAGAAAACTGAAACAAATAAATAATGCAAAACTAAAAAGAAACAGGCGTAAATAAAAAAGTAAAGAAATATAATGCAGAACGTATAAGAAAAGACAGCACAAAAATAATATAAAAAATGAAAGGAAAAGTAATGCACAAGTGCAATAAGCAAAGAAAAATACTGCAAAAATAAAGATATAAAGGCTCAAACAAAATAAATAAACAAAATATAGAAATAAAAAAAGTAAAAAATATAATGCAGAACATATAAGTAAAGACAGTACAAAAAAAAATATAAAACATGAAAGAAAGGGTAATGCACAAGTGAAATAAGCAAAGAAAAATACTGCAAAAATAAAGAGATAAAGGCTCAAACAAAATAAATAAACAAAATATAGAAAGAAAAAAAAATACAAATATAATGCAGAACGAATAAGTAAAGTTGTCTCTGAAAAACAGTTAATATATAAATTTTGAACTTTACAACAATATAATAAAGTAAACAAAACAGATATACGACATACGATATAAACAAATTATTGCGTTTGGCCATAGTACGTAATATTCTTTTAAAACACTCCAATGAAAAATTGTTTACTTCTAATCCGTATACTTTATTAATAGTTAAAACTGTATGCTGTTCAAGAATAGTAGATGGCATAGGCTGATTGGGCAGACCATTGCTTGTTAAAAGCTCACAACCCGAACCTTTTTTTCAAAGGTCGAAGTCCTTTTTCAAATTAAAGACAAAGAGATCAGACTAATTATTGTAGAAACGTTTATTATTAACAGTTTTAAATCTATTAATAAGGCAAAAGGATTACAAGAAAACTATTATTCATCGGATGTTTCGAAAGTGTATCGCAAGGCTAAATTCACATAAATTGCTTATTTCTTATATCACATAATTGTTTTTTTGTTTCCATTGTTATATAGTTGTAAAGTTCAAAATTTATGTGCTAACGGTTTTTCAGAGACAGCCTGAAGAAGTTCAGGAATCACCTGAACGAAATATTGTATATAAAAAAGGAGAAAAATATCGTTTTAGTGAGGATTGATAAGATAATAAACGGATTTAAAGATAGTCGAAAATTAATTATCCATCAATTATCCTTATTCCTTAACCAATCTTCATTCGGATGCACAGAAAACATATTAAGAAAATGAGAAATATAGGTCGAAATAAGATTGCTTATTAGAAAAAAAAATCCAAAGGCGCTTTCAATAACCTTACATCACTTTTAGCCTACTTTCTAAGGAATTGGAGACACATCCAATCCCTCCCCCTCCCTCACAAAGACTTTTCCAATCGTTGGTTAGATCTTCTTGAAACTTGATATGTATATAAGGGCATCAAACGACATCTAAAACTGCACAATCCCGAAACTCCTCATTAAATTTATAAGCTACATAAGTTCAGAATATTTCAACAACACGTCGCGTCGTAGAGAATTGTGTAAAAGGAAGGGGGTGGAGGCTTACACGAAGCCCTTATCCTGAAGAAAACACCTTACCACCCAAACGTAATGCGGAAAAATGGATTAATATTCCCCATCATACTTCATCCATCTGCAATGCTTTCTGATAATTGTGTCATTTTTTTTTAGTGTTATCAGTTTCTGCACGAGTTCCATTAATGTCTTCACAATCAAGTCCACAATTAATTAGTCAAATTATTTGATTAGTTGCTATTACGAAATTAAAAAAATAAGCCAGTAGAGATCTAATTAAAATGGAAGAAATAATTTTTCTATCCAAAGAGCGTTTGATTAATTAAGCTTCGACATATTCATTTGAAACAATTTCATTACTGACAAAATTCTCTCCATCCAATGCTTTTTCCTGAGGCTCCAAATCATTTCCTAACACTTCATTCAATTACAGAAGCTGCCACAAAGCTTCAGATCAAAGAATAAAGAAAATATCACTAATAAATTAATTAATTTAATGATTTCTTACTAATTTACATGAAAACTTAATTCTACGGTACATTCCATGTGTTATACCCATACAATGTATAATTCATTTAATTTCCAATGGTTTGTTATTTTTAATCATTATTTCAAGTAATAAATAGCAAATGACTGTAATGTTAATCATTTTTACTAAAAATTATATGGTTTTCCTGTTATTTTTAATAATTGAGGTTGGCGTCTAAAACAATAATACATTAAATATTCATGTTTCTTGAAATGTATCTATTCAAATTAAAAACTCAATCGCCATAATAATTAGCATTAATAAAATTTTGTATTTCGCTATTTTACATCAATTCTTTAAAATTGTCTCAACAGTTCCATTAATCAATCAATTACTTTACGATTTCAATTTTCCAAATTTTGAAAAAAATTGGGAAAATTATTGGAATTCACAATATATTTGTTTTTCTCAGAAATCTGTAAATTTGTAGTAATATTTGATGAAAAGTCAGAGCTAAGATGTAAAATTTTATGTAAATTGAAAGAATGAAGTAAAAGTAGCTGTTTAAATTTAAAAGTTTAAAATTTTAATGCCATAAAAGATATCTTTATTTACAATAACTTTAAGTTAAAATGTGTAGGTCTTAGCAGAAGCGCCATAGGCATGGATTATTACACGTTAATATTTATTTTACCTAAAAAATGAATATTGTGAGAATTCATTTGACAGGTAAATGTCTATTATACGTTTCATACTGAGATATTCAGTATTTGTCAGCTGCTTTACATAGTCGATTCTCTGATTAGAAAGACCCCACATTTGCTTGTCAAGTATATAGCTCCTTTTTTTTTTTTGAGGGATTTTCCCACTCCGGGATGAGATATTTTCTCGATATTTCGGCCAGTGTGCTTACCATTGCTCGGAATGAACAACAAGAGAAACTTACTAATACTAATAAACAGACGAATTATTTCCACAACGTTTGGCGATTGCCCACCAAGGGATGGCGTGGTTAAGACTATTCATTGTGCCTTTCTCAGTTCATTTTGCTTGATAATGGAACTTAAAATAGGAGTTTCGAATACGTACGCTCATGTTTTAATGTAAGTGTTTTATCCTTTTTTATGTATGTGCCGATATAGTTGGCTTTTTCGATCAACAAGAGAAACTTATCCGAGAAACTAACAACAGAAGTTGCTAGATTTGCGCCCAATTGATGTAATTGATATCCAAATTACATGTCAAATGAACACTGTCTTACATACTAATTTACTTATTTTCTAGTCTAATTAGTTACATTAGGGTACATTTAGATATTGGCAATTGTTTACAGGCATACTAAACGATTGTATAAAATTTCATCAATGTGTTTTCCCTAAGGATTCAATGTAGTTAAATAAAAAACAGAAACAAATAAGTGCTTATTTTCCTTACAGTAGCAACAATCAAATGATCCAGTCAATTTGTATCGACTTTTTCAGACTTTTCGCCAGAGCTTCGGCGATGATGTGTTGGTTCTCTTTGTAGTGATTGTGGTTTCCACCAGCATGGTTTGTTGCAACCTAACTAGTAGCTTCAATTTTTTTTTATTTAATATTATATTTATTGTATTTACGTTGTAAAACTAATAGGAAATAGGAAAAAATCGAGGGTAAGGAATAAAATCCTGCTTAAGCATCTAATCCACAGATGGATCCATTGTGTGCCCTCATTAGACAAGAGTTGAGCTCATAAATACCAAAGGGAGAATAATGCATCGTAATTTTACTATTACAGTGGATTTAAGGAAGACAATTAATCTATTGAAAGTCATTGGAAACATTAAATATACGAAAAACTGCTTCGATTCGTTTCAAATAATGAGTCGACTCGAAATTCAACTTCAAAATTCGCAGAAACCTAAAGTAAGCAAATCTCTGTACGAGATATAATAAGAAGACAATTTGAATTTTAAACGAACTTAATATATTGCTGGCGTGAATTAAGGAAGTAAACACGCAGGTAAGTACTGTATATTATTATTATACATTTCATATAATATAGGGTATATCAGTTGGACAATGTCAATTTTGCATTCAGTAGCAACAGTGATTTCGGCGATGATGTGTTGGTTCTTCTTGGATAGGATTGTGGTGTGTGACCACAATCACTACCCAAGAGGTAGCATATTTTGCTATCTTCCATACTATCTTTGGCATCATATTTAGTTGCAACAGAACCAGTGTCTTCGAATTTCTTCTTGATTGATTTCGTTGTTTAACCTTCTAGAAAGAAAAACCATATTCCTCATCAAATAAAGTCTTGCTGCAGAGATGTTGCCCTTCGACTCATAAATAAACTAAATGACAGACATACGTTGCTTTAACGGCAACCGGAACGCACTACTTTCCGTGCCTACCATTGTTAATTACCGTACAGTCACTAACGTGCGTTCAATGTCAAGCGGTACTCGTACTGACGTCAGGTGCATGCCACTGTTGTACACAGGTAAAGCATTGTGTTAGGATACTGTTATTCTTGTGAAAACGTATTATATGCTATCGAAAATGTTCCCAGGAAGAAGTCATCGGGTTGACCGGGTCGAACTGATATACCTCGTATAGTTTGTAGTATCTCATTTGTAGTTTACAATAAGCCACTGCTTTCTATTTTATAACAAACAAAGAGAAGTAAAATAAGTTTTAGGCAATTTATAACTTTTTTAGAGTTATCTGATTCATTGAAAATTAGAATTATCGGATTCATTAAAAGATAAATTATAAAAATAATGCACAAGGATTTATAAGCTGGAAAACAACAATCATTTTAATTTCATGATATAAATTGATTCCAAATAGATACGTTTTTAATAACAACTAAAACAATTTTAATGAGATCGAAATAAGCTTAATTTTATCTCAATAGACATCGCAGAAAAAATATTGAACTTGATGGTAGAAAAAAAACAAAGCTTGCGTTGCTAACAGATACAGATTTTCAATATTCAATCTCAGTTTAATAGCCTTCCACATTTTCAATATTCAAACTATGTTATTCTATTTAGAAATACTGAAGATGGAGGAGATTCATCGCAGAACAGCGGGAGAACTACGGTAAAGTAGCAGAATAAATGGCGCTTTCTGACAAAATTAATGATGTTTTCCAAAACTCATAAGGAAGGCATCTGGCAGTGAATCCAGACACCCCCACATGCATAATGTGCATCCCTCCGTTCTCTCTCATTTTTTTTTACCACTTTTACCTCATTTCTTCACTATATTATTTTCCAAAAAAATATCATTTGTAACATACATCATTCTCAGACAACAAATAAATATTTTATTTTCCTATATTTGCGAAACTTAAATTTTTCTTGAAAATAAAACGTAATTATTTCGTTTATTACTTACTTTACAATTGTTTATGAGAAAGGCATTCATTTTATAAGCCAGTTGCTTGCTGACGTGCAGTTTGACTTCATTTAGGTGAACTGCTTGGAATCCTCCAATTCAATATTTCTTGTGAACTTATCCACTATTAAAAACATATAGTTGAAAACGAGTTTTATGATTATCCAGTATTTATCTTCAAGCTACTCAATACAACCGTAAACAAAATGTAAATTATGTTTCGTTCGAAATGAAAAAATTCAATGATTACAGTTATCTACTTTTCACTTACAAGTGTTTTACTAACACCTTAAGTTCACGTGCATGTGTACAGATTATTGACGAAAAAATTAATAAATGCACATAAATAAACAAATAAATAAATAAACAGCAGTTCAATGATAGTTTCTACAGTTTGGTAGTAGAATATATTTGAGATGTGAGCAACTTTACATCAAACTATTCCCTTCCCAATATACATCTGAGAATATTAGCAATACATTCCATTCTTCAGCTATCATATGAACCAAAAGTACTGAAGCGTAAATTGATGCCCGTGAATCGATGAAGAAAAAAGTAAAACAATTAGAAAAAGACTGAAGGTCGTCCGTGTATTAACTTATCATTTATTCCCAACTCTGGATCAACATTGGAAGAAGAATCACAAGGAGCATCAAGACTAGTTCTCAAATAAAAACAATCTCAATTAAGTGAGAGATTTACCAAAAGAAAACCAAGAGAAGACATACCAGGGTAGTGCACTTGAGTTTAATTTAAAAGTTACTTAAAAACTACGAAATCCTTTATGGGATTCCTAAACTTTGAAACTAGTGTCTCAATTCACTTTACTTTAAAATGGTTTCAAAATATGATTCTAAACGTGGAATTAATAGAATTAGACTTTTAACTTTCAAACTTTTAATGTTATTTTTAATAGAGCAGAACATTCAATAACACAGCGATCTATTTAAGGCTTAAGACACCGAAATTTTAATGAATGAATATGTGATACATGAATAAATGCATTAGCGCAACACCTTGTCCACCTCTATTTTGATAAATTTACATATTAATGAAATTAGCATAATTTTAACTTGGCTAATTAATTAGAGCCATCAACACATAAGCTTCGGAAACCGATAAAAGCTCATCTGAAAGTGATTCGCCCCCAAGCTTTAACAAAATATTATAAAACTGTATTTATAACATTTTCGATAATCCTTAAAATGTAAAATGATGTATTTTTATAACATAATACAAAACGGGAATTTTTGAAATTTATTGGATTATTTCCATTCCTTCAAACTGAAATTGGATACTAACAGTTACAAGAACATCTTAATTTAGGAAAGTTATTTAAATTTAAATCAATAAGAAAAATGTAGTTGCTGTACCAACTTTCGAAGCTTGTAAGGTTTAATAATCTAGATTCTGACCAATGAAGGGAATTTCAATACATATCTTCTTTGTAATAGCCAAAACTTGCTTCCAAAATTCTAAAATGTCACCTGACACCACCTGATAAAAACGAGTGGAAATGCTTTAAGATATTGGTCAATCGCATTGAGTTTGAAAGATATTTTCGCTTTTTCAAAGATATTCCCTGCTTATAAACACACTAAACATTGAGACTAGGTGTTTACTAGGTGACATCTCAAAACAGTTGTTTTACGCTTAATTACCGATCATCAGTTGAGAGTAGTCACCAGTAAATAACAAGGTCTCAATACGGAGGTGAATGGAAATATCAATAAGAAAAAATATGGTAACTTCACATATCTAAACTAAGAACAAGAAGTAGACATGAAAAATAAAATAAAGAAAATTCAAGTGCGCTAGCCTCAATGAATCTTCTATCGCATCAAATTACCGGTGCCTACTCTCAACTGATGATCGCCAATTAAGCGTGAAACAGCTGTTTTGAGATTTCACCTACGAAACACTCAACCTTTATATATTTTTATGTGCTTTTATTTAAATGCGCATAGAAAATTCATTGAGGCACGTGCTAAGAGATCTTGTGGGATAAACAAACAGAAAGCCCAGAAGCCGAGTATATAAGTTACAGCGTGAAGTACTGAAAAAAAATCGTCGATTTGTGATATTTCAGGAATGATTCAGTACTGTGCTGTTCTTTATTGTAATAATTCTGTAAAAACGCTTGGAATATCCTTCTTTAATATAATATTTCCTCTACATTTCCTCTATATCCTCTAATAAGAAAAAAATTATTAATAATAATTGTTGACGAATGAAAGCGTGATGGACAGAACTTCACGATATTATTTCTTAGTTTTTCATTTCATTGCCGATGAATATCAATACAAACTTTTTTCTTTTTGTCATAGTAAAAAAAACCTTATATAATTCATTGTTAGTATTTTGATGAAACTGATTTTTTATCGTTAAATTAGAATGAATGAAGGGAAAAAAATAGATAAAAGCATATTCAGAATATTAAAACAAATATTAAAAAATGTTAAAAATTTATGCTGAGAACAACCAAGTTATCAAATATTAGAAGAAGAAAAAAGAAATTCGAAAGAACTTCTTTAAAACGTTTTTCCTTAAAATTTCTTTATTTTTATTTTTTCATAAAAAAATGACAGAAACAAACAAAAAACCTATGTTTATTTTTAAGCTATATTCTTTGTGTGTCGTTACAAATTTATGAAAGCGAATCTGTAGATGTTTGGCATTCAGCTTAAAACATTGCTAAATATTATAATCTAGGCAAAATTCTAGATACAAAGAAATTGCAGAAACAGAATTTTGAATTTTGAACCTTACATTGAGTCAAAAATTGCAGCCTTAGTCTTGAACCTGTTGTTGTAATCATAATTGTTAAAAATTATTACTTATGCGTTTAAAACATAATTTGAAATGTTTAAAATAGACTTTTACGGATCTGAAATTTCGTGGGTTTCCAATAATTCAGTCTTACATAGTGGAGTATTGAATATAGGAACAACTTTGATAGGGCACGAAATTTTATGAAATGTATAATCGCGCCATGAAGCAAAAAAAATAAAGAAAAGATTGGGAAGCTCTGCTTTACACCATATCTCGTAAAAATGATTTTTGTAAAAATAATCATTTGACTAATTCAGGAATTTGTTTACTGACATTTTGGGTTTACTGATCATTAATGAATATTTCCTGCTTAATTGGCAATGTACAATTAATCAACATTATTTAGTCTTTTCAATGCATTTCGGCAGCTTTTCAGCATGATTACCGTGGATGTTCTTTTTATGCTTAACATTCCTTACAGAACTGAAATGATTTCGAACTTTCAATTGTCTCATCTATTTTTAATTTTTGTAGTTGTATTATTTTTTTTTCCTTTTTTCTTTTACTATGTTTCTTTTTATAATTCATCACATACTCTGACAATTTTTTTATTCTTGTATTGACACACTTCGCTGTCTACGGTTGCTGATAATAATAATAATAATATAGCCTACACTTTGCTTCTATTAGGTCTGGGGGAAACAAAAGTAGCGATTGACTATCGCGCTGACCTAATAGAAAGAAAGCAAACGTCATTGTCTTGTTATTCGCCTAACAATGATCCACGGAAGTTAGGAAGACACAACAGTCAAAAATGTAGTAGGCATTCTAAACTATGGGCGGCAACGCTCTATCAAATCAGTTGTCAGCTGATGAGACGTTAATCTTAACCATTCTTCAAATAAAAACTTCACTGATGAGTGCAGTGGTGTGCACCAAAACTTCACTGATGAGTCCTTGATAGCGTATCATGCTTCTAAAACTGACTGTCGTTAATAACGTCATTTCCGGCTGACTTTTCGTAGCCACAAATACGTTTTAAAATGGCGGCTTCCATGGAAATAAAAAAGCAAGTGGCAGAATTCTTTTAGTGAAGACCAGAATTATCAACGCAAGAACCTTCAAATAAAATAATAGTATTTATTCTTTATTTTTGGAATTTTCATAGAATAAATACATTTAATTCATCTTCAAAATCACAGGAGTCTATTTCAGTTAGAGCCGATGTCAGCCATCTTGAACGGAACGGCGCGATGGATGATGGAGTTGACGAATAATTTGACGGATGAAAATTGTCCCGCTGAAATTTTACGACTCATCAGCGATTTAACGACTATTAAACCCGTAATGAATGTTTGTGTAGAGAAATGTCGGTTGAGGGGAGATTTGAACAAACCTCAAAGCTTGGCGCATACAGCCCTACGTTACGTATCTTTAATTTTATTTTTCTTAAAGAAAAATAAAATAGAAAAGAAATTCTTTTCCTAAAAGAAAAATAAAATTAAAGATACGAAACGTAGTGCTGTGTGCACCAAAGTTTCGTTATCTTACAGTTAGAGGTTTCTTCAAATCTCCCCTCAACCGAAATTGTTTCATATTTCACCTTTTGACTTAGATGCTATTTTTAGTTTTTAATTTCTATTTTTTTTTTCTATTTCAACTTCCTTTTTCTTAATTTTACCCGTTGTTCCATTTAAATAACAGCGGAGCAATCATAAAAACACAGTTGCGGTTTAAAACTGATGTACAAAGGACAGCTGTGGCTACGTTGAAGCCACCGTTGGTGAAGGATTACTTTAATCTAATTTTTCCTTCAGTGAATTCAAATTCCACCAACTTTCTAGTGTCTTGGTGTTAGACGTCTTTAGGTACAGAAACTTCATTTTGAAACTAAGTTCATCCAATAAAGAAGTCAAATAAATGAGGTTTTAAGCGAAACACACTAATTATGGAAGCTGTTTCATTAGAAGACTTAATTAAGTGTTGTAAATAAAACTCTTAATCACGAACCCACGCTGCTGTTTATAGAAGCAGTTTTTAAGCCATCAAACAAACTTAATTACTTTATAATTATTACAAATTGTAATAGAATACGTGGGAGGCATCATTAAAACTGCCTTTGATGAAAGCAGCTGTAGTCCAAAGTAAATAACTTTTTTTTTTCGTTTAAAATTTTAATTCGGAAAAATTTAGCAATTAAGGACTATTTTCAAAATTTTGAAAGTAAAAAAAATCAAATCAAATAACAAATAAACAAGTAAATTGTTGAGATAAACTAACTTTCACATTGGCATTTATATAACTTGAGTAAATATGTAAATACAAAAAGTACACACACACATATATAGGTATTGAATTATTATTGCTTTTTAGCGGTATCGAATTAAAAATGTAATATCCAAAGATTAAATCACTCAATTATTTATCCGCTAAAGAGAATTGGCCTAGATGATTTGATGTTTGTAAGATACATATTTAAGTATCTAATCAGATTGTAAGAATACATTGAGTATTGTACAAGTTATTTAACCCTGTAATTATATGAGATACTAACAATATCTAAAGAAAACACTGCAGTAGATTATATACATTGTCACTCTGAAAGATGACATTTGTAATATAGTTCACTGTATGTTTGCGACGAATCTTTATACTAGAGTTTATGACAGACCGAGATGTTGCTCGATTCTGAATCTCTCCCTTCGTAACTCCTTTAGACCACGAAATCTATCATTTCCTTAAGTTTCAAGGTCAAAAGGGAGCTTAAAATAATAATTGAATATAGTACAATTATGCCACTGAATAAAACAAATAGCATTTTATTTGGTCTGCAACATAATTTAATGTTTCTGAATTTGTTTACAAATAAAAGACTTTAAATACCACATTTATTTCAAAACAGCAAATTTTCAAGGAGAAAATAAACGTCTCCCCTTTTTCAAGCCTTTTTATTTGTAAAAAAACATTTGTTTGTTTAAACATTTGTTTCTTGTGTCGTAGAAGATGTTTAATGAAACAAAAGACTTAATGAGTTTTATAAGTAAATTCACTAAATAAGTAAAAATAGTAATAAAAAGGTAAGTTTTCTATCAATATTCGCTTATTTTACTAACAGGATTGTATCAATTCAAGTTTATATACCCCATTTAATAATATTGCATTTATTCTGAATTCTTCCACATTTAATAGTTCTTTCCTGATTTTTCTTATATCAACAGTAAATCCGACTAAAGTTTAGTAAACTAAAGTAAATGTAAACAAAAGTAAAGTAAATGGTATTGTGCTACGGTGTAATCATCTGGGGTACCACTGCTAAATTTCAAGAAAAAATGATACTTAAAGTTCAAAAGCATTTCCTAAGATTTTTAGATAAAAAGCCCCGCCTGTACTCTACTCAATCCCTCTGGACAAAATATAAAACAATTCCTTTCGAATATATCTACAAGCTTCAGTTGGCTCTTTTCACCTACAGAACAATTAACAAAAAACTATGTCCTTCAATAACTTTCAATATTAAACCCAATTCCAATTCTTATAAAACTACACTCAATTCTGTTCTTCTACTAACAGTTATTCAGCTCCTCTAAATTGGAATAAAATTCCAAATGAAATTCGTGATTGCTCTTCTCTGACACAATTTTAAAGAAAACTTAAACAACACTTATCCACTCAACTCAATCCTAATAAATCCTCATAAACATATAATTCCTCTCTTTAAATGAACCCAATAATTGATTGTAATCTCCCCTCTCCTCTCTTTCTTCTCACTCTCTCCTTTTTTATTTTCTCCTTCTTCTATCTAGGTAAACGCCATCAGTCTAATTTTGTATTATATAATTTTCGCAGCATACAGTTTCCTCAAAATGTGATGAACTGAATTTTTTTCGCCCTCAAATGTACATTGTAAAATATTTGTAAAAAAAAAAGGAAAGTAATCCAGTTTCTTCAACTTTATTTTTTTCCCTGTAATGCTTTTTGTTTTATTTTCATACGTAACTAGTCGGCTACCCGTCGCTTCGCTCCGGAAGCCTCTCTTAAGTAACGGAAAACAATTTTTTATTTATTAAAAAAAAAAAACACACACACACACACATACACAAATTACATCAAGGAAACTAAAACTAAAATTTTTTAAAAGCTTTTTTTTTAATTTAATTTTTGATGTCTATATTCTCTCAATCTACGACTGCTTTTAGAACCACCTTGTAAATCATATATCTATGATATATTTTTATTTTTTACAGAGATTAGAATGTAGGCCTAGTGGTCTAATGGCTAAGACGTCTAACTTCTGAGCAGTATTCTACCTAATAGAAATAGTGCATCTTTCTTTCTTGACTATCTTTTTTTTTATTCCTATTGATACTTTTCAGTGGTTTTCGAGTTAGAAATAGTTATGGTTTTTGAGTTACAAATAGTGATTTTTCAGTATTCTACCTAATGAAATACTGCTTCTTATTTCTTGACTCTTTTTTTTTTTTTTTGATACTTTTCAGTGGTTTCTGAGTTACAGTAGTGTTCAGTATTCTATCTAATAGAAATACTGCTTCTTTCTTTTTTGAGTCTCTTTTTTTATTCTAAGTGGCACTTTTCAGTGGCTTTTGTGTTCCAAATATTGATGGTTTCTGAGTTACAGATAGTGATTTTTTCAGTATTCTATCTAATAGAAGTATCGCTTCATTCTTTTTTGACTCTCATTTTAATTATAATTGTCACGTTTCAGTGACGTTTGAGTTACATTTATTGATGGTTTTTGAGTTGCAAATAGTTATTTTTTTCGGTATTCCACCTCAAAAAAAGAGTGCTTCTCTCTTTCTTGACTCTGTTTTCTTTACTCCAACATCTGGCGTATACACCCACATATTTTTCAATATCACATAGGATTTGGTTAAGTAAGAATATTTAAAATATTGCAACGTTTCGGCAATTATCGTTCTAATTGTCAGTTTCAAATTACAAATAAACTGACTGATGTGAAATAAATAAACAATCTTGAGATTCAAAAAAAAGATTGAATACATTCCTTATTGATGGGGGAAAGGAAAGGAGATATAAGTCAAAAAACCATATGAAGAGAGTTGTAGTCCCTATGGCCTAATGGATAAGGCATCTGACTTCGGATCAGAAGATTGCAGGTTCGATTCCTGTCGCGGATGTTTCATTGTAAAAATTATTTCTATTTTCCATTCTCTCAGAAAATTGCGCCGGACAGACAGACAGGCAGAGAAATAAAAGATTTTAGTAATATAGATTATTATTTTGTTACACGTAAAAACGCACAGAAGAATAAAGTAAAAGGAAAATAAAGTAAGAACACTGTAGACAATAACCTTGTACCTGGTCAATCATTTACTATCTATATGAGTTTTCCCGAAGTCTAGACCTAGCTAAATCTCTTTCTCGCACCGGAAAACGATAGATTCATCCCATTTCATCAAAATCCTTAGGCCCGTTTTCAAGATAAATTATACAAGAAATGCTCGCTTTAAAGTATTTGTCTTTTTCTTGGAAAATCCTCTGGGAAGCCTTTCATAGAATAACTAGTTTTTCTTTTTTTTAAGCCGATTACTTTCCCTTGAATCCAATCTCAGTCAGAGGGAATTTAGAGTCTAAGTGGTTATTCTTAACTTCTCATTAAAAAACAGTTTCCACTTACAGTTAATGTATTTTCTAAATAAAATACATATTAAATATTTTTAATAAAAACAATATCAACACTTTTACGTCGATGAACAATTGATTTTGTCTGTTTGTCATAAAAACTACGGGTATAATTTTGTCTATTTGTCAAAATGAACTACGGATACAATTTGATACAATATCAATATCACATTGAACAGATTGCATCTATTAAAATTTCAGCTTTTTAGCATAAAAATACGTAATTACGGAGCTTTTCAGTCAAGATATCTATTGTATTTACATTGTGTGTCTACTACTTAACAGAAAGACTCACTGTAGATGATGCCACATGAAAGCATCACTCGTCATGTTAGCCTTTGGTTGTTAGAATATACCTTCAAGTACCTCTAGAGTAAAATATGTTTGCACAAGACGAAACCGAGGATTTCAGTAGGCATTCCATGAGAATATGGAGTTAAGTGAAGAGTTTTGGCATTAAAAAAAAAGCAACAGAAGAGTTTTTCCACGATTCCCGATATTTAAATGAGTCAACCTTTTTTATTAAAGCACTAACAAAGTCAATCCTTTTTACTAAAGGCATTTGATGAGAGTGATGTTACCAAAAGGATCAGATTATCAGAAGGACGTTCCTTTGGAATTATCTCAACAATGCTTCCGGGACTTATTGAGTTGTTTTAAGCTTTGCTTATAATCAATCTTCGAAAATTCGAATGTAGTATCCTAATCGTTTGTAGATTTGGCATTATTATTTTGTCTCGATATTTAAAATTATGCTGTTGAGTAGTGTCCCTAATTCTAAATGTTCCTAATTCCTCACATTTGAAATGAGAGCTTCGTTAGCATTTTGTGGATCATTATCTGTTTCCCCTGCATCTTTCTTAGAATAGAAACGATAAAAAAGTCAATGAAGGAATGAATTACAATTCTCAGCAGATAACATTTAACTGCAACACAGCTTTTCTGTTGGCAAAAGATTAACAAGATATCGTAGCTTTGGCAGCGTTAACACAGAACAGTTTATTATCGGTGGAAAACTCCCAAAGCTGTAATGGACTTCGATACAGAAATGGAAAGTCCATTAAAAGAACGGTCAGTTCACATAGAAGACTGTCGCATCAAAGCAGAAGGGATTCGTTCAACCCATTTTAATCCATCGGAATAGTCTAAGGGCTGATGAGATCTCGCCTAATTGGGAGGAGGAATTATCTTAAACCTTAGGCTAAAAGATAAAAGAGTTCCTGTGATCTATTGACTAACTGGAGACTCTTTTAGCAAAAATAAATTAACTCAAAAGTATTTTACAGCATATTTATTCAAAAGAACTTACCAAACCTTCTTTATTTTCTTTGTCTTCAAATAACATTTTTCATATTTAAAATTGGCTTAAATCTCCAGTTTGTTATTCTTGTGTTTTTAGCGAAACACCTTTCTAAAACCTTGGTTAAACATTTCTAAATCATTTCAGAATTTAAGAAATTGAGTATGATACCAATTTAATTTTCATTGTCATATTTATGTGAATGTAATATCATACTGCAAGTGAACATTATTATTATTTTAATCCTGTAATCTGTTTTCTTAATTAAAATGCTGTGATAGGTAATAACATGCAATACTTTGAAGCAACTGACAGGATATTAACGAAAACCAATAATCTCTTCTTTGTTTTTATCCTCTATACTTTTATATTTTGATAGCTCAAGACCAAATTATTTATATTTTGATAATACCTTAAGACAACAACCACAGCAGCTATGAAAATCATTCACTACGTACACCCCACAGCAAATTACATTATTAATTGCGAATTTACAAAAAAACTTGACTGAATTCTTGCCGAGAACGCTGACCCTGTAGACCTTGTCAGGAACCTACAAGAAAAATATAGGAAATAGTTCATCTAAGATCGGATATCTGTTCTCCGAATAATTAAAATCCTTTCTTTGAGTATATGAGTAGCCAGATAACTTAATTGAATTTGATCTTCTTTATGAAATACATTTTAAAATATATGAAATACATTTTTTTAATATTTAAACCAATAGAAAATAATAGAAAAAAGGAAAAGAACTGTGTAGTTTAAAACACTGAGCAAAGAATGGCAGTGGGGGAGTGGAGAGGGGTTGAAAATGGAAAAGAAAAGAATCATAAAAATGACGTTTACCTACGAGGCAATACTAGTTTCTTAACATTTTAATTTAGTTTCTAACTTTATAAAAAAAAGTAGCAAAATAAACATTCCTATCACGTAGTCCCATTACATCAACCGATTTTTCGTCGTGCCTTTCTCAATATAAACCGAAAAAAAATAGCGCGTGACATCATTAAAAGCATGTTAACGATAGAAAGATCGAACAAAATTACTTTGATATTAGAAAAATCCATCACTTGCTTTTGTACCTTCTGTATTTGTGTCCTTTCTCTGCTTTCTCTTCCTTCAGATATTTCAACTTTAAAGACAATCTTCAAAAATAATTGAGTTCTCTCCTTTTTTCTTCCTTTTTTTTAAGATTCAAGTGAAAAAAAAAGCAAGAATGTGAAGTTTTCCTGTTCATTATCTATGCAAAACAGCTGTGAACTATCTTTGATTTGTAACACTCATTAACATAATCTTAGCTCGCTACATTACAAAAAAAGTTTAAACAGCGTATAACATTATAGGCTCTTCCTTTGTATTTTGGTCTTGTCTTATTATTGTTATCAAAACTTTGAAAAACTATATGTTGGTGTTGGAATAAGCATCATGAAAATAAATGCAATGCTGGAAAATACTGAAAATTTGCGGTACATTATTATGACAAAAGTTTGCAGAAGATTTCAGATGTGGACTGACCTTTGTGCTAACAATAATGTGATATGAGACATCAAATTCCATCTATTGTTGGATCAGGCTGTTGGGTACACTCCTACTGGGGATGTGACAATGATGTTTTTATAGTTTTCATCAGATCTCGTATAGACTTTATCTCTTCGCAAGAGTCTCAATTTATCGATCCCAATAAAAAAAATCTAAATTGGGATCGATCGGGTATCAAAAACAAGGTTTTGAGTTCAGAATGACAAGATTATATGACAGGCTTCCAGTTTACTGTTAGATGGCAATTCCTAATTATAACAAATAAGTTAGACGATGGTTCCCAAGCATTAGATAAGAAGATGAGCTTTCAAATACAAGATTGGAAGCCTTTGACACATTTGTGAATGCAAGGAGGCTATAAATACATACTAAAGACATAAATGCGAGAGTAGCCCTTATCTTACACTTATCATGATTACTTGTTATAAATACTTCGCTACAGAGACAATAATAAGAAGAACTTCTGAGCTCTCATTCTGTCATTGCAAGATATCCAAATAGAGAAAAATTACTTGACAAGACTTAAATAAACGTAGATAATGCATCTAATATTTGTAGCATTGTAATTAAACTTATTCCAACGACAAGTTAATGTGATGTCTGTGCTTTACCTGTGTAATAATTTCACTTTATTTACGATACTACAGCATTAACTGTAATAATTACAATAACGATACAATAGCACAGGAGTTGATTATAGCTTAAAAATTATATTTAAAAATTTGGATTTTTATTAAACAAACTCTTGTTTAGTACAGTTAACGTAATACATTAAATAAATAAAAAAAAAAATCATACGGCGATCCCATTAATGCCACAGGAAATCACAGATAGGTTTGGCTCTAAGGAACCACCGTGTAACGACAAACTATCAGTTTGAGACTTAAAAGTCCTAAAAAAAAGGGTTAAATTAACCAAAATTAAGATGAACCTCATTTATGTTTCATTCAGACATGCATTCCTAACATTCCTTTCGGGTTCTTTTAATGACCATTCGCAAGTCCCATTATTAAATAAGACTGAAATGTATTATAACTTATGATTATATAACATTAAAAATCTTCCTTCTTCAATATTCTTGTAATATTTTGGCGATATTTCGCGAAATTTAATCATTTCGCTTTTTCAAG
>JAFIDM010000002.1:40796275-40814797 GCA_023159025.1 Thereuonema tuberculata
GACGCGGCGTTTAGATGTTGATGGAAAGAACGAGACCTAGTCTTTAATTTCGAAATATTTATGATCAAGCATTTTTCTTATTTAACCAACTGCCAATAGCATGCTTCTGAAATGAAAATATATATATTAGGGTTTAGAAAAGAATAATAGTTGGAATGCCAACTTTTGAATAATATTTGAAAACATTGTGTAAATTATATTTGGTTGAAAAGTTTTTGCTTATGGGTAGAAGCGATACCAAAATCATTTGTAAGCTCATGTTAGCGGTCAACGCTTTGATCACGCTATCTAACCTGGAAAGCTGAGATATTAGTGGAGATGCTGACGTGAATTGTAATGTGTGAGGATGTTTCGGCCAGTGACTCCAAGTTGTAGTGTAATCAATAATCACTTGCATTGGTAGTCAAACCAGATGTTAGTTGGTATTTAGATAATGTTACACACAAACAGAAATGGTTACTTACTTTAAAATTGATTTTATAGCTTTTTCCCTTCGATAACCTTATTGAGGACAACTTTTTTTCAGCTTTCTGAAGTATTCCGGAAAATTGAAATTTCTTTATGTTGGACTGCGGTTGAATTAAAAGCATTCAATTTTCGACAGATGACCGGACATCAAAATCGATAGAAATTTCCGCCGATAGGAATGCAACACCTAATGAAGAAAAGACTCGCTAAGTTTCGGTTATTACAAAGCTGGAAACGAGGATTGTTTTGTTATATTTTAACATTTATTAATTTCTTAGTTAGATATCCATTAAAACAGCAAAAAGAATATCAGCAAAAATTCCAGAAAAAAAAGTATTCATTATTGGATTTAATTAATTATTGTGGCTATTATAATTGGAAACAGCTGTTGTGAGTTTGCCCTGTAAATTATCTTGCAGAATCACTTTTCAATTTTGTTCGATTAAAGAAAGTTTGTTTCCTTATTTGTAAAGCAAATATATTGATAACAAATTCTTATTTTCTTCTGATATGGCCTATCGTACCCAGAGTCTGTAATAGCACATTTAGTGTTAATTGTGGAACTGATTCTATCGGATCATTTAGATTCAAATCATTATCTACCGTTCCATTGGGTCTTCGTCAATTTTGAACATCCTTAAAGTCTAAATTCGATTACAAAGTTCAGCAATTTTTTTTCTCATCTAAATCTACTGTAAAAACCTTTATTCTACGAACTTCATAACGTTCACAAGAAATACTGTGCAGCTCTCCCAAACAGTTACAATTAAATGAAGAAGTTACAATTAAAATAGACCTTTTTTATACAAAGTAGGAGGCTCATCCTTTTAGAAATCGTATATTTCTATTTTTTCACACATCGAGATCCAATCAAATGCTGAAATATTTGTATTTCAATAGACCTTTTTCTAAACTTAACAACGAGCTAATAATAATAATGCATTGAAATTCTCACTTTTTTTTTTGTGCATTTCATGTAGCCATTGCGTAGTGGGGATGAACATAATAACAATGGAGGAAGGGGGTCAATTTTGAAGGATTTGCCATGGGGAAGGTGATATCAAAATAACCTGGTCATTGTTTAGCTGAATCACAATTAAGTCAAACTCAATTTCAAGAAGCAATCCAGCCATTTTAACATGTAATTTCAAGTGCCATTTTTTTTATAAAATAGAAGAGGGAGAAATCGTGAACATAGGGCTTAGGTTTTAAGTAGGCTGATTAAATAATCAAATTTAGCGAAATCACTGCAGCCGTTTTAGCATCATGCATAGAAAAATAGAAAAAACAAAGAAGAAAAATGTTCAGATTGAATAGTAAAACTTGTTCAGTTCAAGTTCAGTTTAAGTTCAGTTAAAAAGTTTGTTTATATCATCATACTTGATTAAACTTTGGTTCATGTAGGATAATTTTAAAACTAGTTTAGTGAAGAACTGCGTGGGGCCCCGAAGCCAAATGGTATGGTGCCTAATTGCGGCTAGCAGGACCTCCGAGAAAGTCTGGGATTTTTCCGTACAGAATTCATCTCCACAGGGTCCTAGGCTCCACCCAGCCCTCTGTAGAATGGGACCCGGAATCTTTACCGGGAGTTAAAGATGGGTTAACCTCAACTTAGTCCCGTTAATCAGAAAACGCCTGGAGCTATACTTCCCGCGACCATATTGGTCTATACTAGGATACTTTAACTTAACTTTAACTGAAGAAGTACATTGGTTGCCACCTTAACATTCATCAATGAAATCTGTCATGTTTCCTTTTCTAGATCTTGCTTCGTAACCTATTCACATTTTAATAAAAACCCACTTACTAATTTTGTTTGATTTGGGCTTCCTTTTATTTTAAAAATAACTGTTTACAAACGTTACAATTTATTGTTTCTAATATTTGGAAACATTTATTTTCAATAAAAATTTGCTTTCAATAAAAATACTTAAGAGAAAAACTATTCTTTTAAAATTACAGTCATTAAATAAGCTGCAATTTTACGATCTTAAAAAACAAAAGTAATTCTTTTGTTATATAAATTAACAATTCCAAGAAAAAATTGTTAGTAAGTATCGTTCAGCTATCCATCGCATAGCTGGGCACGCAGAGATGGGGGATCCCATTTCTTACAACAGTAGAAAGTTTTCTTACAAATATCCAAATTTATATCGAATAAAATTGAATAGATTCCGGAAGGCGAATGGAGACCAAACTAAGTTTAAGTTCTACCATAAATACGTATTGCAGGTTTTCAAGGAATCATTCCAGCAATTTTAGCAAGGGATTTGGGGGTCATTTGTGAGGGATTTTGGAGTGATACGTGTTTAGGTCCTTTGACTGTGTTTTACAAAGGTGACAGTGATGACGGATAACTTCGAACGCTTACTGTTTATTTTCTGAAAAATTATATTAATTAGACATTTTTTTTCACTTATTTTCCTTGGAAAGGGCGGCTTATGAAATCAATCAATCTATTTGTGTGTTTGTCCATGTATTCCCTCACCCTTAATAATTTCCGAACAGCTGGATGGATCTTTATGAACTTAGTATATTTACCTCAGGACTAGATATCCGCTTCACTACGTATCTTGCAGTGGGGCTGAGCAAGCAGCGCTGAAAAAATAATATGTGTGGACCAAGGAGGAGTGGAGACCAAAATGATGTGCCTACATTTTTAAGTTGGCCAGAAATAAGCTACATATCCAATTTTATGGAAAACCAAGTAGATGTTTTAGCGTGATGCGATTGCAAGCAGATCAACAGACGCGCAGACATAAAGATCAACAGACAAAGCAAGGAGAAAAAAATGCTCAAGATTAAATAATAAGACTTTGCACACTCATTCATTAAATGTAAACTTTTCTTTTGTATTTTCAAAGGAAAATAGAAATTATATATAAACGAAAGTAGACCTCAAGTTCTCTCACTCACTTCTTGTTAATTGTGTAACATTCATTAAGTTTCTTTGCTTAATTAGTTGAAACTCAGCTTTAAAGCATATTGATTTAAGCTCGAAAAATGAAAACTTTTCACTTAATGGTCCTCAAAGTTTCAACGAAAATGAAATTTTTCTAATTAAAAACTTTTTTGATTTTTTTTTTTTTTTTTTTTTTAATTAGTGAAAGGAAAAACATTCATATACGTTGCAGACTCGGGCATCAAATTTCGTATTTATAACAAAAGCAAAATTACTTAAATTTTGTTAAGTAAAAGACCACTGTGATAAATTTCCGCATTATTTCCCAAATTATTGGAATTAATTTTAAACGTCAATAATTTAGAAGAAAAAGCTTAAATTATCATACATATCCAATTTCAATAACCTGGAATTAATTTGAAACGTAAAATTATTGAAATTGGATATGTATGATGAAATTCCTGCAATGTAATTGTACATCAGTCTCTGTATTACGCTATGCTAAAAAACTAAAGTAATGTTAGTTTTGGAAAAATAGTGACCACATGAAAAATACCAGAAAGCAAAGAGACCCGTTACTACTGTGACAAAGGATGAATCATTTCATATTATTATTAACATATTACCTCGAACTTCGAACACAATCCGATCCAAGAGACGGTTCGACTTTTTTCAAGTTGTTCGAATTTTGAGTTAAATTTCCTTATAAGAAATAATGTAAATTGAATTAATCCGTTCCAGACATCCAAAATTTACCCAACATAAAACTTTTTTAAATATCTGTTTCAAAAGATCATGTTGGTAAATAATGATAAAATAAGTATATTTAATTTCAATAATTGAATGTTTTTATTTATAATAGCATATACAGCATATACATACGTAAAAATATTGTATAATAATCAATCATAATAATAGTAGGAGGGATATAACTGATCAATGGAAGGTGAATTACCCTTCTTTCATCTGGAATCCACTTGTTGAGAGTTCATTAACATTACCATCACTTGATTTTTCTTTGGAGAAAAAACTGTCTAATGTCATTTGTTTTTATCTATTTTTTAAAATTGTTTGTTCGACTTTCGAATTTTGTTCGAGTTTCAAACCAGATTTTCCTCGAGTACTTTGTTCTTGTTTCAAATTGTTCGAACATCAAACCATTCGAAGTTCGAAGATCCACTGTATATGATTCTTCTTCTTCTTCCTCGATAAAGTACAATACAATATATTCATTAACCTTTTTACCAATCTTTCTCAAGTTTCACTTTTTTTTTCTCAAGTTCCATCCTTAATATATTCAAGAAGAATATACAGTATGGCCCAAAACATACGACACTGAACCGTTTTGAACAGAAAACGCTGCAACCGAAAGAATAATAAACTGAGGTTATTGAAAAATACACGTGATCTCCTTGGCGCTCTAAGCAGTACTCGTAGCGGTTGCGTAGCTTGTCCACAATGTCCCGGAAGAGAGGTTGTTCCATTCCCATAAGAGTGATTTTCATTCGTTGTTACTGTTACGTTGCAACCTTTCCACTATGTGAGTCACTTCTGGTTCGACGGAATTTATCGACGACGGAAAGCATAACCCTGTTCGTGGGTGCCGGACGGTTAAAACGCTCCCGAAATTCCGTAGCAACGTGTAGCAGGCTAGGTCCATTGTCACGGCCTGTTCCGCATGATCGAAAATAGTACTCCACAATAAACACTTTCTCTTCGGCAGTTAATACCATTTTCACAGCAACACTGATTAATCTCACCTCCACAATCATTCCTGTTCCGAATACAACAATCGCCTTCGTGTTCAATTCGCAGTGCCACCTTTCATGTGGTCAATTTGTTCAGTTCGTTTGTTTTCGGCTATATTAAGAATGAAACTTAATCTAGTTTATCATAAAAATGTAGCTTATAAAAAGGGAAAGAGCCTTTTACAAAAAAAAAAAAAAAAATTAAGTAAAATTGTATTTCAAACATCTAATACTGAAAGTCCGAGTTCTCCCAATAGATTTTAATTTTGAGCTACTACTACGTAGTAGGTAACTTCAGCTGTTAAATCTTAGAGACCTGTTAAATTAAACAGAAGTTTAGAAGTTTTCTTTCGTAACTTTATCCATATCGTGTCATATCGTTTTTAGAAACTGATACTACTTCTCTATTTCTGCGCATATTTAAAACAGCATATTTTCCAATATGGCCTTCATCCTATTACTGAATTATTTTTTTGAAAGGCGTTTATGTAATCTTAATTTAGGTCCGTAATTTAATATCGCATTCCAACATGTTCGCGCCTGTTATGATAGCCTCTGCTTCTGAGTCCTCAATTGAATCTATTCTTTTAATGTTTTTTCTTATCTTTTCAACCAATGTTTTCCTTTTAATCAAGGTGTTATCGAAACATAAGAACCTCTTATCTTCTTCTCTGCATGATATATAACCAAGCATAATTCAAATCATCAACATAATTTATTGAGACACTGAAACCAAATCATTTACTTGGAAATAAACATTCGACATTAATACATACCATTCTTTATATTATAAGTCAAAAATATGCTAGATTTCAGTCAAAATATCACAATAAACAAGGACTTTCTCAATCATAATATTTTAAAAACAGTTGCGGAAATGTCTCCTGGATAGACAAATTCATATGAAATGGAGAAAAAATGTCCAGAAATAAAAGGGATTTTTTTTTTTAATTTTTATATTAAGCTTATAGAAATTTGGTGGTGGCTATTGTTAGACTTTGAAACTTATGTTGTACTGTCATTACTATTTATGAAGGAATAAAATAAATTACAGATGGACCTCGATTTACGTAAGGATTACACTAAATACAAATTGTTTACTGATAGCGCTTACGCAAAAATCTGAATTCCGTTTTGTGCAAGTGAGCTCAGTCAGACAACGAGGTGGATCCATCGACACAGTACTGGCATATCTCACGCTGTGAAAGCATCTCATATATATATCTGGAACCCCTTGCATATATAGCATAAAAAAACACTTTATTTATTTAGCAAATTAATATCGAGATCGGAAAATATACGAGTTCACAGCCCGATGTGAACCGGATAACTCAGATGCATTGCGGGTTGGCCGCCACACCCTTCATCGTCATTTTAAAGCGAAAATATAAATCCTCTTTATTCCCTATCCCGTCGGAATTTCGAAAAATCCGGCCTTATTCCTAGTCTACATCATAAAGGGAACCTCTGTGCAAAATTTCAGCTTTCTAGGTCCAAGGGTTTGGGCTGGGCGTTTGGGCTGCTGACCCTTCGAATTTCGCAAAGATTCCAAACAATCTTTTGCAATTTAGAAAAAGTATAGAATATAAGAATAAAATTAACTTATGTTACTAAACTATACAAAGCCGGACAGTGATGTGGAATTTGAAAAATGTCAATACAAAAACCATATCACTGTTTCTATGAAGATACCACCAATTTATCCTCATGTCATCAGCGGCATAAGTGGAAACTAAAATAACTAAAATTTAGAAACAACTAGTGATAATATATACGCCCCGTCAACAATTTGACGGCTTTTAGTTGAGATTGTATATTACGCTCGTCATTTGTAATTTCTTCATTCATGTCGAGATATGTCTCTAATGACTCTTCAGGTGGTCCCTGGAAAAAAATGAACATTGAAATTTAAATTTTAGTCTAGTAGGCAAAAATTTATGAGTTATTTTCTTTTTTTCTCCGGCTCTTCTCTCATTGCACCACACACACACACACACACACACAAAGGGAGTGATAAGAAACAATAATTTGAATGTAGTCCCCGTGGCATAATGGATAAGACGTCTGACTTCGGAACAAAAGGTTGCAAGTTCGATTCCCGTCGCGAACGTTTCATTGTAGTAGTTTTTTCACAGAAAATTAACAATTGCACCGGACAGACAGACAGAGAAACAAAAGATTTTAGTAATATAGATTTAGAAAACAAAAACGCAATATTCCAAGACTTTGCTCTTTTTATTTAGTTATTATGTCAATAATATTATTGTTAGTTTTTATAAATTAGAGAATTACTAAAATTATTATTTTTATAATATTAGTAATTCTCTAATTTATAAAAACTAACAATAATATTATTGACATAATAACTAAATAAAAAGAGCAAAGTCTTAGAATATTGCGTTTTTGTTTTCTAAATTGTTTCTAAATTTTAGTTACTTTAATTTCCGCTTTTGCCGCTAATGACATGAGGATAAATATGATGGTTTTTGTATTGACATTTTCAAATTCTACATCACTGTCCAGTTTTTTATATAGGGTGTTTCGGAAATGGTATACAAAGCGAAGAAATACGGCTTCAAATGTCATTTTGAATCGAAAATGTTCTACGTCATTTTGTTGTACGCGCTGTAGTTTCAGAATTAAGAAATGAATGCTTTGGGAATGGTTCCTGATCAAAGAAACCTCAGTTCTGGCCATTTTCAGCATCCTCTTTAATTATCATATCTGTTTTCAGTCATGACACTTGTTAGGATTGCTTTTTGTAATAAACCTTTACCTTATTAACTTACACTTCCTAATGTGAACTGAGCTTTCTTTGATTTGGGACCATTACTACGGCACGTACAACAACTGTATACGCCTTATTTTCACGTATTTTTTCAATTTTCGACATACGTAAAATTGTTGACCGATCCACTTACGTAAATCGAAGTTAATTTATTTTTTTCCTAATTAATCCTTCTTTTTGCTTTAAATGTAAAAAAAAAATGCCGATAAAAGTTTGATTAAAAACAAATGACAGGCAAAACTTTGAAGAAATGAGTGGGCGATTCATTAAATTGCATACTGTAATATAAAAAAGACCAATTTTGTATTGATCTCAATTCTAGCTCAATTCAAAGGATTTCTCTTCTTTGTGTTTACTTTCGTACACGTGTTCATCCTATCAGGAAATTACTTTTTTCATTACAATTCTTCAAATACCCTAAGGTCTTTGATTGGATTATTAAAATGAAAACTCCTTAGGATTTTCTTTCCTATGGAACCAAAGGTAAGGAGTTATAAGCGTAAATTTGTTGCCGTAATCATATGACTGAAAGAACTGCTTATCCTAGGAAGATGAAATTTAACACTAAATACTTTAAATACTAAATACTAAATATCGTACTTTAAGCACTGATTTTGATATTTACTGGACTTACAGTTAGGAGCTAAGAATTGTTTATACCTATAATAATCACTAGAATTAAAAAAAAAGCAAGCTGATACTTAATAGATGGATTGAAGTCTGTAGGTTCAGAAATGTTTTTGGTTTAAAGTAGGTGAAGATGCTAAGATCTTTCTTATGCACTTTTCGAAGTAATAGGATTACAATATCCACAATCGATTTCAATAACTTTTTGGATCTTACTTTGACGCTGTTTGGAAATTAATGAGCCATCTGTATATTCCTTGTCTGTTTTGGATATATATATACGTTTTCTATGCTTCTGTGCCTTTGTAAGGCTTTGTGTTTGATGTTAATCTTTTCGTGGTATCACCATTAGTATAACCCCATCAGTCTTTCATTACTTACAGTTCTACTGCTAAAAATAAACACACTAACAACGTGTGGTAAACTTTCTCTTGTTTCCTGTGGTTTCATTAAGCCAGTGACGAGATTTCAAAGGAAATGCTATCATTAGCCTACGATAAACAACTCACAATGAACCGGAAAAGCTAATTTTGCATCAATTTCTAATAGAAAACCGGAAGCTTTCATTTTGGGTACGTATTACATCCTTCACGAACGATCAAAGTCCTTTCTACTAAATTACAAGTACACTTGATAGAAAGCAATTTTTTTCCCCGGATAACTCAGGGTTTTTTTTCTTTAAACGCTGAAATCAATTTTTTTCTTTAATTATCAAGTTTTTAATACTCTTGCTATATTTTTTCTTTTCCTTTCTCTTTGAAGTATTCAGGCAATTAAATCGCGCCAATGCAGAAGAAAATGGTAGTGCAATATTAATATTTCTGGAAACATTTCTTGTCAGAACTTATTCAAAGACATTGATTCAGTAAATTTATCATCTTCAATATGATTTCTTTATTCGTTGTCAATTATGAAAAAAAAAATCTTTATCCAGTTTTGATTCTCAATAATAACATAGTCACGCACATCCCTTAAGACAGCGGTCGGCAACCCGCGGCCCGCGGGCCGCATGCGGCCCATGAAGCGTTTTGGTGCGGCCCGCGGGGCATGTTGGAAATTTTTTTTTTTTATTTTTAGTTGTTAAAATAATATTTTCCTTTTTTTTTTTTTGGTTGTTAAAATAAGATTTTCCTTTTTGGCCCAAGTGCGGCCCGCAGTAATCCCCACATAACATATTTGGCCCTTTTACAACAAAAGGTTGCCGACCACTGCCTTAAGACAACGTTACACATTATCATGAAGAACAGATATATTACTGTATTATTTTCTCAATAATAATAATATAGAAAAAATATAAAGTTTCCAATTGCAATCGTAACTAGAATATTTTTAAAATTGTTAAAGACGTTAAATTAACAAATATTTAATTTAATAAATTAAATTAAGTCACATTCAGAACGATTACGTAACAGTGCGTTAATCCAATCGTATATCTCTTAAATTTTTTTCCTATCCTAATACAAGAATCAACAATATTTCATAAGCTTAAATGATTAAAACTAGTATTATATAAAAACTTCTATTAAAATGACGGTATCAACAGTATAAAAATCATTAATGTCATATAAATTATATAATTTTACTGTAAATGGCTAATGATCCCTTTTCAGAGCTCTCTATAGCTCCCACAATTAGCGGAATGCCATCAGAATTAGGAAACAGACTACGCAAAGCACGGGGAGAAGAATTCATGAAAAAAAAATATAGTTTCAAAATCTGTCAGTAAGAGTAAAATATGGTGCTATACAGGAGAAAATATGCGAATAACTAACACAAAGAGAAGATTTTACTCTTAAAAATGCATATCATTCTGCATGAACATGCTCTAATTTTGAAATTCTTTTATCGTAAAGAATGCAATGCAGTAGCTGCTGTGTGTGAATTTCGACGCTGTAGAACTTACTTAAAGGTTCGAAGAATGTCACAGTTCGAAGAATAATTAACAAATTTGAATACGTCAGTCCAGTACTGTTACGACATCATTTTACTGAATAAAAACTCATGAGTGGCTTCTTTCGCATTTACACATCAAATATTAAGATTACATAAACTTTAATTCTTTAAACACAAACGTACTCAAAAGTTAAGAAGCTTCATTTCCCTTTTAAATGAAGCAAACTTTTGCCATCGCAATTCAAGATGTAGTTGGTATTGCATCAAAAAAAGCAAATTAGGAACTTTTAAAAAAATATTCTCTGTGCTTCTGCTTTTTATATTTAGGATTGCTGTTGCTTACAATTTTAGTTGCAGGCAGCTTCACGATGCCATTTGAATGACAATCAGAGGTCACCTGTCCTTAGAGAGCTTTCCTCGGCAACAGGAATCTCAGTAACAAGGTGGACGGAGTGAACCCTCCCAAGGAATCTAGGAGCTGAAAATTATTGTGAGGAGGGAATTAGAAGATTCCCTACTGAGTTCAGGAATCTCATTATTTGGAAGCAGGAGTGTTCTTTGGAAGGCTTCAGTAACACAGGGTGACCTTACATGTTGATTAATAGAAATATTCTAAACTTAAAAGTACAAAAAAAAATACCCTAAATATAAAATATGTTACTTTAGCCATTTATTTTAATAAAATATTAATATATTTTAAAATATCAACATTATAAGACATTTAATCTGCAAGTATTCTGCATTTTAAAACGATAAATTTATATAAACAATTTTGGAAGACTTCTAAAGACGACTTGACTCTTGTCAGAGCTATTTCTAGTAACCAAGGTTTACAGAGATGTAAATATTTTTACAAACAAAAAAACAACAACAATGTAAAATGTTTGTTTCAATCTACTAGTTACTTATCTTTGTTTAGCAAGTCAAAATATTATTACAAATTATTTATTTATTTAAATTTATGTTATTTTATTATAATTTATTTTTAATTATTGAAAAGCAGTCAAATAACTATTTCTAATTTGCATATTTCTATGTGTTTTTCGAAATTCGTTGTAGCACCATCTGGCGAGTAATTTTTTTTCGTAGAAATTCCCGTGGTTGCAGAAAAAGCAGATCATGGGAAAGCCTGTAATCAGTTAAGTTCATCAGAGTGACGAAATTTTGTATCGAAGTTTTTGCAGTTTCCGTTTATTTATTACAACCAATCCGTGATAATATCTTTAAAGAAAATTCTTGCTAGACAATTCCACCTGGTTACAGTTGAAACCTTAAACATGTTTTATCTCCAATAGCTTTCGACTCCTGTTCAACGATCCAAATTTTTGGGAATGCTGCATATGATGTCTGGATGGCTGATGGCTCGTACGTGTTCCAAATTTGGACATGACTTTCACACTTCCAATCCATATATCCTGGCCAAAGAAGATCAGCATTACCTTGGAAAATGCAAAGAGTCCATTTTCATTCTATCTACGGACAAATGTATTAATGACTGCATTTCTGCAAAGACAATATATCAATATGGTTTCCCTAAAACCAAAGGACCTTTTAATTCAGTTTTCATCCGTTCAAATTATGTAAACATTGACACGTGGACTTATAAACTTTCAACATTTGCATTTCCCTCTGATCTCCAATGTTTTCTATACATCACCACATGGTACTTGCTTTCTGTGAATTCTGCTGGGTGGCGTGGCAATCAGCTTTTCACCCATTGGTAAATTCAGTTCTTCTTCTTTTTCTTCAGCTGTTCCATTGGTCCCTAAGTTAAAAGTTAAAGGCGCATCAGGCCCAGAGGGCCGCGCGATGCCACAACTAGCCTGGGCAGGCCGGTGAGGCCGCTGGAGGATAGGCTCCACTGATCGTAACCTACGGGACGAACATGAGGTCAGGAGGGGGGGGGGGTCGGCCCGTCGCTCGCCCGCCTTTAACTCCCGGGAAAGAAACCTACGCTACAGAGGACTGGGTAGGCCCTAGGACCCGTTTGGAGGAGAAGGAGCGTGGAAAAATTCCCGCCCTCCGCCGAGGCCGGGAATCGAACCCTACACCTCCAACCCGCAGCCAAGCGCCCTTAACCCATTCGACTACCGGGCCCATTCCATTGGTCCCTATTCTCCATATATAGTCTGTTCTCCTGTTCATAATCATTCACTCATAAAAACCTGTTAATAGGTTGAAACCTAGGTCTGGTTTCTCTATTACATGTTTAAAAAAGATTTTTTATTTTTTTATTTTTTTTAAAGTAAAGATGTTAAGCAAATGTGTTAGCTTTTTTAAATTCATCCATTAAAATAAAGATGCTTAGTTAAAATAAATTCGCTTACAATAGTCAGTTATTTGAATAAATTCCACTTTTGTCTAAATTCTATTAACATCTCATACTAAAATGCGTAACAGTTTATAAAAAAATTCGAATTCGAATAACCCGTTTTTTGACGACGAACGGATATACGTGATTATGCTAACGAATCAAAGAAGGATGTGATTGGTAGAATCTGCTTCTTGAGTACACAGGTGAGTGCACGCGCCAGGCACAGATATCCTCAAAGTATCACTGGCTTCAGTTGTTATTAGTAGATTTCCCTTAATTCAATCAGCGCCAACTTTGTCTGCTTCCAGAAGCCCGCCTCTGTTATACCACCGCTCAATATAAGTTTTAAAGACAATGCTAGCTGAATCTCACTGTCCAATGTGAGATCGTCAAAATGTAGAAACGATTCTTCAGTTTTATAAATTTTTTTTAAGTAAAGATTTTAAGCGAGTGTCATAGCTTTTTTAAATTCATCCGTAACTGTATTCACATACGTTAAATTTTTATCCTCATCTGTATTTTAACTTAGAAATATAAGATAGGCAAAGTTGATAAAAATTAACTTTTCAGGCTAATTTATATCCAGATCGGCCTAGATATCACAGCTCTACTGTGAACGTTCCCCACTGGAAGGTCAGACATCCAACAAATAGAACTGATTTAAAAAGCAGAGAAACGAAAATTACATTTACGAGGTCAAATGTCGAATGAGACTAATTAAATTTGTAGCATTTTTAACGAGAAAGCCACCTGACTTATTACCGTAATGAAAATGATCTTCATTTACGAAATTAAAACAATTGAACGACTGCCCGTCATTCCGTAAGCCTCACATATGTAAAGGAAAAACATTTCATTTGTTCAAAAAAAGTTATATAAAGTAAACTAAAACTTAAAACTAAAATAAATTAATGCTTAAATTCTTAAAAAATATATGCAATAGAAAATTAAAATCCAGTTGTAACAGTCGGAAATTGGTTGCCTGGCAACCGCGTGCGAAGTTTCATTGTTGCGGACAGGGTTCACCAAGCAACAATACTCCTGTTGCCTGGCAACGCTTGTGCAAAATTCTATTGTTGTAGACAGCGGCGACCTTGCAAGAATACTCTTTGTTATCAGATAACTTTGTAAGCGAAATTCAATTATTGGCGGACGTACGTACTCTTGGGCACACAATTTATTTAATAATACAGATTCCGTGGTGACCGAATTGCTCTTATAAACAAGGTAGTGACAGCGATTAGTAAACCAATCACATTGCTTCGCAACGGCCTCTGATACGTAATTGACAATATAATTGACATTGCTTTAATTTCCTTATGATTATAAATGTGATTGTTGCGTATGCAAAAGAAGCAATTGTTGCGATTGTTGTGATTGCTGCTAATGATAATTTAATGATATTTTAATGATACTTGTCCACAGACGGACGGACAAAGCGGGGTTATAAGGCTTGCAAAGTTACTTGTATCAGAAGCCTAAAACTCGTATTTACTGGAAATCAAAAACAATGCTTGACAGAAAGAATTTTGTTAAATACATATTTTTTTGGCACCAAGAAACAAAGTAATCTTAATTTTATAATAAATTAATAATATAATTAATTAAATAAGTTCGTTTGAAGTTAAAGATGATCAATTTAATATCGTCAAGATTATTTGAAGTTTAAAATGTAATTTAAAATAAAACATTTAATTAATATTTAAAAACCATACACAAAATGAAGCTAAAAAGCTTTCTTACTATTTTAAACAGCACAATTCCTTGTTCTACAATTCATTTTTAAATTTTTACAAGGGTTAAATCGGAATTACGGATTATCGGATTACTTAGATCCTTCAATCAATCTTCAACTGAATATCGAATATGTTAGTTAATTTCCCTCTTTAGATAGTCTTGAATTTCATCCAGATATTTACTTAATAAAAACTCTCCGTGATAAATTTGATTGTTCGCAGATTTTTGTACCAAATCATAAAAAAAAAAATACGAATATTTAAGAACAAAAATATGAGTTCTAAAAAATAAAATAAAAAAAACACTTAAAATTAAAAATAAGAAAGAAACATCACGTGACTAAAAAATGTTATGGCTAAAATTCTAAATGTATAAAAATGAATTTTTGAGGAAAAAGAAAAAGATTTTCCTGTCCTCAATTAACCCGAAGAAGTTTCTTGCTAAAATGAAACGAAATATTGTGATTAAATTTAATTTAATAGATGATTTTCGTTGTATGTTATGATTTGAATCATGTGACTAGTTTCAGATCGGTGCCCTTCCTCAAATCTTTCGACCCAATCACATTGATGGTTTTGATTGGTCTTACTTCCTTTATAAGCAGGTGAATTTCATATTCTTAAATTTTTCTGTGGGTCCAGGGCTGACCATCCGATCACAACTAGTCCCATTGGTCGAGGATCGCTAGGGCTAAACCCTCGCGCACGCCAGGACTTGCATGACCTGTGACGCTACAAGTTTTGAATTTTATTTCCACGCGTTAAGTTTTTAAATCTTTAGTTAGGAATTTTCTTTAAAGTTCTTTAAACTTTCTTTTAAGATTCTTTGTGTAAACTGTAGCACATATTCAATCTCTGCCGTAATAACGTATGCAATTATGTAGCTACATAACTGTAACTTTTTTTGTTTCCTCCTCGTTCATGACTGACAATAGCATTGTCAATAGCTACAAAGTGTAACAATGTTCAGAATGCTCCATGCTTAAATCTTCAACTACAAGTAACCAGGAATTGCTGTAGTTGGGTTACGACAAAAAAAAAAAAGTAGGATTGGTCTAAATTTGAGCCCAACTTCTCACTATTTCGTATAATCTTCAGGTGAACACCACAATTGAAGTAAGTGTTTTCGATGGGTAGTGCTCATACATTAGATAGAGATTTCTACTATTTTACGATTTAAATCCAGATGCACGGTGAATTAAGCGCCATTGAACATTCACCGACTTGGAGTACGAATTATCTCTTTTCTGGATAAAGAAAGCGGTAGCAACCGCTATTGAAACGTAGTTACAACTGAGACATTCCTTCAGCATCATTTAACTGTACAAATCCTTCTACATATTCGAAATGGACAGAAATCACAATTTCTCTGACAAGTGATTCAATGGCAAAAGTGTCTAAGTTGAAAGTCTGCAATACTTTCTCGAATAAAATGGTGTCTTAGATTTTAAGGCAATGTATTTTTCATTGATAGACAGTTTCATCCTTGTTTGTTTGGTGTGTGTGTTTTTTTTTTCCGAATTATATCAGTAGGGAAGGGAAGGACTCATTTCTTAATTTTATTTTAAATACGGAAGTGAAAACAGATTGAAAAAAAAAAATCTATATACTATTTTAAAAGAAACCGCATTAAACCTTTTAGGTAATGATCCGAGATAAAGAAATAAATCTGAAATTTAAAGATCTGTTAGAATATTTAAAACTGGATTCGCTCTCTTCCCATCGATTTAATCCGAGAGATGAGTTCTCTTCGATCTGTTGAATGGAGCTGTTGTTCTTTTGTTTATTTTGGGAAGCGAACGGAGCGCCACCTGTCCTCAACTGATGAGCAATTTGGTGGAAATGGCACATCAGTTGTAATCTCTGGAAATTAACATTTAGTTTCCTCAGTAATTAAAGTAATTGCTCTCAAACCCAACAGGTTTTCTCTTTCGTAGCAGGGAGACTTCTGATGGATTGTTCTATTTGGTTGGTTTTTATTTGAAAGATTGTCAACGTTAAAGTGAATAGCAAAAGAAAAATAATAATAATAATAATAATAACAATAATAATTAAAAAATAAAAACCATAGCAACAAATGAAGCAGAAGCATTCCAAAATAATTTGCATGTAGATGTTAGACTGAGAACGAAGTACATGAATTTGGATGAACTTGAAGAAAAAAAAGCTGTAATATTTTTTGATGAATGACTGACTTAAGCACAAGCTCAGAGAAATCTATTTAAAACTCAACTGCGAAATGTAACTAAGAAATGTAATATTGTCATTTAAATACAGTACTTATTTTGTATTTTGTCAGGAAGAATTCCTAAGCTATAGAAGATTTGTAGTGGATTGATTTTAAACAACCATTATTTAATTTAAATCACTGGCTAAGAGTGAGTTTATTTAGAATTCAAATCCTCTTCCCGCTAATAATTTCGTTATTAACTGCTTTTCGTTAACGATACTTTCAGAGCGCATTTTTGTAGAATATCGGCTGCCCAATAGGATTTTCTCAATTGTTTCTGTTCTGAATTTCAATTGAAAATATTTACAAAATAAATTACAATATGCTTCTGTAATTAAAAAACTATTCTAGAAATCTTAAGACTTGAAAATTTACTTAAATTACTTAAAAAAATAACTTTTTTGAGGCAGTCGGAAAATGATGGGCCAAATTTAAAAACTAACGACAAAAATCGATGAAATAATATCAAACAATAATATTTTTCCATAAAGCTCCTTGAATTACAGTTAGCTACAGTCACCCAAAGATTGCATGAACGTTCCTTCAAGCAAGAGGAAGAGTATTACAAAAGTTTGTTTAGATTATTATGTCTCTACAAAAGTTGGGAAACCCCATCTGAATACAACCATGCGCATGATCATAAAATGAAGCTACAATACTCACTCATGTTCATCCGTACTTGTCGGGTTGAGGCTTTCATGAAGATGTTGGGCGCTTCGACTTGGTGGAGCATCAATAAAATACATCTTGAATTTCTTTGAAAACATTTGACTGCCTTTTAAAAACATCATTCATTATGGCACAACATGTTCATATCAATAATGCAGTATGTTTTCATTGCTTATTTTGAAAGTTTATATATTTTTCGCTGGTCCTACTTAACCTTATCTCAATCTATTTTAATTACTACTTTCCATAAAGTATAAGTTGTAAGCACAATAATAAAGCTCTAAGCTCAATTAACTCTAACCAATCACTTGCAAACTTAGCATTTAAGAATTTAATGTTTCGAACTGATTAGATTCTTCTTATGTTGATTACTTCTAATTCGCTCAGCTGTTAATTAAGTTAAGAGGAGTGTGGTCGCTTTTCGTTATGACTTAAGAGAAAAGCGGTTTCAAAATATTAGTGAAAACCCCATAGATAAGACTTTGACCACTTATTAAAGATTACTAAAAAGTAATCAATGAGGGATAGATGGAAGAACGGTCCGGAATACGAAGAACCGAGGAGAGATAGTGGAGAGAGGTTAGAACAAGGATAGAAAGAACGACTACGAATCTTCAGAAGGATAATATTTTGAAATAATTCTCTGTAAAATGTGTAAATTTCAATTTAGATAACTACAAAGAAAAATAAACAATGCTCTAGTTTAAAGAGTTTATATTTTCATAGTGTTTGCATAGCTTATTTATTGCTTACAACTGCAGTATTAATGCTTAAGTTTAAACATTTTTGTAACTAAATGAAATACTCGTAGCTGAAGATAATGAAGAAAATTTCCAAGGCGTTAAATTTGAATTCATTAACGGATATTTTTTTTTTATTTTTAACAATTTCTATCTATCTATTTGTATTGCATTTTATAAATATTTAATTTAAAAAAAAGTGCATACATCTTAGAAAAAATTATCTGAGGTCTGCCTGAGATTGTATTTGAGTTACGTGTACTTCTTAAATCTTTCATTTGTTTACAGCAAAAGAGAATAATTGATTAAAGAAAAGAATTTACTGCCGATAACATCAGGACCAGAATCAGCAGAATGGGATTAGTAGTGTTAGAAACGCAAAATAAAATGAGGAAACTGATCTGCTG
>JAFIDM010000002.1:40814807-40854343 GCA_023159025.1 Thereuonema tuberculata
AAGGGAAACTTATGGGATTCCAATCTCGGGGCACCCGCACAAAACATTGCAGTCACTTCGACTGAAAACAAGATATGCTTTGAAATGACTTTGTCTCTATTGTCCTGTGGTTTCGGTGAAAGGTAAAGTTCGAAGATAGTAGTGTGCTAGAGGCCACCAGACAAACTCCTGCTATCTTCTGAAAGGGAATTCAATCAGAAAAAGGAAAATTTGCAACCTCCAAAGGAACGGAATCCGATCTGCAGAAAACTTAGGTCTCGGAACACGAGTCACTTGATCCAATTGATCGAAAACCTTAGCAACGAAATAAAAACCTATCAGATTACCATTCTTTAGCAAAACAGTTTCCTCTAAATAATAAACGAAATTAAAGACATTATTATAATATAATTCTGTTCGTCATCGCTATATTGTTTTTGAAACTGTCAATAACATACCGAAATGACAATAACATATAAAAAATGCGATATAAGTATTAAGTCTCCAGCAATCCACCTTTGTTCGATCTGCATCATTTATTTATTTATTTATTTATTTATTTATTTATTTATTTATTTATTTATTTATTTGTTTATTTATTTATTTTATTTTCTTTATTTTTGAAGGAAAACAAATATGCTGAATAAATTGAGATATCTGTTCACTTTTTCTTACAAATTACGGATCAAACTAAATGTTTATCAATTAAGCCATGATATTAGAAATTCAAATGCTCTTTTGGCAACGAATTTTGCTATTTGCTTGCCCTGCAGCGAAATTCCATCAATTTCTAGGCACGATATTTTTGCTTCTATCGTTTTTTCTTGAAATTCCTTTTTAACCTGACCAGGAAATACAAAACAAACGTTCTCATTAATTCCAAAACAACTTTTCGGCCAAGTTAGATTTTTTTTTTTCAGAATTGCAAGAGATTGGAAAAAACTTATTTCAATGATCATCGTCATCAGCTCATTAGAATTTCTTGGATTCTCTGTTAGGTCAAGCTCAATTACTTCATAAATAATACCTCGTCACTCTAAGTACATAAATAAATATTTAAAAATATGCTTTATACGCAAATTTTCGGAAAGCTAATTCGACTTTTTCTTTATCAAGCTACAAAAAAAAATTAAATTCAAACAAAACCACAAAATTTGAAGAACTAATAAATTAACATAGGGATTATTATTTTATTATCAATTATTTATTATTGAATTATTAGATTTATTGTTTGTCTTGATGTATATAATAATATGATTTTAGATTATCAATTATTATTAGTAAATTATTGCATTATTGTTGCTCAGTTTGTAAGTTATGATATGATTCTTATTATTGTATTGTATTAGGTGTTTTGTTAAATTAATGCTCGTTATCCTGTTCTGTCATTTTTAAATTATTATGTCATCAAAATGAAGCTTAATAAAGGAAAGTCGAATTAGCTTTCCGAAAATTTGCTTATAAAGCATATTTAAATATTTATGTATGATCTAAGAGTGATGAGGTATTATTTTAAGAATTAATATGACTATTAAGAGAGAAGAGATTAGGAGGAAATATGGATTAGATATTTACATAAACCCAATTACTGTTTCTTAAACAACATTTTCTTTGCTATGTTGCCGGATTTCTTTTTATTAGCCTTCCTTAACAACAGAAAAATGAGATTCATCAAATTTAGTAGTCCATATTAGTTCTCTTAGAACTAACACTAAAGTTATCTTAGAACTTTTGAATGAATACATTTTCTTGAAACATGATATGCATATTTAAGGAGTACAAACAATCTAACTTTTGTATTTGAAATCTTTTCCAAAGGGTCCTTATCGAGAAAATTAGTGCGAGAAGGCGACAAAAATTCCTTTAAAAAAGTAATAAAGCAATGGATTTTTTTTTCTATTTCTTATACTATTTCAGTGACTTAAACAATGAATATTATCACGGATTAGTATTTTATTGATTAAATTTGTTATGTTATTTTATTGATTATTTACTTTTATTAATTATTTTTGTATTTATTTTAATTACTTAAAATTAACTGTAGTATTTTACTCCTAGAAATCCTACTAAATAACATTCTTTTAATATCCACAATATTTCGTCCTTCTTATCGAAAGACTTCCTCAGATGGTTAAAGAGGACAAAAACTATTCTTTTTCCATAACATAAGGGTTACAAAATAAGAACTGAAAACATTTTAGTATACATGTTAACAATGGAAAATTTTTAGGAAAGATGCCTTTATTATAACTGTAGTGTTGTTATTTACAATTTGCATATTTCTAGAAATTTACCGAAGGCAGAGAATTCTGGAAACTTCGTAGTGGCGCCGTCTGGGGCGATTAATTTTTCCATATAAACTCCAATGGTTGCACAGAGAAGGAAGAGCGTCTGTAGTCAGGAAGGTTCATCAGAGCGAATAAATTTTAATTCAGCGAAGCTTTTGCAGTTTCTGTTTATTTATATAAAAAAATACATGACAATATTAGTCAGACCGTTACAGGTGATCTAGTAAAGATTAAACATAATCCGATTTAAACAATTAAAAGTAAGTAATTTAATTATATATTTTTATCAGAAAACGAAACATTTGTACTCTATGTATTCAGAAAACAATTTGTAAATAAATGTAGTTATTGTAGTTTCCACAACTTAAAAAAAAAGTAACAAAAACAAAGAAAGAAAGAAATTGTAAGAAATAACATTTTTAAGGAAAGTAGGCCTTAAGTTCTCGAATTTCTTGTTTTATGTAGATTCTGTAATTTCTGCATAATGTTGTGTAGAGCTCAAACCACTTTTCCTTAAACATAAATCTGTGTATCGAAGGTAAAAGGCACTATGTCACAAATGTTAAATTTTTCAGGAGAACCATGTTGAATGATTCTTTTACAAAATGTTTTCTTAAATTTTGCACTTTGATTGACACTCTTTGTAAACTTTTTTTTATGGCATAGAACATACAGTTTACACATATCTAACATACATATTTTAGATTTTGGTAATCTTTAATAATAGTGCTCTTTACCTCGCAAGCATGTTATTACAAGCATGTTATTACATATGCCGGTTCCAACTGGATAAATCTGTTATTTTTAGGCTTAGGACTTACTGCTTTGAACCTCTGAAAAAACAAAAAATATTGCACATGACACTGTTAAAACCTTAATTTCGTAAAAAATGGAGTGCCTTTTACCTCCGATACACAGAAATAATGACGGACTGACAAACAGGAAGTTTTAAGGTCTAAAAGCCCTGTCTAAACTAAGATTTTAAGTTGAGATAGTTCTTAAATGGATCTATTTGCTTAGCAGGTTTATTCTGTGGCAAAATAACTAACATTATATTCCATAATTATTTAAACTATCAAATTATGAGAAAAGTCGTGCATTGATTGCATTGCGGTTCATTTCCTTCTTCGCTTACATTAAGATAAATGGAAAAGTGGATTTCGAAAGCATTTATGCAAATAAACTTTCCAATATATTAAGAATTATGTATTTTGCAATTATCTTGTGATTGCTTTGGTTTTCCCTCCTTTCATGGAATCGTTTCTGTTCATCGACAAGGTGGCATCAAATCGTGAATATTTAATGACAGTAATAATTAAAACACCCACGCTAGGTCTCGTGCATCGTCTTCTTCATTAATCCTCTATCAGGAATTCCACCTCCACGGCTTCAATCCAAGGAATTCCAAGCCACTCCAGAACTCTTCTCCTCCCATCAATAAAGTTCACGGTAGCAAAAACTGCTCTCCCATCTCTCTCTTCTCTTTCTCTAATCTTTTTTTAAAACTCTAACGTTCTCCTTCTTTTAATTTATGTGGGCTATTCATTATTGAGGAGCAATTGGAAATCTGCAAAACACTTGCATTTTAAATGGTATCTCTGTGGCGGTGAGTTTTCTTTAATGCAAATAATTTCTCGTCTACTTTTCTTCTTAGGTACCTTCTGTCAATCTGTAGCTGCCATTTTCCTATTGGTTGATATTTTGATTTTAATTTTAATATTGTAAATAATACTTCCTCCTACGCAATCATGAAACTTGATAATTAAGCATTCTGATTAACACGGAAAGCTAAAAATAAAGCTTCTTATTTTCATATTACTTCAAAGTTTGTTCGATCGTTGTGAAAATTCCGTTACAATTTGTAACAAAAAAAGAACCATTCAGTCCATTGCAAAGGTGTTATTCTTCCGTTCATAATAAAATCCGATTTTTTTTATCTGATTCTTAAAGAGATTATTTTTAATTAAAATGAAGTGAGGGCGCGTCTCTCTCGCTCTCTCTAGTGTTGTTGACTTAAAAACTTGTATATATCGCCAGATCTAAACTCTACAATTGTTTAATTTTTTCATACTTTTATTACAAATTAATTGTTTCTTTTTATCCTCATTATATTTTATTAGTTTCAATGTTTTTATATTATGCTCTGTTTTTTTTCTCCATTATATGTTACCAGTAATGCTCTTAGTATTTTATTTTCTTTTATTTTTTTTTTCCTTTCCTATAATTGACTCCCTGCCTACCTTCTCGACGGGACTACCCTTAAGTCATATCTATTATTTATTAACAAACTTTTGTAAGCCAATAAATTATTATTAAAATTATTATAAAATTATTATATTCTTTGAAATTGAATTCATTATAATATATTGCCAATTCCTTGTTTATTATAATTCTTTAAAAAATCAGAAGAGCTTTTCAAAGCGTAATAAATAAATTTTTATTCATTCCGTGGTATTTTTATTCTTCCAACATTCAAATTACATTTTGTTATTTTATTTTCATACTTTGAACCTATTTCGTAATACTGTGAAGATGCATTTTCATTCTTTTTTGCACGTGCATTCTTTTTGTACGAAACATATAATTAATCTCATTTGGTAAATTATGTTTCTATATCTATATGCATTTAAAAACTACATAAAGTATTTTCGAGTATTTATTATCAACATGGGTTATTTTAAAGACATACATTTAATTTAATCTTATACCAAATAAAACTTCACTGAAATTTAATACACCAGTAACAATAAAAAATTAAATAGCAATGTTTTATTTAACTGGTAATCATACTTCATTAAATTTTCAGAAAATTAACAACAAAACGCAATTAAAGTTTAATTGTAATTATACTATCATTCTATTCATGTTTATTTAACATTCAACGGTTAACATTCAGCATTAATGAGTTAATTCTCATTAATTTTAAGTAAGTGAATTCTGCGTTAATTCATTTTCATTTTGTAGTGCGCTTTCAACTTTACTTTTTTGTATTCACAAGGATGTCAGCTACCACAGAATATAGTAGACGTAACGTTTGATTGTCACATTTTTAACATGTGTAAAATTAACAATTGCGACCAAAAAAGTTTTTAGAATTTAGTGAGATCACCAAAACTAAAGATACTTATTCATTGTAACTTAAAATTTTAAAAGGTGTTATAAGGGACAACCGTATTGAATCTGAAACATATCCAACTAAGAGGTAAGATCTAAACTAACCAGTTTTAAATAATAAAGAACTTTAACGTGCCTATTATTCAACGAATGATAACCAAAGAAAACACAAAAGAAACTAGAAAGATTTCAGGGTGCGAAAGTTTAAAATTTTATGCTTTCCTTGGTTACCAAGAGGTGAGGAGCGAAACACTGTCGAAATGTGAGGCTTCTCCGTCCTGTGATTTTACAAGGGAGATCCTTATTAATCTGATAAGGAGGTAGGATCATCCGTTCTCGTCCATCTATGATCAAGCTAACTCGAACACTATTTATCCGACAAAGCTGAAACTTTCACAGAGGGTATAGATGCTAAGAAGAAAAATCATTATTAATTTTGGTAAAAATCGGACAACTGGTACAAGTTATGGTAAAAACTTCTATCTTTGGAAATGTAAGAAATGTCCATTCACTGAATAAGCCAAGAGCTTATTCGAAAGTTGGAACGCCACTTATCTCTTATTTAAGTTTGTAAATTTGGCATTAGGCTTTCTTGAATAGCAGGTCAAATTAATCGGATATGTATTTTATCATGGATAGATGGAAATACGATACGATAAGCTCTTGAGAGGTTAGTGCTAAAAATAGAGCTCCGTATTATTAAGCGATGTGGGCTGCGTTTCGCTGAACACTGTTGTGGGGGGAAGGGATTAACAGAAGATGCATTTATCGAGAAAAGTCGATAAAACACTCAAGTCAAGAAAAAGTCGTGGATGTTGCTGCAACTCTCAACCACTATGTTACGAAATCCTATCTTTGAAAGAGATTACTTTTATTTTGAGTTTAAAAAAATAGTGTAATGTAGTATAAATATAATCGGTTTGTTGAATACATTGCTGTTGATCTAATATTGTGAGTTTCGGTTGCCATGTGTGTTTAGACGATCTAAATGTTTAATTTAATCCATTAATAATTTTTGATGAAATCATATATTTGTATGTGTGCACACATCTATAGAATTGTTAAAAGTGGACACAGAATGTTGAAATATATGGAAACAAAGAAATGCGAGCTTGCTGAACGAGAATGCAATACGTGATGTAATGAAAACATAAGTAGAAATGATTGTCAAGGATTTCAAAGTGTTTCCTTTATGGCTCGGTTAAAGGGTGACCATAATTAAAGGAAATAAGGAAATACTTCTTGGAAGAACAGCATAGATACGAAACTAGGAAGTATAATCATAAGAATACATGCCACAATAAATGTGAAACCTTCAAAATTAAAAGAAAACAATTACAAATACACAATAAAAATAATTTGAGAAATGCATGTGCCTGCGTTCCTTCGGTCAGAAATGAATTTTCTCTGCGCATTAAAAAATATAAATAGCGCCTAAAATATTAGTAAACAACATGGATGAGACGAAGTGTTTACTAGGTGACATTCTAGGACAGCTGTTTCTCGTTCTTTAGGGAACATCAGCTACGAGCCGTCACCTAGTAACCAGTATTGAGACTGTTGACTCCTCCAGCTGATGTTCGCCAAAGAGCGAGAAACAGCTGTCCTGGATGTCACCCATTGTTGTCTGTAATCATAAGAACTTTAGTACATAGCTAAAGTGACGTGGGAGTAATTCAAAATGAATTAAAGTGTAATTTAAAAATTCCAAAGCACTTAAGATTCCAAAGCACGATGAGATACAGATGGTGAACTGGTTTCCTAGCAACTGAGCTCATTGTCGATATAATGAAATAGACAAGATTAGTGCAATGATGTAGGAACAGTCAGTATGAGATTCTTCATAGCGTTGTGAATAAAAATATCATACGAAGAACTAAGGTAAATTTAGATCCTGCTTTTTTGAGGTCCAATAGTATTACGCCCATGAAGAATATTGCTTCCACAGTTATATGGACCACTCGTTAATCTATTAAAACTTTTCAATATATTTTCAAAATTAGCATTGGTTGAGTATTGTTGGAATCATACTAACCTTGTATAAACACACATGAAATATTTAATTGAGATTCATCAAATCCCTTAGTCTTTGTGTTTATACATGCGTTTCTATGTAGCTATTTAGATTTTCCTTGCTTATAACTTTTAACCGTTGGATGAATCATTTTGATTTGCAAATTTAAGGACAAAAAAAGAAAGATGATCCAACTTGAAGAGAAAAGGCAAAGAGGCTTTTAAACGCAGAGAGAAAACAGTGATTGAAGAACTTTCAGCATTTCTTCTTTAATAATATAAATAAAGAATTCCTGCAGGAAAAGCAATCAGCGATTTTATTGATTGTAGAAAAGTGGTGACAACTTAATTCAAGTTTGATAAGAAAAGGCTTGAAAAGGATAACTGGTAGGAAATAATAATTAACATTAACAGATGAAATAAAATATGATTTATCGAAATACCTGTATCGGAAGATCCAAAATTAATTGTTCCAAATATCTAATTTAAGATTTTTTGAATAAATTTGATGTTTTCAAACGCAATTTTAAGGAGACTTCTACGTTGACTTTTCTGTAATCTCTATCGAAATCAATAAGGTGCTTCAATTAAATAACGTATAGGTATCCCACTGGAGCCGACTACGGCCCATTGGAGCGATGGAGATAAAGCTCCTAACCCGGGGCTGAGATAAGGTCATCCCAACACTAGCCCGCCTGTATCCCCAGAAAAGAAACCCGGCACCCTTTCTGTAGAGGGCTAGGTAGACCATAAGACTCATTTGAAGCAGAAAGGAGCTTGGAAAAACACCCGCTTCCGCCGAGGCGGGGATCGAACCCGTTTCCTCCAACCCGCAGCCAAGCACCTTACCACTCGACCACCGGGCCCACAAATAACATATATATCTGCTGTTAAGTCTTACAAAATTTTTGTAAGATTGTGAATTATTGCGATTTAACGGCAACCTATTTTGATAATTATTTTTTTTGCACCTAAATCCTACTTTTTACATATAGTTTAATAGTGGAGAATTATTTTTGATAAATTCAGTAGGGCACCATCTCAAAACAGGAAACAGAGAAAGAAGAATTCTAATTGCTGGAATTAATGGAGAGGAGAAACGAAAAACAGATGGTGGTGATTGGGCGGAAATAGCAATTGGTTTATTAAGTAATTGATTGAAAAAAATTCCTGGTACTCCTATGCAGGGAATGCTGTAGAATTGGAGAAGAGCTCTAAGTTGGCCAAACAGATTGAGAATATCTGATCTGCAATCGATTTCTGTTGTAACTTTTTAATTGGGAATAAATCATTTATCGAATACCATATCTCTCGCTCGCTAATCAATAAGCTATACAATTTAAATATATAAAAATCTCTAGGAGTCGTTAAGTTTTCAACAATATTTGAAAATGAAACGTAATATAGATATCGTTCACCCAAATTGAGATCAGTATGTTTTCAAACCGAAATTAAATTTTCATCTTCGTGTAAGAAAATAAGTGCCAATGAAAAACTGTAAGTAATGAGTTTTTAAATGTTTTTTTTTTTTTAAAATATTCATGTTTTAGTCTGTGGAAACTGAAATGCAGGTTCGTATTTCCAGTAGATGACTTGTAGGTCAGAAGAAACACACTGACAAATTTTCTTAGTATTTTTGTATTTAATATTCTTATTAACTGATACGACAAATACTTCCTAGATTCATTCCCGCTAAGCTACTGAATAATATCAAAAGAACTGACTAGTAATGACTTAAGACTAGTAGCAATTATGTACTATTTCGAAAACAAACACGAATGTTACTTCAATTTGTTATTAGTTAATTTTCTGTCTGAAAAGGAACTGAGTACTTTCATTATTTTTTAAATACAAATATAAAATTATAAACACTAAAACGCACTGTGAACCTATCGATGAAGATCGTTCAAATTTTACACGATATCACAGTAGAGGTAACGCAAACAGGAAAGAGGCCCGGAAATTTACTTCCGCAAATAAGGGTTATTTCACTTCTTATTGTTGATCCAGAATGAAGGATATTGTCGATATACTCAGTGAATTAGAGGCAAATGGGGCAGTGCCCTCGGCCCAAAATTTGTCTAGCTAAAAGTGATTTAGAATTAAATGGAAATGAATTAAAGTGAAAAAAATTCCAAGTGAAAAAATGAACTGGTTTTCTTGCAAGTGAGCTCATCGCAGTAAAATTGAAACAGTCAATATGACACCCTTTAGAGTGTTGTGAATAATACCTAAAATAATACGAAGAACTAAGATAAATTAATCACACAAACGAACCGATGCACCTGAATAAATTAATTTTAATACAATAAATGAAATAATACAATACGACTATAGTTTCTGGCCCATAATGCAGTGCCTATTATCAAGTGTTATTATTGGTATTATTATCACTTTATAATATCACTCAAGTGATGTTATTATCACTTGATAATAGGCACTCCATTATGGGCCAGAAACTAAAGTCGTGTTGTATTATTTCATTTATTGTATTAAAACCAATTTATTCAGGTGCATTGGTTTCGTTTGTGTGATTAATAATGAACAATGCACGTAAAGTCTTGGTAATTCTGACTAGTAACTAAGATAAATTTAGATCGGGTATTTTATATGTCCAATAGGTCCTTATCGAGAAAATAGCGATTGAAGAACTTTCAGAATTTCTTCTTTAATTTATAAATAAAGAATTCGTGCAGAAAAAGATTTCACTGATTGTAGAAAAGTGGTGACAAATTAATTGTAGCTTGATAGGAAAAGCCTTGAAAAGCCTTGAATTGGTAGAATATAAATATTAACATTAACAGATGATCCAAAATTAATTGTTCCAAATGCATAAAATTTAAGATTTTTCCTTAAATTTAGTGTTTACAACGACAGACCTTAATCTCTACCGAAATTAATAAAGTGCTTCAAATAAATAACGTGTATCTGCTGTTAAACCTTACAAAATCTATTAGGATTTATTATTTTTATTTATTTAATCGCCCGTAACACCCGTGCAGGGTATGGACGCTCTCCTACCAGAGGAGTTATAGGCTAGATACCGCAAGGGGGCGCCAACCCCAAGGGAAGAAACGAACAACACAGAAGAAAAGAAAGTGAAACACCCATGCCACTGCCGGGATTCGAACCCAGGTACTGGCGCATTGGACGCCACGGCTGGCCGCCGCCGAGACCGCACGACCACGCCAGCACGGCATTAGGATTTATATCAATCTCTAAAATTAGGCTATCTAAGAAATTTAAAATATCTTTATCAAAGACAGATTGTATCGATAAGCTTAAACTTTAAATTCTACTACTTTTAAACATTTTAATACAATGCAGTAAAGAGAACTTATAAATGTTAATCAGTATCTATTAAATTGATCTACTAGTTATGTTGGAAACTAAAAAGTTCCTTTTCAGAAAAAAATTAGTAGATTTGTATTATTTTAAAATTAGCAAATTTGAGCAAAGCACTCCATCTAAATACATAAATATATCCTACATAGATCTATCTAAGTAGATAGATAGACAGACCAATAGATAGATAATCATCAATACTACAATTGAAAGTGAAACAGACTAGAAAAGAATCTGAAAGACAGTAAGGAATTCGTAAGAGAGTTTAAAAGTAGAGAAATGTTTTTGGTAAATTCAGTAGAGCGCCATCTGAAACAGGAAACAAAGAAGAATTCTAATTGCAGGAATTAATGGAGAGGAGAAACGAAAAACAGATGGTGGTGATTGGGCGGAAATAGCAATGAAAAAAACAAGGCAGAGACACTCAAGAAAACAGGATGGAGAAAGAAACAAAGACGCAATCTAAGTTTTCAATTGCCTTTACAATACTAAATATAACATTCGAAAAATGGATTGGAAGTAACTGTAAGACAAGAATGACTCACTGAATCATAAGAAGTATTGATTAAGATTTTCAGTTAAAGAAAGCAACGCAAGACTTTTCCAGGCTTTTTCGAAATTTAAGCAATTACAAAAGAAGTTTAACTTCACCAATGTACATCATTACAAGAAAATTCACTTAATACCGAAACATGTTGCGTTTTATTCCTTGGGTAAAGAGCTTATTATATGAGTCCGGTAGCCCAGTGGTTTGGGGATGAGTACTGAGGACTGGAGAATCGTCCAGGAGGATCTTAGGATTCACCAGCCTTCTGTCAACTGGGTACCGGATTTCTTTTTCGGGATTAAAGGCGGGCGAGCGTCGGTCTGACCATCTGATCTCATCCAGTCCTGTTGGTCAAGAATGGCTGTTTAACCAAAAGCTTCAACACACCCAAGGATCTGCAAGGCCTGTGTGATGCATCTTTTACCTTACCTTTTTTGCCTCTTTTACCTTTTTTACCGTAGACAAACTAATCAATTCAAATCGGTTTACTACTTAATGCAAGTTAATATATGGAATTTCAAGCAATCTGAAGCACTACTAATTCAGTCCCAATCAAATGATTGGGATTCTTAATTCACCTGCTTTTAATAATTATTTGAAACCATTAAAAAAAAGAAAAAAAAGATATAGTTGTCGTGTCCTTATTGGATATCCGCATTATCAGGTCTAAAAACAATTACAGCAAAGGACAGTATACTAAATTTAAGCAATTCTGAATTGTCTTTATTTATCGTGATACTAACGCTTGTATTCATGAACTGATAGTTTTAGGCTTCTTCTGATGTCGTTTCTATGACGTTTTAACCACAATACTTTTTTCAAGGTTTTTTTTTTTCCCCCCTAGGTTCTAACCTATTGATTGGATTTACGCTAAAATCAATAGAACCTTCTTTATAATAACTTTATATAAAATTGAAGCTTTAGAGATTTTATAAGTTTAACTTCAATTTTACATAGTCTTTACCAATTATGGTGCTAACGTGAATATTTTGACTTTAAATTCAATTTCAATCAAATCTATAATACGATATGTTCTAGCTATCATACAGATACAAAAAAATAATCTCCTATTTATGCTAGATCCACACTCTGAGCCTTATTTAAAAAAAACCTTAAAAACAAACTCAAAATACAAAAAAGATCAGATCTAGATAGTAGAATTATACAGGGTGATTCAGAATTCCCTATACAAACTTTCAAGATAGATCAGGAATTCACAAAAACAAACCGTATTTATAGTGGAACGAATGTCCGCAAACGCTACACGAATGTGTTAAAAGGCGCTGTTTGGCAGCATATTAGCTGGGCTGTGTGAGCCATTACACGAATAGGATGTATCGCTTCAGTAATGGTGAGAGGATAGATATACACCTAGCCTATGGGGCAGCGAACGGACATGGACGTGCCGCTGTATGGTTGTATCATGAACGGTTCCCCAACAGATGTGTGCCCAATCATCAAACGTTTGGTGGAAGAACTTTGAGCACCTACTGTGAACCTGTAATTGTACACCTTACTGTCATATTGTAAAGGTAAGGCTAAGAAACATGTTGTCTACCTTATTTGTTGTCTTTTATTTCTGAACCTTAGTGTATCATCTAGCACAGTCGGGTGGTGTTGCAGACATATGTTCCACCTTTAATACGGCTTGCTTTTATATTCCTACTTAAAAATTTTTACAGGGAATGTTGAATCACCCTGTGTAGCTCAATACAATACTCTTTCAATTAGCAGAAAATGATATCACAGAACGACAGACTCATGGATATCCCTTGGAAACAATCAAAATATCGGAGCATTTAATGATGTTCAATTCCGAAGCCGGTTTTTTTTGTGATTTCTCATTGTGGAGAAAATAAATGAATAAAATAATAACAATTTCTTTTTTGTATTTCGTTTAAATGATTACATTATGTCAGTTTCGTACAAAAGAATGAAGAAAAATTTTCACATTTCAAACCCAGAAATTAAAACAAAACCGGAAGTTAAAATAAGCAAAAATAATGGATGAAAAAGATTCATAAAATAGGAAACAGTTTTAATCTTAATGTTGATTCGTTTTAGGTCTTTCTATTTTTTCTTTCGGGGGGAGGGTTCATAAGTTTATTTTTAAAGATATGCATTTTTTTCAGCATTTCTTTACATGACTGCCTTTCTGAAATAAAAGGGATGGGGGAATGAACGGACATACCTTTGGCTTTTGTATATAAAGAAGCATTGGCATAAGTGGGGGGGGGGGGGCATCGAAAATAGAGAAATCTAGGATTTTTTACTAGTTTTCAGTGAGGAAAGTCATTGTTTGTTTGTAAACCTCCACCGATTTTTCTTATTCTTTGGGTCGAACGGTTTTGATCATTTCTCATTCCAAATTCCTGAAGACGCCTATGTAGAGAAGGTGGAAAGAAACATTATCTTATCAAAAGGAAAGTGAAAGTTAACAGAGGAAGATCAGGCTTTCTAAGAAAGTGAAAATGTGAAAAATGTTGTCAGAAATCTACTATTCAAAATAAAATGTAAAAAAAGGATTTTAAAGCAACCTAAGTATTAGCTTCATAAAAGCTGATAATAAGTTTTCAATGCAGCATAAAAGGTAGGAGCATTATTGAATAAACTTTGTAAGGTAGCAATCAATAACTTACTGTAAAATACAATAGACACAATATTATGGTTATTATAAAAGAAAAAAAAAGAAAAATGAAAATGAAAAAATATATTTATCTGATTAGTTTATTTATAGTTTATTTTTTATTGTTCTGTTTGGGTACCACTTGCTATAGCGGAAGTGTGATACTTAACCTTTGCACGCATTCTAAGCTTACCATGGAGGGTAAAACTGGCTGAGGACGCCCAAGGAGGGGCAGAAACGGCCGTTCCAGTTTCCCGTCCGTGATAGCTCAGTTTGCAAATCTTTTATTATTATGCATTTTTGATTTACATTTCTTAACTAAATAAATTTGTTCACGAGAAGATTCTTGAAAGAAAAAAAAAGAAATTTTCACTGAAAATCGTATGTGGAATTGTAAAAATATTAATTTATTTATTTATTTTCTTTTTTGGTTTTGCAATAACAAAAATTACTTTACGAAAATACTCATTTGCTTTTTTTTATTCTTAATTTTTCTGCTTTAAAACTGTATAGGAAAATACACACAGCTGTCACATGCGGAAGTCAAGGAGGAAAAATAGTTCTAATTTTAGTAATGATTTGTTTTTGGTCCTTCTATTTTTTTTGGTGGGCTTTTCATACGTTTATTTTTAAATATATATATTTTTATAAGCATTTCTTTCATGATTTCCTTTCGGAAAGAAAGGGATGGGAGATTGGACGGATATATCCTTGGCTTTGGTATATATAGAAGCATTGGAGTACCACGGAGCCAGAACGAATCTACCATTAAGTAGATGTCATCAAAATTTATAGATTTATCGATTGTCGGACATTAAATATAATCTTAATAAGCAGGAAAAGTTAAATAACATCTTCAAATTCAACAAAGTTACGAAATTTAACCTCAGTTGCAATTGATCTTCATTTTAAAAAAATGATTAAAAAAAATTAATCATTTTTAAAAAAAAACTTAAGCTTGTCCGTGAGGGCCCGAAAATTATTATTGCATCTGGGTCCCGATCACTAACTTACTTGCATCTATGTCTGTTATGTCGCTGATTTAAGTTGTAAAATTACTTAAATATATAAATTAAATACCGAAAAATCTTAATGTACGTATTTTTTGTAATATATATTGCATAATACTTGTCAATTTTATAATATATAAGCATTAATATTTCAAGGTAATCTTTGTCACCCATATCAGTCATTCTCAACGGGGGTCACAACACATTCAAGGGGGCCACAAACTGAAATCTTTAATACGAGGGATCCGAGGTTTATAAAGGCGTCATGAAAACTAAATGAACTAAACATTTTTAGAAAGAAAATAAAATGGAATATAACATTTTGGAAATTTTTTTTTGGTTGAAATTCATCGTAAATCTCTGCCCCTGTACCCTATGGAAAAGAATACAACGTCGTTGGGTTTTTTTGGGTCATCTATGTAGGGGATGCCGTAGAATTTGAGATGGACTCGAAGTTATAGTCAATTAGATTGAGAATGTCTGATCTATACTCATATGCTGTTGAAACTTTTGAATTACGGGTAATTCATTTTATCGAATGCCCTATCTCTCTCTTTCTATCTCGCTAATAAATAAGCTGTATTGTTTAAATATATAAAAATCCATAGAGGTCATTTTGATCAAGTTTCCAATAACATTTGAAAATGAAATTATGATATAGGTATCATGTACCCAAAATGAGTTTTGAACCAGTACGTTTCCGAACGGAAATTTAATTTTCATCTTCACGTAAGCAAATAAGCGCAAATAAAAAAATATAAGTAATGACTTTTTTAATTTTTTTTTTTTTTTTTTTAATATTCTTGCAATACTTGATCTAGTCTGTGGAAACTGAAATGTAGGTTCGTATTTTCGAGGTAGAAGACTTGTGTCATAGAAGAAACACACAAATTTTGCTTTCTGTATTTTATATTCTTCTTATCTGATATGACAAATGGTTCCTAGATTCATTTCCGCTAAGCTACTGAATAGAAAGAACTGACCAGTAATGACTTCAAAACTAATAATAATTACCTACTATTTCCAAAACAAACACGAATGTTACTTCAATTCTTTATTAGTTAATATTTTTTTTTGTTTGAAAGGAAACGAGTATTTTCGTTATTTTTATTTATATGCAATTTTTATTAAAATTTAGGCCAACGCACAAATTAAAGAGTTATAAAAAAGCACTTAATACATCTTAAGTTCTCCTCTTCTAGAAATTCTATTACTATTAATCTTCAATATCGCCAGATAAAATTAAAATAAATGTAAAAAACAATACATTTATTAAATAAGTGAATTTTCGAAGACTAAAAGGACTATTAAGGATTGCTTTGGAACATAGTTATTATATAAAAAATAAATTAAAAGATAAGTCGGAATTCGCTGAGCATTGTGTACAAAAACCCACTGTGTCAATGATGCAGTCAAAATTTTGTGCATCGAAAAAGACTAAAATAAGGAAAACAATACAAAGTTTATATAACTTATTAGAAATATCAAAGACAAGAATATTAACAGAAATGAAGGTATAGAAGTAACTAAATTTATAATTGAAATGGAGAAGAAATTAATAAATGTATCGTCAAGTTGTAACAATACAATGAAAATTGAATAATTAGCATGTTAATATATTATAAGTAATTGTTGTTACAATATGTTAATATGATTGTCACGTCTTCCTCAAATTATTTGTTTTCGTAACGTTTATTATTATCTGTATGCTTGAAAACGAAGTTTTATCTCTTCGAAAATTCGCTTATTTAATAAATGTATTGTTTTTTTTTACATTTATTTTAATTTTGTGTGGCGATATTGAAGATTAAAAGCACTTAATACATTAAAATTACAACATTTCAACTGGGCTAACCAAATTTACAAGTAAATTTCAGTAGCAAGTGAGGCTGCTTATACTGAATAACGTTGTAATTTTAAAGTGCTAAATGCTTTTAATTTGTGTGTTGACCAAAATTTTAATCAAAATACAAATACAAAAATACTTTGACATATGTTAAATCTAGCAAATACAAAATTATAAACACTAACACTTTCGATGAAGATTGTTCAAATTTCGTTCAATGTCAGATTAGAGCTAACGCACAGGGAAAAGAGGCTCAGAAATTCACTTCCGCAAATAACGGATATTTTACTTCTTATTGTTGATTAAGAATTAAGGTATTACTAAGATACTAAGAAAGTAGAGAGGAGGCAGATAGGGCAGCGCACTCAGAGCAAAATTAGAAAATGCGTTCATTACTAAACACAAACAACAGTGACAGACAGTGACAAAATGAGAAATATTTTAGCAAAATATTTTTTTTTGAATAAAGTGAATAAAGAAAAGGAAACTCAGCACTTGCATAAAAAGGAAATTGCCTTTCTGATTTGATTACGGGAAGGAATTGGGAACGGCCGTTTCGTCCTTCTACGGACTCAATCCCCGCCTTCCATTAACAGAATCAGAAAGGCAAGATCTTGTTAGTGAAAGCCACCGCCAACCTGGCAGTTACCCCACAAACAATAAAAGGCAAGAAAATAAATTGCTGCGTCTCTCCACATTAGCAACAAACTCTTTTATGCAAGTGCTGAATTTCGTTTCCTTTATTCACTTTATTCACTGATTTCCATAGCACGTTATCTTTCGTTTCTTTTTTAATTTTTTTTAGCAATAAAAGCAATATTTGTTTTTATTATTTTGTGTTGGATTGTAACGAATAACCAACTTATATGCCAAGAATTCAATAGAATTTTAAAGAATAGCTTTAAAGGGGGAGGGGCATTTTTTATTGGTTCTGCTCGTCATCAACCTTAGTTATTTCTCTGGGGACACAATACAATGGAGAGTTACAAATCGTAATCCTTGAACAAAAAAAAAAAGAAAAAAATAAGGTTATGTAACTTAAACTTGATAAGTTGTAGAGAGAACGCTGATCCTTCATCTGTCTTTCCCAATGTCAAGTTGGGCCATCAGCTAATAAGGAATACATCAAAGACGACGACTGATAAGGAAACAACGCTCTATCAACGATTGCATCTTTGGTCAGATAAAGATAGCTGTGAAATGACTTGGTGCCAATAATCTCCAACTTCGAATTACATCGAATTCCTTCAAACCAAACTTCGCACCTAAAACAAGAGCACCTACAAATCCACATAGAAGGGTGTCGTTCGTACCGTGATACCGGGTTCGGTGTCCCGATCGAAGCTGATTTTTTTTTCTTGTTTGAAACTACAAAAGGATGTAGGAATATAATTCCCAAATTTCTTAAATACTGCATTACAATTTGTAATCTGCCATCTGTATAGCCTATATCTAAATAGGATTCTTTCATAAGGACTCGTTGCTTTTCTAATGCTGAAGACCCTTCATTCAACTTGCATTTGAGTTGGATAGTAAGTAGCCAAAGCCTTAAACTGTTATTAGGGTCTTCTATGAGGAGAACCTAATCATCCATTGATATAGGTTTTGCTTTTGATTTTAATTATTAATAAATCCAATTAGAATATGCACATTATAAAAACGCATAAATTAGTAATTTCCTAACTTAAAAAAAAATAAAGGTAAATGTATTCTTAAATGCTCTGTATTTTTAGATTATTCTGTACGATAATGAATAAAATAATGGTTACATTCCTTCTTTCAATAAGTGAAGCTACATTATATAAAGCAATAAACGAAAAAGACACCACAGTAAACAAAAGATTTCGCCTCTGAGCTATCAACAGTGGGAGTGTGGGACGGCCACAGTGCGGGTGCATTGGTGGATTTCATCGCGTGGTTTCGCGACCTAAGCTTTCGACAGAGGGTTTGTGTGGCTGATTAGTCCATAAAGAAGACGAAACGGCCGTCCCACACTCCTACTGTTGATAGCTCAGAGGCGAAATCTTTTGTTTACTTTCGTGCCTTTTTGGTTTATTGATTTATTTATAACAGGCACGTTAAAATTTCTTTGTGAAACTACATTACAAAGTACACAAATATAATTACTTCTGCGTAAGAGGAATGAATAAAAGTATAAAGCACAAGAATATACTTTCAAATATATCGCATTTATTAAAGAAAACCAATAACATTGAAGAATCTATCTGGAAAAAAGTATCTACATTAAAATAAGTGCATCAAATAATACAAAAACGCAAAATGACTTACACCAACGAGGAAAAAAAAAAGCGAAAGCAAGCAGCCATGGTAGTGAATCTAGATGAAACGTCACGTTTTACCAATGAACTCCAACATTTCCTTCATGCGCAGGAAGGCATTTGAACAAACCAAATTAGTGTAAAAAATCTCAAAAGCTGGAAAATTTACGGCATTCTTAAACGTGCTCAGAAAAGCATTTTGAAGAAGAATGAAATTAACCTAAGGGAAAAAAAGTTAACCTAATACCTTCCAATACACTTCTTATTCGAACACTTTTTATTTATCTAAAAATACACTAAAAATCATCTTACAATTCACTCAACAGACATTTTATAATTAAAATAAATTGGTTTTCTTTTCAACCTCTATGAATGAAATTATGTTCTTACACTATCACAACAATAACTGCCAACTATCTATGTACCTGACTGTTTTCATAGTACTTTTCAAATACTTCTATAAATGAAGAATTCAGATAAATATGTATTGGAAATTGCTCCTAAGTTCTAAGTATAGCTCACCATCGAACCAATATTCCCTAATGAAGGTGACTACGAGGAAACGGATGATTTACAAAAATACTTTTGCCTTCCGGCATTGCACTTGGCTTACTGTTCGTTTGTTAATGCTTGAGATTCTACCCATGTTCTCCACTCTCCCACTTTCTTAATAGAAATTCTTGGCGTTAGTGATCTGTCGTGCGTAACTGGTACACTTTCATCGTGAGTGTAACCCTTATCCACTTAACTTTGTGAGACTGCACCTTGCACAACAAGAATCACATTCCACCGAATAGCAGTGGATGTAGCAGAGGAGATCCTTGTTTCCCAAAGAGATGATCCTCTTTTTCCTTGTTAATTCTGCGTTCCAATAAAAAATCCACTGCTGTAATAGTATATCTACATTATAAAGTATCACCGATTTACGTTATTCTTTTAGTAAAATAACATAATGTTAAACTCATTCAACAGTATTACTTGACCTCGCTAAAATGATTCCAGTTCTTTTAGCATCTCCAACATCTGCACTGTCTTGGCTGTAGCATACCCAGCTGAACTTCAAATGCTCTCATAATACTTGAAGTACATTAAGCAGCATTAGCATTCGTGAAAGCACCATCTACATCTGCGATGGCGTAATATCACAGGACTTGTGTCTTTACATCACGTGCACAGTTTATATACGCTGTTACTGTATTAACAACAGTATAATGTCTCAAAATTCATCTATAACGATGTCACAATTCCTACTTTTATTGCATATATCTGAAAATCTTTAGTTTTATTACGATTTATTTTTATTATTGCATATTATTTGATTGTTATTATGATTTACTTCATCGAAACAAAAATCTTTAGTTTCGGTGAAGTAAATATTATAAAAATCAAATAATCAATTTAAGCGTTAATTACAAATTGTATTTCCTCGAGATTTTTAAAAATTGAAGTGCGATAAAGTTATTAATAATGCTTTCAAAAGCTTAAAATCAGAAAAATGGAATATATATTTTGTTTTGATATCTGCAATAAATAGCAGAATATAAATCAAAGTAATTTACATTAAAACAAGGAAATTTTGAACAAGGATTTTCAACTAGGAAAAACAACATTGGTAAGTATGAAACTATTATTTGTTCTTATTATCATTAAATTGTACTTTTTATTTTTAATTTAACTCAAATTACTGTTTGAAGACTATCTGTCAAATAAAAAAAAAGGTTCAATATTAAAAAAATAAGAAAATTCATAGAGTTATAAAGCTTACTATTACAAATATCTTCTCAATATTAACAATACTAAATCGAGGCTTGAGAGCTCAAACAGAAATAACAGCATTGATATTTCTGTCGCTACTAACTGACTGTAAATTTTAGAAGAAAGTGTCAGCTGATAGCCCCGACAGTTTGTTCTTTTCCAGTGGTGAAATATTACTTTCTTGACAGTTTTCAATTAAATTAAGTAATCGTGGATTGAAGTCATTTGTTGAATATGACAGGACTTTGTAATGACTTCTGCAAACATCGTCTTTTCTTGATAAGCCTTGTTTCGTTCCTCTAATGTGTTTCAGTAGGAAAACCTGTTTCGTTTGTTTATCAGACAACATTCATCAAAGATGTTTATTTAAGTAGTCTTAACTGCCATCCCATTTCTTGTTCTTCATTCTTTGTTGTCACCTTTACCTCCGCCTTTTCACAAGAGAACTGTTTTTATTTACTTAAGAACGGAGGAAGTGAATGGAAATGAGAAATTATATTTCTATGAACCGAAATGACTTTAGATTTTAAGTCTCGTGGAACACAAACACAGCGCTTTTGAAAAGAGATTCGATTCTATTGAAATGAGAAAACAGAAACGTGGGTGATAGGTGACTCTGAGCAGAGGAAATACAAGGGGTGAGTAATCTCCCTCCCTTCAATGCATGTCTTCTTTCGTACAATGAGACACACAAAAGGCTTTAGAGCAACGAAGATCAACTCACATTCAAAGATTGTAAAGACTCTTTAGATGACTTTAATGAATAGAGAAGGACTTCACAAAAAATCAACCACAAGGAACTAAAGATCCAATTGGAATTACTTAAGGAATGAATTGAAGAAAATATTCTGATTAAAATAACACCGACCTAAAGTAAATGACTTCGAGTGATCAGATTCTACCAAATACCTTGGTATTTACTTTGCCTTGTTATTTAAAAACATGCATGACTTTGATGCATATTTTAAAAAAACTTCAAGCTTTGTTTTGTTTGTTTTTTATTGCATCTTCTATTTCCTGTTTTTCCTGATACCTGGCGTGTTTTAGTGTAGTCTCTAACAATGATACTCTATGCATGGCATTAAAAGAAAACTTAATGTTAAAAAAAAAGTCTATACTGACTGAAATTCAGATACAATGTTTTTATAACCACAAAGCAATTGCACATTACATTGAAGGAAATATTACAACAGCTATGAGCAAAGAATTATTGCAAATATAAAATTACTAATTTATTTTTTATTCTAGTTTCATGTTGCTTTGATAGCAGCTGCTTGAATTCATTAAATAAAAAGTTATTTGGAGAATTACAGAATGTTATTAAATCTATATTTAAGTCCATTACTATACACCTAGAATGGCTAAACCTAAAAACACGATAGTCAAGATTTATCAACAGTCTTAAATACTGATGTCTTGTTTTATTTTTTTTTCTGATTTTTTGTTTGTTCTGTTTTGCGAACATATTCTTTAAATTCATTATGCTTTAGAAGGAATAGCGTGGCATACTTTTCAAATGTACTTTTATTATTTGCGCAATAACAAATGTAAGGTTATATTCGATGAGAAGTTTCCTTTTAAAAATAAAATTTCTTTGAAGTAAGTTAATCTTACCTTTGATGAAGTCCACTGCTTGTTCCAAGCCGTAAGTGTCTTTATCGCAGTCGTCTAATATATGAGCTCCGATTTTAATTCCTGGGATGAAGTCAGGTATCCCGTTGACGTAATCGAGGGTGAAGAGCATCGTTTCCAGGGCTTGGATACCGCCCTGGGGCATGATAGGTCCACACGTGTACTTATCCTCTCTTTCGTGCACCATCATAAGTGCACCCAGGATCAGGTCGCCGTCCACGCTGGCCACTCGCTTGATGGGCCACGTGTAGTTGAGGCCCGTGTCTTTTTTGGACGAGCGAAGGGCCATCCTCGTCGCGGGCTGCATGAACACGTCGAATACGTCCAGGGCGAGGAGCCCCGGCAGACTGAGCAGGAGCAAGGCGTGCCACAGCACCCCGTCGTCCTTCATCGCGGGTCCTAAGCGCTACAGGCCACGGCATGGAGGAGCGAGAAGACGCACCGGGGCACCGTCCGCCGTCGCCGTCATTGAGACTGCGACTGAGCGAGAGAGCGGAGCTGCTGCGCAGGGTTTGTTACCGTGTATGAGGAGCGCTCTGACGCCGAGAAGAGAAGAGGGAGGGGGTGGAGACGACAATGAGCACTTACAAAGAAATTCTTATTGCATTGTTAGTTTAAAGAGAAAATTAAAATAAAAAGCAGTTTAAATATACAAAACGAAAAAAAAATTACGATTGATCGATAAAGGCTAAAATAAATACAGATGCATTAATTCAAATCCAGTCACGGTTCTGCAAACGATATTAAAAATACAATAGATCAACTGTTGATTGCCCCTAGAAGACATTTTTAATGATTTTTGATTTGGCGGCAAATGAAAGTGTTGATTACATCAAGAAATAAATCAAAAGGAAATTGGATTTTAATACTGGTATAGAAAAAAATAGGGAAAATATGTTTACATCTGCAGTTTTCTTATAAAAATGTTGGTTCTGATATTGACATCATTTAATTTCTCTTCTTCACGTGTCTACTGAAGCGTAGGGAAGGTCAAGGCTCTAATTACAGCTGTGCCAAAGGTGAAATAAAGCAAAAGACCCCTTCCACGAAACCACTACTTTATCCCGTGTAACACCTCAAGGAACTTAATTAATTGGCGCGTGATCGATAATTCAAATATCAAAGTCAGTCTTGTACTCGAAACTTTGGCTAGATAAAAAAACAAAAAAAATAAAAATGTCTTCTTTTTAGATGAGAATATTTCAAAAAATCAGCAGATTTATTAAAAATTATATTAATATGTTTAACTTGAAGGCACATATCAGAATAGCTATTACAAACATTAGCAGAAACAAACAATAAGGAAATAAGCTTTAAAAAAAGTTTTCTTTTAATGAACTTGAAAATTATGTCGTTTTATGTACTCGTATGTAACATATATTCATAATATGTAGCATTACAAAAACACAGAAATCCCCAGATCTCTAAATGATGTTAAAACATAGGAGCTCCCATAAACTACGTCACGCTTATTTTTATTATTTTCGACCCTCCCCCACCCCTCCTTGTCTCACTTTGTCACAATCTCGTGAATCCCCCTCCCTAATATTAAGTACACTATCAGGCACCCCCCCTAATTTATATTAAAAACTATTTTTAACCATTGACTTCAGCATATTTTTCGTTTGAGGTTTAAAGTTAGGTAATTGCGGGTGGCTTTAATGAATTTTAGAGTAGGTATTTTTGATTTAAAAAAAAAGCGCTTAAGTGAAATGTAATGTGACGTCACGTATTAGCTGACCCCCTCCTCTCAACATCCCTCATTATACTTTGTCACACTAAGCACAACCCCCCTCCCCCCCCCCCCCCCACCCCCGACATGCGTACATGCTTTATTAGCTCTACCAGTTTTCCTACATTTTTTCGTAAAAAAATTAAAATTTAAAATGTCGTAGGAAATAAAAAAGACAATTACCTTTTTATAAAAATTGTTTTTATAATCATTGTTTCAGTATGTATATAATTATATATGTATATAATTTTATTTGCTTATTTTTTTTAGTTTTTTTTTTTTTTTTAATTCTTCTAGATAATCTAAAACTATTAGGTCATAGACTATTACGCTATTAGCTAGTTGCGTAGCTAACACCCATTTACGTGTATTGCAGTGAAATCTGCTAATAAACTCTTTGACAAAAAAAAAAAAAAAAAAAGAAGCACCCGGAGAAAATTGCCTGATCACTGTGAAACTTAAAATGAAAATAACTGAGGGCCCAATATGCAAAATGATTAGAAAATCACGACCAATGACTGCTCTTGATGTATCCTCCTCGATACAGCTCATGTTCCACCGTATCGAGTAGAGTACATCAAAAGTAGAGCTCGCCCGCAGTGACAATTGTGACAGTGGATTGCGGTTGCATTAACTTCCACGGACTGTGAGAATGCCGGATCCATGCACATTACGGGTATTTGAGCTAGTTTGAGCTAGTTCATATCATTAGGCTGAAAGAGGGAGTTCAATCAAATGCCCGGCAATTGGGACGGAGCAGCGCAGCAATCGGACGATGTTAGCGCCAGTGGATCTAGGATGACGCAGCCCAGAAGCATGCGGGCAGTGCACGACCGAAGGAGACGATAGAAGGCGAGGATCCAGCGATTGTGAGACCCACACGAATAGCCCGAATTCGTCGCTCTGCCACCGGTGGCCATGTTGCGATATCTACAGTATGGATCGTTGTCAGACATTCTACATTCTACTATATCCGCGTTGTCGACACCCTTCCTTGGCCAGGCCGATCGCCAATCGAACATGTTTGGACCATGATGGGACGCCGCCTACGTCCATCTCGGAATTTTGCCAAATTGGCCCGCCAATTGGACCCATCTGGCATGCTATACTTCAGGAATGTATCCGTGAACTAAAGGCGTCTAAGTCATGTAGGGTAACCGCCTATATAGGAGCCCGAGGTGCGCTACAACGTATCGACTTTTCCAACGTATCGACTATGTAGCTATTTTATAGGAAAAGAAATGATTTGTTACTTCAAAAAAGTTCAATGAGGCTGCTTAAGCCCATGGGTATAAATCACAATTATTTTGGACATTCATTCCTCTGCAGTTACCCGGATGTTGATTTATTGTTCAAAAAGTTGGCAAAAATACTTCAAGAAAAAATTAAAATTTGTAAGAAAAATTCTGAAAATAAGAACCAACGTAAAATCTCGATTACAAATTTGTTCAAATTTTGGGTCGTTATTCTTGAATCGAACATTGTCATGAAGAAGATGGTCCCTTTCATTGATCAGGGTTGGTTGTTGCAATTTCGATGCATTTTTTCCAATTCCCTTGAATTCAAAAGACACTAGTAAGTGGTGTTCGCCGCAGTCCACCATTTCACTACCATTACCTATCTACATTGAAATCAATTAATCTTTTCGAAATTCTGTTTCGCGATCGAACCATTTAAAAAGATACTTTCTGATTGTTACAGTTTTCGCTATTCATAATCATTTCGATTCTGCCAAAAGCAGGATACAACAAATTGTATGCTTCTCAGTTAATTCTTAGGGATTCCGCCTCTCCTGTTTTTCCTTGTTTTCAATCGCAATTATGTAGTTGGCAATTCTTGATTTGCTTGATTTTGTGCAAGTTTACATATACCTGTTTGTTTTCATATGTTTTTTTTGGACATTTCATTTTCGAGAGCTTTTTCATTTCAATATCGAGAGCTTTCGAACCAACGCTGAACTGTACATTCAGTAATAAATCCATAGATGTTCCTTGCAGTTCCAGTAGGTTTTCGTCCAACTATGAAGTCGTAAAGGAAAAGTCTTTCTTGTTGAGACTGCCTTGATGGATAAATAGATGGGAGTTGAATTTCAGGACATCCAAATAATTAATAGCATTAAATTATTATTAATGAGCTTTTAGTCAAGTTAAGTTGATTTTACTATTTTTTTTATTTTTATATTTACTGAATAATTGTCAGAATGGCTCAAACTTTCATCTTTGTGTTCACAGTCGGAAAAATGAAGGACAGTTGTTTCAACATAACGGAATAGAATAGCCTAACAATATCAAATAATAAACACATCGGTGGGTGACTTGCAGGAATTTTTAAGGATGCCCATTTCTAAACATGAATTTTATATAACGACCCATTTTATGCCAGAACTTTTCAAACATTACTCCAAAATATTTTCACATACTTGAATAAATATTATCTATCTAGGTCGTGCTGTTTCTAAATCTCCCTTCTTATCCATTGTTGAATGTTGATATTGTAATGTTTGTTTGTGGGTACCATGGACGGCAAACAGTCGGAATGGAGTTTTTGGAAGTTCTCTGCTCTTTATTTTAAAACAGGGGTTTTTATACAAAAAGGAATAGTTGGAAACAAAGAAATCACCTGCCATTAGTAGATTTTGAAAAACAAAATGAAAGAGTTAAAAAAAGAGACGAAGGGTTAAAAGTTGAAGGGGCGTGGTGAGGTCGTTGAACTGGACTATCATAAAACTAACTTTCAACGGAAAAAATACTGAGAGAATAGAGTTTAGTTAAAAATACAATATGTATATTAATAAATAAATAAATATAAAAATAAATCATTACAATATTATTTCTCTAAAGCATCAAAAGCGATCTTGAGTGACGGGTTTATTTTGGTCGTTTGGTTGATAGAATCTTTCGAGCTATTGCTGTGTCCTCACCACTAATGAAAAAATGTATTTTTCGACAATCACTGTAAAAGATAATGACCGATCTCGATTTATATATACATATGTGTGTGGTGTGTGTGTGTGTGTGTGTGTGTGTGTGTGTGTCTGTGTGTGCATCGAACAGACGAAACTCAAAGCCATCTCCTCGAGTTTCGTAAAGCAAAGATTTCAATCAATCTTTTGCAATTTAGAAAAAGTAAAGAATATCAGAATAAAATTAACTTACATTACTAAACTATTCAAAGCCGGAAAGTGATGGGAATTTGCAAAACGCCAATACAAAGACCATATCACTGTTTCTGTGAAGATACGGCCAATCTATCCTCACGTCATCAGCGGCAAAATTTATAAACAATTTAGAAGAACAAAAGCGCAATATTCCAAGACTTTGTAATTTTGTTGTTAGTTTTTGAATATAAAAGGAGCAAAGTCTTGGAATATTGCTTTTTTTGTTTTTCTAAATTGTTTCTAAATTTTGCCGTTGATGACGTGAGGATAAATCGGCCGTTTCTTAACAGAAACAGTGATATAGTCTTTATATTGGCGTTTTTCAAATTTCACATCACTGTCCGTCTTTTTATATATATACCACTTTACAAACTTCCGTGGCTACTACATATCGATGGCTTAGCGCAAAAGTAGCGAATATCGAAGATGCAATTTTTGAGAAAAAGTTTTCTATTGCCATTTAGGTTTTTTAAAAAAGGATACTTTTTTGCTAGTTTAGGTCCTAAAATCACAGGAAATATGCCATTTTGAAGGATTTGCTAGTTTTACCCTACAAGAAGGCTCTTCAAGACACCTATTAGCCACAAACCCTAATTTTGTGTTTTACTGGATATTCGCTACTTTTGCGCTAAGGCATCGATATGTGCTAAATATGAGTATAATCGATATTGTATCGATATAGTACTGTAGATTTAGCATCATCACTAGTTTATTGATTTATTTTTTTAAATAATCAAAAGCGAAAATAAATGTAATAATTTATAATAATTTGTAATAATTTGGCATTGCTTCTAATCTGCCAACTTCTGGCCGGTAATTTTGTATAAATTAAGAATTTTCCCATAATTTTTTCAATAAATTTTTACTAAAAGAGTTAGATCCGTGAAATTTAAAAGAACTTGACGTCTGCTGTCTCCTCAAATTCAGTTCGAAGATGATTATTAAAAAAAAACAAGAAAATGCTTTTAGATGGATGAAAAGCAAAACAACCGCTATCTGGTGTATCTTCAAAGAAAGTTTTTAATTTCAGATAAATTAAAAATTGGAACATGCACATATTAAGATTCAAACATTTATTAAACAAATAAATAAATCTACTTTTTAATTTGGTAAAGGTAGCAAGTGATTAATCATGATAGCTGATAGAGATTAGAACACTGTCCCTGTTTGTAATGATTTTTGCCATTTCACAGCAAGCAAACGATGACTGTCTAGTTATCTGGACTGTATGGATAGCTAAGAAATGCGGTTGGGGTACCAACTTTTTTTCGAATATCTTCTTGGTAGACAAGAAAAATGGGTATTTTTATTACTGTATTAAATACAAACAGTTTCCGAAGCTGAACTTAATAACCAGTCATTCAATGTCATGAAAAATGTCCTAAAAAACGTTTCGTGAGGTACTGATTAACTTGTGACTTCGAAAGCTTTTTTATTTTATTTTAACCATTTGATGAATGATACGATACCGCCAATGTTAGAACAAACTGCAATATCCTTGAGACTTTCCTTCTAATTATAAAATAAGAATATATTTCAAGAATAGCAAAAATAATATAAGAGAAATAATATATAATATATAAATAATATAATATACAACTGTACATAAATTTCATTTCTTCATTTTTTTTTCTTTAATATATATTTTTTTCTCAACTAAAGAGATTTAACGTGCAGAAAAACTATTTAAAAACAAAAAAACCAAGGGCTGCACAATGAATAAGCAATTTCGCCTTTCGGATCAGTTATTAATTGGGAACGGCCGTTTCGTACCGCTTGGGACTCATCAGCCCGATCCGCCCTCCCCGGTAACAAACCCAGAAAGGCTTGAATATAAGTGGAGATCAGTCCCGCACCCGACAGTGACCCCCGAAACCAACAAACAACATTAATAAATTAGGTGCTTTAGTGCACATAAAAACCTGTTTCCTAAAAAATGGATAGGATTGAAAAGCTTTAAATTATAAAAAAAAAATAACTAAAAAAATTAAATTAACCCAAATAAAAGAGATTTAACGTGCAGAGAAATTATTTAAAAAATTATTATCAGTTTCGTATTCTTTATGTCATTCTTTTGATATCTCAACTATTATTCGACTTTTAAATTGCCATGTACAATGATGCAATAAAAAAATGAAGATCATACTATTACTCATTCCCAATGTCTACGCAATACTGACAATGCATTTTATAATGTTATATAAGTAAGTATATAATGTCCTTGCTGATTACTCATTTTAATGAAATAAGATGGTAAAAACAAGTGTTGTTTACAAGACAAACTTCTATATTAGAGACCCGGAGATATGGGAACACAAAGAATCTGAATTACAGCAGAAACATTCATTGCGCTTCAAGAGAAGTATAAATATTAGCTCATGAAATGAATGTGATAGATAAAGAAAACCACAGACAGAGTGCTTGTGTTTAATTTAAAATAGAAGTACTTAATAGAAAGAAAGTTAAAGAAACAAGATGGACCATTTCTGGTTGCCTGACCTTCGTCAGTTGGGTCCACCCAGTATCTTAGCATTTCAGTGAACTCGAGGAACATATAAATAGAACAAAAGTAAAACATCAAAACGGCCCTCCAATTAAAAAAAACATCAAAAGCTAAATAAAGAATAAAAACTATTCATTGGCCCTTTTTATTCTTTATTTAGCTTTTGATGTTTTTTTTAATTGCAGGGCCGTTTTGATGTTTACTTTTGTTCTATTTCTATGTTTCTCCAGTTCACTGAAATGTTAAGATACTGGGCGGAACCAACTGACGAAGGTCAGGCAACCAGAAATGGTCCATCTTGGGTTCCCAGTGTCGTAATTTCCAAAAACAGATCAGTGAACTCTTAGGCTTGTGCATTTTTACTTTTATTTTTCTTTCTAATTATTTATGGAGATAGCAAGAAAACAAACCATATTAAATAAGAATATTACAATAACAAAATATTAAACAATATCAGAATTAAAAGAATACAAAAATAACTAGAGCATTAGCTCTATTTTAATAAGTCTGTTACTGAGAACTCACATACACACAAAATATGCCTGCAAATTTGTTTTAATTTGTGTATACTTTAAAAATTAACACTAATTAATAATATACTATTTCTAAATAACTTAAGCACCAATCCTGTTACTCTAGCACGAATCTAATAATTAAACAGCACAGGATTTAATGGACCAGGATCCGTGAATCAGAAAAATATTCGTATTTACTTGTCATACAACTGTGCTTTAAGCATATAAGCAATTTCGTAATTCATACATTAATGTTAGAATATCGTTGGCTGTTTTTCCATTGTCTCTTATTTCAAAAGCAAGTCTGTCTGCGCATGTAAGCTTTTATGTATTAATGTTTACACAGCACTTGTCTATTTAAAATAAAAATTAACAAAGAAAAAAAACCTTTAGTCGTTTATTTTCTAGACAAATATTTACTTCAACCTTAGGGGTACAGATTTTAATAAAGAGAGAGTATTTACTTTTAGTTGTTTGTATCTTCTAACAGAGCACTTGGAATCGACAAGTTTCAAAAAAATAGTCGAAGAGACTGCGTAGGCTCGGATTGAAGGAGATTAAATTACTGAAGCATTTAACCTCAACTCTCTACCATCATCAAGCAAAATAAAGCTCTAAAAACTTTCTAATCCTTTCAATAGGATTAAAAGTTATACCTATTGTTTTAAAGATATCTTCTGAAAGAGGAACTTAAAAAAAAAACATAAACCACAGTGACAAATCTGATTTTAAACTGCTTTTATTTGGTTTTCTCTGATTTTTGAGTCTTTCATTAAACTCTAAACTACGGATGTTAATATTATTGCAATTTCATCCATAAAGATAATATATAAAACCAGCAGTGCTACGACTACCCAAATAAGATAAGATAAAGAAAGATAAAACTGTGAAGAACATTTGAAAAGTGTTGGTTATCATTTTGCAATATTGCTGTCGATTTATGTCATTAGATATGATATTGGTTCGTTATTAAGAGATGTCAATCATCAGGCTAGTTGGCAATTAGTTCTCAACACATATTGACTTTTAGAAAATCAACGTCAATCTAATAAGTGCATCTACTACTCCTGTCTCTTTACAAGTCTGTCCTCATAGCCTGATAACATCTTCTGGGCTTTTGGAATCATCCCGTTATCTCTGATCAACCTCACAACTTTCCAACTTCAAGTTTTGCGAGAAAAATGATAAGGGATCATCTCAACGCTTCAACTTTAATAAGAGAACTTGCAAGAAATGTTTATGAAAACAAAAATTGTCTTTTTCTCAAAGCATTATTAATGAATGATGCGAGAAACTGAAGGAGGTTGTAAATAAAATGAAATTGATTGTTTTAAATCAATTTAATTCTACTTCATATTATCTGTGGAAACAATTATTTATCTGTATTGTTTTAATGCTTATTAATCAATGTAACAATAACATCCATTAAAATTTTCAATGATTTTTTTTTAAATGTAAGAAATAATGATTATATAATGAATTTCAGTATTTTCTTTGTGTGTTCGTATTCTATTCTTAATTGAAGATACTGAAACTTTATTAGGATTTTTTTTTTGTCATCATTTATAATGCAAATAATTTAACTGCTTTAGCAAGTGAATTAATAAAATTTTATATTAATGGTAAAAATGTAATTGCATTTGAAGAATTAAAATTATATTATAAGATTGCTAAAAAAGTTTGTTTAAATGATATGTTATTGTTGTTATAATGATCCATCATGAATATTCCAGGATCATGTAATGTTGTATTGATATCTATTATTTGTAATACAAACGACCAGACTGCATTGAGAATAAAAGGATTTATAAAAAGACAAAAATAGTTACAGTTTCGAAAGCCTATCTTCCGGCTTTCTTCATCGAACTACAATACAATTATTGTCCTCCAAATGAGAGATGGCCGCCCTGTTTTTGTGAGATCTGCGCATGTATGATGGATTAGTCTGGTCAGGCACTTCCGTCTGATTTTATGGCAGGACGCCGCCATTACGGTAATCGCTTGTTACTTTGCAAAAGAGCATTGTATTTATAAATAATATATATTTATTTATTTATTTATACAGGGTGTTTCAAAAATACACGGCATAATTTCAGGTATGTATTTCCCACATGTAGACAATCAAAATAGTTCATTACAACATACGTCCGGAAATGCTTCATTTCCGAGTTATGGCCTTCACAACATTGAAAATCACCGGAACGTTTTTCGTTCCGCCGGTCGTTGCCATTACAGAAGATGTTCAAAATGACCACCTCCTGCTTGAATACAGACCTCACATCGATGTCTCAATGACCTGCGAACACGATCCCACACTCCAGGAATGTTGCGTATGTCCTCAGAACGTGCCACAATTCGATTCCGAAGGGATTCCAAATCAGGCACCGGAGACGAATAAACCAATGATTTTAAATGGCCCCACAAGTAGAAATCGAGAGGGTTCAGATCAGGTGAGCGTGGAGGCCAAGCAATTGGGCCACCTCTACCTATCCATCGAAATTTTCCATACTCGCACAGACGGTGATGGAGACTTACAAATGTCTTCCGATCTGGACATTGTCGCTGTGGGTACCTCTCCTGGTACAAACGACGAGCCAGCGCAGCATTGCCGTCTGCCTTACCGTACATGAAGTGCATCTCTGCCAGCTCCTGATTTGTGTACATGACACACAGTCGAACGCCAAACACACCACTGAATTTAACCTTCGCCTCGGAATGATCTGTCGGAGTGCCCTCTTAATGTGTCCTTTGACGGCAACGACCTGCGGAAAGAAAAACGTTCAATGAGACATCGATGTGAGGTCTGTATTCCAGCAGGAGGTGGTCATTTTGAACATCTTCTGTAATGGCAACGACCGGCGGAACGAAAAACGTTCCGGTGATTTTCAATGTTGTGAAGGCCATAACTCGGAAATGAAGCATTTCCGGACATATGTTGTAATGAACTATTTTGATTGTCTACATGTGGGAAATACATACCTGAAATTATGCCGTGTATTTTTGAAACACCCTGTATAAATACTTATTGTTAGCAACTGGTATTGAAATAACGCTGAATAGTCGAGAGAAGTTTTAATTTGGCGTTATCAACATGTCTTTCTCAGTGAAAACAGACGCCTTCGTCCATTGTGACAGGAAAACATAATTGATCAGCTACCGGAAGGGCTGCGCAGTTCAAACTTCCGCCGGCCATCTCTCATTTGGAGGACAATAAAATTTGAATTGTTTTATAGTCCAATGAAGAAAGCCGGTAGACAGGCTTTCGAAACTGTAACTATTTTTGTATTTTTATAAATCCTTTTTATCCTCAGTGCATTGAGTCGTTTATATTATCTATTAATTGTTTCTAAAAAACTATTTAGTTGAATTGAAGCTTGATAAAGGAAAGAAAGAACTGTTTCCGAAAATTTGCTGTTAAATATGTTTAATAAATAAATATATTTATTAATGGAGTTTTTAATAATTTAAGCATAATACAATAAGATGGACAATGTCCTTATATTTCCAGAAGAATTGATGAAGAGTTTAAGCAAGAGATTCTGCTCTTGAAATTGAAGCACATTTCCAAGATCTGACATTGTGACTCAAAACATCCACAAGATTCTTTGATTTTGTATAAACCAATAAAAATAGCGGAGACAGGACATAATTTTACGATGAAGAACAAGCCTGAAAAAGTAAATTGTCTGTCAACTGACAGACTCCAAGAAATTTGCAAAAGTTTCTAACTTTGGCAGGTAACGAAGCAAAAGAAAGTGCTTTTAGCATACAAACATCAAAGGGTAAACATCGTCTTCTGCGATGATGAAAAATTCATCATTTTGAACCGGATGGTCGCTGTCACTGTAGCTAAAATTCTCCTACTTTACCACAAACAATTCTCGAGGCAAATTTAAAGGGAGGGCGTAGCGAGACATTAAAGCTCTTTACGATAGAAATAAAATACCTAAAGATTATATTCTATTCCTTGATAACTCTTGTTAATAATATCATTTATAAAATAAACAGATTGGAGTATCTAAACGATAATTACAAATACACGCTTCGGTTTCACAAGATTTTAAACTAAAATAAAGCACAAGAGGTAAAGGCTTCGGCGATCGTCAGTGAAAGTGAAAACTGGAGAAAGGAAGACAAGTCCTACGCTCTACTTGTTAATCCTCTGGAAAGATACTGAAGTCTATAAGAAACAAACACAAAAAAAAAAATCACAAGCAGTACCAACCACCAATTCAGCTTCTGGAGATCGTAGGCGAGTGCCTTACAATTGAAGCTATCGGCCCTAATGCAGCAATAAGCGAACACGCAGCAATAAGCGGCAATATTGCTGGACAATATTGCTCATTTTTATTGCTTATTGATATTGCCAGTTTATATCAAGCGCGAACACATAGTTTTTCCTAAACGATAATTGCCCTGAATATTGATGGTTACGGCGCTTCGTGTTTCACTAGGGAGCTCTAGTCATTACACACTCAGTGAGAACGCCTTATAAACACACCAGACGAGCAGAGCATTGGTGCACTGGGGACAATATTCCCAGCAATTGTACCACATCGTTTTATTTATACAATTTATTTGCGAATAAAATGGGAGCTATCCAGTGTAAGCGTACTTGCGGTTAAGCCTAAACGTGTTACGAACGTACAGAATCGATCTAGTATTAAACGCCTTACCGCTGTAGAAATCAATTAAGATTCTTTCATTATCAATTGACAAAATGTTGTTGTTTGAATTATCTTTTTTGGGCCGACCCATTTTGCTGATTTTAAGCCTTCTTTCTCAAAAAAAATGGTCGGAGTGAGTGAGTTAGTTTCCAATTTTCAAAGTCCCGCCTTCCTTCTACGTCACCATTGTCACGTGATTTCATCCGTTCATGTGATTCGCTGGCGAACCAGCAATATTGTCCGACAACTAAAATTGCTCCTTTTTTTCCGACAATACGAAATAGGCAATATTGTTCATTTTTATTGCTGGAAACGGTTGTCAGCAATAAAAATGAGCAATATTGTCCAGCAATATTGCCGCATATTGCTGCGTGTTCGCCCAGCATAATTCTATTTAATGTTTTCTTAAAATTAACCTAACAAATTCAAATTTTTGTTTTAATTGATCAATTATTGTAATGATAATTGTGAATAAATGCCTCAATATTTTTGCATTTTATTACGAATGTCATTTTGTTTGTATATAGATATATTTTCTAAGAACTTAACTTTTTTGTTTTACAATTTTAAGCCGTAATACGTGAGAATGTAGTTTAAGTTGAGAAATTCATAAATGATTGAGAAACGAGATAAATAAATACAGTAGGAATGCAATATCCAGCGGATGTACGATAGTAGCGAACATGTACATGGTGTATACCTACGATAAAATTTAATTTAAAAATCGGGCACAACAACACATTAACAACAATAGAAGAATAGAAGAAATGTAGTAACATATGTGAAGGTGGTCTCTCTCTCTCTCTCTCTCTCTTCCTTAAAAACATTTATTGTATTGCCTATCGAAAGCTTTCAAATACTGTGGCCTTGATGCTGGACAACGTGATGATTAACGTTTAGGGAGGGATTAAAAGAGATTTCCTCGCATTACTCCGTACGGCGCACAATTTAAATTATGAATATTTACTGTATTTCTGGAATTTGTTTTTAAGCTTTTCGGATCACAGTCAACCGCGGATAAGTGAAACAGTTGTAACTGAAACAGCGAAGGCAGAGATTTTACTGTATTCTACAATAAACGCATTCTTTCTTCATATTTTTTGTTGAATTTAAGGATTAAGAAGTGAACTACATATGTCACCAAAAATACTTTAGTATTTTTATGAAAGATTAGCATTTCTGTAATTACTAACAAAGTCATACTTTGTAAATAGAAACAACACAGTTACACAAATTTAAAGCTCTCTAAATACAACAAAAGGTTCTTTCGAAATGAATTAAAACAATAAAAAGCATTGAAAATTAATGAACATTCCATCCACTGCCAAAAGGAAATTATCTTCTTGTTTAAAATTATAAATTTCTAAAGATGAAAGACAATTATAGAAACATTTTCAAGTTTTTAATTAATCCACAAATGTTCACAGAATCGCTTTAAAAACAGAATGAAAAATTTGCACCTCTCCTTCCGGGTATTTTTTCATTTTCTTTTCCTTTGTTCATCATTTTATTTTCTCTTATTTGCATTTGCTCCCTTGTGCAACTCTGACCTACTTTGTTATTCAATTTCCCGTTTCTTGATAAAACCCAACTGGGACGAAGAAACTTTTAGGAAGATGAATAAAATTTTAAATATGTTTGTTTAAAATAACTACTCTTGTTTTGTTTTTGTTTTTCGTTCTTTAGATCAAAAAAAATTATTTATAGATCTGAACCAGATGCAACATTGTACGCCTTTAGGAAGTGAACTTTTATTAATTACTAGCAAAATCCTCGTTCTTCGTACGGGTTATAATGAAATGGATGAGAAAGAAATTGAAATTCTAAAATCACTTCGAAATGGCAGGGAGAAAGCGTTGCAGACTGCTTAACTCACGTGTATTAAGGGTTGCCGCCTCCCAATTCATGGTCATCCCCCCCCCTCCAAAAATAAAAAGTTTATTTTTATACTTTTTACTTTGCCTACTCTACGGAACATACCCATATGCCAAATTTCAAGTTTGTAGCATGTTGGGATGTATGCTAAAAATTTCGAACAGACACAAACATATCCAACAATTGTTTCCCTTTTATATTATAGATTATTATTTAAATATGATATTTTATTTTGTATATGAGATCCTATTAATTTTGTGCAATTAGGGTCACATAAGAATCCTTGATTAAAAGAAAAATACTTTCACTTAAATTGAATTTTTTAAATGAAGTGCATCCTTTATTGGTATGGTGAAACCTTAATTTTGTTAATCATTAAAGCATTAATTTAATGTATCATGAATACGAGTATAAGGTAGGGGGCCCATATATCGCCTACGTTCCTAATACCGCCCAGGGCGATGTAGGACGGGATAGTGATGCTATCACACGGGAACCGATGGAAAGAATTTGCCATTCCTTCCATTAGCACGCTGTGTTCGTTTGGTGGTGTTAGTTCAACCCGTTTATTTTTTATGAATTCTTGAAGTATTTTCGTTCTGGTAAGTTATGAACCTACTGTTTCTTTTAGTGCTGCAGCTTATGATTTATTCATGCCATCGCAACCATCTAATATCGTGAAGTAGTGAAAGAAATAACCTATCTGTTGATAATGTCTGTAACTTGTTAGAGGTAGCCGGTTTGTCTGTAGCGTCCCCCAAATTGACAAGCTAGAGAGTGCCCAATATCGCCCACCTCGTTGTTCCATATATCGCCCACTGTGCGATATTTTATTTTGGTTTATTACAGATGTCTCAATCTAAGACAAGGGACAGAGAAGTTGTCACAGCTGTAAAAAATAAAAAAAAATGGGTCTTCTGAAAGCTTCCAAAACATTTAATGTCCCAGTCTTGTGAGTGAGTCACCATTCACAATTGCTCTAATGAATTCTCTCAGCAAAAGGAAACTAAGTCCTAAGGGGCTGAACTTAGACGATCCAAAGAAAAAGAAGCTCGCAACACCCATAAAGAATTGCGAAAAGATTAAGAAAAAAACAAAAAACTGCAAAGAAGTGCAAAAAAACAAAGTAAATGGTGTGGGCGATATTTGGAACACTTTCACAAAATTCAAAATATGAGGTTTGCCTGAAAAAAAATTGAGGAAAAATACAAAATAATAGTAATATCTATAATTGGTTCAGGAACATGTAAGTAAAGGTTAATATGATATATTGTAATTGTTTGCAAGCAACTAAGACGATAAATGACAAGAATATGGGCAGGTTTTCTTAGATGGGCGATATTTGGGCCATATACCTTATACAATATAAGTATGCTCAATACGAGTACATACAACAAAAGGAAACAGAAACGCACAAAAATAAATTCACTCAGCTGTTTTGGGTATTTAATGCTGGAGATGCAAGACAGCACTATGATGCAACCCTCCTCAGTTGGATTCGCCCAGTGAACCCAGCTCAGTGAAGTAAGACAACGAACAAATGGATGACCCCTCAACAAATAAAACATCAAAAATAAATTAAGAATAAAAAGGGTTCATCTACGCTAGCTTTATGTTTTGTTAGTTGAAGATACTGTTTTGTCTAATTGTATGTTGTCTTACTTCACTGAAATAGGTACACTGAGCGGATCCAACTGAAGAGGATTATGCAACCCGAAACAGTGCTGTCTTGAATTCCCAGTTTTAAATACCAAAAACAGTTCTTTTTGTGTGTTTCTTTCTCCTTGTTGTATCAATTATATCTGTCTAAAAATCAGTCTCCCAAATGGTATCCTAAAATAACTGTTTCACTCTTTTCAGAGCTTATCAAAAATGATGATTATAGATCTCCCTAAATCCTTTTCGACTGTTATGATTTACACAGAAGAAAGGACAGTGAGATTTTCACTATTAAAATTGAAAAAAATATTGAAAGTCATCTTTCATAAAACTGTAAGTGATTTATTCCATACTTCTCATAAAACAACTATGTTTAATGTTCATAATATTTCGTTTCTCTGTACGAGAAACTTCCTCGGTGAATAAGAGGACAAAAACCATTCTTTTAGCCTCTTACTTATTACATAAAATAGGGTTATAAACAACTAAAGGAACTAAAACATTCACAATTGATAGTATATCAAACTGTGTGTATAAGATGAAAATATAAAACATAAATAACGGTGATAATTTATAAAGACATTTTATATTTTTATTTTATATTTCATTACTAAAGACATCTTTCATAAAACTGTAAGTGATTTACTCCATACTTCTCATAAAAAAAACTATCTTTCATGTTCACAATATTTCATTTCTCTGTACGAGAAACTTCCTCAGATAAATTCATTTTGTTAATGTTTAATCATTATCGTTATTTAAATGTTATATTATCATTATTAATAACTATATCACAGTTGATATACTATCAATTTTTAATGTTGTAGTTCCTTTAGTTGTTGTGATAAGTGATTTTATGTAATAAGTAAGAGGCTAAAAAAATAGTTTTTGTCCTCTTATTCGCCTGAGGCAGTTTCTCTGTACGAAATATTGTGAACATTAAAGATAGTTTAAAATGAAAAGAAATTTAACATGCCCGATGATTCAAAGAAAT
>JAFIDM010000002.1:40854743-40869465 GCA_023159025.1 Thereuonema tuberculata
GTTTATTTCATTAAAGATAGTTGTTTTATGAGAATTATGGAGTATATAAGAGTTTGCATACCAAGTTTCGAATGTCTCCATGGAAACATAGAAAAAAATGATGAAATAAATAAAAAGAAACTTAATTGCTGAAAAAGAATTTAAGAAATTAAAGCCGTTTAGAGGGTTTTGAAAATCCAAGTGTTCGTGGCTCAACTTGGGTGGGAATGAGGAAGAATATGTTACAGGGAAACGAACTCAAAGTGTGTGTATTTGCAGTAAATTTCATGGTATTAAAATTGAAGGCCAAATTTTAAGAATTTTGGCCATTTTGGACCTGTAGTTCCTTGGTCAAAATGCAGCAAAGGGATCTTATACGAACCGAAACCCTTAAAAAACAGTTTTTGGTTTATCTTGATCACAGACAAAGGAAGTATTAGACCAACTTATGGTATCAATCTGTATCTAACAATCAAAATAAAAAAAAGTAAAAATTTACTGTAAAATGAAGCAGTTAGTGTAAAGCAACTTAGTAAGAGAAGAGCTCTGTGTTCAGGGAGATAGTTGGTCTTGGCTGATATGCGACACAACATATGAAACTGTTGCTCAAGATATCACTTGTGAATAAAGTCTTCATTTATTATTAAACTAATAAATATTATGGCTTTCATTTAGACGCCCATTTAATCATTTGTAAATAGTGTAAATGAAGGTAAATGAGTAGCCATTTCAGTTTCATAGACTTTTTGGGATTTTCCATCTTTCTTACATAGATGTTTTCTTGTTTATATTGAGCTTCCCATTGTAATCTTAAAAACCTAATAGATTCGACATGAACAGAATTTCCTATTTCCTTTCTTGCTTATTTCAATCAAATTAAATATTCTGAAAATATTCTGTTGATCGATAAAAACATGAAGATTTTTAATTCATAGTTCGCGAAACTACTAGACTAGACTAGAACTTACATTTTATCTTTCACTGTAATCCAATGATTCGTGATTGAAAAAGCGGATCCGGCTAGTTTCGTAAAAATGAAGTCAGTACTCGAATAAGTAAGTGAAATGATGAGATGTCCGGAAAAGGAAACGGATAGGGAAAACGAACCTTTAGAAAGACCTAGGAAGATGTAGGGAAGAAAAAAAGCAAACTTGAAAGACGTCAAGGCAAAGGAATGCCTGAGGGCTATCTGATGACTTAGGACCAAATTACCTACAGAGGGAAGGGGTATTTACATCTCAATCGTAATGGATGACGTTTGTCAAAGAGCAGCAGATCTCTTTATGTTGTCATTTCGCCAGTTATCGATTCAGAGGCCAACGGAATCTCTGATTTCACTCAATTTATTTAGTCAAATTTCTAACATTTCTAAACCCTCTTTAAAAGAAATTTAACTGTACAGCATCGTATAACCAAAGTTTTAAATATCAGAAGAATTCACGTTTGCTAAGTTTAAGTCTTCTACATTCTTTAAGATTATTCATTAAGTCTACTTTAATAAGAAGGAAACGGTAATTTATTATTAGGCTTCCTCAATTAGGAGAAAACTTTATTCTGATATTGTTGTCTTTGCCACTGACTTCGACTAAATGGCTACGAGTTAGTCAAAGTGAAGTTATCTACTTCTATGAGATATTTGTGAGATGTTTCAAGTGTTAGACCAATTCTATAATGCTATGTGGTCAGCGGGAGGATTTAAAAACAATACACGAATATTATATTATTAACTTGGTGACGATAGTTATACAAGATAGCATAAGCAATTTCATTTTCTTCGTAAGGCTGTTGATTTATTTCAGTTCTAATTAATTATGATTTTTTTTGTTAAAACACTTTTGTTTTACAAAATAAACTAAATCAATGGTTTCTTAAACTTCATATATTGTCAATTACTGAATGCTCAGTTACGTCCTTATCATATAGTCTACTTTACTAGGAAGTTTACATTTTAGGAATTATTTATTGATTTCCTCCATAACTTCTTGTAACAAGTTTAAGAAGAGGCATCAGAAATTCTTAAATTAAAAATTTGCCGCAATTTTCCAAGGTAGCAGGATCTTAGCTTATAGAAATAAAAAGCTTCCTGTACCCGAACTTTTTATTCATCCGGATACAGGAAGCGAATCCGAAAGTTAATATTCGGAAAGGAAGGGCATAGACTTACAATGACTGAAGGTAACTCATAGTTGGTTTCTTTCCGATCACCACAAGAACTTAAAAGGAATACACAAACATTCTGATTGGTTAAGTAATAACCAACGTTTTGGTAATGATTTGGTAATTCGAATCAAATCAAAAAGACAACAATGAAATCTATAAATCTATACATATAGAATATAAATGTCGAAGTTTGTATGTTCTCCACACAATTTTACACCGTTTGATTGATCGGAACCAAATTTTGCATATACCGGTATATACTCTCTATTACCCTGCGGAAGATATAGGTTATCTTGGAACCCGGTGAACCACCTCCAGAAGGGTGAAAAGGGGTGAAATCTTTGAAATAGCGTCACTTACCGATCTGGTGGCGACAATGAGAATTACACAAATATTGCTCTGGAACTTCCCACCCCCACCCTCTCTCCAGGCAACGCCTTTAAGCTAGTTAACTATAAGATAATCTAACGATTTAAAGTTTGATGAATAAATTCAAACAGTTTTAACAATAAGGAATAAAGAGGAATACGTAATTAAAGAAAATAAATAAAAAGGAATAAAGAGGAATCTAATAATTCCTTATTAAAAAAACTCATGCATAAAAAACTTATTTTTTCAGTTTTTCAATGAACAGCAAAAATAACATAGTAGTGATAAAGGATTCAAATGTTTTCCAAAGAAAATCATAGAAATGAACTTCGACAAGATGTCAGAGGGTTTTTGATGCTATCCTTGCACAAAAAAGACTTACAGTGTAAATGGCTGAATCAGAGACATCACTTCAAATTTCTCAAAACGTCCTGAGAAATTGGAAGAAACAAGACATCTCCCTTCAAAAAAAGCATTCAAGGTTCGACGTTTCTTGGTACGGTTTTTTTTTCCATTTGAATATTTTGATATTTCTTCCATTTCTAGTTTCTTTCTTAAAGTTTTTATCATATCAATTAAAGTTAAAATTCAAGGCTGTGTTATTTTCCAAATCTAATGGAACTTTATTCAAAAAATTGAATTGTCAAGAAATAAAGATATTTTTTATTTAAACGATAGCTAATATAATAGGGCATTATATTTTGGTAACATTTTGCTGGATGGTAACATTTTGCTGGATGGTAACACATGACAACCTTGAAAATGACGCTTATTTAGTTCATCCAGCAAGTTTACTTTACCATTTTGAGTCATTGTGATCAGGTGTAAAACGAATTACGTACTAGAAATAATAATTTACTCCAAATCTCATACCGATATTTTGTCTTAACTTAACATCAAGACTTCCTCAAGGTTCTTATACAAAATAAAAATGAAGAGAAGAAAAAATTATTCCTAACTGAACAAAATAAAACATGCAGCAACTGAATAACATCAAACCTTTGTTAAAAATAAAGTAATATCAACAATAAAAACGATAATAACAATGAAAAGTAAGTTGAAATCGGAAAGACAATTATTACGATATCATTCATCGTAAAACCTTTTATAAATCTTTAATTTTATTTCTCTTACTTCAATTTCACAATTTCTTTTATTCTTTTATTTTTATTAATGACTTTCTAAAAATCCCTAAAAAATAAAAATAAAAGAATAAAAGAATAAATTGTGAAATTAAAGTAAAAGAAATAAAATTAAAGATTTATAAAAGGTTTTACGATCAATGATATCGTAATAATTATTTTTAGCAAAGGTTTGATGTTGTTCACAAAGGTTTGATGTTATTCAATTGTTATATGTTTAATTTTGCAAAGTTAGGAATAATTTTTTCTTCTCTTTATTTGTATTTTCTATAAGAACCTTGAGAAGTCTTGATGTTAAGTTAAGACGAAATATCGGTATGAGATTTGGAGTAAATTATTATTTCTTGTACGTAACTTGATGTTAATGATACAGAAATATTTGTAAACAGGTGTAAAACGAGTTTATTTCATAAATTCTTCACTAAACATCGCTATATTTCGCAGGAAGCTGCTTTTTCTGCTTCTTCAGGCATACTTTTACAAAGCAGTAAACAAAAAGGAGTAGAAATAAGTTCATTTTTATTAGCAAAATTTAAAAACCATTGTAAAAATCATGAAGCTTTTCAATGATTATAAGCGTTGTAGACATTGCCTATCTTTGTATGTTTAAATTATTCTATGTTTGTTTCTATTTTGCTTTGTACAAAATATGCCTGAAGAAGCAGAGAAAGCAGCTTTGTGAAATTTAGCGATATTTAGTGAAGAATTTATGTTTCCTGTGTTTTCTATATTATAATTACGTGGTTTATATATTTACGAGTTTATTTCGATGCAAACCTATATAAACACAGTTATATTTTTTTTTATACCCTTTTCACCATTAAAAAAGGTAAATATTACTATCGTACATAATTATTATTGTTAGTTGTAAAGCCGTTTACTTGTACATATCGAAATTTCAATATTTTCAATAAATTGTATGTTGAGATTAGAAAATGTATACGCGTGTATCTGACGTAAAATGCTACTTATTAAGTTCTTTGGTCTTTGTTCTATAAAATTTCGTTAAATTTGGCTGCTCTTATTTGCCCAACTCATACTTTGTATTTAATTTTCCTTAGGAGAACGCACGATGAAGAGACGTTCTGCCATGTACGGCAGAGAAGTAGGAAAGAGGAACAAAATAGGTGTATTTCGAATTTCATTGTGGAAAAGCACAACATGTTGGACCTGGAAAACACTCCAAGAGAACTAAAAAGTGTTCGTCAGCAGTCTCAGTGCCAAAATATCATCGAAATGGAAACAAAGCAAGAGAACGTTACCAAGATTTTTGGCTGAATATGAGACATGGTTGAATGACGAAATATCGATGATGTAAAGGTCACCATACAAAATAAATTTCGTACAGAAATTTCGTACATGCCAAAGCAGTCAGCTGGCAACGTAAATGACGGTAATAAGATTTTTCGGAATGCTGCGATTACAGGGCTTGATGTTGACCTTAATTACCGGTTTCGTGTTACTAGAGGCACTGTCTTGCGACTACGAAATCGATTCTGAAAAATTTAATGCGTACGCACAAGAAACAAAAAAACAAAATACCACACTGTACCCTTGGTATAACATGCCTGTCAGCTTAACCAAAATTTTAACACATGCTAAAAATATAATTGAGGCATGTACACTTTCTCTAGCGGAAGAGGCTTAAGAAGAAAGCAGTAAAGAATATAGATGCTTCCGCGAGCACAAGACGTCAAGACATGACACCAGCAGGGATATATTAACAGATTTTATTTTTTTTATATTCTGACCCTTTATTGTAGATTTCAAACACGTCTTCCTCGCAAACGCTCTTCGTCGAGAAACCATCATGTTATTAAGGCTTCAGAAATCCCTGGGACGTTAAACCCAGATATGGAAAAAGACGATAATGACTGACTATAGTATTTTTTTAAATAAGAATAGTCTATATCAAGTCATATTCACTGTCATTTTTTTGTGACAATGCAAATAAAAGTTTAAAGATAATTTTGTATCAATTTTTAAATTTTAATACAGTATATATTTTTTACGAACAGTTAACAATTTACATAAATATGGAATGTATGTTTGAATACCTGCAAAATGATATGACTCATGATATAACCTGAGGAAAAACTTTTGTTTTACGTTTAAGGAAATAACGTAAAAAGGTTCCGTTTTGTCCTTTTGAGGTAAGGAACCCTAAAAATTGCGGGCCTTGTAAATGGGCTAATCTTCTATCTATGTGTTGACATTAATGTCGGGATTGCAGTTCTGTGTATTTTGGAAGTACGGGCCGCACTCTAAAAGAAAGAGTGCATGAACACGTACAAGCCTTCATTAACAACCACCCAGGAATATCAGACTGGGGAGACCACTGTCTGCGAACACAACACAATCCCGACCCCATAGTCAGCATTCTATTCAAAATTGACGAAGAAAAAGATAGGTTCAGAATAGAATCATGTATCATCAACACCTTCCCCTGCATAAATAAAGACAAATTTCTAAAGGTTAACAGTTGCACATTACACAAATTTAAAAAAAGCATTAGAAACACTGATAAATTCCTCTAAAACAAAAAAAATATTAGTAAAGAAGTTATTGTATTTTAATCAGGTTGTAACATTTTGGAAAAAATTTTATCAAAAATATTAGTAAAGAAGTTATTGTATTTTAATCAGGTTATAACATTTTGAAAAAAAATTTATCAACAATAATCAATAATAATGAGGTAGTCTTTCCCATTGTTTTTGTTCCCATCAATCTTATTGTATCTCAATAATATTGTAACATTTTGGATGTATTAAACTTGGCTTTCTACATGTACTATACCTTTGTAAGCCGTATTATTGTTATGTATTCTGTGTATTAGAGAAGGAGCTTTTTAAACGTCCGAAGAAGCAGATTTGAATACAATTTGCGAAATATCACGAATAAAGGATTTCTGAAAGTTAACGTGTAGATATGGAGAATTTTCTATAATACTAGGTGAAATTCCAGTTCTTAAACAACTGAATTCTTGTTGTTCTTGGCAAACCCAGACATTTCCTCGATTAGTTTCAGTGTACAAATGAAACTTCCCTTGAATTCAACACAAATATAATAATCCTCAAAAATTAAGTAACTTTTGAAGATTCAACTCATTGCCTACTTTTTATTAAGTAATAAACTTTCAACTAAATATTTCCGTGATAAATAAAACTTTTATTATTCTTTCTTTATTTTTCTTATTCTTTAACTGACCGCCTATTTATTTAAAATCTTTTTTTAAAAATCAGAATCATAATTACACTGTAAATAATCCCCAGATGAGAAACTTTGAAAGAGGTATGAACTGTCGCAAAATAAAAAAAAGAGTTTAACTGAATTATCTTTAAATGAATAAAAATGATTCCTGACAAATATTTTCACATATTTTCAAATATCTGCAGAGATGGTGAAAGTTTAGTAAGAGTCTGAGAAAAACAAATAGTGTAGTTGCTTCCACAGCATCTGAAATTACGTTGATCGAAAGGAAGTGATTTACACAGTTAGGATTTTCTTCGAAAGTGGATTAGTGAAAGTCTGTGCAATTCTTAGAAATATACTGGCAGGGCAATCGAAAATCAACTTAATCATTCTTGAATCTTTTGTAGGTTGCATTTTTTGGAAACCAAACTCTAATCGGTTTTCTTTGCTTTCAAAACGGGTTCGTCTAGCAGCAAATGACAATAGCTCAAGGGAAATATTGATGAATGTCCCAAAAATTCCTTCTTGTATTCATCCAGAACTAGAACGTTTAATCGTGATTTTTTAAAAAAAAAACATTTGTTTGTTTGATCTTAAGTTGTTTGACAGTCGTATATGTCCCCTAAGGCTCATCTTAACTTCAAAACTTCTTAGAAATGAGAATGTACATTAAAACTACATTAAGTGTTTTGTTAAAATGGAAATGGTAGAGGTCCAAGAAAAAATTAGAAGAAATTTTTTTTCCGGGAAATTTAAGGTGAAACGAAGACTACTAGATTGTGGGTTATTTCTGTATTAGTCTAACTATCACACTGGTAAATTTCCTAAAAATATTATTCTACAAAAAACTGTCCAATGTTGTTGTTGTTGTTGTCCAATGAAGAGTTTCTAAATATGTCCATATGATACTTGCACAGCTTTGGCGACATCGCAGGCTCCATCGGTGAAAAGAAGCTCTCTTGGGTTATGGTTCATCTTATGAAGGGCCACGATAATAAGCGGACAAAAATAAATATGATCGGATGCCAGCTGAGTTTCTGGACAATTTCTACAGGTTTCATAACTTCTAGATCCATCTGGATGAATTTTCATACCATTTTAATGTTCAGTTCTGAGCCTTGCTATGATTGCAGTCTATTTTCGTTAATTTCACATTTATTTGATCCTTTTTCTTGTGAGATAAAATCCTAGTCTTTGCTGTAGCATTGGCATCCATTAGTGTCAGTGATAGTTGGTCTTCATCTAATTTTCTTGCTTCTTTGGTGAGTTGATCTGCTCTCTCATTATCTCTCATTACCTTCATTGTAATTATCCATTGTAAGGTGCATGTCTTATCAATAAGATATAAAGTCATTAATAACTGATGTATATCCTCAGTAAATTTTGTTTTTCCATTAGAGATTTCTTCTAAAGCTGACTTTGAATCACAGAATATAATAATTCCTTTTGTTGTGTTTATAGCAGGTTTTGAAAGATAGTTGTTAAGAAAACTATCCAATTTAAATATTATTACGTGAAATTCGATAAAATATTTTGTAACTATTATGAAAGTGTAATTGTTAAAAAGATAAAATTTGAAGTTGATATGTTAATGGAACGCTGATGCCACACAGCAATTCCGTTGTTTTCTCACCAACTTTGAATTTCAGATTATCTTCCTGGATTAGAAGCATGAAAGACTGCATCGATTGTAGCATCAGTGATAATAAAACCCCATAGGCGACTCATGATTGTCAGGAAAGTTCAGTCGATTGACGACAAGTTCAAATGGGAATTTTTAAGCCACTAACAGAACGAGACTTAATCATCCACGGAAAACAACCTACCAACGCTCTGAATGCCTAAAGGTAGAAATACCGACAACACTTTATGCTCATGTTTGTTCTCCATGCAAGGACAGTGATATTAACATTAAATACATATACAGAAGTAAAATGCAATCAGAATAATTCGCTACAATTTTTATTTATGTTTTCCTTGAAAGATTTTCTTGAAATTTTTTTGTATTTTCAGTTGGAATAAAGTTAGCGACAAAATTATAAAAGTTATTTCATCAATTTTCCTACAAACTTGCGTTGTACAGCGAGAAAAAAAAAAGTATTAAGAAAAATTGGATAAACTTAATTTAACTTTAGTTTAAATTATGTTTCGAAACCCTGAAATGAGTTCTCTCTAGTGCTAAAATGGAAAAAAAGGCGGCTTTTTAGAAATTCATCTCGCGAGAGGTTTGGTCATTTGCATATTTCGCCCCGAGAATTTATCAGATAGATTACCGAGTCCATTTAGGACAGCGATGAGATGCTTTGAGGCCACCCACCTGCTCTCAAAGGAACGCCGAGTGACTCATTTTCACTTTCGGAAAGTGTCTTCAGGTTTGCGGGCGCTTTACAAGCAAACACAGACCACCAGGGCGCGGGTGGGAGTTCGATTAACCTGCAAGTGATGAATAATATAAAATAGTGGCTAAAGGTTTTTCCGTAATAGCAGGAAACCTCATCAGAATTTGCCTCAAAACCAAATACACGAGAATGACCCGAGTAGCCTTTCGGGAAATTTACAGCCACAGTCTTTAGTTAAATGAAGTAAAAGATGCAGAACCATGAAAGAAAGAAAACACAGGGGATAACATTTTATTCAAATGCAATAAATTCCTACAGGCTTTTTTTAAGGAACTTTTGAAGTTTTTTTTATCTTCAAAAGCATTAATGCTTTCAATTTCTTTGGATTGTACAAAGAGCCAGTACATAACTCACCATTGCAGTTGTTGATTTGAGAAACAAAGTTTTCTCTTAATGACTTATACAATAAATGGTTCTGCAAGAGATCCTCAAGATCATCATCATTAACCGAACAGGAAGGGGTGATGTAGGCATAACTGTTATTAGTTGTTTCTGGCATTGCTTGTATTTGGCAATTACCTTTCACTGTTTACATTGTTTCCTTTTTCGTTTGACTTAAAAAGATATATTACTTTTTAAATCCTATAAGCAAGCAGCAGTTTCTCAATTGTTTAGTTGTTTTTTTAAATCCGTTGCTATTTTCTCTCTCTTAGCCTTGATGAAGCAGTTAACCTTATCCATTCTTTTCTTAACAGAAATAAAATGTGTATCACAAGGGCTCAGTTGCTGTCCTTGCTGTCATCAAATATCATCAGCTGCTGCCTGCAGCACAAGAGTATTTCAATTCTAAATCTGAAGATACGTTGCCTTATTATCAGTTTCGTATTCTTTATGTCATTCTTTTGATATCTCAACTATTATTCGACTTTTAAATTGTCAATGATGCAATAAAAAAATGAAGATCATACTATTACTCATTCCCAATGCCTATGCAATACTGACAATGCATTTTATAATGTTATATAAGTAAGTATATAATGTCCTTGCTGATTTACTCATTTTAATGAAATAAGATGGTAAAAATAAGTGTTGTTTACAAGACAAACTTCTATATTAGAGACCCGGAGATATGGGAACACAAAGATTCTGAATTACAACAGAAACATTCATTGCGCTTCAAGAGAAATATAAATATTAGCTCATGAAATGAATGGATAGATAAAGAAAACCACAGAAGGAGAGCTTGTGTTTAATTTAAAATAGGAGTGCTTAATAGGAAGAAAGTTAAAGAAACAATGAATTATTTATGGAGATAGCAAGAAAATAAACCATATTAAATAAGAATATTACAATAACAAAATTTTAAACAATATGATAAAGCTAAAAGAATACAAAAATATATCTGTCACACATCTACCGCGTTAAGTGTATTTCCCAAAGGTCAACCACCTTGAGATCTATGAATAGTATTTGTTAATAATATTTTAATAATAAAGTTTAATTTCAGCCATCCGAAGTTAAGGTTAGTTTTATGAAAAGCCCAAAATTTATGTAAGTTATCCACGAAACAACTTTGAGGTCACGTCTCACTTCTAAGTTCCGTCACGTAAAAACTCGTGAATAGATGTCGACTTTGTTGGTACTTATTTGTAGTTACACCAATGCCCTAAAAGCTACAAAAACAAAATAAGGTTTTGAAGATCGGAAAAACGTCAAAATGATGAAATTTCTATCAGGCGCGATAGCAACGGTTGGAACGGTTGATCCGATTTAGCTGAAATATCATATCTAAATAGATATCTGAATATATTTAGAATTTTTTGATGCTTATTTGTAGTTCAGCCGATGCCGTAAAAGCTCTGAAAAGTTTGTGGCAAAAACTTTAGTCACATTGTTTTTTCAAGACTTTAGTCACATTGTTTTTAACATGACTAAAGTTTTGAAACTAAGAAAACTATACAAATTTTTTTTTTTGGATAGAAGAATTTGAATGGCATATATATTCGTTATCTGGGATCCCTGATCGGCGCATATCACACGGTCCAGGTCTTATCTGTTCACTTTGGGTAAAACGCAATAGTGTATTTTTGCTTTGGAAACTACACCAAAAATCATAGGTTGAAATTCGTTTTTAATGGTTCACCAACAGAAAAGAAATATTCAAGAAAAAAAATTGCAATCATATTAGAATAAATTCATATAAGGTTTTAATGCATACCTCAAATATAATCTTTGCGTGATTTACATTTATAAAATCCTTATTCTTAGTGATTATTTATTTGTTCATAATAAAAAAAGGCCTATGTTCCGTCATAGAATTCAGTATTTGTGGTATAAGAAAATCCATAACCTGGTCTATTTTTGGTTCCACGAAGAAAGTAATATTTTTAGCGGAAAATAGCCTTGGAATAAAAAAAATAAGAAAAAAGAAATTTTCTGGAACGGAAACGAAATCAATTACGAAGACCTTGTGATTGCTAAAAAAAACCTTTAGGATTCAATGCGTACTTTTTTAACTGGAGGATTACATTTGAAAGTTGTTTCAAATAATAATTAGCATATTTTTCCAATAATAATTATTATTCTCAGTATTACTTTTGGATTCTTTTTAAACAAACGCAAACTCTTTTCTTATCTGATCTTCCGGTGCGGTGGCTGAAAGTCGGAACCAAGGCAATGGAGCAAATCCTCAGGTCATCCATAGCCTCTGAAAAGCAGGAGAAAAATCAAGTGAATTAAAGAACTTTAGTGCTTATTTGTTTGTTTGTTTCCTTTTTTTATTACTTTTCAGAAAAATCTTAACTGTTTAAATTTCTAAATTTATTAACTAAAAAAAATGCTAAATGCTAAAAGTATATATCGTGTTAACTGTAAATATTTATTTATATATATAGACAGTCTCCGACTACATGTAAGGCGATTTTTATGTAACTCAAAGCCATATGTATCGAATACGCAATAATAATAATAAGTATAATGATAGTATCTTAACTCGAAAGTATGCGGTTAGCTCCTACCCGAATACGGTCGTTGTAGGAAGTGCACACTACATATTGTGATGAGTTTTTATAACTAAATTTATAATTATTTTGCTTATTTTATCCTATTTCCTTTTTTATATATTTTACTGTTCCAATCAATTATAATCTAATCAGTTGTAAATTTCAAATTATGACCGCTAACGATCTTTTCTGTTTTGTTTACTTTTGAATTTCAACGGCTGAGGGTTCCCATAATTCCCTGTAATATAAAATCTTCCGTTAATTTCAGTTATTTTGAATCACATGTTATTTTAAATCAGCCAATGAACTGTTAAAGCCCTCAGCCAGTGACCGATCATTATAAATACTCTATAAAAGCCCTTGCTCTCCCCGAATAAACAGAACACAGAAGACACGGTTAGATCCAGCTTGCCTAATCTACTTCTCTCACGAATCACTGACACCAACAAAATCACCACAATATCACTGTACTGATCTTCTATAGTGGATAACGTATGCATTATGAACAGTTAGAAAAGGACCCAACGATTAAAATATGTAATAAAGTAAAGAAAATTACAAAGAAGTTAATGGATCAAGCAACAATTAACTTCAAACAAAAGCAAGAAATGTTGAAAGATGTTTGCAAAAGAAGAATAAAAACTCATAATGAAGGAAACCCGATTGTCCAGTCATAAATGCCTACGGATGTTCTTTGCAGAACTTAGCGAGATTAGTGAATAAATTGATTAGGAACTTTAAACTACGTAATGAGGAAGTAATTGTAAAAAACACCAAAGATCTCATACAGAAATTGGAACATTTATATAATAATCAAAGGAAATTTCACTTATTCTCATTGGACGTTGAAAATATGTATACAAACATCCCAGTAAAAAGAAACTTTACTTATAATGGAAAAATTAGATTTAAGAATAAGGATTTATTGTTAAAATACAGGATAGATAATGTGGAATTGATGAAATTGATAGAATTAGTAACTAGTAACACCTATTTTAAATATTGGAATAAGATTGTTAAACAAGGAAAACGATTCCCAGTGGGATCACCCTATCAGAAAAACTGTAGTATTATATACATAAATCACTTTGAATACAAATTATTAAGAGATAGTAAATTCCAAATAGAATATTTCAGATAGGCTGATCTCATTTTAATAATTTGATATGGTACTATTCGACAGTTTGATAAATTCTTTGAAGACATTAATAAAAGAAATGAAGAAACAAAATTTAAAAAGGAAAAAGAAGTTAATAACAAACTAAACATCCTAGATGTATGTGTAATGAAAAAAGGTAATAACCTAGTTTTAAAACATTTCAGGAAGGATTATCAAAGTGATTAAAGTAAACAAACATGTATAAAAAGAAATTTATCAAGTTTCTGAATAAATTTTCTTTTTAACATGTTTGTTTCCTTTCACACAATTTTAAAACAAAGGCTAAATTTTTTCTGGAGCAGCACCCCCCCACTAATTTTAGCTACGTCCACAATGCAGCCATCAAAGTTAATTGAGTTTTGATGCACTCGGCCATTAGACTATTAAGTTTTTAATTTTATTGAGTTGTTGATATCAATAATGTTTTTGAATCTGAGGATTGTAAAAAAAATTTAACAATATTTCATGTTCATGTTGATGATTTGTTATAATCGGAAATTGTTTTAAAATAGGCTTGATAAAGGAAAGAAGATTTCTCTTTTCGAAAATTTGCTGTTTTTAAATATATTTCATAAATGTATCTTAGGAAAATAACCAAAGTTTAACGTGATGTGAAATCAATTTAGAGAAACAAAGATAAGAAAAGAAACAAAAGAACAGAACCTGAATCAAATTCAAATTGCCTTTCCGATTCAATAATTAGGAGAGGAGTTGGGTACGGCCGTTTAGTTCTTCAACGGACTCTTCAGCCCAACCCTGCCTCTCCCGATAAAAGACTCGGAAAGGCAATATCCTATTGATGAGAGCCACCACCAACCTGGAAGTGACTCCCAACAAAGGAAAAGCAAGAAAAATAAAATGTATTTTATTTAGTATATTTATTGGCGTAAGATGTGGTTATTTATAAGAGAAGAAGCAGACCATTGTAAATGGAATTAACAAAAGAAAAATAATAATGGAAACATAGCACGAAAATGATCACGGTAAGTTATCACTTGCGAATGCAGAGGCTGACACTTGTAAAGTGTGTGACGGAATTAGCCTAGGAGCGAAGCTTCGAGTTGTCCTGCGCCTAAATTTAACACACGTCTTCCCGCTATTGGCGGTGTTTTACGTTTCAAGCATGTTCCATAGAATTTTTGCACTTTTGGCATTTTTTTTATGTAATTCTGGATCTACCTTCGTAATTCTTGAGAGCCTCTATATAAATATACAGTATTTACAGGGTGTCCCACCGAAAACAGCCGCACATTGTTCTGGAAATCTCTCGGATATGTCAATGTTCTTTTCAACGGAGGGTCAGTGGTTGTGGGTTTTTTTTTAATCCAGCAGTTCATTTCCTAAGGTAAGCTATCCACTGAAATTTTAAATGGAAAGGGT
>JAFIDM010000002.1:40879680-40899751 GCA_023159025.1 Thereuonema tuberculata
AATAGCGAAACAGCTGTTACCTGTTCCTCCCCGGTAAATGAATCAAATAAGGCAATTTATTTGTTGTTTATTCTGTGCTGGGCTTTATGACACTTTTCAATTGATTACAACTTATCTAGGAATTTTTATATATAAGATAGTGCTTCTATTTTTTTATTATCTTTACTTCATGATTTGTTGTTATATATTGTTGTGATTTTAGTTTTTTAAGTAAGTTGTCTGCAGAATATACAATTCGAAGAATATCAAAGTAATGAGATATATACTGACATTATAAAGCATTATGTATTTAAAACTACATACTGTGATGTATTTAAAAGAACAAATCAGAAATGAAAATTAACGAATAGGAAACGTAGAATTCCAGAATTAAACTATGATAACTTGGATCATAATTGCAATATACATTTAATAGTTATGTTGTTATGTGTGTTATGTATGTTGTTTAAAGATTATTCTTCTAATTGCGAAGTAATTACAAATAAGTCATATCATATAAGGAGTAGACTGACTCTAAGATTCACCCAAATGAAGCCAATGTAGTTTTCTGTTTGTCTTTGAGACAAGAGATAATGAGGCCACTTGTCCATTAGCTAGATGGAAAAAAATAATTCCCAATCCGCTCTTTATGATACACAATATCTCTCTAAATGGTTTATTACTATCCAACAACGAAATTACTTCGGAATTAAATCCTTCGTGCGGAAAATATATAATGATTAATAAATATAATCTTTCATTAAATCAAATATAAGACATTCAATGCTTTAGCCTTCGTAAACACCTTGTTTTGCCAAAACCATCAAATTTTTCTCTGTTTTCTCTTTAAATCATAACCTTTCTCATTATTCGTAACAACAAGAACTAATAACAAGAAATTCGAACTCCTTAGAATGTGATTTCCTAAAATTCCATTATTTTTCACTTATTTAAAAATCGTGGAAAAACAAAACTACAACGCCTACGTTTAATTTATAATTCTAAAAAACAATATAAATTTTGCATTTTCTGAAAAAAAAATAAGTCTGCCTTACTTAGTTCTCGAAAAATCGGATTAACTCTAATCATATCAAGCAGACCCTCTATCTCAGGGTGGTCCAAATCGCTGCTTAATAGGCAACGCGATATTTGCTATCTGAGCATGACGTCACATGGTTGAAACTTGGAATTTCTCTTCTATTAAATAATGAATAGAACTAGTGTTTCATTTTTAAAAAAAAAGGTTTTTGAAAATTAGCGAAATAAGATTGGAAATATTAAATTGAGAAGCAATCTGACACTATAAAAAAATAAGTAATAAATAAATAAATAGATCGAAAAATAATCTTTTCAAAGATACTACTGAGACATAAATTATAAATTTCACTATTATTGCATCAAAAATTACAAAATAAAATTAGTTTTTAACCACACTTGACTTCTTTTACGATAAAGACCAATGAAAAGTAAACAATTGAAGCGCTAGTAAAGAAATTGGAGAAAATAAATTGATACATTTTTTTTTCTTATTTTGCAATATTTAACAGTTTCTTATATAGTAAAAATGACGTTATTGAACTTGTAATGCTTTATTTTTATTATTTCTTCTCCGATATTTGAATTAAAAAATGTGTCAATCTTACAACAAAAAAAATTGTCTGTGAACCTGGGTGCATGGATATGTTCATCAGTTTCATTTAGTTGCATTTAGTTGATTGCACGAGGAATCCCTGTAATTTCATTAGAATAGACTTAAGATGTAATTTAAATTCTTTAAAGGATTACCATAGTCTAGAAAAGCTTAGAATGTCCTAATAGTGATAATGTATTCTGAATTCGATACGATGTTTTGTCAATGATAGAAAGACAAAACAATGGCAAGTTGTGCAGTTGCAAATTGCACAGCTTATTACAAAATAACAAAACGCTCCGAAACTATATTTCACAGATTCCACGAGATCCAACTTTGAGAAAAGCATGGATATCGCAGTGTAGGCGTGGGGATAATTTCAATCCAGACAATGCTAGAGTATGTTCACAGCATTTTCGTGAAGAAGATTATCAGCGTGATCTGAAAGCTGAGTTACTGGGACTAAAAGATGTCTGAAGCCGGATGCAATTCCTTCATTAAATTTGCTAGTCAGAGTTCAACAAGGAACACGGATTGTGTAATTAATCCCACTTTATAGACCTTCTATGAAGTACTTCGCATCATCGAAGTAAACTATATGCAAGTGAAAAATGTAAGTAATTTATTGATTTTTTTTTCCTATAATGTTTATTTTTGTCCTTATTAATATTTTTCTGTTTCAAATACGTGAAGAAAGTACTTACAAAGATATTTTTTAAGAAAGTAACTTTGTGTTAGAATTCGAGAAAAAAAAATATTTAATCTTACCATTTTTTCCGTTTGTTTTCTAAATTATCGTAACTGACTGACAACAATCGGACAAACATTTAAATACTTCAAAACTCTTAATTTGAGTTAGAAATAGTTATAGGGTTACACTAAAGCTCCGAGTGCTGTGCAATCCAACCTTTCCATCGAGGCTGACGTTTGCCTCGCCTTTCAACCAAGTGATGTCAACGGGCTAGCCAATAGAAAACGCTTTCTCGGCGGAGACAACCTTCTCTATCTAATAACCTTGAAGCAGACCGAGAATTAATGGATTAGCCAAAAGAATTTAAGATTCATTGTTTTAAGACAATGAGAATTTACAGAAATAGGATAGAAATTCAGTGAAAATGTTGAAATGCTTTTCTATGAAAATTTTTGTTTCCTTTCTGCGCTAATTCCTCGACAAACACCCACTTGGAAAGGATTTCAACTATAAAACGATACATCGTCTCTAATTCTTAAATATGTATACTAAGATTCAAGAAGATCCATCCAGAATTCAAACACATACATACATGCCGGTTTCTCCAAGTAATCGTAAGCTACATCCTAGATTAAGTCCAATTGAATTCAATAGTCTTGGGACTAGTCTAATACTATTTGGAGAAACCGGCCGTAAGTGATTTGTTAATCTTGACTTTCCTTGGAAAACAGACTAAAAATGTTGTGTTTAGTAAATAATTCTTATTTAATAAAATCCAAATGAAATTGTACAAAACTTACTTTTTGCAATTGAGTTACAATATCGTAATCTTTCATGGAACTCACTTTTACTATGTTAATTAATAAATTATTAATTATGTTTGCTTCTGCACGTGATGATGACCTAGCAACCAACTTACCCAGTAACCTCACGTTTTCACTCGAGTTCTAAAACTAGGAAAAAAAACCCTCGTTGATTTCTATTTCAAACGTGCTGACTCTTTGGTCCGTGAGGAATTTCATGAAATGTGATTCATATCTCTCGAGATGATTTACCCAGCTTCGCGAATTCACTGAACATAGGGGTTTTCTTAGAGCAGCACATTTTTTTTAGGGGATAGGGTGGAGACGGATGAGAAATATTACCAAAAATGCGTTTTTGGTTTTATAAAATGCCAACTTAAACTTTAATTTTAAAACACTTATTTCATTCTGATATTCTTTATGAGAGATCGTATTTAACAATAAATAAATGGTTCATATTGTATACTAATTTAGCATTGTTGCTATTTAAGATATTATTAATAAAATTCTACAATAACTATTTCGAACTAATTATTAAGCAGTATTAGTTCGATAAATTTCATCATTTATTAAGCAGTATATAACTGGAACGGATATTGACTATTGTGATTTTTATTTATATTTATTATAACTTTATTTACATTGGTAAACAAATAGGAAACTACAGCAACCGAAATCGTGTTGGACAATAAAGTGTCAAAATAAAACTAAATGTACACTACATAAAACTCCAGGAAGTAATCTAACTTTTATGTTGTTTAGAATACTACAGTGAAACCTCGGGTTACGAACGACTCAGGTCACGAACATTTCGGGTTACGATCAACAACTTCGAAAATTTTTTGTCTCGGGTAACGAACAGTGCCTCGGATTACGAACGAAGGTGAGAGAGAGAGCAAGGTTTAACATTGGAGACAAACAATCGCGTACAGTACAAAGTTACAAGTTACGGGGCCAAATCACATCAAAGGCATCTCACCTAGCATCTGAAAGTATCTCTCCGCGCCCACATGATTCTTTTTCCGATGTAAACAAGACATCGTAATGCATTTATTTAATGTACTTATTAAAAGTAATTATTTTATATTTAACTTATTTGGTTGTTTCTTTCTTTTTATTTAATATGTGAAGTACACGTACAGTTTGTCCACCAAGACTTGAGACTTAGCCACGCCTATGTCACGTGGTAGGCGACGAGTCGAAGAAGTCATTTGACGGGTCAGTGTGATAGTTTTCCATTTTCAGGGGAAATGCACAGATTCTGTTTCTTGGTTATAACAGAGGAATTGATGATATAAAATACGACATTCTATATCTTTAATAGTAAATATTTAAAAAAATTTTCCTAATCTTGTTTTTTTTTTTTCCCAAATTTTTCTTTTACAACCCTCATCCCTATTGTGAAATGTTTTCTTCGCTTGAAGAGGCGTGGCTAAGTCTCAAGTCTTGGTGGACAAACTGTATTCTTTGCGTTTTTTCAGGTAAACGACCGCATATTAATAAAAAGGAACGATTCTTTCATCTTGAAACGGATCGTCTCTATTTCATTGATTTCAATGTTTCGGGTTACGAACGTTTCAGGTTACGAACCGAGTTCTGGAACGAATTAAGTTCGTAACCCAAGGTTTCACTGCATTTAATGATAAAATGAGTGATCTCTGACTTCCCAACCATAATTTAAAACATTAAAAAGCTGATTTAAAATGCTAAACATTCAAAAACTGATAAAAAGAAGAGAGAGAAATATCGAAGCCTCATTCCGGGATTCGAACCCAGTTTCAGTCACAACAGCTTCGTAGCAGGCCCCCGCCTTGATCAAAAGGCTGTGCCAGATATATTGGCCAATACATTTATTAATACATTGGGTGTAATTCGTGTAAAACAATGTTGCTGAATATAACTTAAGTCCAAACTTGTTCCTTATATCGTTTCTTTTTATCATATTATAAGTTTGTTCCAAAACATCTTCAACGGAGATTATTAAGAAAGAAGCAGAAAGGAAGTTAGTAGAAGAACAAAGATCAGGTGTAAGTAAATATATAAAGAAATTGTCAAAAGATGAAGAAATTTTGAATAAAAATTTGTGAAGAAAAATTGGATAGTGATAATTATAAGTAATGGATTGGCACCGTGATGGTTACGTTAAGACAAAAAATAAAAAGATTGTTGAAATTAAGATATAATGGAAAGTTAAGGTTGGTTGTCATATGAAAGAGATATTATTATGTTTGTTACATTGTGGAGAATGTGTAATATTGCATGATAATTAACATATCTAAATTATGTTATTTGAAGCTTGATAAAGGAAAGAAGAACTCTTTCAGAAGATTGTAATGGGTTAAAGATGTTTTGGAACTTTAATGTCACTGAATGACAAACAGAAACTAAATATTTTGTAATAATGGAACAGTCGACCTATTTCTGTGATAATCTTGAATATTACAAATAATCTTCATTAGACTACGAGGACCATTTCGTCAAATTTTATCTATTTACATTTTTAAATAAATAAATGTAGATCTGTCAGAACATTTCAACATTATTATTTTAATGTCATAATATTTTTATTTATTTATTTGGTTTTGTTTTTTTTTATTGAAAGTTCTTTGAAATATATTTCAAGATAAAACAAGGTGTTTCTAAAGAACTTCAAAAGCCTACTTAACTTAAATATTATTTCTTAAGTTTTTTTTTATTATTAAGTCGTGAAAACGACAAAAAAATGAAAATTTATTAATTTTTTATTTATTAAAAATGTAAAATCTGCTGAAAACGAAAAGTTCAAAATTTTTGAAAATATTAATTAAATTCTAGTTACTTATTTAAGTTAAGTATCTGAATATTTGTAATCATATCGCCCCATGCGATTAGTTAAAACCGTTAATATTAACATATAGACAGAAATCTACTGTTTAGGTTCCAATACTTTGCAATTTCTCAACCACATCTAAAAGATTTCAAAAATAAACATTAGTAGATTGGTAGTCCTTAAATAGTCATACCTTAAATAGTCATACCAAGTCAAGGAGACCCAGTCAGTGGTTCAAATGTTGAACAATACCTCTCTAATAGAGTAATTTGACAAGCCTCACATTTATAGAAAAATATGTTAAAACTTAAATACTTAACGTAATTGATAAAAAAGTTTAACGTGCGTAAAAAAGTCATAAAAATCATTTACGCCAACACACATAATTTAAAAACTACAATTCCAATAAAATAAATTACACTGCATGACTGGTTTCGCAAGTCTAAAACTTGCTTCTTCAGGTTTTTGACACTTCAATGGAAAATGAGGGACATTTTACAATGTAGTGTCAAAACCTGAAGACGCAATTTATTTACTTGCGAAATCGGTCGCCCAGTGTAATTTATTTTATTGTAATATATTTTAAATTACCTATGATGTCGTAAATGATTTTAATAGTAATTAAAAAAACGTAACCATTTGATATGGGTTTTCTCTTTTTGCTATTTTGTAGTTATTTTTTTTTCCTTCAATTGGTTTTCAATGATTCTTAATTAATTGCTCATACAAATCCCAACAATTATCCACTTGCAATTTACAAACGCTTTTGGCAGACACATCATTAGCAGTTCTCATTCATCCATCTATAATGTCCGAAATCAATTCCCGTGCAATTATCTAGATTTGAATTCAAAGCCGATCATCATCAAATGTTTCTGAAACACCGTAAACACAGCACTGGAACAACTTCATTATTTAAAAAAATTGATGAAATGGAAAACGAAAACAAGAATCTACTTATTGCATGAATGTCCGAATACCAGCAGGATTTTAATGTTATTTGTTCGAACAATCAAATGACTTACCGGTCAGACATAGTTGTCCAAACAATAGTTCCACGTTTTTATCGTGATTACCAAATTTCAACGAGAGTCGAATAATGACAAGTTATGGTTCTTAGATCACAGTCTCTTTGTTCCAGTCATTCAACTACTACTAGGGTAGTACAATCCGAAGATTGGGTGGAAGTCGAGAGAACCTTAGTGACCCCCGAAGGGCGACCCCTAGGAGAATCCGTAACGTATTCTTGGGAACAGATACTGGAGTGGATTCCTGTTGCCTTCTCCAGGACGCCATTACGGAATGACGTCAGACCGAAGGGAAAGTGAAGAGGAGGCTGACAACACAGGAAAGGAAATTGAAAATATCCATGCTCCGACCGGGATTTGAACCCGGGCACTGGCACACTGACCCCACGGAAGACCGACGCCTGAGACCGCACGACCATGCCGGCACGGCTCCAGTCATTCATCTAACTTTAATATTTCTCTTTTCAAGTTGTGTTTAAGTTATCGTAATACTTTTAAATAAACACCGTTTAGCTATTTCAAGATAGGTCCAATAAATATAAAATTCACTAACATTCCACTAAACTTCCTAGAATACATTGCTCTCCAAATACTAACCATGATAAAACTCTTCCTATAAAAATTCCTCCTAACATTAGATTCAATATAGGTAATCCCATCAATGTACAGTGTTACCTCCGAATAACGGACAGTCACGGGACCGGAAGTTTTGTCCGTTATTGGGAGGTGTCCGCTATTGGGGAGGACTATCTTTTTTTCATTTTTTTAGCTTATAGCATGTCATTTAATGAAAAATTACGTACGATCTTAATTAAATTTCTACAATTATCATTGTGCTATGAGAAAATATGAACAATTGCAACTATTTTCTATATTCCTTTTTAAATGAGTGCTAATCTGTTTGTCTTACTTAAAATATTAATAATGATAAAATTAATTACAGTATATAGAAAGTTTGACCGACTTCTCTGACTTTTTCTTGAAGCAAAACCCCGCTTATAGAAATATTCTTTGCACGAGCAAAACGGAGCCATTTTATCACCACTTCATCGATTTTGCTTGTTTCAGTTTAACGAATCTTCAAATTCTTCAATTTTCGTTTGAATTCACTATCCACATTTTTCTAATCTCATCTTTGTCCTTCAAAAGTTCACTTTCAGTGCCAATCTCTTCCTTTTTAATTCGCCATTTTAATTCGCACTAAATTTAATCAACACGTTTATAGGATAGCTTTACGAGGTATTGATATTTACAAAGCAACTACAGTGAAAAAAAGGCCTCAGATTCGTGCATTGAATCATGGGACAACGATACAATGTATCAATGTATGGGACACTGATATAAATACAACCACGATGTGTTTGTCGAAATGTTAATCGAATTTTTTTTTTTTATAGTAAAATAACTGTTCGCTATTCAGAGTATCCGCTATTCGGAGTGGATAACATGGAATGTCCTATTTTAAGGGACTGGGACTCGCAATAATGTCCGCTAATAAGAGGTGTCCGCTATTCTGGGTGTCCGTTAAAGGAGGTAACACTGTATTTACATCTCCCAGTCATGATTCCTCTTAAATTTTAAGTCTCCACTTACAACATATCCAACTAATCGAAAGTTATCCCAGTTGCTAAAACACATACTATAAATAGAAATGTATTAAAGTTTGATATGTTCGATATTTCCAAAATCATATCCTTAGAGTAAAATCCAGCTAAAAAAGGTATCCCACATAAAACCAAGTAAGCTACATTAAAACAGGAACATAAGTAAGGCTGAGCTTATTGCTGTAAGAAAACATGGCAGGTTTATTTGACAGTTTGCTGGTTAATAGCTAAAATGTAAATGTTTTTCGTTACACTGGATTTTTTTGTTGTTGTTGCTGTAACCCAACTGAATTACTATTCGTTTTTGTTTACGAGAACCTTCAGCGCTTTTGCGCATGCGTCAGGTCTCCTTCGATTTCATTAAAATATGGATGAGGAGAAATAAAGACGGGATGTTTACTTTTGATCAGTGTTAGTGTTACTAGTAGCTGCATTCTACTTGCGCTTTTCGGGAAAGAATTATGGATAGAATAAATACTATTGCAAAAATACTCCTCCGTTATTTTTTTCTTAAAAGCGAAAAACTCCAAAAGAATTTCTTAGGAAAGTGCCCATCTCAGCGTATCATCCCTCTGCAGAGTAGAATCGTCCGCCAGTGGTGGGTCTGCCTTTTGAAAACGAACAGTATTTCACTTCGTACAAACAAAAACAAAAATATTAATCAGGAAAATAAAGAAGATTAAAAATGTATTTTTGAGAGACTGGATTAACGAAACGCCCGGTACAATTATTGAAAGGATTTTTTTTTTTCATTTCTACTTCCTTGTTGATATAATTTATGTTCCAATGTTTTCGTAATTGATTGAATAGTGTTATTTCGTTAGCCATTATTGAGTGCATCGTTGTTCGAACGTTAATAAAAGGAACGCCATCAGTTCGATTTTATTACGTTCGAAGCAGACAGCAGATGGCTTCTACAAGACTAACAAAAAAAAATTCCTCAATGGAATACATCGAATAAGTCTTTTTTTTTCTTCGTTGCTTTTCGGAGGTTAACGTTATTTTTGGCTTTGAATCAGATTCCGTTCTACTCTAGATAAAAAAAGACTCCAATCTAATCAATTTGATTTATAGTAATCAAATCATAAACATTCTTAGCCATTGGATGACCAGAAAATCCTATAAAATATCTTAAATTGAAATCCTGCGACCAATTTCTTGCTTTTTCTGAAGATTCTTTTGTGTATTGGGACCCACATCGCTGGAAACGACATCTGGTGGCGACAAAAAAAAACCCAAGCGATCGCGATTTGGAGTCAATTGTTATGCATTACAGAAGTTAATATATTTCGTGGTTTTCGTTTATATATACATTTTAGTATCAAGTAATTTTTTTTATCAGAATATTTTTATTTATGTGTGTGAAATAAATTAAATTAAATACAGAAGCCAACACACAAATTAAAAGAGTAAAAAACATTAAAAGTACACTTGCGAAGTCCAGTTAATCTAGACGAAACATGTTCCCTTTTAAATGTGTTTTAAAGTTTTTCACTCTTTAATTTGTAAGTTGGCTTCTGAATTTAATTTAATTTATTTCACATATGTAAAAAAATTTCAATAATTTTATTAATTTCTAATCTGATTATCGATTTATTTTAATAAAACAAATAAACACCATTCATTTTCTATTTTAATTCTTTTGTTAGCTAGTATGTTGAAGCTGAAAATATGTTGTAAATTGCTTAATAGCGTCTACTGAAAGGTGCATCAAGTTATAACTACAACATTACATTATTCTGACGCCCTTATCAGAACAATTATTAGAAATCACACCAATTCTATGGACTTGAGTCTTGTTATATGCGTTGTTCAAAATAATGCGTTTTCAATAAAAGAAAACATTATTTCTGAAAAGTTCATTCTTTATTCACCAAAGGGATCTCTCCTTTCTGATTCTTTTATCGGGGAGGGCGAGGTTTGGGCTGATGAGTGCGCAGAAGCACGAAACAGCTGTTCCCAATTCCCTCCCCATAAAATGAATCAGAAAGGCGATTTCCTTTTGTTTTGAAAAGTCTTCAAATCTTCAAAATAAAAACAAAATAAAATAAACGTATAAAACCATACATTTATTGAAATAAATATTTCTTAATTTTCGAAAAGACATGACTTCTTTTCTTTTTCAAAGCCTAAAAACAACAACAATACGTTACAAACAAGTAGAGGAAAACGATACAGATATGAGACATTCATGAAATTGTATTGTTACAACAATACTTACAACTGCTATTCTCCTAATTCTTTAATTTTCACCTTATTTTTACAATTTGAAATACATATATTGTTAAACTCTTTGGCCATTTCCACAATAAATTTGTTTACATTAACACCTTCATTTCTATTAATATTTATCTTTTTGGTATTTCTAATTAGTAGACTTTCCATGGTTTTTCTCGTTTTACAATCTTTTTCAATACATACAATTTTGATTTCATTTTTTACACAATGATTTTTATTCATACAGTGTTCAGCCAATTCCGATTTCTCCTCTAATTTGTTTTTTATGTATGAATTATGCTCCAATGCCCGTTCTTTTATTGTTCTTTTGGTTTCTCCAAGATAGAACGCATCACAAATCATGCATTCTATTTTGTAAATAGCCCCCATTTCCCCATTGTTTGTAACGTATTGTTGTTGTTTTTAGGTTTTGAAAAAGAAAAGAAGTCATGTCTTTTCGAAAATTAAGAAATATTTATTTCAATAAATGTATGGTTTTATATGTTTATTTTATTTTGTTTTTATTTTGAAGATTTGAAGACTTTTCAATAGATAGAATGTCTAGAAGAGGGAGAATTAAGAAGACTTATGGTAATTCCTTTTGTTTTGTTTATTCTTGTGCTGCTCGTTTTCTTTGCTTTTAAAAAATTTCACAGCACGTTAATTGTTATGTTTACCCTTGTAAATTCTTTTTTGAACCTTCTGTTCCTTTTATTTAATGCCTTTCTGCCTATGAGTTGTAGGAAAAGGCTTTGGGTAAGCGTCTAGCGGCGTAACCTTTAATTTTCTTGCTTTTTCTTGTTTGGGGGGCCACTGCCCGATTGGCGGTGGCCTTCGCCAAAGGGATCTCTCCTTTCTGATTCTTTTATCGGGGAGGGCGAGGTTTGGGCTGATGAGTGCGCAGAAGCACGAAACAGCTGTTCCCAATTCCCTCCCCATAAAATGAATCAGAAAGGCGATTTCCTTTTGTTTTGTTTATTCTTGTGCTGCTCGTTTTCTTTGCTTTTAAAAAATTTCACAGCACGTTAATTGTTATGTTCATTCTTTATTTCTCATTTGTTTTTACTCCTCCAACTCCTCCAATATTGAGAATAGGATCCTGGTTTATAGAGCATTTTATTGCTCAAAATATTATCGAAGATGAACTCCTTAAGTGGTGGTAACTTCTTCTGAATCACCCTGTATATCTTCATATACATATAAAGATACAAATAGAACATAATATATTATGTATAATAATAATTATGTTACAAGAGCTTTTTAAGTCCAAAGTTCAAGGATGAAAAGAACTGATTTTATTCAGACAGACTTCAGACAAATTTTTAAATCAAATAGAATATCTTATAGATCATGATCTCAGTATTAAAGGATTTCAATTTGGCACGTCTGTCAATTGACATCGAATCCATTGACTAAATTCGTGCAAAGAAGTTTTATTAACATTCAAATCGAGAGCTAACAAGAGAAAGTTCTACAAATTGGAAAAGTGTAGAGACTAGCCCCTTTAATGTTATTGCATCGCTGTAGCTTTCCACAGAATAACAAAATTGGACCGTGTTAGGCTAACGACTGCCAGTACAGCGGCTTCGCCTCTGAAATTCGAGGTTCAGCCTAAATCGATTTCGGTTGCTTATTTTTTTTTTTTTTAATCTTTACTTCTTCTTCTTTTGTTATCATATGGAAAAAGAAAAAAAAATGTATCAAATTAAAAGAAAGAGTAAACAATAGTACAGTGCAACTTGGATAATTCGAACGTCTTTAATTCGAAATCGTGGTTAATTCGAAGATTTCTCTTGGTCCCTTGAATTTCTTATTAAATCAATGTTAAAAAATTCCTTAATTCGAAGTTTTTTACAAAAAATTTCGAGCCATAACGACTTTTCGGCGTTTCATCGTTAAGAAATTCTACACGTGACAACTGAAATCCCCTTCCCGCCACCGTTCGACACGTGACGCTTCAGGCACCATTCGAGCTTCCTGCTGTCAGTGTCACCATGTCTTTCAGTAAACCACGCGTGTACAAGAATTTACCGTTCGCTGAAAAGGTCGCCGTCATTCGCGAGGTGGAAAAAGGTGTGAAGAAGAAATGCCAAGTCGCCAACGAGTACGGGATAGCGTCGAATTTCGTCGGTACATTGAAGAACAAACCAACGTAAGTGAAGCTGTTTTCCGTTCACTAAACGTGCTTGATGATTTTGCTAACCTTAAGGGACTGAATTCTACAAAGCAATCAAATATTGCACAATTTTTTGAAAAACTATAATTTTCTGTATTGAATGCAATATGTATTTTACGAAATGTAAATCTTATTTTGTTTACATACATATAGTGTTTGTCTTTCGAACCATGATCTTTCTGAATAAATATTTACTTATTGACAGAATAATCTTTTCAAGCATTCAGTGGATCTGAAATTAAAGTTAAAAGATGTAACTTGTTTAATTCAAAATCTTGGATAATTCGAAGTTTTGTAGTTGTCCCTTCAGCTTCGAATTATCCAAGTTGCACTGTATAAGAAATCAACATTATTTTTAAATTATATAAATTCAAATATTGCAAGACTTTCTTCAACTAAGTCTAACAGAAAACAACTATTCAAGTGCTTTTCATTACAGTCTTAGATAAGTAAAATCAATCAGATTTAGAAAAAGAGTTGATTTATCTTAGAATAGTTAACTCGATTTACATTATTATAGCTTGTATGTATATTAATAAGATTTTTTTTAGTATTAAAATCCATTAATGTATTGAGTTATGTAGGTAGGTTTAACGTGCATTAAATATTTAACGAAAGCGGAAAACAAAATGCACAAATTCGTTTGCTTTCTTACCTTGAGCCATTATCGACGGCAATCTGAGACAGCTGTTTCGTTCTTCTTAGGACTCATCGGCCAGATTTAGCCTCGATGATCAACCTCAGAAAACGTGAAAGCCTATGGAATTTTTCGCTTATGCATTTGGCTTATCATTTTATTAAATGCCTTTTGTGCTCAGCACTTAGCGGGCTTCGGTAATTACGCTGTAATGGTCACAGCGATTTTTCTATTGTTGTTTGCTTTTAGGGGGTCCCACTTCCGAGAGGGGGAGAAGGATCCATAGGCTTTGTTTCACTCATTCTGAGCTTGATCATCGAGGGTAAATCTGGCTGATGAGTTCTAATAAGAACGAAACAGCTATCCCAGTTTCCAGGCAATGACGGCTCAAGGCCTGAAAGCAAACAAATGTACTTTTCCATCGTTTTTCAGTTTTTCATGTATTGTGTATGGAAAAAAATTAAAACTTTGAAAATAATCTATCCAATTTGGTCGATAAATTAAAAAATTAAACAAAAAAAATGTTGACAATAAAAGAGGCATTGTTAATACTTAATTGTTTCCTATATTTTTCAAATAGAAATTATGAGATTCCAGATGTAACAAATTTGTTAAATATTCAATTACTATAAAATATGCATGGTTTTAACTTTATTGGAAAAATGTGATTTCTATTAATTGTTTATTGTTTTTGTTTTTTTGAGAAGACAGGCATCGCAGCCAGAGGAAGGAGTCAGAAAGAGCTATTCATTGAAGAATCTTACATCACAGCCACAACCCCCACTATTAATGATGATCAATACTAACTATGACGTCACCAAGTATCAAGGAAGACGGCGCAGCCGCAACGATTTGAACTGACGAAGTTTTGTCACTGTATTAATATTGTCGACATATTAAAAATATTAAGTATCTTTTAATTATAACGGGCATTCAAAAAGAAACGAGCCAGAGGCCTAGGAACAGAAACCAGTACCTGTATGTCAGGATTATTGGCCCTGGCGGTTGAGGCACTTGTCCCTCTGCAACACAAGGCGGTGAATGACTGCCTTGTAAAATTCCTGGGGTTGCATTGTGAACCAGTTCCGCACCAACTGCTTGACGCCGTCGTCCGAGGCAAATCGTTTGCCCCTCGGGGACCAAAAATGGCGTAATCGCAGGGAGAGAGGTCTGGACTGCATGGAGGGTGGTCAAGAACCTCCCACTTGAATTTCTGCAAGAATGCCGTGATTGTGTTGGCCGTATGGGGCTTTGGATTGTCGTGGAGCAGAATGACCCCCCCGGGTGAGCTTGCATGGTCGTTTCATCTGTAATGCGGTGAAGTGCTTGTGCTGTACGGTGAAGACCAACACGGACGATTGACGCATGCTTCTAATAGATTTTAGTCACATGAATTGCACTCGTGATCCTCTAGCAGCGGGCTGTGAACTTCCGCACTCACTCGTGTCGGAACCAATCTTGGTTACACATGCAACGATACTTCCCTTCTGTAACCGGTTTGTCCATTCCACACCCCGGCTCGTTTCTTTTTGAACGCCCCTCATAGTTTACTTATCTGTGTTTATTTTTATTATTACTGAATTGTTTATTGTATTCAGTTTTAAATTTGTGTTTGCCAGATTTGAAGACGAAGATGACACGCCATCGTCTGTAAATAACTTTATATACGAAGATACAGAAGATTTACATCTTCAGCTGGATGAAGAGGACAAGGAGCAGCAGACAGAGCTTGAAGATGTCCGTCCTTGCCCGTCAAAAAGGCAAAAACGTTAAATAACATATGTTATATGGTTTATGTCTAACAACTACTGACCAAATTTTCACTTTTGTTACAAAAACTTAGTACATATTTTTTGAGACTATTGTTTTATGACGTCACAATTTTTAAACCCTTTCGTTGAACAACTGTACATCTTTGACAATGTAAGTCGTAGAAACATCCTATAGCGCTTTATTTATAGCAAATTTACTGGCTTTTAAATTTGTTCCTTATGATTTTTGCTCTATTATATTAGTTTAGGAGATATTTAACAAAAATTGACGAAAAATCTAAATTTTTATAACTTTTTGAGAAAATCGTGTTTTTTGGGAAGCCTGTGTCTCGGTCATTATTTAAGCTACAGAGCTGGTTTTGGGCTCAAACTGTGACAAATTTACTCTACTTTAAATTTGAGAAGGATAATATTTTCTGTTCAGAAGATATTGTGTAAAAACATATAAAAGGTCCAAAATTTTGATGTTTTGTTGATACCACGTGGCTCGACGTGTCACGCGGAGGTCGAAAACTTGGATTTTACGGTATAAGCCCCACACTAACAACATATCCAAAAATCAAACTACCCAACCTTTTGCATACCAGCATTTTACTGGACTAAGGGTTGGGGATTGAATCCTGATCCTACAATGCTCAGTCAACTGCTTCACCATTTGGCTACCGGTCCATTACTTATTCTCTTTTTCGAGTTAATGAAGCTTTTTTCACATTAAATAATTGTAATTGACAAAGGAAAAGTTATTTTTATGAAACGATGATATTCTATTTATGTAACTTTTTTTTTCAGTTTTCTTAAAATAAGATTTTTTTTTTTTTATGTATTTGTTTAAAAATATACTATCAGGGTAGCACCCTAGATGGGACAAACGGAAAAATGACAAATACGAGAAATGATTTGTCCATTTAAATTCAACTTTTATCCAGAAATATTACGTAAATGTGATGGAATAAATAAGTAAAATTTTAAGAATGAATGTTAATAATAACGACGATATTTGGAATCAAAACACGATAAGTTGTACTTGACAATTAACATGTGGCCTACATATAAGCAGAGATTGTAAAATGAAATGAATGTAATTATTATCTTAGTTAATTATTAATGAAATCGAATTAAAATTGATTGAGAAAGTATCAAAATACCTTCGTAATGACAGCTGGAAAAAAATGATTGTTATTACAACACTTTAGCCTAAACATAAAAGACAAAGGAGACCACTACCTACAAAGCAGGTTTCGGGTCCCCAGCACAAAAGACAACAAAAACAAGACAAACATAAAAACATGAAATGAGAAAAAAACAAAAGAGTTCCCAACAGGCAAAGACAAAGCCTTTAAGGAAAAAAAAAAAAACCAACTTCCACTCAAACAAAATAAATTGGCGATGTGCAAGATAGAATTCCACCCTTCCCCCCATTGGCCGCCACAGGCCCCACCAGTGGGTTCCAGTATAGTATATTATTACAACACTGTAGGATATTACAGATTTGACCGAACGTTTGTAACAGTTTTTAAAATACACTTGAAAGATAAAAAGATTAGAAAACAAAAAGGTTTCAAATACAGTATTACAGTATATATAAGTCGAATATGTACGGCTGAGACATATGAATGTCCTTGCCAATCTGTTATTAAGATACATACATTAAGATTTATATACAGATTAAGATTCTTGATCAATATCAGGAATCTTCTAAAAGCGCTGTTGCCACGATAAATACATGATAAACGTAATATATAATTAAGTATATATAGATCCTTGTATATTTACTTCTATCATGCACGAGTTCATTTATTGTATCATGTATAATTTATTTATATTATCATGTATCATTTATTGATACTTTTTAATTGTTAGGATTTCTAAGGGGGAGGTCCCAAACTCGAGAGCGAGAACCGGGATGACGGCCCAACGCACCTTTCTGAGTCTGTCACCGGGGAAGTTTGGCTGGCTGATGACTCCTAAAGAGGACGAAACGGCCCGTCCCAGTCTCTTCCCGATGACAAACTCAAGGTGCGAATCCTTTCCTCTCTTGTTATTTGCATTGTGCCTTCATTTTTGCTCTTTTCATTGAATCATCAGATACGTAAAATCTCTTTTTCTTAAATGAATTTACGGCATATTGCTATTTTAAATGCCTTTATTAAATTCCTCCCGTGCGTAGTCATATGCAGGTCAAGGAATAAATGTATCATTTATTGATACTTTTTAATTGTTAGGATTTCTAAGGGGGAGGTCCCACACTCGGGAGCGGGAACTGGGATTAAGGCCCCCACGCACCTTCTGAGTCTGTCACCGGGGAAATTTGGATGGCTGATGAGTCCTAAAGAGGACGAAACGGCCCGTCCCAGTCTCTTCCCGATGACAAACTCAGGGTGCGAATCCTTTCCTCTCTTGTTATTTGCATTGTTCCTTCATTTTTGCTCTTTTCATTGAATCATCAGGCAAGTAAATTCTCTTTTTTTATTGTCCTTCAGCGCATTGTGTTCTTCATTATTTTACATTTTTCAGAGAATGATTACGCAACTAAAGAATTACTCATATTAAAACTAAAGAACAATACTAAAAAAAAAACTGTCAATATTTCAAAAGTTTCAAATCAAATATTTCGCCATTAAGGCTCGTGTTCTAATTTTTGAAGGGAAGACATAAAAATATTTGCTGTTTGTTCCTTCAATAACTTGGATTGGATCTTTTTGAAACCGAAAATATATATTTAAGAAGATACTTGCTCTACTTTATATTTGAAACATGTTTTCTAATTGTCAGACAAAAAGAAATGCCTGCCTCTCGATAAAAGTTTTATAACGATTATTATTTAAGGAATGTAGACTCTACATTACTTCGGGAACTTCTGCTTTATTCTAAATTAGGGATGAGCCAAGATTTATTTAGGTACTAGGCCTATAGTATTTTTCAAAAAAGAAGGGTTTGCCGTATATGGTCATTACATAACGATCGATTTTGCCTGATCTTGGATGATCTGATCTTGGAAAAATCGTCACCAGTTTTGTCAAGTCATCAACTTGAACTCCGAGCAGTCAGTCCAAGATGGCGTCATTTTGTGATCGCATGAGCATGACCAAGAAAGGACAAACTTTGCATAGCCAAGCAAGGAAAATAGTGTGGAACGTTTTTAATTATTTATAATAATGATAACAATAACAAACATGTAGAACTGTAGAAAATAACTGTAGAAAATATAAAAACCAGAATATTTTCGTAACGTTTATAAGATTCAGTTACGGATGTTAGCAATAGATGGCGCTGTTACATCCTGCAAACATCAATCTATAAGGAAATTACGTCATGAAAAGCTCTTCTTTCATGAACTGAACTGTATATAAAGCATGATTTACAGCGGCGATCTATTTATTACGTATTTTCTATTGATATTTTTATTTGCCCATGGATTCATTCATTCGTTGCTTCCAAGAATTATTTTATTTTATTTTTCTTAGAAGCATCGGAAATCGGAAAATGCTTCGTTAATAGAAAACAGGTTTCACAGAAAATTGGGCCTTGGGAAGGTGTAACCCAGAACGAATGGAAAGAGGAAGACAGGGAACAAACAGAGAGAGAGAAAAAAAGAGTAATTCTCTCTCATCCGTTTTTCCTTTAATCATCATTTTCTCTTTCTTTCGGCGAATGAAGAAAAAGTCAATAACTTGGGTGGAGACTCCGGTGTTAGTTGGACCCAAATCGAAGCCATGATGTGATATTGGAATTTGTCATCGTTCTATCATTTCTCTCCAAAACTTATCGTAGTTTGGCAGTGGAAGGGTGAGAAGGTCGGGGTATCGGAAACAAAATAATTTCCTTCTTCAAATAAAAAAAAGAAGAACAGTTTAGCCAATAAAAAAAAAGTTCTCAAGCAATCAATCAAACCTCCCCCGTGGAAAGACCCTCAATGTTAAATATGTTTGTAAAGAAAGAAAAAAGAAAATGGCGTCAGAGGATTAGATTCATCTGTCATATGTTAGATACACAGACAAATTTTGACAAGCAATTTCAAGATATAAAAGATTTCATATTTGATTTTTCTTTAGGAAACTTTAAGTGACTGCTGCAATTCAACTGTCAAGCAAACGTTTTTAAAAAATATTATCTGAAAATATTGAACATATTAAAGTTATTGTAATTCTTTTTATTTTTTATTATATTGAAATACAAGAGAGAGAGGTTGGATAAACTAGACATTGTTATTTACTAGAATGCTGTTTTATATATATATATATATATATATATATATATATATATATATATATATCGATGGCCAAACTCAAATGGGCCCTATTCGAGTTTAGCAATGCAAAGATTTCAATCAATCATTTGCAATTTAGAAAATTTAGAACGTAAAGAATATAAGAATAAAATTAACTTATATTACTAAACATACAGCCGGACAGCTATTTGAAATTTAAAATCCCAATATAAATTTTAGAAAACTGTTTCTGTGAACTACATTTTAGAATTAATAATCATAGGTCTTTCGTTAAAATAATTACGGCAATTCTATTGAAATTAAACATTTTCAAAAGCATAATTTTCAAGATTCTGAAATAATTTTATTTATTCATTTTATTCTTCAAGATAGGATTTGTTGTTTTATAATCATTTAAGTTATCTTATGACAATTTAAAATTAAATCCTTTTGGAAGTTTTGAATTTGATCTGATAACTGTCATCTATTTTTTTTTTTTTTTTTTTTTTTTTTTTTTT
>JAFIDM010000002.1:40909215-40945195 GCA_023159025.1 Thereuonema tuberculata
AAAATTTGTGCTTCGTAATTTAGTTATTTAGTGCTTCGTAAGTGAAATTTCAGTGCGTCGTAATTTAACTTTATGCTTCAAGAAGTTATAAGCCATAGCTTCGCCGAAAGTATTATTCTTGCAGTGTTGTGTCATATTATTATTTCGCAGTGTCGAATAAAAATGGTTAAGTTTAATTAATGTGGTGAATGCGTTGTGCTTCTTGGTGCGTGAGCGTGAAGTGTGGCTCCCCCGCGCTCCGAATGGATTGAATTAGTCAGGGCATACCATGTAACGACTTTGGAGGGGGTAGATAGAAAATTCACCGAACGGACTTTTCGGTTGGCGCCCAACAAAATACCCGAACAACCCCTGAAGGACTAAAATTATCGCGTGGTACCGTTACAATATATATATCGATGGCCAAACTCAAATGGGCCCTATTCGAGTTTAGCAATGCAAAGATTTCAATCAATCATTTCCAATTTAGAAAATTTAGAACGTAAAGAATATAAGAATAAAATTAACTTATATTACTAAACATACAGCCGGACAGCTATTTGAAATTTAAAATCCCAATATAAATTTTAGAAAACTGTTTCTGTGAACTACATTTTAGAATTAATAATCATAGGTCTTTCGTTAAAATAATTACGGCAATTCTATTGAAATTAAACATTTTCAAAAGCATAATTTTCAAGATTCTGAAATAATTTTATTTATTCATTTTATTCTTCAAGATAGGATTTGTTGTTTTATAATCATTTAAGTTATCTTATGACAATTTAAAATTAAATCCTTTTGGAAGTTTTGAATTTGATCTGATAACTGTCATCTATTTTTTTTTTTTTTTTTTTTTTATGTTTATGTATAAAAAAGCATAAAAAGCAAAAAAAAAAATTATATAATATAAAAGAAATTAAAAAAAGATATAAAATTAAAAAAAATTAAAAAAGAATATATACAATAAAAAAGAGCAAAATTCTTTGAATAATGCGTTTTTGTCTTCCAAATTTAGTTTCAAAATTTAACACCAGATGCCGCTGATGAAGTGAATGAGATATTGGAAACACATTCACAGAAACAGTTTCCTGAAATTTGTATTGGGATTTTAAATTTCAGATAGCTGTCCGGCTATCTATCTATCTATATATATATATATATATATATATATATATATATATATATATATATATATATATATATATATATATATATAAATATATATATAAAAAACAAAAAAGGTTGCTGTATTATCAATAAAGGCAACGGGAAACCATTCCAGTATCTGTTCCCAAGAATAAGTTCCTAGGGTCGCCCTTCGGGGGTCACTAGGGTCCGTGAACTTTCAACCAATCTTCGGATTGAATTACTGTGTACTGTGTATTATCAATAGCTAACCTTACTGATAAACTTTTAGAATTTACAAGAAATAAACTTAAAAAGGCAGTTTTGAAATCAGGAAAACTCAATTATGAAAAGAACAAATTAATTATGTTTCAGAAGAACGAAAATTTCAAATTTAAAGTAGAAACTCTCTATTGTAACCTGGTCTCTATTTGCGACCAAAACTTATGGATAATATAAAAATGGAAATGAAGATGTCACATTGCAAGAATTCAATTCAGTAGATTTGAACATCCAATTCACTTTATAAACGCAGAACGATAACAATAATTACAATAAATTATTTTGATGCAACAATATACAAATCTACACAATTTATTACCGAACCATTCCAAAAACCTACAGCATCTAATTTAGTAACACCTTACAATTCGTCAATTCCAATCCATTATCAATGTAATTTAATTTGCATGAGATTTTTTAAAATTTCAATTTAAGTAGTTCGGAGATTATTTTTGACGAATAAATAGAAAAATTAACTACACAGTTTCTCAATTGTAAGGTATCCTAGGAAATTCATCTTTAATAATATTATCAAGATGCAAATAATTTAGAAAGTGGATAAATTTTCCGAATGTTTTTTCTAAGATTTTGTGAAAATTTTGTGATAGGGAAGACTCTCGGTCCACAGACCCTTCCTCTGAACCCAATGAAATGACAGCAAAATTTGAAAACTCAAAAATTTCCCAATAACGTTTCTGCAAAGCAAGGGGAGATACTTTTCTCTCCAAAACAGCCTCACAAAGTAACTGAAAGCGAAAAATAACAAGAATACAACCAAACACTCATTTTCACCTAATAGATTGAAAAGCACGAAAACGTAGGACTTGCAGGACACGTTGAGTTACGCTGCAGAAGCACAAAAGTAAATGCAAGCCGAAATTGCCCATTGTTATGGGAATAACAGCATCGTAACATCATTACGTAATCTTAGAATAATAAAGATAACTTTTATCGTGGAAAAATATAGTAAAGTACGGAAAAGATTACACACTATGGAAATAAATATTTTTGCGTATATAAAAGCTTTTTACATTCTTATTTATTAATAAATTCTTGAATGTTTTTAATTTTATTTTTATTCTATGATTGGTGGTGCCAAATGGATTATGTTTTCATATCAGTTGAAATTAGATATCGTAATTTGGGAGGGATGAATAAAACCACATGAAAAGACGAAACAAATTAAGACAGTTCCTGAACTTCGAAAGCAAAGGAACTGATTTTTGTTTTTGCTGTTTTTACAAGTGCTTTAGGAAAAAAAAATTAAACAACTGTTAATTAATAAATAAATAAATAAATAAAATTGCTAAGAGATCAATTAAGAGTGGGATTAAGAAGTCTCTTCTGATTACAGATTAGAAGTGCCTTTGTAAATTTAGTTCAGATGTCAAGTTAGCGAAAAAAGAAAGATAGTGAACGTAAACGATTGAATGATGATTGAAATGATTGAAAATGAAAAACATTCTGGAAAAAGGTATCTAAATCCCATAGAATGGGACCTTGTCGAATTTGTACTCTTTATCAAAAACCATTTTAAAATTAGGTTAAAGTAAGATTGAGGTTAAAAGTAAAATTAATGCAGTAAGAACTGCATTACATGGGTTTTTCTAAATGCGTAGTAAACTTAAGTTATTAATTGCCAGATTGGCTGGTGACTTTCCCATAGGTTTGCGCCTTTTCTGGTTCTTTATCGAGGGAGGCGAGTTAGGTCTGAAGAACCAGTTGAATGGCGAAACAGCTGTTACCTAATCCTCCCCGGTAAATGAATCAGAAAAAGGCAATTTGTTTGTTGTTTAGTCTGTGCTGGGCTCCTGATACAATTCAATGAATTTAATCAGCACGTTTTCCTTTTTTATTGTGCTTAAGTTATTAATTATATGGTAATTAGTGAAGGAATGCAAAAACTTTGAAAAACGTTAGCAAAAATGGCTGAAAATCAACAAATGCTCAAGGAAACAAACAAAGGAATGACGGCACTTATGTGTCCTCCGAAAACCAATGTCCCTTCACTTATCGATTGTAGCACGGACTAACTCAGATACGATATGTCGAAGTTTGTGTCTGAATCTTACAATTTAGAATTGTTTTTCTATATTAAACAATTGTTAATATTTAAATTTCCTTTTGTTTTTTTATAAAATTGAATAAAAGTTTTCTTTGAGGAGTATTCTTATTGTGCATACAAGTGTGAGTGAATTGTTTTTCTGTTTAGAGCGTAAATCCAGTTAGAGTTCCTTTTCATCTTCTGTCCTTCTCTTCCATTTAATCTTTTAAAAGCGATGGAACAGAAGCAATAAAACAAAGAAAATAATGCAATCCTTGAGTCAATCCATTTTCTCTTTCCCAAGAATTTAAAAAAAAAATAATAAACATTAATAGTGACACAAAAATTCAAGTGAACTTACAAAGATCAAAAGATGTAAACAATTCTAAAAACAAAACACGGACACAATAGTAGAGTTGCAATCTTTTCAAAGACTGAAGGACAATAGTTTCAGATTTGTAGGATTAACAAAACAAAGAAACACAAAGAAAAAGATTTCTTTGTAATAAGAAAATAAGTAAACAAAAAATAAATAAATAAATCATGGTTGAATTGCCAACTTTTAAATGGTCTCAAAGAATACTTTAACGTATAAGATGGTTTAATATATAAGGTGGTTCCAGGGAATTACAGAAAGCTTTTCTTTCAAGACATTTATTTACTTTGTTATATTTCAGATTCTATTTGATTCTGACCTTAACAACCATTCAACATCTGTATGGGAAACAAGGCAATTATTTATGCAAGTCAAGAAATAATGGAAGGAAAGCAAATGACCGTAAGATCTTCGCAGACTTCAGAACAACAACAAAAAAAAGTAAAAAAATCTTTCGAGACTCATGGGTATGGGTTCGAATCCGGAATAGTACATGAGTATTTCTTTCTCCTTTAAAACCTTCAAACGTTCAAACGTTCAAAAACGAAAGTATCACATGAAATGATATTCAGCTAACTTAGAATAGGCAAAGATAAACTTAGATAACTAATTTTTGTGTTGTTATTACAATATTTACCAGCACTTAGAAACTGCCAAAAATTATTTTTTATTCAAAAAAAAAAGAGGATTGTTTTTAATGTTATTTTGAATATCACACGTTGTTTCACAATTTTCTTAACTTCGGAAAAAATGATTTTAAGTTTATTTCCACAAAATAGAAATTATTTTACAACATAAAACAATATTTTATCTTGAAAAACTTTTTGAATAAAAAAAAAGAAAGATGTGTCAGACAGAATTCTTAAATCCCTTTAATAGGATTTTTCAGCTTTATTTAAAAGCAAATAAGCAAATTGATTTCACAGAAATAAGCTATTTAAAGTAAAATTTAATGATTTCCATCGCTGCTTACGTCATTGCTGGTATTTCTATTCTAGTCATTAATTTAGTAATGACTGAATTATTCTCTTTAAGATCAAATACTTTTTTCCAGTTTATTTGACTAAGTATTTTAGATCTAAACTTTCTATTTTTTTTATTATTTTTATTTGTCCCATCAGTATCTACTGACAAGGGAAGTGCGTGACCTCGAACGCATAGAACCGGACGAAAATGTGCGTAAAATATAAATCGCTCATGCTCATGGTATGAGTCATTCCCATGCAAAATTGCACGTCTTACCACGAGAGACATTTGATTGATCACCTATTGAAAGTCCAATAGAGGAACTTTGATAACGCGAAGAAACAAAACATCGATATAATAGGACCAAAAATACACAAATTTCAATGTTATGACTATATTGCTATTACTGCAGTACTACTACCTCCTTCTGCAGGTATACTATTCACACAACTAGATTAAGTGATTGTTAAGTGCAAGTACAACATGCCACCGTCAGATGGCGCCAGCAGACAACAGCTGAGTTTTCATGAGAATGACTCATACCACTATTTTTGGGATGAGCGATTTATATTCTAAGCACATTTTCGTGCGGTTCTCAGCGTTCAAAAGGTCACGCACATCTCTTATGAGAACTTTCCTCTATTCGAATCCCTAAGATAATGTACTGTGGGTGGCATTTCCAATGTCACATTACCTGCCCGATGCTTCCCCGCATGCAACAAGCTCTCCAGTCTAAGAGCGGGGAAGCATCGGGCAGCTAATGTGACATTGGGAATGCCATCCACAGTACGCACGGCAATTGCTTTTTAAAATCTTAAAGATGATCTCCGTTCGTTTTTTCTTATTTAATAATGAAGACTAGAAAACCCAGCTTGAATTACTATCACCTGAAGTAAAATCCATCCACGTGGAATTATAATACTTAAGTATTAATTAAAAGCTTATTAATTTATCTTTATTTTAATTATTTTCTAATTAACTGTAAAATCTGTAATCAAAGTATTATTAGTTTATTATTTTTGATTTGTAAGCCATGTTAATTCATTAATTTTGGTTTTGAGTTTAATCTCTTAAAGCTTTATAATTAATTTCAATTTAGCTAAATTTAGTGGATGGATCCAGTCAAATTATTATGTAATTAGATATTAGAAAAGTTAAACGCCAACCAAACAAAAATGCTATGATGGATGAATGGACTCATTAATAAAAATGTTTTCATACAATTTTTTTTATTAGAATTATTAAATATCCATTTTTAACTTCTTTAAGATATTCAATAAAATTATTTTGCTTAATTTATAAAGTTAACTTATGTAAATAATGGACTGTAGATATTCGCATGTAAAATATTTAAATCCATTGAAATACTTTCAATTAATTCCTTCCAAAAGATGGATAAATTCTTGCCATTTATTATTATAAAAAAAATTATAATATATCTTCTTGTTTAGCCTATTTTTTCAAAAGGTGGCTAATGAAATCAGTGTGTCTGTTTCCAAATAACTTTAACCTGTGAATCCTCTTGAAATTTGACTTACTTATTTATGGACAACAGACGATGCAGAGAAAGTTACTTTTTCTGCGAAACAGCTATACTAACTTATTCTTTGAAAAGTCGAACGCTTTGCATAGGAATTTACGTCATCCATGACTAGATGCACGAATACCAAAAGCATATGACAAGCATTTATCCAACGAAATAAAAATATATAAAGTTAAAGTTTTGTAAAATCCTAAAAAGATTTACAGTATTTCTTAACTATGCAACTTATTCTTTTAGGAGAATCTTCTTTAACTTCCGTTTGGATAAAATTGGACTTCGCTTTCATAAAGGAGATACGACTTCTTTTTTTTGTTTTCTTTCGCTAGCGGCAAATCAATTTCAAGATTCCGACAAGATCGGCTTAAGGAGATCTTATAATATTGGTGGATTTATTTGAATGCAAAGAAAAAAAACACAAAAACTGATATTACATCCATTGACCTTATAAGAAAGCAATGCGCGTTATCAGTGATTAATGTACATGGAAATGTAATCTTTTTCGTTAAGAATTTTCTTAACTGGTATCCATGGCAATGTAGAAAAATATTACACACACACACACCACACTGAAGTGTTTGATTAATGTTGTTCTGCAGCTGAATGAAATCTCTGAATTGCAAATGAGAAGGTGTTTTAGAGTTGATCTACTGCCCTAAGATATGTTGACAAGAAGAACGGATAATTAAACAATCTATTAACTGTGGGAAAAGGCGAACATCTGGGCTTTTTAGTTCGAAAGGTACGAAGTTAAATAATTAAGTTGTTAAAAGAATATTGCAAGTATTCTTTTTTTTGGAAGTTAATTTAATTAAGCGTCATTTTTCTGCATATTTCTTCAAGATTAAAGAAGAAAAAGTAAATTATTAAATTTAATTTTTTTTTATTGTTATTAATTTCTGTTGATGTGGATTAAATAAACGGCAGAAGATTTCGGATCATGATATCGAATTAGGCATATTTCCAGTCATTGAAAATTTAGCAAATACAGTATTTAGCAAGTTGGATATGTTGAGCACGTAGTTCATCACTATGTTTCTATCAAATATATTTTTATCAAAATCTTGTATGTTTTCGCTTCTATTTCTTTTGTGATGATAAATAGCTATTGCGAACAATCGAAAACTGACCAATCCTTTCCATTTTTTTTTGGTGCCAACAATGACATGTCCTGTGATTGAATGGCGCCTATCCTCATGGAAGGGAACACATGATGTGGGTTTCTTCAACCTTTCAAACAGTCCATTAAATGCCAGGAAGTTATCGGTGCACCCGAGAAATTAATGATATCCAAAATATCTTCAGCTATGGTGGATGACTCAGGAGTCTTTAGAGGATCAGACTCTTTCGAGATTTCTTGTCCTAATTAAAGGAAAGGCAAACTGTCTAGGGTTCGACAATCAGCTACAATTCATAGGTAACTGTAGTTTACAACTAAAATAGTATTTGCAGAATTCTATTTTAAATTCAGAATAGTTATTTGCAAAACTTCAGTAGAAAAAGCAGCATTAAAAACATACAGAGCCTTAACATACAAAGCCTTAACATTTACAGTGTCACACGAAAAAAATAATCTTTATGTTAGTAGAGGAATATAATTTAAAGCAGTAAAAAAATTTTAAAAAATCCTGTTTCAGATTTTCTTTCTCATCTAATCTAAAAATTATTTCCATCCCATCCGTAATAATTCTGTCCGGAGACAGATCAACGGCTTATGGAATTCACTTGGAACTCCCAGAAACACCTGGGGAAAGAAACTGAGATGGTTTCCCGTGGCCTTCCTCAGGAAGCCATTATGGTAAGGCTTCAAACCGAAGAGAAAGTGAAGAAGAGGCTGACAAACACAAGAAAGGAAATTGAAACAACCAAGCCACTCCCGGGATTCGAACCCAGGTTCCGACACAACGTCCGCACGGTAGATTGCCGCCCAGACCGCTCGGCCATGCCGGAACGGCAAAACTTATTTATATGCCTCGAATTTTTGACAGAAATTAAAACGACGTAATTTGTTTTTTGTTTTTCACTGAATGTTGATACAAGGTTCAAAGATAAGAGATTAAGGGGATTAGCTAGGCGAGCGAAGATTAAAACCCATTTCTGGAATTGAGGTCTCCTCTGACTAAGCCCTCATCTGATTGGTTCTCCCATGTAAAGAGACCTGGACGAAATTGGCGCCCAAGCTGAGAATCCGTCGTTTACAAACCCTTGTTTTTTGTAAATAAAGCGTAAAATGTCTGAACTGTTGAACTGGTGTATACTGATGGATACACTATAATAAATTCTAGGATGCTTTTTCTGAAAATAGGGAAAAACTCTAAATAAAATCTCTATCAAATGTGATGTTTGATATTGGTCCTAACAATGAGAAAAACGGCATCTGATTGATATTTGAAAAATTATTAATCAAATTTTATGTTATTTGCAGATAATTGTCTACGTTGAGATTTCTACTTGTGATTAAAACACATAACTGTATAGGCTTAACAATGTTCATCAGTATCTTTCACTAAACAACAACTCAAGTTCACTTTCATAAATACTATATTTTCAACAATGTGTAACATAGTACAACTTTCATAAAAGCCTCTAAAATCCATATGCACTTCAAAATCCATATATGATATTTCGAATGCATCTACTCGAACATTCTTCATCAGGTAAAATTAATATAAAAGGGGAAAAATTCAAGTTATTCCTCTTTTACATAATGAAAATACTTAATTCTAGTAAACAAAATAAGCATTGATTAACATCATGTTCGAGTAGATGCATTCGAAATATCGTATATGGATTTTGAAGTGTATATGGATTTTAGAGGCTTTTATGGAATTTATATCGATAGTTAAGTATTTTCTTAACAGTATAACTTCAATATATCTTTGTAAATACTGTAATTACGTTACCAACGTTTCTTCACTATAAACTTGGCAAAACATTTATGGATAAAATAACTTCATCGAATATTTCAATTAAACAGTTAACGTATAATTAAACCATAGCTACTATTCATTCACAAGTATATATCCAGATGTTATATAATCCTCATATTTAAATCGGATAAAGTTCTTACAGAAAATTTTCTTCTTTATATTGTTCCAAAATTTATAGCTTGAATTAAAAGTTTACTTAATAATATAACAGTTCATAATTATTCTTGTTTAAGTCTCTATGCTAATTTCAATAGCAAATGAATTACAATACCATGTATCACGGCATCCATGTATTCGATGATAAAATATTCGATAACTTCTCGAAAATAAGTAAAGTCTACTTACAAATTCAGAAGCGACGACAGACGTAAATCTTATCACCTTTCAGTCCGGATTCCATTTCACGCTTTCACATATATTGTGGTTCCACGATGATTATCTCCAATTCACATAACGACATGATTACAGACGTTCCATATCTGTATTTCTCCTAGAGTATGACGACACATCCTTGTTTTCTTTCCTGCGTAAATAATCTAAACAAGGATTATTGACACATTATATTCACCATGTCAATTTTTCATATTTAACACATAACTAAAAAGAAATTTATAATTTACGTTCATCCTGACTAACGGAATATTCATTCCAAGAGACAGTCGCCATTTTCTTCATGTTTACGTTACCATGGGAATCCACATTCCATCACATCCAAAACTTTTCAGACAGAATCAAACAAAACTCGCAATACGGAACAGATCGTTCTCACTCTTTGTTTTTTGTTCCAAGTATTCATTATTAAACGACAATACAAATAAAAAACCAATTCACTTGATCGATCACATCACAACGTTGAAATTCTTTGTATCATCATTATAGTTTACGTTCATATTTCTTTTAGTTTTTACGTGCTTGCATCAATTAACTTTCATGATGACTTTTATTTGTTATGAATATCCAAACAATAGAGATCGGAAAACAAATAGCAAATTGTTTACTTTAACAATTTCTATAACCTTAGAAATTTACAATATCTGCAGGTGCATGAGTGATAAATGAACTACAGTGAAACCTCGTTAAGTCGTCACTCAAGGGACCAAACTTTTGACGACTTAAGCGGAGTGACGACTTAAGCGGAGTGGGAATTTTTGAAAAAAACAAGCCAAAAAAATACTGAAATATAGTACTTTCATGAATTGCTGTAGGATTCGGTGAGAAAAACAAGATTTTCAGAAATCAATACATGCAAATGAATGAGTGGAAAATAAAATAAAACACTTTTTATAGTTACCACATTTTAATCGTTTAAAAGAAAGGCAATGTCTGTCTTTGAAACGTTCCAGCTAACCATTGCTGCCGCCGAAATCTTTAAGGTTCAACTCCTTAGCAATTTCCATGGCTTTTTCTTTGAGAATCACGGCAGAAATCGGCACATTTTGCGATCTGGCATGTTTTAGCCATCGAACTAGCTAAAACCTCCTCGACCTCGGCAAACTTCGATTACCTCATTCTCTTTCTTTTGTATTTGCAGTCAGCTTCTTCAATTACCTGTTTCGATGAAAGAATATCGTTTAATGTAGTCCTGGGAATACGATGTTCTTTGGCAAAAGCTGTTTTCGAAACATTTGATTTTTCAAAAAGTGCAATTAAGCCTTTTATTTTTCTTTAAAACCTAACGAGGTAAGTTTTCGTTTCCCTGACATGTTACAAATGTAATCCAACCACGAAATTGCAAGATAAAAAATAGCCGCTATAGCGGAGCTTACTCCTATGAAATGAAAATCACACTCAGTAGCGGTCAAGAAAAACGTCTACTCTTGACAAGAGTCGCAGGGAGAAGTGTGTAATTTCCCAAGTGAATTTCCCACGTGAAAATTCCCCGTAAAGACTATGCTTTCTTAGAGTGAAGGGGCGGGGTTAAAAAGATAGCAGAAAAAATTGAGAATAAAGATGCTTTTCGCCATTTTTAAGGGTGACGAGTTATCCGGAGTAGAATTAAATTTGGTGACGAATAAGAGGGTTATTTTACATTATTGTCTATGAGACCTTGTCGGGACCAAAGGAAAACTACGATGTAAACGGAGTGATGACTTATCCGGGTGACGACTTAACGAGGTTTTACTGTATTTATTGATTAAATGAAATGTGGTGTTTAATCATTATTGATTCTCTCCATTTCGATACATGGCGAACCGAGTTATTTTCTTTCTTCTCTCTTTTTTTTTTTTTTTTTGATGTTGTAATTTTCATTTTGGATGATGTTATGGTAATGTTTCTGCCACCTATGATTCAATTCACTCACTGGTTCTATCGGTTGTTAGGGCTGATACATGAAATACAGAAACCGTCACATTCAAACATCGAATAAAAGAAACAGACAAATCTCTTGACGTCTGTCAAGAAAACTACGTCAAGAAAATGTGAAGGATTGTCTTTTTATTGATACAACGGATTTATTTGCTTGCTTATTGCAATCGATTTAAAATTAAGCATTCAAAATAACAAGATTTCTTTCCTTTCTTTATTTACTGGAGATCACATACATATTACAGTGCACTTCATTATCTGCGCCGTGAAACCAATTTCCGAATAAGTTGTGTTTATTTCGGTCAGGTCATTGAATTGGTTCAAAGAAACCTGAAATTAGATTCTTTCCACTTTTCTGTCTAAATACAAAAGGACCTGCCGCAATCAGATCATTATTATTCAGGACAGAATAAAAGGTCGTGTCTCCATTATTCTGGTACCTTTTCTTCCAATTCGGAATCCGGGATTCATTTGTAAGTGAATTGATTCAGAGGCTGCTAAGATCGAATGGAATTAACAACAGTTCTTCCAAACCACGAGACCAGCTTCCAATTGAAGTTAAGCCATTCGAAACCGCCTCAAAATTATAAGGGATTTCACAAAGAGAGAGGAAAGGTGAGTTAGCAAAGCGGGAATCCTTTTAACCTACTAAACATTTAATTAATACGAATAGCAGGAATTTATAAGTAAAAATTAGGTTAAACTTCTTTGTTTTATTATTTTCAGTGGAATTTTCTCTTTATTTTCTTTCTTTTTTTAATTGATTATGTGAATTGAAACACAACCTTCGAATAAAAATTCAAAATTTCTTGCTGACCAAATCGAGTTGAAATCTTCAGTGAGGCTCTTCAAAAAAGAATCAAAATAGGCAACAATAGTTGTTCAAATAAACTTGAAACTTATGCCTACTTTATAAACAGAGTGGTTCTGAAATGGTTGTTCACACTTGAAGATCTGATGCAGTGTAGCACAATAACAAAAAAAAAGTCCATATGAGCACTAGTGCAGAAATGTTATATTTTTTTTTTTGTCTACAGCTTTTTCCCACTGCCGCATGTGGTCACTGATGAGCAAGGCGCACTTGCTCAATATTGGGATTTGGCTAGGGGTTTACAGTTGGATGCCCTTCCTAACACTAACCCAGGTCAGAGGGAAACCCAAAGATGCCATAGACGGCGAAAGCAGGGAAAGACGAAGGAGTAAACAACACAGGAAAGAAAGCAAACATCCATGTCCGAAGCTGGGATTTGAACCCGGGTACCGGCAAACTGGCCGCAACGGCAGACCGCCGTCTAGACCGCTCGGCCACGCCGGCACGACTAGTGCAGAAATGCTGTATTCAAATGATTAACACGTATATAGTCTGTTATGGTTAATCGCGTCTCCCCTGGCCGTTGTGTTTGCAGAGAAGGATCAAAACCTTGGCCTGCACTCTCCCCCGACCTAAAACCTCTGGACCTTTTTCTCTGGGGCTACCTGAAAAACCTAGCGTACCCCACACCAGTTCCCAATGTACAAACATTGCATGACCGCATTGTGGATGGGTGTACAACGATTCATCGAATAAACTCTTTAAAAAACGATACAGACTGCCTATAAAAAAAAACCATGACATCCGCTAATGACATCGGCGCGTAGGAATACAATAAGTCGTTCGATAGTTCAACATTTTTACATTCTTTTTAATAAATTTATACATTTTAATTGACACTAATGTAAAGAAAAAAAGAAAGAAATTTACCTGATGGGTGATATCGATGTGATTTTTTTTTTTAATTTTTATGACTGACGTAAGGTAAATTTGCATAAACTGACATTAGTCGACTTTCATTTTTTTTCAATTATTATTATTGTTAGGATATTAAATTATTATTATGGAAAGAATTTAATTAGTTGTAGTAAAAGTGTGAGAAATAGAATTTAAATGCTTGAAAAGAAATTTTTAATTTTTTTTTTTTTCTCTCCTGTGGTCTGAGTGATAGTGGCCTAAAATTTAAATGAAGCTTTGGCGTAACGAGGAAAGACGTCATAAAGTAGGGAGAGTCGATTTCTTTATAGTAGTCTTGTAGCCAGAGTAATCTGATAGCCAGTGTGGTCTTGGAACCTGTAGTCTTGAGTCTCGTCACTAGAGAGAGCGCAGTGTGTAAAACAACGCAATTAGTAGAAAGCGCAGTCAGAAGAAGGCTCAATGTATTCTCAAAGAGAATTGAACTCTGTTGAAATAAGAAGTCAACGTTTCGAATCAGGCGGAGTAAGCTGATTCTTTAGTGCGAAGTTGAGAAGACGATTCATATTGATTGGGCGAAATCAATAGAAGATATTTTCGGGTTCATTCCAGGAACAGTTTATTCCAGCCTAGGATACACGAAGTAAGTGCAACTTAGGAAGAATTTGGATTATAGTTGTGACTAGTCAAACGAAGACGAAGATAGTCGAAGTTGGAAATGCCAAACGTGCATTGGACTGAGTCATTAAAAGATAAGGAGTGTTCGAAGTATTCTCAACTGGAAAGCATTGAAAGAATTATACAGAATCCTAAAGATTTGCAAGTAGACTGATTCAATTAAAGGAAGCAAGTATTTTCCATTTAGAAGATTATTCGTGTAAGACGAAAACCTGAAATAATGGAAGAAGCTAAAAGTGATTCCAGTGAAGTAACTAAATTACATCAAGTAATTATACCTTTAACTAAAAGGCTTACCTATTTATGTGAGAGAACTATATTCATTCTAAGGAGAAGAATACTAATTATTATTTCCAACATGGGATTAAGAAGAGTTCATTTGATATACACATATCAAGCGCCGTTAGTACAACAGCAGTCGAACTTTTCGCAATGCTTTATGGGAATCAGAAATCAAGTGAGCAATCTGTGAGCGCCATATTTAAACTTCATCATAAAGAAGAGGTTCCGTGTCGCAAAGCTCAAGTGTGCGTTGGAAGCTGGATAGACGATATCGTGAGGATTAGATATCAACGCAGTAATTTCGCCAAGGTGAAAAGCCGAGTGTTATCAACAAACTGTAAGTAATTAATTATTTTATCATTCCATTTTGGAGGGTGCAACACCATTGCATTGAAGAAGGAGAATTAATTACGCAGTATTACAATTATCGACGAAGTGCATCGGCAACGAACAGTTATAATAGTAAACGCTATTGTAAAAGATTAATAATTTCACACAAGCGGAAACGTAATAGTGAAAAGCCAAAATAATTAATATTGGTTATCTTTATATGGATTATGAAGATAGATCCTTTTCATACAAGAGTGAATAAAACCATTAAGAGTAATTAGTGTAATAGCACATAAGATAAGTGAATTGCCTAAATTATGTTTTTTAGATAAAGTGAAAAGAAAAGTCTTAATATTTTTTATACAGGTGATATTAGAAAAGCCATTATTACATTAAAGTGAATTATCGTATTAGTGAGACGAACTCTCGCGTGTGTGTGAACTTTGAAGATAGTGAATAATAGTGCTTCTAAATATATTTATTACAGCGATAATAATTATCGTGAAGCGTGCTAACTATAATATTATTAGTGTCTTAAGGACCGTATTCTATTTCCATTATACGGAAATTTCTGTTAGTAAGATATGTGATGCTTATCAAGTAGATATACATTGCAGTATTATTATTGTTTTACGTCAGGACAGTGGAATAAAGAACTGTAGCCGATTACGTAAAGCACCGACCATTGTATATAAGTCATTGTATATTTCATGGAATAAGTTTTAATGACATCAAGAATAAATCATGTTACGACTTTATTTTCGCATCTCCTAATTTTCTTATTGCGTCTCTGTGCTATAATATGCGTTCTGCAAATATCTGCAGCAATTATTAACAAAAAAAAACCGATGTAAAGTCGAAAACGACGTAAGTTGAAACGACGTAGCAAGAGGTATGACTGTATTTGTTTCGAATATGCAATATCTAGATTTCGACATAATGCAGAATGTAACCAACAAATGTAGATGTCAGTATGGATTCTCGGGACTTCGAGGTCTTGCTAAAGAAAATCTAACGAGTCTTACTCTTACTGAATATGTATTGCCCATTAATAATTTCCCTTACACAAAGAAATTAATTAAACCAGCAAAGTAATTGTCAGCTTTTCATTCAAAAATATGGACCATGAAGCAGTTCAAAGAGGGCAGAAGTATGACAATGTATATGTTCTGAATCAGAAAACGAAGCTACAAAGAAAATGGTTTAGATGCAAACCATGAGGACTGCCCTTACATTATCATAAATAGAGTGAAATAAAAAAAAGTGTGAAAGTTCAGCTAAAGAACAAACAGTAGATGTATAACAGAAATTCTAGTTTGGATTCGAAAGAAAGAGAAGGGACCAAAAGACGTTCGTGGGTGTAATTGAGAATGAAATTAACTTTTGTTAAATTTAAGTACAAAAAAAATCGAATGACTTCGACAACGAAAAAAAAAAATCTACATTCAAGCTAATCTTTTTCTTTTGAAGATACTTATTTTAAAAGAACATTTGAAGATGTTGGTTCAAGTATTTTAAAATTAAATAATCAATACATTTCAGGTTTTTCAGTTCATGAGATTTTCTTAAAATATTTTTTTTCAGCTTCTCTTTTCCTATACAAACACTAAGTATGATAATTGTGGATGAAATAGCAAATCTCAAAGTTTAATCTTCTGTTGAGAAAGATTTAAAAAAAACAAACTGCCAAATCATGCTTTTTGATGAAAAATTGAAGAAACCCACTAGAAATTCTTAGTCCAAACTGTTGTTTCTTTATGGTAATTTATCTCCGATAAGAAAGTTAAAAATAATTAAAATTGTAGAGTCATTTGTTAATTTGAACATTCGTAAGAAAAAATCTTTCACTTATTTTTTTTTGTGAAAGATTTCCTAAATTACTTAAAAGATTTATAGGAACTTCCGTTTGTAGCCCAAATACATCCGCTAATACAGTAGTACAACTATTATTCTTGTAATGGTCGCATATCTGTTCATCAATATAAAAATTATATTTGCTGTTACAACTAAATCTCTCAGACGAAATGTATAAGAATCTTATACTTCATGGTGGAGACAGTGACCCCTCAATGACTAAAAACAAGAAAAAAAAAAAAACAAGAACAAAATGTGGAATTCAAATCCTTGGGCAGCACTCCGGCTACCACAAAAAGGGGAAAAAAATTAAATAAAAAAAGCAAAAGGAAAGCAATTAATTCAAATAAGAATGCCTGTTTGAGTCGAGCTGATACTCAGAGACGGCCGTTTCGATCTTGCTGGGTTCTCCTATTTTTATTTTCTTGTTTTTAGTCATTGAGGGGTCACTGTCTCCATCGTGAATTCCCAATTCTTCCCCTCGTATGCCTTTTTTAGTCTTGCACTGGCTGATTAGCTCTGGCTGATGAGAGCCCAACAGGCTCGAAACGGCCGTCCCAGAGTATCAGCTCGGCTCAAAAAGGCATTCTTATTCGAATTAACTTTATGCTTTCCTGCGTATTTAATTCCTTTAGTAATGCCAGCAATATATTAGCGAAAGAAATAATTCGTTTAAAATTTCGAATCCTTTCCTTATCATGCCTCCTCCAGAGGTTTGGGTTGTTTTACTTTTTTGAGAATGTTGAAGATGAATTTTGAGTCGACTCATGCGAAGCGATGAGAAACAGTTTTTCATATATTTAATATTTCCAATGACTTTCAAATTGTCTTCGTTAAATTCACTATAATAGTAAATTTATGATGTTTTATCCTTCCTTTGGTGTTTTGTGAGGTCAATTTCTGTTTAATGGATCCATGTGTGGATTAAATGCTTAAGCAGTATTTTATTCTTGACCCTCGATTTTTTTCTATTTCCAATTACTTTTGTAATGTAAATACAATAAATATAGTATTAAATGAAGTGCTGTGTAACCCTAAAAAACATCCTGTGAAATGAAATAATAACAGATATATAGAAAATAGATAAACACTGTAAATATAGAGAATTGAATCATCACTGCCTTTACAGGAAAAAAACCCTAAACCAAATGGAAGTTGAACTGAATGTCCTTGCTGTAGAGAGTTTATTAGGTACAGAAACTAAAAATTCTTATTAATTCATCAATCTTAAATAGCAAAACATGTAATTTCCAACATTGATGAGCACGGGCCGAGCCAGAATTTTTTTAAAGAGGGGGGGGGGGGGCTAACTTTCTGAAGGGCTGACTATACCAATGACTGATGCGCACGCGAGTCGCCCGTATTTTATTAGCAAATTTTTCCATACGAAATAAGCTATTGAAATAGTCATCCCCGCAATATTAATATCTATCAGGCAGCAGCCTTTGGAAACTTCATTTTATCCAATTTATATTCACAGCTGAAGGGGGGGGGGGGAGGAAGCTAAGCCCTCAAGAGCCCTCCCCCTCTGGATCCGCCTATGGTGATGAGAATAATTTATAAAATATAATGGAAATACTTTAAGGAAAAACCTGATATACCAATTCCTTCACCAATAAGCGTAGGCCTAATCAGGATTCTGGAATGGGAGGGATTAGGTTGGCCGTAGTCATCCAACCAAAAAAAAAAATTGGATCCTTTTTGTGGGATGGGAGGGGAGTTACAAATAAGCTGATGAACCAAAAAAAAAAATCCAAAAATCCTACACTTCTTCCATTTCCTGTTTGAATGGGGTGCTCTGTACGTCACTGCCAATGTATACTGTAGCATTACCAGTCCATTCTACTCTTGATTAACCTCCAAGCGACAAGTCGTGAAAATTTCGATAACCACTCTTAAATTTGCAGTATACGACTTATTGCAGACATTAAACATATTGCTCCAACGGTCTAACACAGATCTTGTTAATTAAGCAACACTTCATTTTAACTAACAAGATGCTTGCAAATTACCGCAATGCAAAAAAATTGCGTACATTAAGCATTTCTTTTTGGTGTCTTGATTTTATAAGATGAAATTGTCTTCAATTACATCGACTGAAAAAAAATCGATGGTGTTAAATCACGAGTAATTAGACCACTAAACTACGCAATGAGTTAAAATAGTAAAGAACATTTAACGCGCTGAGAAAATTGGAAGTTATTCGTCTTTGTACTGTGTAATCATTGTCGAAGATCATATATGCATTCCAATTGAAACTGGTATTAAAAAGTCAATTCTACTTCAATCTACAGTTGGTCCACCAAGACATGAGACTTAGCCACGCCTATGTCACGTGGTAGGCGACGAGTCGAAGAAGTAATTTGAGGGGTCAGTGTGATAGTTTTCCATTTTCAGGGGAAATGCACAGATTCTGTTTCTTGGTTATAACAGAGGAATTGATGATATAAAATACGACATTCTATATCTTTAATAGTAAATATTTAAAAAAAATTTCCTAATCTTGTTTTTTTTTTCCCCCAAATTTTTCTTTTACAACCCTCACCCCTATTGTGAAATGTTTTCTTCGTTTGAAGAGGCGTGGCAAAGTCTCAAGTCTTGGTGGACAAACTGTACATTAGCTGTTGCAACACTGTGTATGTATGTTGTTGTATCTAACTTTTCCACTGTCTTTCCCTTTTTCTAGTTATTTTATTTTATGACTGAAAATTTGTCTGATTTATTGCCTTTTTATTTCAAAAAGACATCAAAGAATGTTCTGGATGATTTAGAACTTTCAAAAAAAAAATACCGCACGGACACACACACTCAGCCTGCCCGGAAATTGAATTGTATTAAAACAAAAACAAAAATCCTGCCTTGAAAGATTTCTTAGAAAATGAAGGGAAATTGGAGAAGCCATGTAACATCAAATCATAACAGAAGTTAATCTAGAGCTGTTTTCATAATATCGACTTACACAAATAAACATTCGTTTTTCATAAAGTCGTCTGCGTTCTTTCTGGAAATATCATTAATATTGTTTTTATTCTGTACTAGCGTGCGAGTCGAAAGCCAAAACAATTTTATACAATTTCATTTCTGTAATTGTTTACAAGTTGGACTGAAACTTATAAAATTGATAACTTCAAAGTCAAGTGGCGCCATCTTACGATGAAAATTAGAACTTACATTTATATTGAATAAAAATAACATATAAAAAATCTTTAAAATCTAAAAACATTTTAATTAATTTATTATAACGGCAGGAAATTTTGATGTTTTTCTTAGAAAATAGCTTGCGTACCTTGTTTTTTTTTTTTTTCTTTGGTAGCAATTTCAAAATCAATAACGGAACACGCCCGGAAAAAAGTAGAATTCCAATGGGTGAAATTACGTCGAAGATCAATGCTCTTCCATTCGCAGTCAATCGCCTTCCAAGACGAACTGCCACTTAATAGTCCTTTGGAGAAGCATCTTTGTCGAATTGAAAAATGTGTGATGGTTCTTCTTATTTGAAAAATAATCAAAGGAAAAGATGGAGGTGGTTCTTTAGTTAAAATGAAACAAAATGCAAGATTGAAATAATATTAGGATGAGATTCCGAAAAAGAATATGGTTTCTCAAAAAAGTTTTCTTGTTTTTCGTATTATTTTTTACGATTAATTCTAATGACCTCCATATTGAGGCCTCGCTATATACCGGTGGCTACTCTCAGCTGATGATCACCAATAAAGCGTGAAACGGTCGTTCTGAGATGTCACCTAGTAAATACTTGTTCTCAACCATTGTTGGTTAAATAGTTTTATAGCGACACCAGAGATTGTATGATTCTAATCAGAAGTAATCAAGTAAGTAAAAGATTCCATAAATAAACGATCCCTTGAGCCTATTTCTTGCAGTCTTTAAGCAAATCGATGCGATGGTTCAATAGATAATCAGGAAATTATTTGCAAAAACAGTGAAGTTCGGCTATAACGCGGTTGTTTTTATCGCGAATTCGGATATAATGCAATTTGGTCTTGGACCCCTTCTATTTTGGAAAAGGTGTATTTTGTAAAATTTACCATACTTTCGCCCAAAAAGTACGAATCGACTGATTTTAAAGACCTGCTCGCGATTTGGTACTTACAATTAATACTTACTGGGTAATACCGCTAATCCCAAGATGGCGGCGCCAAACCGTAACAACACAGAAATTTGAAGGTTTTGGCTAATACAACCCATCAAAGTGTTGAAAAGGTAATGATTTATAAAGATTTATAAATATAAAATTCTCTCACATAGCTCTGAATGATGAAGGTAATCGCGAAATGACCATTTTAAATCGATTTGGAATCGTGTGGGCGATAGTAGGGTTCGAGTATACGACATTTGACATCGCGAAGTAAAAAAAAGCTCGGGCAGATCGCGATCTTCGAGATCTTGGATCTGAAAGATCGCGATATAACCGAGCTTCACTGTATTGAGAAAACATTATGGAAAAAACGGAAACAATAAAACTAGATCTAATGTCTGTATAAACTGTAAGATTTGGTAGAATCAACAAGAATTAGTAGATACTAATTCCCAAGTTAAAAGTAATGTTAAAATGTAAGAAGACTTGATATTATGGAGGAGATTCATAAATCTCAAAAATTTCGAGGAGGATGATTCCAAATTCTATTTTCAAAGTTACAAAAAACAAACAAAGATAAAAAGAAGACTGTTGGAATGCTAAGTGCTCGACCAAATCATGATTGTTTTTAGATCTTTTATTCTATTTATTGGTTTTATTTAAACTAAAATCAAGAATGACCTCACATTGGAAAATCTCAATCCAGTTTTGAAGTCTAGGATTCTAGGATAAAAAAGAGTGTTGAGTTATTATGATCCGAGACCTTTCAGACAATTCATTCAGACTTAACTTAAGGATATTGGTTCTAACTTTTGTTGTAAAACGCAAATTAGATGTTTTACATACTTAGCCTTCTTACACGCTTAAGTAAGCATTGTACTCGGATGCTGTTTTTTCGTATCAGCACAGAAAAGCATTTTTTTTTTTTTTTTAGTTTTCTTTATTGATTTTAACAGATTTTACACAACCGAACAACACAGTCCCTTCCAAACGCATTGAAACAAAATACTTTGATTTTTTTACAGTGAATTGACCAATGAAGATCAACATTATGTAATGGGTAGATCAATTACATATGAATCACTCCCTCAGACTGGCTTTTCGTAGAATTTTATATCATTGATATTCTGAATAAAAACATTACGACATCCTTAGAATCAAACGAAAGAGAATCTTAGAAGAAAACAGAACGCTGTAATAAATGATTTTCAATGAAATCGAAAGCAAAGAAATACCCGAAAACCTACATCAGAATTTCGAAAACAAGATGGTATTATTTTAGTCTTATATGTATTAAAAGTGAATGTCTATTCTTCTACTTTACTAAATCTTGTTACCAAATTTTGGCTAGGACCTTGAAGATAAGATAGGATTTACGTTTTGATTTTTATGTAATGACTTTTCTAATCTTCACTCCTCGATCGTAAAGTTTAATGTGTCACTTCTTTATATGAACCAATACAGAGAAATCCATCCGAACACCACTAGGTATATTTAAATTAGGTTACTTAAAAATGTAGTCATTCCTTATCTTCTTATTTTGTGTGTTATCATTTCCTTAAACATTGGCCTAATTTGAATCACCATTTCCATAATCAAAATTTGCCAATTTTGTATATTGTTAAATGTTCTTTTTTATTTTTTCAGAAGGTATTAAATTTATGTATTATAGTTTAACTCCCTTTCTTGATATTAAATCTAAGCGTTACTATCGGAACGACTCCTAAAAGAAAAAGTAGTAATTCCACATCTTCGTTTCGATCTTGGATTGAATCAGTTTGATTGCTTGGGGATTAATTTTTATCCTTAATCCCCTGATAGGAAGTTCTGGCCACGCACCGAGATTTATTGCCGAGTTCTTTATTCATCGAATCGAAATAAAAGACAATAATAACGGTCCCTGGAAACAGATTAAGCCAAAGAGATTTCCTGCTTTTGTCCGGAAAGGATTACAAACTCAGAATCAAACTCATTCAATGCTAGAGAAGATTCAAACTGTGGCCATTGGTGGCGCTGTTTCGATGTTGGTAATACAAATATTAAAATATCAAACAAAAAGGCTGATTTCCTCCAAGGAATTAAAAAAAAAAATATGATTAGGTGTTTAGCTGAATATCTGCAAGTATAATTAAAGTTTTCAAGCAGTATTTAAATTTCAGATTTTCTATTTAATTCAGAAAAATCTAGATCAGAGATATCTTAAGGCATCCTAAATCTTCTGTTTTATTCATTATAATCGCTAGAGCTACGCAAAGCATTTCTGCTTCATTATTGAGATAAGTCTTCCATAAAATTTCTTTCTATTGATACATTATAAGTTGATAAATTGATAGAGACTTCAAAGATTTTACTCGTGAGAGACTACGATAAAATCTATCGTATGGTTCAGCAGATTGTACTTAAAATATGCCTCAATGCCTTATGTTTATAAATGCATGTATTTCACGAGTAATCAATCCTCTTAAGCTATAATTTATGTAAATTAATTGAAAATTAAAGTTCATCTTACTACTTCGCTCTTTCAACTTTCTCTCAAAAGTTCTACAAGTCCATCATCTTTCTTTTTGATTACGTTTTTCTCTCAATGAGAAAAACGTAATCAAGTTCGTCTTTCAAATCAAGTTTTATCTCAATCTGTCAAAGAAGCAACTAAGGATCGTTTCTCTGTTCTTTCTCTACTCGTAAAAAAGTTCAGTGATATGATTGATAAGTACGGTATGTGATGTTACGTTGAGCAAACAATTGGTACAAGACTAAAGCGTTTGGTATAAGACATTCATCTCATGTAAAGGTGGCAAATACGAGATACAATGTTACCTCCGAATAGCGGAGAGTCACGGGACCGGAAGTTTCGTCCATTATTGGGAGGTGTCCGCTCTTGGGGAGGACTACTTTTTTTTTCATTTTTTAGCTTATAGCATGTCATTTAATGAAAAATTACGTACAATATTAATTAAATTTCTACAATTATCATTGCGATATGAGAGAATATGAACAATTACAAATTATTTATTATATTCCTTTTTAAATGAGTGCTAATCTGTTTGTCTTACTTAAAATAATGATAAAATTAATTATAGTATATAGAAAATTAATTTCTAGCCATCCATTTGATGCCTTAAACGTGTCCAATCCCAAAGTTTGACCGACTTCTCTGGCTTTTTCTTGAAGCAAAACACTGCTTATAGGTATGTTCTTTGCACGAGCAAAGCGGAACCATTTTATCATCATTTCGTCGATTTTTGTTTTACGAAACTTCAAATCTTCGAATTATCGTTTGAATTCACCATCCACATTTTTCTAATCTCAACTTTGTCCTGCAAAAGCTCACTTATATGAGTTTTTCCAACTTTAAAACGTTCAGCAAGACAACGCACACTCAGCTTTTCTTTTTCAGCAATTTCAAGAACATCAATTTTTTCTTTCAGTGCCAATCTCTTCCTTTTTGACGCCATTTTATTTCGCACTAAATTTCATCAACACGTTTATAGGATAGCTTTACGAGGGATTGATATTTACAAAGCAACTGCAGTGAAAAAAAGGGCCTCAGATTCGTGCATTGAATCGTGGGACACGATACAATGTATCAATGTAAGGGACATTGATGTAAATACAACCATGATGTGTTTGTCGAAATGTTAATCGAAAAAAAAAATTTTTTTTTTTTTTTACAGTTAAAATAACTACCGTTAAATATCTGTCCGCTATTCAGAGTGTCCGCTATTCGGAGTGGATAACATGGAATGTCCCATTTTAAGGGACTGGGACCCGCAATAATGTCCGCTAATCAGAGGTGTCCGCTATTCCGAGTGTCCGTTAAAGGAGGTTACACTGTAGTACATAACCTCTCATCCTTCATCTTAACTTTATACATGAAATGAAATCATACAATGAATGTCATTTGGCAGTGGATTTGATTTAGACATCAGTTTTCTATTGGACAGCAAACATTCCCGCTGAGACTACTAACTAATTTGTGACTCAGTGATGAAAGGGTTTGACTGAGGGTGAAAAGACATGTTGTGAATGGACTGCAACAAACTGTTGGTGTTTTAATATCTGCAAAGTATCATGCATTGCTGACTTTTTTTGTAAGTAGTTTATTAGAAATGTGAAACGACGTTGTAATATGATACTCCAATTATTTAAAAGAATTTCCTTTTCTTCCATAAAGTGATATGTTCTTAATACAAATTTAAAAATCAGCAACTCTTTCATGACAATAGGTGTTTAGACAAGCATCTTTCTGAGAAGACTGTTTTAAAATTTGTAAAGACAATTATAGTCTAAAAATCAGTTCCTATTAAAAACTTTTTACATCACTACAAATACGTAATATTTGTTTTTTACATAAATATCGTAGATTGGTTACTCAGCCCTGTTACAATCGCTAAACGACGCAGTGAGATCATTGATTTTCTAAAAATAATTGCTGCTTTTTTGTTTTGAATTTTCCTGTTCTTCAAGAAAGCTGTTTATATTTTTACTTCAGGAATCTTCTTACATTTAGCAAAATATTAAAATATTGCTTTATTATGCTTTCTGTTAAAATGAATGTTGTGTATTTATTATTGGTGGGGCGGATGCTTTTGTCAATATTGAAATGGAGCAGCTGTTTGAACGTTCTCCAATCCACACCCACGTCAATTTACCTCCATTTTGTGGCCGCCACCAAGTCAATATTATTCCATTTGGTTCACTTTACAGAAATCCGAACTCCTAAAACCTTTCATTGATTATGCAGTGTCCGAATGGCAAGACTTAAAGTAACAGGAAAATAAACTGGGAAAGTGATTGAGATTGCAGGTTTATGCCTTTCTTCCGGAAAAAGAAAACAAGATAATTAATGCTTTTAGACAGTGTCAAAAGCAAAGCGTCCCCATAATATGCACATTTACATAAAAAAAAAAATTAAAAGCAAGATCATGTAAATGTAAGAACGTTCCTTTATGATTTACAGGCAAGCTGTAACCTAGGGTTGCTAACACAATGCGTGCATGATTAGGATATGTTAAAGAATTTATGAAACAATACGTTTGTAAATATTAACAATGACGTCCTGTTGGCAATTGTTAATATTGTTATGTATGAAGCATCAGTATTATTACTGTGTTAATTGTGATCATTATTGCTAACACTGCTATGGAAAACGTTAATTTTGGAGGTAAGGGAGTGGTCCTACAGGTCTGAATTTTACGAGATCACCTACTTTTTGATGCTGAACACAATGGTGAAGGTTTCATTCTAATATCTCTAATCGTTTGGCCGCTACAGAGTGTGAACTACAGTGTGACATACAGACAACACAAAAGCAAGAGCGCTTTCCTATGATAACTATAACATGGGACCGCTAACAAGATACTTATCCTATCTGAATGGGATCAAAATTTTGGATTTTTAGATATGTTTCGGGGTTTTAAATCCTCTAATAAACTAAGTTAACTATATTTGATGTGGTTTTCCAGCCCTATTTATATAATAATTCTATTATAGGCTATAAATAAATGCAAATTGTGCTCAGAATCTTAAGATCCATTTTAGTTGAACTTGTAGATCTCCAATAGATTCTGATAGCAAAATTCCCGTTGACTCACTTGTAATAATGGGTTTTTACTGCATTTCCTTCCAAAATACTCAAAGTACAGATCTTCTACAGATCTTCTGAAAATTGTATTCTTTTATGGTAAAGAAAGATTTGATTTTCTAATTCTTTATTGTCTTCAATTTTATCCTATCGTCGAGCTTTGTATCTACTTTCTGAGCAAGGCAATGAAACTGAGTGTTTAAGAAATCCACATCAATCCATCTTCTTCAATGCAGTCTCTTCTAAATAAGAGAAAGCGAAGCTACTTCCTTGTCTTGCAGTGTTATTTACCATAGCACAAGATGGAGATTTATTTCTTCCACACGACAGATCTGATCGACATATGGGTCATTAGACTTTCCACTGTTCGCAATTTCTGGTAAACATTGCAACAAGGCTTCTGTCAATTTCCCCCTTTTCGCTTTATTTGCAGGACTTAATCCTCCGATTTACGACCTGGGCAACGCCACGTTAATGGTTTCCAATCTAATCTTATCAGTCTGGAAACGATCTCAAACTAACAAAGTGTTTTAACAGAAAGATAAGTGTTTCTTGTTTCCACAGACGATACAATACGGTTTGAGTGGAACAAAACTACAAACCAGGGTATAGTTGACATACGAACTTTCAACGTGGTAGATCCAAAAGTAACTGCGGCAAACTCAGTGATAGTACATTATCAGCATTTCTAAGTGATATTAGCATTTCAGAAATTCATACAGTATATCGTTAGGTTTGACTCCGTGTCATTCGTATTTGTATCAATTAACAGAGAGATAACATTTGATAACATTTAGCAAAACGATCTGTTCTTCGCTCGGGTTACAAAAAACAAATGTCCTAATGTGGATGATAAAGAAATTGCAATTGCGAGATCACTTGGAACTTTCCCGGTTGGTACAAAAACAACAACAAAAAACAACAACTCAAAAGGTCTGATCTCATTAAAAATCTACCGAGTGGTTATAATTAAAGTTCTCAACTTCTGCGCGGTCTGGAGACCGCATTATTTCACGGATAGTAATGCAACTTTGTATATAAGCTATGTACAGCAGGGGGAAGAGAATTCCAATGAAAAAAAAAAATACTTCAAAAAATTGCTCCACATAGCTTATATATAAAGTTGCGATACTATCCATGCAATAACGCGGTCTCCAGACCGTGCAGAAGTGGGGAACTTTAATTATAATCACCCGGTATATCTATCCCGAGAACCTCGTAGAAGTATCTTTGAATCATGTTTGCCCATTCACTCACCGTCCTCCCAGTGTACCTAGTTCCAGGTTATTCGAATTTTGTAACATCATAACCCTATCACTTCAAACCTTTTCTAGTTCGTAAAAAATCCTCTGATCATTATAAATCTATATCTAACCCGAAAACCCCGTCGCTATTATGCACAACAATATTTTAGTTCCCATTGTTGCACAACACTATTTATATAGTTCCCATTGTCGCCACTGGGTGCATTTGTAGCGCTACTATGCAGAACAATATTTAGCTCCAATCGTTGCATAACAATATTTGCGTAATTCTCATTATCAAAATAACAAATCCTAAAACCTAACAATAGTAACGAAATTACACCTTTACAAATAATTTTCTCCTTTCCACTATTAAAGACAATGATACAACCTTTTCATTATATCGATAAAGTAACAATAATGTTACAATACAATTTAGGTTAAATTTAGTTTTAACTTAACGTTCTTATTATTGTTAATAACCTTTTCAAATAATCCAAAAGAAATTGTACTAATTTTTAACGATCTATCTCGGTTCATACATTTTGCCATATTAATAAACCCAGATTCCAACATATACCGTTCCGTTTCATCTTTGGATTCGTAAATAACCTCTACTGTTGGATCCGGATCATGAGACATTTTTATCACATGATCTGCCCAATCTGATATTCCTAACTGATTATTCTGAAAAGCTCTTTCAGGCTCTTAGGTGCTCTTTCAGGCGTTCATCGATCGCTCTTCCCTTACTTCATAGGTACGGTATATCTCAAGACATGTTCTACATTCCAGTTTATAAACCTACCCATCATATAAAGAATATTTCCTTCATTCTCTTTGTTTCCTTTTCTTGAATAAACTGTTACCTTTGTAAAAAATCACTTTCATTTTATTTTCTTCAAACACTTCTTTTATTTGAGAAAGCAATTGAGAAAGCAAACGAAGGCACAACACTACAAGAAAGAAATCGCACCCTCAGTTGTCACCGGGAAGAGAGAGACTGGGACGGACCGTTCGTGGCGTTGTGCCTTCGTTTGCTTTCTCAATTCTTTGAATCATCTTTTTTCCTATTTCTGTTAAGAAAAATTTTATTAAAATTCACATTGATAAATCGTTGTGGATATCCGTTCATCTTTAATTTTTTACGAAAAATATTTATTTTTTTCTTCCATAATTTTCTATCTACTGTATATACGAGAAAATTCTCGTTCAGAGAATTGAAATATTGAAGAGATAAAGATGTTTATTTGAAGAGTTAAGGATTGGTGTTTCCTTTTATTAATTTAATAGTAGAAGATTTAGGATGTTACGATTTAACATACAACTACCTTTAATTTTCAGCTTGCTATGGTGTTCATTTTGTTAGTTATCTTAATTGCAGAAGGACGGACTATTGCGTTACTTTTGAACTGTTTTTTTTTCCTTTGATAGACTACATGAAAAGAACCGCTGTCAATATTTGCTCAAACAAATGAGTACAAGAGAGTAAAAAGAAAAAACAGTAATGGAAGTAGTTTCTCTTCTGTTTACCAAGAAACTCAGGAATATTATCAACAATGTCTGGGGATCAATTCATTGCTGGATTATTCTTAGTAACTTCTCTTTCTGAGTGAGTTTCTCTTAGCAACGATCTTTCGACAGATGCAATTAGAAAACAACAAATGGTTTTCAGGAGACTGCAGTTTCCATATAGTTTTCCAAAGGCTTCATACGCAGAACTTCTACAAATAGGTATTTTTTTATAAAAAAAAATAATTTCAAAGAACTAAATTAGCGTTACTAAATTAAATAAAATTTTTGTAATAAAGAATATTTAGATGTTCATCGGCAGAATCCCAAATTTGGTTAAAATTGTCTAATTTATTTTGAGCGTTAATGAAAATATTTTTGAGTTTTGGCAAATGTCTTCTAAATAAAGGACGAAAACGATTTGCATAATAATTAGAATTAAAATGTAGGAAGCAAGCCTTTCTTAAAATATTCTTATTATTTTATTAAGAGAATATGCCGATTCCATATCATGAATACTGCATTTCGGATAAACTAATTTCTAAAGGTATCTGAATATCTCAGCTCTTTCAGAACTTTGCCTGAATTTGTTAACATTTCTTAAGTTGTTATGTTATGTTATGTTATGTAGTGAATGTGGGTGGCAGAGAAGCCAAGCACTGCGACCGGAGGTCTATTGTACTATCCCACGGAAATAAGGAAAGATGGAGAGAAAGACTGAGAAAGTATGGTGGGAGAAGGGGAAACGGGAGAACCCCGAGAAAACCTGCCCAGCGCGGATCGTCCACCATCACGAAACCCACATGAGAACTGAACCCCGGTACTCTGAGGTGAGAGGCCGATGTCTCCTAAGTTGCTAACAAGGACAATCACTATAAAGTTATTTTTAAATGTTCGGCACCAACAAAACCATGAAAAATTATCAAACTTCTTACATATAAAATAAAATACGATCGATGTTATCATACACCAGAGTCTGAAGTTCGGTTATTTGCATTGGGATCGTAAAGATGTCAATGGTTACCTTAAAAATTTATATAATGGTGTTATTTTTATTTTATTTTAATTGGATAGCGTGATTAGGTTGTTTTTAGTGTATTTATAGGATGATTGTATAAATAAAGCCGTGCTGGCGTGGTCGTGCGGTCTCGGCGGCGGCCAGCCGTGGCGTCGAGTGCGCTAGTTCCTGGGTTCGAATCCCGGCAAGGGCATGGCTGTTTCAATTTCCTTTCCTGTGTTGTCCAGCCTCTTCTTCACTTTCTCTCTGGTCCGACGTCATTCCTTAATGGCGTCCTGGGGGAAGGCAACGGGAAACCACCCCCAGTATCTGTTCCCTAGTTTATCTACGGCTTCTCCTAGGGGTTCGCCCTTCGGGGGTCACTAGGTTCCGTAGACCGCGTAACTTCGTATATACGAAGATCGCACATCATGATGATGTATAAATAAATGAAACTAACGATGAAAAATATAATGTCAGGGAAAGATCATGAGTCAAAAAAGTTTGGAAACATTGTCGAACATAGGCTACTTAATAAAAAGGTCAAATGATAAAAATAAAATAATAACTACCAAAAGAAATAACAAAAAAATAAGTAGTCCAAAAAATAAGTAGTCCAATTCTAATCACGTTATTAGTGAGTTTCTTTTTATCAACAGAAATGGGGTTCTTTCAAATGTAATTTAGCAATATTATTTACTTGTAGGTTGACATAAAAATCTCACAAAGATTCAAAACTTTTGGGGAGATTTATGTAAATGTGAAGATTTAATGACGACAAAGTCAATAAAATCTTTTAAATAATTAATTATAATAAGCCATCTAGTGACTTGTTTTTGGAACTTTTTATTTTTCTTGACTATCCGTAAGAGAACTTGTTAGGAGATTAACATGTTATATGTACTTGAGTGCCTGAGTACCTCACCACAGGATTTTTTTTCTTAGTAGAACTTTATTTATTATCTTTATTATAAAGTAATAAAAAAAATACTTTGAGCATCTCATTTGTGAAATTTTAGTTTTCAAATAACTTTTCTTATTCTTTTTTATTTGGTTGAAGATTCGACTTTTAGTTGACTGAATAAAAAAGAAATTGGAATCGAATAAAATAATTGGATTCAAGGAAAAGAAATGTAAAGAAAACATGTGGATGCAGGAAAGCAGAAAGTAACCTGAGAGAAACACAGATTACATCTGAAAATGCGGATGGAGATGGATTTGTTTATGAATATCTCCAGGCTCCGTTCCTATCAGAAAAGCTGAGGTAATCAATAGACGATATCGATGACACAGGTTCCATCATTCGAAGGAAAGACGTAGCTTCCACCACAAAGACCTTTTGGCAGAAGAAGAAATGGCTTGGCCTAAATCCGAATCAAGAAAGAAATAAGGAAAAAGGGATTCTTCTTTACCATTTATTATTAACACAAGAATAAAAATTTAGAAAAACAACAGAAAATCCGAAGCTCAAGAAGAAAACAAAGATTCCCATAGAACATCATTGAAATCTAAACAATGGAGTTCTATGTTATTTCTATTAACATTTCATTGTCTTAATCAATTTTAATTATTGCTATTCACTGCCGTAGTGATCTAATAGAAAAAACAAAAACGAAGGTCAACGTCATACTGATTCGAGAAATCTCCGACCTTCAAATGTTGTTTTTCATGGGGAGATATCACTTGGTAAAATATCTCTTCTTCTTTCGTACATGTCATGGATTAAATATCCGAGGCACTATAAAATGCGTCAACTCATGTTCTCTGATGAGTTTCCCAAAGAAATACTTTTTTTTTCTTTAAAAAAAAATGTTCGAAAGATCTTTGCTCCATAATCTTTTACTTTTCTTCTTCTGCTTCAGTGTTCTGTTGCGTGCAGCAGGTTCAAAGGACTCTACAGTTCTCCTCCTGCCGAACCCCAAGAAGAATCTTTTTAATATTCTGAGTGTGATTGTGTGTGTGTGTGTGTTGAGTTTGTGTCCCCTAATAACAATTTCAGCCAGTGAATCGAGCTTCTTTAAAGTTGGCTTGCATATTGAAGCTCAAAACACCATCTATATTTTATACTTGAAAACTTCTTGGGGAGAAGTTTGCGTTTGAAGGTTACCCACAATTGCATAGAAAATGGATTGCCTCCAACTCTCGCTAATATTTCTTTATGTCTAACTTCTGATTATTCGTTATCCTTTTAAATTTGTCTGCGCTCTGATGTGATTGCAATTAATCGGATAATCAACTTTTGGCAAGTGGAAAATTTGAAATAAAATTGTAATTCGACTGATACGATAATGTAGAACATTATGCATCGGGAGAAGGGATCATTTTCGTTCTCGGCACAGTCTATTCAGGGTAGACAGATTCAATTGTCACTCGATCATTGGCCACCTAAAGCCTGGACCGGAAGCGGGGATTTCTTTTCTCGAAACCTCGAAGTCATGAGAAGTCCAACGAGGTATCACTGATAGGGCTGCGACGTCTGGTTTGGGCTGTGTAAAGCAATATATACACACACACACATAGGGTACACATACAGACACGAGAAACTTACAGCTTCTCTCTACTTGATCGTTAAAAATGGAGTCTTTTCTGTTGTATAGTAATTAAGAATTCAAAATAAAAATCAAGGAGAAAACAGAATTCCGTTTAAACAAATTAGATTTCGAATTCTTTCAAAAACAGTTTGTTTTCATTTCTTTTCAATTGAAACTTGAAGGAATGTAGATCAAAGACAGTCTGGCAAAAAAGAATCAATCACTTCTGATTAAAGGCTTCTCTCTTAAAAAACCTAACAGAAAAAATACCAGTCTAATCTCAATCTGGAGATTAATTTAGAAAGAGAGAAAAAGAAAGAAAAACTTTATATTAGATCTTGTCTCTCCAAAGGGAATTAAATATATTCTTTCTGAATTCTGTTGGTATCTACAACTAGAAATAGCAATGTCTTTAATTAAAAGTAGGGGGTGGGAGTGGTTCTCTATTACAAGTTCAAACATTTTCTTCATATTCTAAAGGTAGTGGCTCCATTGTCAGCTGTTTTTCAGACACAAGTGAGCTGAGGGGAATCTCTCGGGAGGCCGTTGTATAATCGTTGATGTCAGACGAGATTTGTTCAATCTAATGAACTGACGACAGAAAGAAGGTTTAGGATTTGAACTTCAATTCCATTGGTTAAACAGAAGTCGTAATTAGAACAACTGAATTACACTTATTAAATATTTAATTTAACAGCACTAAGAACGGATTAACAAACGCTCTAATCAAACAATTTACGTCGAATTTAATAAAGGATTAGGCTTAATTAACTATTAATTAACAAGGACACGCTATGGTGTGAATATTATGAATTGAATCTGCCTCTGTGAGATTAAAGTACGATTGAAATACATGTAAAGAGTTACATGGTTTTGGTGCTGTTTCTCTTCCTACTCGTGATACTTTTATTTACATTAAATTCCCTGCATTTGCACTGTCCCTGCATTGTCCCTGCACTGTCTTACATAAAAACGTCGTCGAAATAATTCAGTGGGAAATGGATGACTCAGCAACACTATGCCTTTACAAGTCTACTTCAGCTTATGAATATATAACGTATAAATAAATCATATACATATACATGGTAATTGTATTCCGCTTTTCATTATTAATGTATAATAGAAAAAAAAATTAGATGCCTATCAAGAATGTTATTTATCTCATTTTCAAAAATAAAAGTAAGTAAATAATTATACTAAAAAAAAAAAAGGTAATATTCTGTCAAGAAATGAAAATCAAAGACTGGACTTAAATAAATAAAACATGCTTTTGAGTTTGTCAGCAGAGGGAATCGGGAACGGCTGTTTCGTCGTTATTAAGGACTCATCAGCCCGGTCCACCCTCCTTGGTGACAAACCCAGAAAGACGTGAAAAGAAATGGAAATCACCTTTGCTTCCGAAATGACTCTCGAACAAAATAAACAACAACAAAAAATAAGTGCACATAAAAAACTTTTGACCTAACAATCGTTAGGGTAAAAAAATATATTAAATTGTAAAGAAAAACCTAACCCAAAGAGGCAATATAATCACAAGAACTAAATTTAACCTGGAGGAAAATTATTAAGAAATGAAACCCGAAGACTGCTCATAAATAAACAAATGGGTGGGTCGGGCTGATGTTCCCTAATAAGGACGAAACGACCGTTCCCGATTCCCTCAAACTGAAAAGCGTGATTTCTTTATTTATGTGCAATCTTTCACTTCTTAATAATTTTCTTGCACATACAATATTAACAAGAACTAAATTTAATCTTTTATTATAATTTTGTATTGCTTTTAGTAATAACTGGAAAAAAGATAAAATATATTAAGACAAATACAGATGATGATCTCTTTTAATTTCAAAATTAAAAATATTAAATATTAAAAAAAAAATTGCATTGATCGATGTAGCTATGTATGTTAAAATTATCTATTTTATATAGTAGGGTTAAAATATTTATAATGCAACCGCAATAATATCTACATTAGCATAAGATAGTAGTAATACATAAAACAAAAAATCAGGAGAAGCGAATTGAAACCTTGACAAGCTCACTGCGTGTTTTAGTAAACTATGCCTGCCTTTACATGTATAAAGGCATGAAAGTGAAGTGAACCTAGTAAAACAGGTTCACTTCAGTGAACAGGTGAACAGGTTCACTGGAGTATCTCGAAAGCGAAAAGAAGAATAGAGAGACCGCAATCAGTATATCTCTTTAAACTAATCCCCTAATGAAAGGACGATTCAGTCTATGATGAAGTACAGCAAAATGGTTCCTTGTAAGCTTTTTGAATTGAGTGATTTCTAAATTATAAAAAGTATCGTCAAGGAAACTTAGTTCCAGCAGTATGGTTAAATAGTTTTGATTAATACTTGTTACAACCGTCAAAGCAAAAGAAGCAGAAGAAAATAGAAAAGGTAATTCTAAACAAAATGACGCATGTCCGTCCATCCATCCATGTTTACAATAGCAGCCCCAAAGTTATTTTTCATAGGAAACTGAAATTTTCATGGTATATTTAAGTTATGTTAAATCCTGATGTATTAGAGCCGTAGTAAAAGGAATGGATGTCAAAAAGCAAAATAAAACACACAAAAAATTGAGAATTCAGAAGTTGCTAATTATAATTTCTTTTTCAAATTTTGGTTTGCATTCTTTCACAGACACATGGAGAATTAAATTGTAACTTTATCTTTCAAATTCAATGACGGTTTTTTTTTGTTTTTAGCTAGCTCAAGGCATCTGGCAGCAGAAGTGGCAAATTGAAAACCAGTGAATATCAATATTTGAAATTCCATCAAATATGAGAATGTGACTGATCAATTGATAAAATGCTTTTAGATAAACTAACATGAAACAACCATGAAAAACCTGAGGCAATCGACACTCGGAAACTGAGAAAGCACCTCTTTAGAAAAGAGGGATCTTTTGCACATGCGCAGGTAAACAGTCCATTTGCCCGGAAGCTATTTCCGGCGTCGTAACTCTTACAGGCCCTCATGCATCAACTGAGAGGATCAAAGGTTCACCATCAAATAGGTCCACTGGAGGCTCTTACGTCACTTCCGGTGATAGCTCTTTTCGGAGTGAGGCTGTTAAAATTGTGAATTACGACTCCTTCGCTAGAATAACGATGTGCGAAGTTGATGTGTCTGGTGATGTGATAAATTTATTAGTAAAGTTGCTTCCCTTAACTTAATACAGCTTTAATTTCAAAAAGCCATTCAAAGTAATGATATTTCTGCAAATAGCCAATGCTCCAACCAAGAGTTCAAAAGTAAAACAATGCAGTTACCATATCCGTCCGTTATGAACAAAATAACGAAAAAAAAATGTTAAAAATTTAATGACAGAAACATGTTACAGAAATTGATTTTTTCCTTTTGATTTTTTGATAAATCAACAACTAAATACACTTTAATAATGGGTTTAAGCTATTCACTATCTGCTGCCAATTCATTTTGAGATAAATTGGGAGGTAAAAGTGGTTAAGTTAAAAAAAAAATACAGAAATGCTCCCTCGTAAATTTTCGAAGATCAAAAAAAGAATAGTCTTGTCCTTGGTGTGATTATCTGTCCTCTTTGAATATGAATCAATGAACGAGATTT
>JAFIDM010000002.1:40945205-40967656 GCA_023159025.1 Thereuonema tuberculata
AAGACAATCAGTTTCACTACGACACAAGCAAAAACATGTATTTCAATAACGACTAAAAAAAACAACAATAATGCTATACGAGTCGAATGTTGTGTAATTATTTCATACTGAAAATAATAATGCCCCTAAAATATATCTGGTACTGAAGCTGGAAACTAGAAATAAAAATTAATAAAAAAATCAATAGCTGACTTCAGCAGTTAGAAGAAAGTTTTGGAAGTAGGAAAATTATTTCGTTTTCCGTTTAGCATTAACAGTTGAAGAAGACTATCCGTTCGCTATCAAGAATATAATGAAAAAGACTTAAGCAAACATTCTTTTTAGCTGATATTTCAATTCATTACAGACTTACTGAATTATTCAGTTTCTCGTTATTTCAAACTGCAAAGACAAGAAATGTCAAACTTTGGTTCGCTCCAAATTTTTGAAGAACGATGAAGTAGTATCGTGTTTAACAATGAATAAGTCCTTTTTTGTACTTCATTCATACTTCATTTTCTTCGTATTACAATGTAGTAATACAGTATAGTGATGCGATGATAGTCGATTCAGATGTAGACAAAGTATTTAGTCATTGTGCACATGCTAATGCCTATTGCTAGTGCTTGCTTCGACAGTTATTAAAATTACTTGGATTAACATTCATTAAACACAGAAATTAAACAGATGTTTATGATTGTCTAAGAAATAAAGAACTAAGATAACAAGGACTGCATCATATTCTAGCTTCATTGTAATCTCACAGAAGTTGTTATTTTGGTTGAATATATCTTTAACATTTATCCCCTATCCTTTCTTTTAATACTTACCTTATATTAATGGCGTATAACAATACCTGAATAGAAGAATTAGCATCTAAAAAGAGATTATGTGGGCTTAGGTAGTAAGAGTATTTGGAAGATTAAGTGAACCATGAAAATAAAGTTTACTGATCTAAATGACATTATTTAATTTAAATTTATAAATACTATTAAAGAACAAAAATTTTCAAACTATTTTGTTATGTCTTATAAATTATTTATTTTTAATTTCAAGTCACAGATAAAATCAGTTGTTTATGAAACAACTATTGGAAACCACAGAACAGGGTTTTACTTCTATGTTGTACTATGATTTATTTTCATTTTAGTTATTTAGTTGTTATTTTTAGTTTAATTTAACTTTTTTTTCTAACAAATAAAGTAGCGCAATTACAGGCCTATGAAGCCGACCTTGATGTCACGTGAGTAAAGCTCTAGGCCTTCCGTGACCAATGGGAATAGAAATACACACAACACAATGGTTCGTAGATTTATTTGTATGTTCAGAACAAGTTTTCCAAATCCAAGACAAAAATTTGAAGCTTTCTCATTTGAGTAGCAAAGCCAACAAAACAAGTGAATATAATTTTGTATTAAAGCGTAAATTTAAGGGCGACCCATAATAATAATAAAAAAATTAAAAATAATAATACAAAAAAAGAATACATTAACATATATGGGAAAATATTAACATATATACATTAACTTATAAGGGAAAATATAAAGTTAGGAAAAAAATAGAAACAAAACAAAATATCCACGCGGACATTGAGAAAAAAAAAATTAAAGAGAAAAAAAAAAGAAAAAACAGTAGATATAGGGATTCAAGCCGACAATCTCCAGCAATAGCATGCTGCAACTGAAATGAGATGGTTGTATTTCTAACATTTAAGCTAATAGCGGAAATTCAATGAAAACAATGCCAAATATGTCAACATGGGTGGGGAAGGGAGGCCTTGGCCTCTGAAAATACCCCCATTCCTAGGTTTCTATGGGTCTCTGATCACTATGGTGAAGTCCGTTTGTCTGTCCGACCTTCCGTTCGGTTATTAGGGGAGAACAGACACGGACGGACGGACAAATCAGACCCAATAGCTACCGATTTTGGTCGCTATCACAATAGCTCCCAAATGGGTTGCTAAAAATAGGAATTTCCGACATGAGTTAGAGAAAAAGTCACGCTCATAACAAGTACATCAGAACTTCATGGTAATAATGCATGATATAAATAACGATGTGTGATTCAAAGTAGAAACATGATTCACGGAAAGAAACACAATAATGTGATTTACAAAAAAAAAAAACCCAGATAAATCCTAAATGTTATGAATAAACTTGAAACCAAACGTCTTCTACATATTAAAATTATAACATATTTATAATATACAATATTTCGACTGTAACAATTTTCCGGTCTTCTTCATGTGCCATTTAGTCCTCTCCATTGCTGATGAGACTAATAAATAACAAACGAATACTCGACGGCGGGAAGAGCGGGCTGGCTATTTTCGCTGGTCGTGTTCGTCTTCTTCACCGGCAGTGGTCGGATAAGCTGGCGGGACTTAGACAGGCTCGGCGGCGGGGAAGCGGACTTGCAAACCGCGCTGGAGATTGCTTCGGACTCTTCTCTTCTTTTACCGGCAACGTCTCTCACGTTTGGCCGGCCTTCGGGAGCTTCTTAGCGGGAGAGCGGACTTGCGATCCTCGATGGAGAATGCTTCGGTAACTCTCTCTGACTCCGGGTGGAGACCTTTCATGCGGCTGGTTTGCCGCCAAAAACGAACTGATTCACATAGGCAGAACTCCACATTACATGCCCGAGTCCGACCTCGACATCATCTCTGGAACGGTCGACTATCCTAAGAGGCGATGAAGAAACCGGCCAACGAGTTCAGGTTTAGTCCATCTCCCTATATCTCTAGGGAGGGAAATAGTAAAGGAAAAATCGACAGGTAACAATATTGAAAATGAAGAAGAAAGAAAATGTGTTGTTTCATTAATAATGTTTATTATATATGTATATATTATATCTGACTTTTACTTTTTTATGTTATTTATTAATCTCGTCAGCAGTGGACTAAATTACATCTAAGAAGGCTGGAAATTTGATACAGTCGAAATACTGTGTATTATAAATATGTTATAAACATTAGTACAGTAGAAGAAGTTTGGTGTCAAGGTTATCTATTACTGTGTGATATCATAATGCTATGAATAATAAAAAATAATAATCAATTATATCATAATTCAAAGTCACCCGAGTTTTGAAATTAAGCATTTAAAATTCCCTAGATTTTCAAATATGACTGTTTCAGAAATCTCAGCACAGGATACGTCTTTGGTGAATTGTGGAGTTTATCTATAAGACATCCAATGATGATTGGTTCTGAAGAAGGAGTGGGACATGATACTGGATAAACTCATTTTATCGTCAGAGGATTTTTTTGCTATCCGGAGTGAGATATATTTCGTTCCTGTTACTCGAGCCTTTTTCAGGAGATGTAGATCATTACATTAAGTCTGGTGCATTTCTGTTGTCAGTTTTTTCGGATAAGTTGTTTACGTGGCTTGCTTCTTGGAGACATGGCGGCACATTTGAAGATGTAACGGGAAGGGAAGATAGGGGACAGTGACGGTTTAGTCAGAACGAGTCCTTGGGGACATGGGGGTGGGGATGCTCTGGTAAAAAGTAAGTAAGTGTTGTATGTACTTATGAAATTTAGTTAAATGTAACTGATAAATTTCGTACATTATTTCTTTATTATACATTAACTTAAAAATAAAAAAGGTATGAAAGAGAAATATTCGATAATCAAACATTCATTAGTTTAGAGAGGTTTTCACCATTTTACATCGTTTAAGGTTTGATATTCCTCTTCAACATGAGACTTTTTTCTTTTTTTTTGTTTTTGTTTTTGTTTTTTTTGATGAAACGTTTCTTCCGCTGTACTTCAGGTTTGTAGATCGAACGAGAATCGGGAATTTTAAAGATGTATTCTGAAAATGAAAGAATATAGACTAAAATTGTGAATATAGTATGAATTGCCATTCATTTTCTTTATTCTAGGAAAGAAGACCAGTAAAAGACTTAAAACTATAAGGATTGAAGGGAGCTACTTAGATTTCTGGTTTAGATAAATTGGGAAGGCTTTAAGAAAAAGTAGTTCTCATTGCATTTCAATGGCGAATTGGTTTTCTGTATTACAATTACTATAACACTAATATTCGCACTCTTAATGTATCTATAAATATTGTCAAATGACAGCGGGAAAACTTCTGTTTTTCCCGCTTAACAAAGCAAATTGACATCTATGTTACCTGTTGCAAAGATAAATTCTACCACTAGTGATAGTAGTAGTATTAGCAATAATAATACTAGCAGCGTTAATAGCATGACATTGTAGTAGTAATACTTGTAATAGTAGGTGTAGTTATAGTAATAATAGTTGTAAATGAAGTGGTATTAGCAATAGTTGTAGTAATAACAGCAATAGTAATAGCATTGGTAGTATCAGTAGTTGTAGCAGTGGTAGAGCATTGTTTTATGGAGGCTGCTTCAGCAGATATAAGTACAGTCTTCCCTTGACTCTACGTCCAATCGAAGACACGTCCATGATCCCATAAGGGAACACCTAACATTTTCGACTATATTTTCGAACAAGACGCAAGGGAGCGTAAAGTAAAAAGTTTTCTATTTAGCAATATTGTATCATGCGCAGTGGCAATTTGCCTTGGCAATGTTCAACAGTTCCTCGGCTGATGTAGTGTTTCAGAAATATACGTTTTTGTATATTTATCGTTAAATATTTCGCGATATTTTGTGCAACACGGCTCCTACACGGCCAATCATAAACCCTAGTGATGAATCACAGAAAAAGAGGCGAGCAATTGATGTTGAAACAAGTTATAAAGCAACATGAAGCTGGTAAGCCCGTCAATAAGATCGCATATGACTTCGGATCATTCTACAGTGACGACCATTTTGAAAAATAAGAATAAAAATCGTAAAGGCTGTGAAAGGATCTGCTTCCATTAAATCAACGATAGTGACGAAGCAACGACAAGGTCCTTTTCTAATCTAAAGCTACAAAGTTCAGCAACAGTTTTGGTGAATAATACAGTCTCTTCTTCTCTCTTTCATCATTACTAATGTTTTTTATCCATAATTACTGTAATAATCCAATATCAGTGAAGTATATAATATTTGGAGAATATACTACAGTTCTCCAAACCAAAGGACGACTCTGACCTTGAACTACACCCATGATCTCTTAATCATTCCAGGACTGAATCTGTGTCGAGAGAGAAGTCTTAATGGAGACTGGAATGGTGTTGGAAGCAAGACAACAGGGAGTTATTGCTAACGTTACTTCTTATTTCGAAAAGGCCTTATGACATGCTTACTTACGGCACATCAGAGAAATTGTTTTAGATCGCAGTGCCGTTTTTTTAGATGAGACGTGAGTAAACGAATCCCATACTCTGCTTTCGTGTTGGCAATCTCAGGGATGCAATTTCGTCAAAAAACCAATTGGAAAAGGTAGGAGACTGATTTTGAACGATTGAAACGAACGAATGAATAAAAATAAATTTTTGAAATTTTATTTAATGAGAAATCAAAATAGTTCAAGAAAATAAATATCGTCTTTTTTTCCGTAAACTTCAAACTCCCTAAATGTTCACTTTCCCGCCTGACATATACAATCGATTCAAATTCTACTATTGCGACATCTGGTGGCCACGGTCGTTCTTTGGTTTGGCCGAATATAATTATGGTTTAAGTCCCTAACCCTTATAACTCTGTTGATGTAATGTATCGACCTACGTCCTGCTGTAATCCGTAATCCGAACGTAAGTGAAGGGAGGACTATCGTAGAGTTGCAGCCAGTTTCTCGTTAAGAATTGTTTTCAGATAGTTTGTGAAAGTTTGTTCCCTGTTTATTACTACACCCCGTTTAACCTAAAAAGGGAAAAAAGTTTGCACAGTAAATTGGAAATCGTATTTCAATGAATTGAACTTATACCACTGCATATGTTGGAATAAACATATTTAACGTGGGGTTGTAATAATTACAAGGCAGTGAACCATTACCACACTAACCATTAATAATAAAAACATATGAAAGTGACATGTTTCAATGAGCCCCAAGAAACGGCTCTCATCATCAGAAATAAAGAAGAAATGTTGGGTTGTTTTTTTTTTCTGATGACGAGAGCCTTTTCTTGGGGCTCATCGAAACATGATACTTTTATAAGTTTTTATTATTAATGCTTAGTGAGGTAATGGTCCATTACCTTGTTGCTATACACGTTTTCTAACAGGTCAAAAATACAGGTCTGCCATTTGTTGGTTTTTTGTCCTAAATTCAAAACCTTTTTGTCCTTGAATCAACATTATGCAGGGTCTTTTTCTCTTTCTTTCCTTCTTTCTTTTAATAAATGTCAGACGCATCTTGATAAAATTAATATAAATTTTTTGGAGGAGCCAAGATTTGTAGAAGTTCTTCGCATTTTCTTTTTTTTAAACAATTCATAATTCTTGGGGTACAGAACAACAGAAAGGCTGAAACTTCCTTCTTACTCAGTTTTTTTAAAATTAATTCTTACTCAGCACTATCTTCTTAAACAGCTAATTATAGTAAAGCTAATTATAATTAATTTTTATGATACAACATTCTAATTCCAAATTTTACCGTTAGGCAACCGAATTCAATATCCAACAGAGCTTCAATTTCTAAAACAGCAATAACAAATTACATAATTAACTTTTTTCCTTCCTTTCATCGATTTTGGCCAACTATGGACCACCTGACGTCAGGGTGAGGCTAGGAAATTCAAGAAGGGGGACGAGATTTCACATCTCGTCCAGAATAACCCTGAGATAGTAAGTCCCAGGGGAGAAACGGACGAAACACAGAAGAAGAAAGAAACAGCCATGCCCACGCCGGAATTCGAACCCAGGTTCCAACACAGCAGCCACACGGCAGACCGCCGTCTAGACCGCTCGGCCATGCAGGAACGGCAATTAACTTTTTTATTGTAATTTTCTTACCGAATCTGAGGAATTGTTGTATTAATTGTGAATTACTTATCTTTTGTATATTTACGAAATAACAGTATAAAGTTCACTTAATATAATCTTCTTCACCATTCAAAGTGAAGTTGATTCAATATTTCGGCTCGCATCCTTGAGCCTTCATCAAGAAATGTTTCAGAGTTACAAGAAATCCTGCCCTGTTACTTCGTCAATGTTTTAGAGAAGACGATTTTGTAGCCACCTTCTCCGAGACATTGTAAACACCTATTAAACACGAAATCGTCTTCTCTTGAAACACTGACAAAATAACAGCACATTTCTTTAACTCTGAAGCATCTTCCAACGAAGACTCAAGGAACCAAGCCGAAATAAGAGTAAGAAAACTCCCTGAGTAAGAAAACTCCCTTAAAAAAGACTGTTTTCTGTAGAGGTCCTTTTTTTGAGGGATTTCCTCACTCCGGGATGAGATGTTATCTCGATATTTCGGCCCCGTGCCTCGGGCCTTCTTCGGGAGATGTACAAAAGTCAGTCACATGAAGGACAGCGCAGAACTAACAACTTCCGTCGTTAGTTTCTCGGATAAGTTGCTCATGATGTTTGTTCCGAGCAAATGGCGGTCGCACTGTGGCCTGTATTGTTTAAATATTCAATTTTAAAGATCTACTCTTTCTTCAGATCCAAGTTTTACAAAATATACTTATATTAAAAGAGTTTTTCTTTCTTATAATTTTCAGCATGAATGAGAGAAAAATATTTGTTATTATGGGATTGAGAAACATAAATATAAATAGGAACATCCGGCTTAGAAAAATAAAGTTTTAGTGCTCAGAAAAATTCTCAATGTGTAATTTTAACAGATGGTAGCGTAGACTACTAGACTGAGTAGACTTATAAATTAAAAATTATCTTAACTTAATATCCACTATTAAATTAATAAAACGAATTGCTCTTACTATCTTCACAGCAAACGTGATTTTCCCCACAAGTTGATTTAAGAGTCTTAATGAGACACCGCTTGCTGGGAACACACAGTATGTCCGGATCGCAAACTTCAAATATTAAAATCTGCCTTTGTTGATACGTGATACCTATAGAATAAGCAATATAAGTTTTCTATTACACATCTCATGAAAACTCAGAAAATGTCACAAAAGTTTGGTGAAGAACAGCTACAATGAGATGCAAATGAGGGTTTACCATTAGGAAATGGATGTTTAAAAAGTATTTCCAAAGATTTGAAAGATGAGATGTGTTACTTTAATAGCATCCAGTCCTTTATATACTATAATTTATATCATAAATATAAAATGTTATTATTGAAAAATTTCAGTTTAAAAAGCATCTTCCTTCTCCAAGACAGCACAGCAGGGAAAAGACGGAGGAACATCAACAAAGTCCTAATATTCGGAAATTGTTTATTAAGGTTGAAAAGAAAAAAAGCTTAAAAAAAAAGTGAATGTAATTTTGTGCTAAAGCATAAATTTAAAGGCGACCCATAATAATAAAAAATATAAAAATAATAATAAAGGAAGTACATTAACAATAGGAAAAAAATAAAAAAATGTAGGAAAATAAGAAAAAAAAATACAAGTGGACATTGAGAAAAAAAGATTAAGAGAACTTAAGAGTTCGATACTTACCGATAAAGCTATAGCATTCAAATGAAACGAGATGGTTGCATTTCTAACATTTAAGTTAATAGCGGAAATTCAATGAAAACAATGAAAAATATCTCGAAAATATGGGGGAGGGGGGAGTGGACCCCTGAAAAATCCCATTTCTACGGCATTTGGGCCTTCGAACACGATAGTGAAGTCCGTTTGCCGATCCGACTTTCCGCTCGGGAGATGTTAAGGAGGGACAAACCCAACCGCTACCCATTTTGATCGCTGTCACAGTAGACTACAAATGAGTCGCTAAAAGAAACTGAATTCATCGAAGAATTTATCGAATTTATTAATAAAAATCTAAGAATAAATTAGCCTTAACATTCTCAGGCAGAAATACGATAAAGAAAAAGATAAACAAAAAGTTCTTGAAAGAACATACAGCACACTTTCCTTACAACCTTACAAACAAACAAAAGTCACAAAATAATAAAAATAAAAATTCTCATTTTTTTTAATTATAAAACCTGCTGAATATAAACAGTAAAAGGAATTTTCAAAATCAAAGCCGGCACACCTGATTAAGCATAAAAATTTTATATTTTTAAAATAAAAACTATGTACAATTTAAAAAACTATTTACAATTAAATTCACATCACTGTTAAAATGAAAATTATATACAATTAAAAATTATCTACAAATAATTAACATCACGATCTCGTTTCGTTCTAGTTAAGTCGGAACATTTTCAAGTGGCAAATACAATAAATTCCACTTGATTTATAGTCAAAGTCCAAAGGCGAAATGACGTGGATAGTCCGTGTGTATATCCCGTAGCACGGTTTGCGGCAAACGTGGCGTGGGTTATCAATAAACAGTAAAGGTGTTTCATTTTCTAGAAAAAAAAAATTACATGGGGAATCATACCTCTCCCCTCGTATTTACAGCAGGTTCGGTTCTACAGCGTGTCTGTAAGTAGAAGCAAAGTTTTTTTTAACCTACAACTACACATAATGCGCTGGGTCGTCACATATAGTTATAAACACTTTAACATTAGGCCTAGGCTGATAATAACACAACGGAATATAGTAATGTACGGAACAACCATAAAAACTTCCGTTTTAAATTACATGAGCTCCATTATTACACTTAATTTTTAATTTAATCCTAAGAAAACACTAAAATGAAAGTTATAAACACTTTAATATCAATTTAATCACAAAGAGATGCGAAGCAAACCATCTTTGAATACAATCTAATGAAGCATGTAGTGGTAATACACCACGAGGACAGCAGTGTACACAAAGTGTACGTAACTCCGAAGAAAACACCAATGGATAAGTGTACGTAAGTCGAGAATAAATGGGAGTCCGGGATATAACTGACTTACTTAAATTGTCGAATCTTAATCATTTTAATCATTAAATCTCGCACAGCCATTAAGAGGGTTAATATCCTCTATTTAAAACATCACCCATTATTTCAGTTCCAGTGCTTTTCCATGGGAATCTTCATGACTTTCTCGTGGTAATTTTCCGACAAGGAAATTTTCATTTAAGGAAAAAAAATGAAATATAAACGTTAGATCGTGTCTTGTCCTTAAATAGGTATTAAGTTTCACGAAGATTCATCGAGCAGTTCAAAAGTTATTAGGGAGGGAGGCAGCAAACTGATTTGATGGGTCCCTTTTTCCTAGGAAAATATGTTAAAAAATGCACATTCGGATCGGAATCATAATAGTTTGTCTTTCGAGTTCCTGTCACAGCCACTACAGCCGTTTCCCGACGAAAGACGTTTCCTGCAAATGTGAACAGGAAACCTAAAGACAATGATTAATTGATTTGAATAACCATCAACTCAAAGCACAAAAGATATTGTTTTTTTTTTATTAATTATTAATTAAAATTAATTATTTTCAATCTTGTTTCATTTCCAGAAAGTTAAAGTCAAATTATTACCATCATCTTAGATGTATTTAGGTAGATATTCCTCCATTTCCAATCAGAGGATGCTAGTATTTGTTGTCCTGATCTTCTGAACAACTGTATTGGTTGCTTTCCACGCTCCCGAAAACTTGCCTCAAACGAGCTTAAGTACTTGCCAATTGCCAATTGCCGCTTGTCGTTTCGCTTTACACGGGAACACTGTTCAAGTCTCGTTTTGTTCTCGTTGAGATCGCGATTACAACCGCTTTCGCCGAAGCGACAAGCAAGATGATTTTGCAGCTTTGTTATGTTATTAATTCTCAACTCATTTCACAGCAGAGATAAAGAAAAAGGATAAAAAGATCCCAGAGGAAGAGAATGTGGTGTATAAAGCCGTGGATTGAAACCACGAGCAAAGAATATCCAGGTTTCAGCAAGACGTTTACGTCGTAGTTTTGAAATAAGTTTTCTCGCCGCCATGAGCGCTGGTGTCGACTGGCTTCTAATTATTTGCCTGAATTTAGAACTATTTTAGAGCAACTAGCAGATTTTTCGAGCCACTTGGTGGTTTCAGGCAAGTTTTCGGGGAGCGTGTAAAGCAGCCATTTGTTTCTTTCCATGGTCTCTATGTTGCTCTGTTTACTTGGTAACTCAACCACATTTATCACGAGAATCACACATATTTGAAGTGATGTCATGGAATACTCGTATAACAACAACTAATAAGACAATGTAAGCTGTTCGCCGGCCAAAGAAAACAGTCTCATTTTCCCAGATATGTACCGTTGCTGAATATCCGCAAACAGAAAGATATTAATATAAACTATAAGAAGGTTTACATGCATTAAATGCAACAAGAAAAACGGAAAAACAATAAAAATGCACAATTTCTTTTGCTTTCACGCCTTGAGCCATCACCGACGACAATCTGGGACAGCTGTTTCATCCATAGGTTTTCACGCGTTCTGAGCTTGATCATCGAAGCTAAATCTGGCTGATGAGTCCTAATAAGAATCTTATTACAGAGAAATATTTGTGTTTATTAGGTTTCAAAATTAAATGCTCTATCTTACCTTCCTTTTCAGTAGTGTTAACTGCTTCAGAAACATTACCCTCCTTAGTTTCCTTGCGAGTTACAGAGGGAGCTGTTGTTGTTGTTGTTGTTGTTGTTGTTGTCGTTGTTGTTGGAGCGTCACTACAGCAAATATCCGTTGGAATATGGCAGTGAAGATAACTAATCACATTCTCCGCTGCACAATCCACTGCGGGTTTACATCGGTAACGCGGATTGTAATCCAAACATCGAAACAAAACACCTACAACAGATAATTACAAGGTAGGATAGTATTATTATATTAGTAAACCAATAATACTTCCCAGCGTCTTCTAATACGTCTATCAAAATATAATTGATATTGCCTTAATTTCCTTATTATTATAAATGTGATTGTTGCGATTGTTGTCATTGTTGCTAAAGAGATTTTAATGATACTTGTCCCCAGACAAAACAGGAATATTAGTCTCCTGATTCTTATAAGAAGCCTTAAAACATAGACTGTTTAGCGTTAATTCGCCACTAGTTTATAACTTAAATTTGTTAAAAGTCTTAAATCTTCGCTGATACCTTGCAGTGAATTTAAGTAAAGCATATAATCTTAGTAATTAAAATTAAAATAAAAAAAGCCAACGATTTCGGCACCTAATTACAATTAACATTTCAAAAAATACGGTAATAAAATGATGTACGTTTCAAAATGACAACTTTATCGGTTTCTTTATCAAAAAAAAAACCCCTATCTTTAAAACCGGTCCTCCCTTGACGGGATTCACTATGACAAAATTCGTCATAACGAATTCCGTCAAGGGAGGACCGGTTTTAAAGGTAGGTTTTTTTTTTTGAAGTAAACTTGATAAAGAAACCGATAAAGTTGTGATTTTGAAACGTACGTCATCTTATTACCGTAGTTTTTTAAATGTTAATTGTAATTAGGTGCCGAAATAGTTAGCTTTTTTTAAATATTATAACGGTATGTTAAAACTTCAATGGTAAATACTCAAAATTATTTTGATTGATATTTTGTTAGAAATTAAAAAGAACATACTAAAAGGTTGAGACCCAGTTTTTCACTAGGTGACATCCCAGGATAGCTATTTCCCGCTCATTAGCGTTCGTCAGCTGAGAATAGTCACCAGTAAAACAACAAGGTCTCAGAACGGAGGTGATTGTAATGATAACTGGCAGAAAATGTGGAACCTCCAAGAATAAACTTAAATTGTTATAAAAATTGTTTAATAAATAAAAGAATTGTTGTTTTACTGGTGACTATTCTCAGCTGATGAACGCTATGATGAGCGTGAAATAGCTATCCTGAGATGTCACCTAGTAAAATACTGGGTCTCAACCTTTTAATGTGTTACCATTCTTTTTAGGCGCTTTATTTAATTGCGCAAAAAAAAAATTAATAGATGCCAGCGGAGACTGGCACACGATTTTTCTATATTTTATTTTTAATGTGTATTTTTTATTTTATTCTTGGAGATTCCACATTTTCTGCCAGTTATCATTAAAAAGAACATTTTATGTTATTTTGCAACACATTTTGAAATTAAGGCTGTTGCTCTCTCCGAATTATTTATATAAAAAGAAAATTATGCAAGTCTAGGAAAGTTACTGAAAGTTTTGGTAGTCATACAGAACACCACTGAAAGTAAGACGAATATTCATTATTTTCCAACGAAATGGCTTCAAAGAACGTAGTTTGTATCGTATTCATGGAAGACCGTGTTTGTTTCTTTGTTTTTTTTAAATTAATAATTAACGTGAGCAACTTCAATTAATGATGAAATTTTAGGCCATCAACATCACAATTAAAAATAAAATTTATGTACAATTAAAATACACGAGTACTTTCGAAATGGTCTACATTTCGTTGTCAAGTGACAAAGGACTTGACAAAGAAATGTAGACCATTCCGAAAGTACTCGTATACTTATTGTACATAAATTTTATTTTTAATTGTGATGTGTTTTGTTTTTTGTTGTTTTTTTTCCTTGTAGTTTTTAAGAAAATTTGAGATTTACTTGGAACTCTTTCACAAACAAAAAAGAAAAAAAAACGGCTAAAATGAATACGATATTAACTAAGCATTCTGAATCGTTCGTTTGGAAAATAACAAAATAGTCGTCTTAATTTCAGTGATTCGATTGTTCTACAAAGTTATCATTATTCGTTAGCGAAAAGTAAGTTTCAAAACTGTTTTCGAGGAACCCGACTGCCATTAAGTGAGGTAGAACTAAACAAAAATATTTAGGCGACTTTATTTCAATCGTTTTTGTAAATAGTCTACTCAATAAGTTTTTCAGTTTTCAGCTCTCAGTATTACAGCATTTTGTTTTCAATTCACTTATAATTTAATCCTTTACTGGGTTAAATTTCAGATTACGGTACCACCGGATATTAGCCTATTTTTCAGAGTATCGACAAGATGGCTGTGTTGGCACCACTTTAAAGATGGTCGACAAAGAATTTTAATGTGAAAATGAATTAAAAAATTTTAAAATTAACTATCAATTTGAAAATTATTCAATTAAGCATTGAAAAAATATAATGCGCTTTGATGACAAGCTTTTTTTAAAAATGGTCTTGCACGATCTTTTACAATAAAAACTAACCTTCATCTGGCCAACTGCGATCTTGAGATAACAGTATGAAGACGGGTCGCGACTCGCGATAGGAGCCTTTGGCTACTAGCCTATTAACAGCCGTCTGTGACGCAGATGAACGTAACCCTTACCAATTAATCCAACATCCATACAAAAGTCAATTACATCGTTCATACATCCATCTCTCAGCATTCCCAGAAAAAGAAAATCACAAAAACCTGCTTCAACCTTTCATACCCATCCATTTCCGCATCGATTTTCACGTGGTTTAAGAGATCAAAATCGAATATATCTTAAAAAAAAAAAAAAAAAAAAAAAAAAAAAACACGAGATGTTCATAACACATGGGATAAATACTGTATTATACCGCGGGACCGAAAGTAGTAAAAGGGCACCGACCAATGTATCCCTGCGAATATGCCGATTGGTGATACCGTAATCTAAAGTTTAACCGTTTGCTGCTCTTTTTTGTTAGTTTCCTACTAAAACCATATACGAATTTGAAATTGCACTGGCAAGTGAGTAGCACAAAAGGCCGCCGAGTCTCACCCGACACAGTCAATTTAGAAAACAACATTGTGAATGTGGTTAAAGATCTTAATGTTCACTAGTAATTAATTCGAACTACTAAATTTTGTCCCTGGATTAGTGTTTTTTTTAGTTAATTCTCTGAATTCTTTTTGCTTTTTTAATTCCTGTCTTCAATTATCAATTTAAAATAAAATAAAAGAAGTTCAGGCTACACACAGAAGGCACAAGATTACGAGAAAAAGTTTTCGGAACCTTTTTTATCAGAAAATTAATCCTACAAATTCGTAACAACAACAAATTACTTAAAAAATAATTTATCGCTTTAAACTGTTACAATAACTAAATAGTAATTTAAGTCATATAATTACCTTATTGAAATTGATTCAGATAAGTTATTGGGGAAAGAAAATATAAATAAAATATGTAATAAATTGCTTTGTCATCTCTGGGTTTTTTTTTTTTTTTTGTTTTGTTTTGTTTTTGTTTTTTGTTTTTTTGTGCCCGAAGATTTAACATTCAATGTTATTTATTAGATTATAATTTTTTTTTTAATTATTTTCTCTTTATTTTTAAGTATGATTCTTTTACTCCTTGACAAATCAAAACGAGTATATTTAGAAAACTATTCAAAACCAGAAGATACTAAAAAGAAAGATGAGAATAAAACTTCTACCTTGAATTGACATTGGAAGTCATCCATTTTGATTTACATTTTTTTACAAATGTAAAAAACACAGGAATATTAAGTTTATTTAATCGCCTTCACAAAATAATTTGGTTGAAAAATTAACTACTTCTACTGAACTAAGTACCTGAAAATCTAATAATATTTTCGACTATGCTTTAAACACAGAAAACTAAAATTTAAAAGCGTTTCTCAGTGGAAGTAGGCATTTTCTTAGAAACGAAATAGGCTCATTTATCAGTTCCTGTCAATTTATTTATCAATTTCTCCAAATTCTAAAAAGCGTAAAAATAATATATACTTAATTTAACGCGAAAATGTATGATTTCAGTTTTAATTCATTGGTTTCAAATAATATTAATATTATTTTTGGAATTATTATAAGATGAAGAGTAAAATAAAGCTAAATAAAACAAGGTAATTAATGCTTTTAGACAGTGTCAAAAGCAAAGCGGCCCCATTATATGCACAATTGTATAAACAAAATAATTAAAAGCAAGAGTATATAAATGCAAGACCGTTGCTTTATGTTTTACAGGCAAGAGCTGTAACCTAGGGGCCACTAATAACATGCTTAGTGCATCATTTGGATATGTTAAAGAATTTATGAAACAATACGTTTGTAAATATTAACAATGACGTCCTGTTGGCAATTGTTAGTATTGTTATGTATGAAGCACCATTATTATTACTGTGGTAATTGTTATCATTATTACTAATACTTCTACGGAAAACGTTAATTTGGGGGGTCAGGGAGTGGTCCTACAGGTCTGAATTTTTGTACGTGGTTACATACTTCTTGATGGCCCTTTTGATGCTGAACACAATAGTGAAGTTTTCATTTTAATAACTTTAACCGTTTGGCCGCTAGCGGTTGGCGTTGTCGCTATGATATCGGCCTCTAACCTCTGAGTACCGGGGTTCGGTTCTCATGTAGGTTTCGTGATGGTGGACGATCCGCGCTGGGCAGATTTCTCGGGGTTCTCCCGTTTCCCCTGCACTTCTCCCACCATACTTTCTCAGTCTTTCTCTCCTTATTTCCGTGGGATAGTACAATAGACCTCCGGTCGCAGTGCTTGGGTTCTCTGCCATCCACCTTCACTATATACATACATACATACATACATACAACAATACAAAAGCAAGAGCGCTTCCCTATGTCAACTGGGACCACTAATAAAAGAAAAGAAAATTGGTAGAAACATTGCAGACAAAAGTTCTACCAAAGTATATTACAAAAAATAAAAACGTTTAGTTTTTTTGTTTTTGTTTTTTTATTTCTTAATGCCAAACTTTCCAGATAAAATTTATCATATATTCAATAACATTTAAAAATGTAAAACAAAAATTACATTTTTGGCAGCACATGAAAGCAAATTGTTACCAAATTCATACATTAAATATTAAAAATTCTAATTATGGTTTCCATTAACTAATTTATTCATATATTTATTAATTATCAGTGCCTATTTGATTTCAGTTTGTTAATTTTATTTTGTTTACATAACGTTTTTATCTCAGGTCAATTACATGATTCGATTAAATATTTCTGATCTACTGAATCTCTATAGTGTATTCATCAATTATTTACTGAATTGATTTACTTGCAGTTATAGGTTAAAAGTGAAAGTTACAGTATCCCACTATAAGGCTATGCAGGCCCTTGGGGTCGAAGGAAGTGAGGCTTCTGGCGCTTCGTGACCAACGGGACTAAGTTGAAGTTGGGTGATCAACCCGACGCCCTCCCGCCTTTAACCCCCCTTCCCCCTTGGGAAAGAAACCCGGTACCCATTCAACACTGGGTAGATCCTTGTGGATGGATTGTGGAAAAAATTCCCGCCGATGCCGGGATCGAACCCGTTCTCCAACCCGCAGTTAAGCACCCTTACCACTCGGCTATCGGGCCCAAAGGTAAAGGTTAAGTGACCCTTTAATCTTAAGGAAAGTAAATCTATAAAATATTTAAATTTTAAGAGAATTTGCGGGAGGTAGTTAATAGCCATCCCCCATTTTTACAAGATTACCAAATGCAGATGACAGAGAGATATACGGTATATGATATACATCTGCAAGGTCGGGGATTTTGTAGATTCTTCGGACGAGTCTTAGATCTCAGTTAAATGGGAACCACGATTCCAGACGAGAGATGGACTGACTCTCATCTTCATCCCATTAGTCGAGCATCGTTTGGGAGCTTATGCCTCTCACACCCTTTGGATAAATCATGGCCTGTGTAAGGAATTCTTTATCTTAGTTTTGCTGAAAGAATGTACTTTTTTCTCCTTAAAAAATATTTTTTTAATTGTATTTCTTTATATGGCATTATGTTACATTAGCTGAACTTTTCGTATCTTGGGTTCAAAATCTTGGCTCATTGATCTTAGGGTTATTTGTTGGATGCATGTAGAACTCCAGAATGGGACGATCACAATTCCTGACTACAGAAAAAGTATATTAGGATATATAAAACATGTACTTACAGCAGATCTTATTAATCTTACATTCTCCTTCACTAATCATGAAAGCATTGCAGAGTTTTCCGTCAATACATTCTCCTCTGCCGTTTCCACAACTATCTTTCAGTGACCAACCTGACATGAGAGAGTATTCTACAAGAACAACACAAGATTAAGATGAATCGACAAGAAATTTTCTTCGCAAACACTAGTGGTGCATTTATATCTTTAAAACCAATTACATTCATCCATTTGTTTCTCTATTTTCTTTAACAAGGTAAACTTTAGCAAGCTATTCCTAAACACATAATATTCAGAATATAATATTCATATTTTAAAATTTGATTTGAAAGTAAAATTAGCACATAATTAGTTAGAAATAATATAATTTAATTAGTTGGAACTAGAATGGGGCCTCATATGAGGCACATGCCTTCAGCGCCTGAGTTTGGATAAAGCATTTTTATCGTTAAAAAAAAATACAAAAAGTTCCAATTCCAATGTGTGTGCTCACAGAATTCATTGCTGCAGTCATGATGTCTTGTGTGTCTTTTACCATAACTTGTGTATCCAGTGTTTGTTTATTTTTTTGTGGAACCAAACATATGCTAAATCTTTTAATCGCCCTTGGCAAATCAACTCTAGTTACACCTCTGTACGTAACTTATTCTTATCTCATCATGTGTTACATTACCAAAGTGTGGGGTTTTGTTTTGTTTTTTTCCTGTAAGTTACCCAATAGCATGTAGACTAAAAGAAAACTCATAATTAATGCTTTGAAACATTGATTAAGAAACAGGTATAGAACAACAAAAAAGTTATTTAATAGCCTTTTCAGTATCCCATGTGAATTGTTACAAAGAATTGCTACAAAGATGTTTTATTGAAAATATTGAGGGAATAGTCCCAGATGCACTTCCTTTGCTTCAATTTTAGAAGAAAGTACAGTACATGAAAGGTTAAGAAAGGTAAAGTTAAGAAAGGTAAAGCTATAAAAATACATATATTAGACGGATGTAAGTAACTATCACCGAACAAATCACTTTATCAATAAAACAAAAAATCAATATTTCGGTCACAAATATTTTGTATTATTCTGTATCTGTTGTTAGGCCTTCAAACACGTTATTGTAATCAATGAAGTATAATGTAAAAATTAATTGATCAATCGTTTTCAATTGAATTATAAAACACTTAACACAGGAAACAAAGCCTACATCTGACATGATTTAAGTCCAGTATGTCGAAATCCTTCAAATTAAATCCTTGAAAATTACAAATAGTTAAAGATAAAAACAAAGAATCTACATGAAAATATAAAAAAAAATTAACAATGCAAAACCACAGAACTTTCATCATTCTGTTTTATCAGACCACAGACAAAGATATTAAGACAGATCAAGAAATATAAAGAAATAAAGGAAATAAATTTACATGACAGTAATACAATGGCATCAAATGCAAATATCAAGTATTCCAAAAAATTCATAACACAATTTCTTTTTCTTTTTCTTTCTTTCTTTCTTTTTTTTTTTTTTTTTGGGGGGGGGGTAACTAACTGTTAACAACTGTTTACAACAATGATAAGTTTCTACTCAAAAAATACACCAGACCAACTCTCACCAACCATAAAATGAAGTTTCTATTGAGAAACAGACCATTCACAAATGACTTCATAACCCGTAGCTGAACCACAAATATGTATTACCGTAGAATAATATTATCATCGTATAATATTAAGTTCCAGGATTTTAATCATTGAAGGAAATATATTTCAACTGGAAATTGACAAATGAGCAAATGTACGGATTCTTTAATAATAAATTTTTTAACTGAATTCTTAGTTATATTTAAAAATTATAATAGATGTACAAATTATAATTTCTATGAAGTACAATATGTATAAATAAAACATTTAACGTGCTGTGCAAATTGATTAAAAAAGGGGAACAAGAACAAAAACCAGCACATGAATAAATTAAAACTGCCTTTCTGTTTCAATTACGGGGAGGAGTTGGAACAGCTGTTTCGTCCTTCTACGGACTCATCAGCCCAACCCCGCCTCCCTGATAAAAGAACCAGAAAGGCAAGATCACCGTATGAAAGTCACAGCCACATCTGGCAGTGACCCCGAAAAACAAGAAAGGCAACAAAATAAATGTTGTGTTGTTTAACACAAACAAAAGAGCCTTTTCCTACAACTAGTAGGCAGAAAGGCATTAAAATACAAGAACTAAAGGTTCAAAAAAGCTATTTAAGCTAAATAAAACATTTAACGTGCTGTTCAAATTGATTAAAAAGGGGGAACAAGAACAAAAAATATGTATACACAATATGTATAGTGCGGAAAAAAATAACTTAATGTTATCAAATATAACAGTAATACTATATTGTAACTTAACCTCCAACTTTGTACATTACTGTCAGTAACAGAATATAAGGCGCAATCATTGTTAGTCCTCTTCTGTTAGATAGAATTTCAATCTGTGCTTCTAAGTGGATATGAATGGAGTTTTCAATTACATATTTCATGGAAATAGTTCGTTCAAGAAAACCTGAATCTTTAAAATATTAAAGTTGAAACAAAGTTTGACTGAGAGAGAAACTAAAGAATTGGAACCAATAAACAAAACTGATGTTCATGCCTAAAACGAACCACGTGATATAAGTAGTAGTCGAGAATCAGGGTTGCCATTATGGCCTTTCAATATGGCCAAATTTAGCAATTTTGACCTTTTTCAAATACGTTTGGCCAGGAGTTTTCTGTTTTCGCCTTATTTATAATTTTGGGAATATTTTGGTTTTTAATGAGGAAATATGTATTAGCAATAAAAATTGATCACACACAAAATTCACGTTTAAAAATGTTATTACACATTAAAAAAAGCAGACCAGTTTCGAACTGCTGCAAATACAGTCTTTGCTCAATAAGGGACTCCATTTGCAGTTCGAAACTGGTCTGCGTTTTAAATGTGTAATAACATTTTTAAGCATTAGTTTTGTGTGTGATCAATTTTTATTGTCATTCCAATCTTCACACACATTAAAAAGAATTTGGTTTTGAAATATGTATTGTTTGAGAATTATACTTTGTTTTTTTTTTTGTTTTTTTAGTTGAACAGCTGAATTTCGTAAATTTACAAAAAATCTGAAGGTCTTAAGATCTAATTTTGGCTAATTTTTCATGTGTGTTTTGCTTAAGACAACGTTTTGGCAACCCTGGTCGAGATTGCTGTAAGATCTCTTGTGATCAAAGCTATAGGAATTGATTTAGTAAATAAGTTTTGTTTGTGTGTTTTTTTAAATGATTCTATTCAAGTCGTACTGTTTAATTGAACTAAATAAATAAGCAATGAAAACTAGAGAAAAACAATAGAGTATTTAATAGGAAATAACATGAATACTTTTACTTTACCTTGACCAAAGGAAGACTATCGTATTCTCTCCTTATGGAGAGAATCCTTTGGATTTGCTAAACTGAATTGCTTTTGTAAATTACAGCTTATTATCAGATATTCAGCATTAAGAGAAAGCTATGGAATTGGTTTATGAAGTCCTAAGTAATTGTCATCAGTCATATTCTATAGCGTAATCTAAGGTCATATTAACGTTTTTTGTTACCATTGCCAATACTTTCTCTCGACAAAAGGTGATGCACTAATCCGCTGCCTCTCACACGAACTTCATCACAGAAATCTACATTTTCGCCAAAACATTTTGATTCAAGGCCAGAGGAGTTTTAGTCTTGTTTTCCAACTAAAATATTAAAGAACGCAACTATTTTTTTGTTGTTATCCTTTCTTTGAAGTTCCCATCCAAAGAGAAGCCATGGATTTTGTCCCAGTCGCTCCCTCCCTCATCTAATTGTGTTACTGTTTTCTTAACTGATTAATAAACCTTTTTTATTATTATTTTGAATAAGTTTTCGATTCAAAACCTTTTAATTAAATGACAACATTTCGAAGAGATGAAAATACTTTAATAGAAATCCTAAAATTGTGTCCCTCTGACTCCCATTCTATACATGTGGTGGATCTGTGTGAAAACATAGTCTTCTAATAAGTTCACTTTCCATTGGCTTACTTGAGCTTAAGGAAAATCCTTCCTTTATACGATGGGGAGGAACTTCAAGGGTTTTGTATTTATTTTTATTTATTTAAATAATAAATTGTAAACAAGTAATTCGATCATGCAATAACTCCAACAATATCTTAATATCTGGTTAAAATATAACATCTAACATCAATTTTGATGTTAAAATATAACATCTAAATATAACATCAATTTTGTAACATCTAAAATGATTGGGAAAGAGCATATGATTGAGCATAAATAACTAAAATATTATAAATAAATCACAAAAAATCTCTTCTTCCTTAATTATATCCTTTTACTCTCAATATTTCGAATCCTTTAGCAGGACCCTTCTTCTTAGAGATTACAGAAAATGTCGAGATAACTAACATTATCTCTAAACATTTAAAATAGAATTCCAATCGTGAACAAACATGGTACAAACTTACGTGAATAACATTCTTACTTTCTTGAACAACAATCGTACTTTCTTTTAACAATAAAGTAATAACTTCATTTAAACTTACGTGAATAACAATCTTACTTTCTTTTAACAATAATCATGAAACAAACCCAAACTTGAAAACAATCGTACTTTCTTTAACAATAATCATGAAACAAACCCAAACTTGAAAAACAATCCCAAACGTAAAACAAACCCAAAAGTTAGAA